>JAVKLA010000002.1:330051-351111 GCA_034782735.1 Sagittarius serpentarius
GAATTTCTTTACTGAAAGGGTCATTAGGCATTGGAACGGGTTGCCCAGGGCAGTGGTGGAGTCCCCATCCCTGGATGGTTTTAAAAGCCGTGTAGATGAAGTGCTTAGGGACATGGTTTAGTGGGGGACATGTCAGTGCTAGGTTAACGATTGGACTAGATGATCCTACAGGTCTTTTCCAATCTAGGCAATTCTACGATGCTATGATTCATGTAGGGAGGAAGAGAGATTTTCTTTGTCTTGCCAGAGTTGGCGAGCCATTTCAGGCACTGTTGGTGCCCCTTCCTCTTCCCAGGTCAGTAGTGCCAGTGGGCTGGCCTACGACGATGGTGCGCTCCGTACAAACTTCCGCCACATAGGTCATGTGCATTGGACTTTGTCTGCATCTTTGGGTAACTGTGCGTTTTCTGGGTCATAATAAACCATCTCTAGCATGGCTAATTCCCTCGGATATTGGATACCGCTCTCCATGGGCATCCACTTGCCTGATTGACATATAACATCTTCCTTGAAGGGGTACCTTTCCTTCACGCTTGACAGGAGTTGCCTCCAGAGGCGGAGGGCTTGTGTCCCGTTTCCAATTGCCTTGTCAAGGCCACCTGCCGTGGAAAGCAATCCCAGCTGCTTGGCTTCCTTACCTTCTAATTCCAGGCTACTAGCCCCATTCTCCCAGCATCGGAGCAGCCAGGTGATAACGTGCTCACCTGGATGACGGCTGAAATCTTTTTGCATATCCCACAGCTCACTTAGGGATAGGGATGGGGTGATGACCTCTGGTTCTGCCTCTTCCTCCCGTTCTCATGATGTCCCTGGTTCACCTTCATCCTTCGCTAAGCAAACTGATTTTTTTTTTGTATTTCTTTTTCTGTGTGGGGGCAACTGATACTGGTATGGGTTGGTTGTCTGGTTCAGCTGCAGTGCCTGTCGCCGGGGTTGGATTGGCCAGAGTGCCTGTCGCAGGGGTTGGAGTGGCCGCAGTGCATGTCGCTTTGTCGTTAGATCCAGAGAGTTTCTCTTCCCCTTGAGGGTACTGAACAGTGTTGAACAGGGCTCAGTAGGCATGGGCCAGGCCCCAGCACGTTGCAGTGATTTGTGTCTCCCTGGAATTGTCAGGGTGACAGCATACTTTTCCCAAATGCTCTACTAGTTTTTCAGGATTCCACAATTGTTCAAGGGTGAAGGTCCAAAATGCTGGGGGATGCCCATTGTCATAGGTACTTGCCCATACTATCCCACTGCCACTCATAATTATCCAGCCTCGGGGCAGACCTCTGGGTGATATTCTTAAACAGTTGTTTAACCCTAAACAAGACCTGAACCACATTCAGGAACATGCTAGTTCCTAGCAATAGAACCATGCTGGTTTCAACATCCCAAGGATATTCAAAATTTTCAAAATTCTCAAATGCCATTGTGATTAGACTGGAGAAGAAGGGAAAGGTGGAGAAAGGTGTCTCGCCCATAGATTGGCTCTCCAAAGAGAAAAGGTAAAGGGTGTAATTATTAATAATTTCCCACAGATGGCTCCCAAAGTATAGAGGTGAGAACAATGCTGAGTACAAATTCTGGATTAATCCCACGACCGATGATTTTATCATACCATAAGCCAGTGTTACACCGTACATCAAAGCAAAAACCTTAATCTGCCTCCCATGGATGATAAGCAGCAGGACAGTGACTATATGCAGTGAGGTGATACATAACACAACTCTAAGAACAAGCGCCGCAACTCTAAGAGCCCATAAATCAACAGTATGATCAGTGACTATTAAACTAATATAATGAATGCTTGTAACAAATTCATTTTAACATGCTCTGGTCAGATCTGTCATTATCTCAACCATTCGTGCCCCACGTTGGGTGGCAAAAAGGACTGCTGTGGTTTAACCCCAGCCAGCAACTCAGCACCACGCAGCTGCTCACTCACTTGCCCCCCACCCAGTGGGATGGGTGAGAGAACTGGGAAAAAAAAGTAAAACTCATGGATTGAGAGAAGAGTAGTTTAATAGGAAAGAAAGGAAGAAAATGATAATGATAATAACAACAATAATAAAATGACAATAATAATGATAAAAGGATTGGAATACACGAAACAAGTGATGCACAATGCAATTGCTCACCACTCGCTGACCGATGCCCAGTTAGTTCCCAAGAAGTGCCCCTCCCCTGGCCAACTCCCCCCAGTTTCTGTACTGGGCATGACATCACACAGTATGGAATACCCCTTTGGCCAGTCTGGGCCAGCTCTCCTGGCTGTCTCCCCTCCCAGCTTCCCTGTGCCCCTCCAGCCTTCTTGCTGGCTGGGCAGGAGAAGCTGAAAAGTCCCTGACTGAGTCTAAACACGACTTAGCAACACCTGAAAACATCAGGGGGTTATCAACATTCTTCTCATGCTAAACCCAAACCACAGCGCTGTACCAGCTACTAAGAAGAAAATTAACTCTATCCCAACTGAAACCAGGGCACCTTCTCTCAAAATCTTTAAGTAACTTCCAAGCAGAGCTGGAAAAATAGATCCTTCTTGCGAATATATCTAGAGCCAAATCATGGCCACAGCACCGTGGACCTCTCAGCTCAGCTAGTTGGAAATGGGCCAGAGGGGGTCCCTCCATCCTTCCTCCTGTCCCTCCCTTCAAGCTGCTCCATCATGGGTCATTCAGGTGTTGCAAAGAATCCTGGTCAAGGAGCTGCATCCAAGCATTGGGCTGGGACACTGGACGGGCTCCATTGCAAGAGTCCCAGCCTGACCGCAGCTGCAGCATCCTCCATGACAAGGACCAGGACAGAGGGGCGATGGGGACAGCCAATGGGGCAGGGTGACACCTAGACACAAACACCACATCTGTCCCACTGGCGCTGATGGGTCAGGCAGAAATCCTCTGAGCCTTTTGGAACTCCTGCTCCATCCCCAAAACTGCCTCCCTGCCCAGGCATGTCCCCACACCTTCCCCGCCTTGGTTCCCAGCACCGTGAGAGATGGCAGGCGGCTGATCCAACACTGCGTGGCTGCTTGTGCAATAGGTGATGGGTGCTGCTCCCCTCACCCCCACCTCCCTCAGGTGACCTGGATCGGGTGACTCATCCCTAATCACCCCATCCATCACTCGCAAGCAAGTGAAGCAGAAGCTGCCCGAAAAAAGAGGGCTGCCCAAGCAAGGGCAGGGTGCTGATGGTGGGAGCAGCAGCCTGAGCATGAGGCTGCAAGCTCCTGGTGAGCAAGAACAAGTCCCCAGACCTGTCCAATGAACTACACACCTTTACTACCTGCAGAAATACCCAGAAAATTAAAAAGAGAGGAAAAAAACCCAAACCCCAGTTATCACCATCGCCTCAGGCTTTCTGTAGGACCTCTTCATGGGTGCAGGGTGCTGGGTGAAGGGTAAACCCAGCAGTTTTCCCACATTTGCCAGCCCATAACCCAATCAGCACCCCAGGGAAGTGGAGCATCCCACCACCACTGTCACGTCCCATTTCCTTCACTGCTCAGGACAGATAAGGGGACAAGAGCAGCCCTGTGAGCTCCCCCAGCATCCTTGCACACAAATGCTGTGTTGCTGGGCACCTCCTTTCGAGAAAGAGGGAAACTTCCTCCTCCCTGCTTTCATTTTTGGCAATAGGGCATCTCCACAAAAGACATGTTTGTGATGTTCATCTGAACAGCACAAACCCCACAGTGCCTCTATCTCTTCCCCAGGCAAACCCCATACGTTGGTTTGGCCAAGCCAGTGCAGAGCCCATCCCTCCGCTGCCTCTTCCAGCTCCAGGGAGTGCAACAAGTGATGGTCTAACCCCTGGCCAGACCACTCCTCATCCCATGTACCACCTCACATGGCTGCATCTTCCCTACCTTAATTAATGTCAGCCTGCCAATTACCAGACACCTCCGTGGTTATCCCTATCCTGCACTGGAGGGAGAGGTATTTCTACCTTTCCAAGAGGTCCAAATCCCCACGTGTGTCCACAAGATCACCCCTGAGGATCTGCGACATTTGCTGTGAAGCCCACGTCTCCTTCCACTTTGCAGACGCTGCCAGAGCTGGATCTGATGCCACATCCCCAACACTGCCTGCACCAGCAGACACCTCTGCAGCACGCATGTTTCCCAGACACATCACCCCTGCCATCCTTCATTTAATTTTTTTAAACAACCTCTGGGGAGTGATTCAGTGCTCAAGCTAGGTAGCACCAGTCTGGGTCTTGAGGGGAACTGGCGAAGTCTTTGCCCAGAAATACCTTTATTTCTTGCTGGGCATGAATTAAAACTTGTTTTTACCTCCCTCTGCTGAGGGGGTGGGAAGCACAGCTTTTCAGGGCACCCAGCCAGGCCATCCGCTGGGATGCAGGAAGAAATATCCAGGGGATGGCAGTAATTGTGCCAGCTTCAGAGGGAAGCTCCCCAAATGTGGGTCAGGAGAGTGTTTCTGCCACTCCGGGACCACTCAGCATCAATGTAGTCTGCTTCAGCCAGCCAAAATGCCAAAGAACGAGAGCAACCCACGAGAACTTGAATTTCCATGATCTCCACAGCGTGGCCAGGTTAGTAACCTGAGCACCTTCTGCACAATGGGGCCGGGAGCCCCTCTAGATCTGTGCCTCTCTGCTGGTCCCCCTCGCCAGCCGCTGTGTCACCTTGCCCAGACACCGATAGGTGTCCAGGACCTTCCCAGGTAACCTCCCCCAGGGGACGGAGTCAGGAGCAGGGTCATTGAGGACACCACGCAGCCACAACCCATGCTAGATGACCTCATCTGGGATGCTTCACTGGCCAGTGCAGGTGAGGGCTTTGAAGTCCTCTGCTGTTCTCCCCAGCAGGCTTCTGAGGAGCCTGGCAGCCCCAGGGTCTTCGTGCCATAAGGAACAGCTGGACTTTTCACCGCTCTGCAGGAAAAGTCAAGGAAAAGACGGGAAAGTGCCCCCCCACCGCCCCAGGACACTCACCTCTGCAATGCTACAGCATCGTGCTTGCCCGTAGCTCCCTTGCCTGTCCTCGGGCTCAGCAGGAGTGCTGGAGAGGGCTGATCAGCCGTGGGTAAGGCTGCACGATCCAGCCACCTCTGGAGGCGGGCACCATAAAAAACGCTGGGAGAAATACAACCGTGACACACCGGGCTGGCTTCTCTCCCACAGCCCGGGGAGGCAGTGCAGGCAGGGAGGAAGCATCCCGGAGTACGCTGCCGCTCTGCTCAGCAGCCAGCCCTCGGGATCAGCCGTGGCAGAGGTAGGCTCGGCACGGGAAAAGGGGTACGAGTGTTTCTGCAGCCACTACTGGGACGGTCCCTGCTCCCAGGGGATGCTGAGCAGCCCTTTCCTAGCAGAAAAGTGCCTTGGCCAAGTGCTGTGGCAGAAACCACTGGCCGGCCTCCTGAGCAACATCCCCCCACCCACCGCGGCACGGCATTGCCTCCAGCCGGCTCCCGGGACAGAGGGTTGGCAGGTGATGATTGGCACCCTGCTGCCAGGGACAGGCAGCTTCTCTGTCCCCTCTGGGTTATTCCTGTTTCCTTGAATGGTGAGGACGTACCTCCGTCTGGGACCCAGCGAGGAGCAGCCCGATGGGGCGCAGCCCACGTTTGTGTGGTGATTCACCAAGCGCCCCGAGCGCAACACCCGCAAGCGGGAGCCAGACTGCTTGATAAAGAGCTGAACCAGGGAGGGTGGAAGCACAGGTAAGAGACCAGGGGTCAAGAACAGGCAGAGGAGGGGAGCGAGAGGCTCAGCAATCTGTGCATGTCTTGCTGTCTCATCTTGGGGACAATCTGAGCATTGGAGTGGACGCCCCAGTGACTCCAAACCTGATTTGCTCTGGGATGTACCCTGGGGAGACGGAGGGCTACCGTGGGTGATGCCTGAGTGTGCACCCATATGCGGGACTGCAATGTGCGTGGGCACTGGACATGCATGCTCAGCTGTGCCCAGGACAAGCAGCGTGCTGGCAAATGGGCAGGAGATGGCTCTGCAGAGAAGGCTGGGTGGGGTGAAAGTATGGAGGTGATTTTTCTCCCCTATGTCTCTCTGGGTGGTGATTTCCAGCCACCCTGGGCAGCAGGATGACAGTGTGGAACGGCTCCTTCCCCTTCTACCCTGGCTCCAATGCTTGCTTCCCCTTCGACACCACCTGGGCCACCATCATCTCCATCTTCCTCTCCACGTTGGCCACTTTCATCATCATCCTGCCGGGGATCCGAGGCAGGGGGGTAAGTGGAGCTCAGTGCTCTGGTTCCTGCCCTGTGTATCCCACATGCCTCCTCCTTCCGAGCCTCGAAAACAGATTTGGCGAGCAAACATGCCTACACGTTCATGGCCAGGGCTCTGGGATCTCTAGGGAGCCATGGGGCAAGCCATGTCCAACCCAATCCGGCATGTACCCCGTTGCTGGAGACACCAGCCTCCATCATCCCAAGTTTACAAGGTGCCCAGATCTGAGCTTGGCTGGATTTCACTGTGAGCAAGCCCAAGTGATTTCACAGGAGTGCAAAAACAGGGCGAGGCTCACAGCCCTCGCTCCACCTTCCCTGACACCCCTGTAAAAGAAGAAGGTGAGCACCACGCGTGCCCCAGCACTACTCACAGGGCAGTGGCCAACAGACCCCGCTGCGAGCCCACCGCTCATACGCTGCATGCTGGGCGTGTGCTTGGCTTTGCAGCGGAGCTGGCTGAGCGGTGTCTCCCCATCAAGGGACACACTGTGAACCCCCAGCTGCTGCTTTTGTCTCCAGCTGTGGCCAGCTGCCAACACGTCCAAACAAGTGCTGTTTGGATAACTGTGGAAATCCCAGCTCGGAAATATGAAAGGGAGTGTCTCCATCCTCCTTCCCAGAAAAAGGATGGCACAGCTTCTCCAAATGAGCTGTTTTGACCTTCTTGCTCTGCCTGGATCTCCCTGCTGCCTCCCCCACCCCACGGCAGGGATCGCCCAGCCACGTGTCGTCCCCCCCCGGCTCTGCCACTCCCTTGCAGAGCCCATGGGGTGACTCCCTTGGGCAGGGACAGGCCCATTTCTCACCAGCATTTCTAAATGAAATGCTTGATGCTGAGGTTCCCCATGGCAAAATTTGACTGAGACCTGTACCCCCCCCCCTCCTTACCCCTCACAGCGGCTCTTCTGGTTCCTGCGGGTGGTGATGGGCCTCTTCGTGGGAGCGGTGGTCCTCAGTGAGTACTGGGGTCCTGGCGGGGGAAGCTCAGGGATGCCCAAGGCACAGGGGGTGGAGGAGCAAGGCGAGGGAGGGTGAACAGAGCAGCCAAGCGCTAAGTCCAGCCCGCAGGATGAGTTTATGGGGAAGACCAGCCCCCGTCTGTGTCTGGGATCTGGCTCCAGCAAGTGGTGGGAGGTACAAGCAGCCATCTGTCCCCTCTCCGAAGACTGGTGGTCGTACGCGCAGACCACCTCCAGGGCAGTCACCAAAAGCCCCTCGCCAACTGCCCGGGGACCCAGACAAATTGGCAGGTGCCTACATGAGGACCAGTGCCTGGACAGTGCCCACACATCAGCCCCATTGCCTCTAGGGCTAGGGACTGCGCTAGGTCTGGGGAGAAACCAACCCAGGTGGGGCTCTCAGGTCAGAGATTGGGGTTGAAGTTGGGGAAGGACATACAAGGCTTCTGCTCCCTGGGGCTCACAACCCAGGCCTTGCCCTTGGGATGATGCTCAGGCCATGGTGGCCATCACTTCCAATACTAGATGTCTCGCCACCAGGCCATGACTAACCTTTGAAGTCTTCACAGCCATACAGTTCACCAGGGACTGGGAGACTGGCTGGGTGACAGCAAACACCTCCTACAAGTCCTTCAGCCGTGCCCTGGTGAACGCGGACATTGGGCTGCACATTGGCCTGGCGGGGGTGAACATCACACTGGTGGGTGAGTGCTTATCACATCAAGAGGGGATTGGGTGCAAGTCTGGCAGCTGTGCACCTGGGTACTGGGGCTGTGGGCCCTGGCACCGCCACACCAGGAAGTCTTGGAGCTGCCTCCAAGGCTAAAAAAAGACCTAAGTCTTCATCATCTGGCAGGAAACCCGGTGAATCAGGTCAACGAGACCATCAACTACAACGAGCACTTTGCCTGGAGCTTCCATGCAGACTACGACCACAGCTATGGTGAAGGCCTGGAGAAGGGGCTGCCCAACCCCATCCTCTACGTGGCAGAGAAGTTCACCATGCAAAGCCCCTGCGGCGTGCACAGGCAGTACCGCATCTCTGGCCACTACGCATCCCTCACACTGTGGTAAGTTAGAGCAAGAGGTCAGCCCTATCTCTGCTCAGTGGGGAGGTGGAAAGCACCAGGTAGAGCAGAGGGAGCTTGATGGAGCCACCCTCTTCCCTGTAAGGCCATGCCAAAGCCTTGACTGGTCTCTGGCACCCACCCTTCTGCAGAACCAGGGATGTTCATGCTTCCTGGCCTGCCCATCTCCCCAGAGTGTTCTTCTGTGTCCTCTGCCCTGATGTGCAAAACTGCAGTTGGAGAAAAATTATTCTTCATTTAAAGGAAAGCAGATGCAACTGTGTGGGGCTTATGGTGCAAGGTCCTCTCCCACATAAGATGCGGAGCCCTGGTAAGACCAGATGGGGTGCAGGGGTGGGTTCCTCTCGCATGCCCAAGAGGGCATGAGACCTGCTGGTGGGGCACAGGAGGGACCACCAAGAGGATGCTCAGAGGCTGTCTTGTGGTGTAAAGCTGACAGCCCTTGTGTGTGTTGTGATCACGGAGTCTCAGAGCATCCCCACGTGTCTCAGAGGCTGTGGAAAGGCACTGCAAGGGAAGAGCGAGTCTTGCAACTGTCCCTATGGACATAGGCTCCAGGTCCCTGCCCACATCTTCTTTTTTATTTTCAGGAAGAATGACTAGCCCTGCCCAAACCTTCCTGCTATT
Organism: Sagittarius serpentarius; assembly: GCA_034782735.1. Classification (NCBI taxonomy): domain Eukaryota; kingdom Metazoa; phylum Chordata; class Aves; order Accipitriformes; family Sagittariidae; genus Sagittarius; species Sagittarius serpentarius. The sequence goes on from JAVKLA010000002.1 coordinate 338,923, forward strand.
GAGAAGGAGTATTTCAAGACAAGGATGTTGATGTAAACTTATTTTTCATTACTGTTCTTGGAATCAGAACAATCTGTTAGGCTTACCTCCCGAGCAAGCTAAACCCAAACTCCATGCACAGGGCAGGGCTGGCAGCTGGGTTCCCTCCAGGTGCTGAATCAGCTGTGGGCACGGCTTGTTGTGTGGTTCTCCAAAGGTCTTCCTTGTTGCCACTCTCGCTTTGAACAAGTGGGAACTGCCTGGGGGTGGCCAGTTGTGGAGGACCACAAGAGGCAGAGAAAGTTAATTTGGAGAAACCTTTAGAGGTTTCTACTCCAGTTCCCTGCCCAGAGCAGGGCTGATGTCAAAGCCGTATCAAGGTGCTTGGGGCTTCGTGAAGTTCAACACTGAATGTCCCCAGGCGTGGAGATCCCTCTCCACCACTGCAGGACCTGTTCCACAGCTCCACCATTCATGCAGTTACAGAATTGTTTGGGTTGGAAAGGACATCCTTAGATCAGCCTGTCCAGCCCTCCTGCTCAAGCAAGGCCAGCTAGAGCAGGCTGCCCAGGGCTGTATCCCTCCCTTGGGATGTGGAGAGGAGACCCTGAGAACAAGTTCCAAGCATGACACTTTCTGCTCAGTTTTGTGGTCCTTCTGCAGGATGGCCTTTTGCACGTGGCTCATTTCCATCCTGTTGTTCTCCATGCCCATCCTGCTCTACGGCGGCTACATGCTCCTGCTCACTGCAGCACTGATGCTCTTCTCACTGCTCTTCTTCTTCACTGCGAGGAACACTCCAAAGTGTCCGATCCAGTTTGGCCCATCTTCCCTGAAAACAGACTATGGTGGATCCTTTTGGCTGACATTAGCGACAGGTGAGTGCTCAGCTTGCTCCTGGGGTTTTTGTTCTCTATCCCTGCAGCGATGATGCTCAGTGATGCCCCAACAGCACCTCATCCCTTCTGTCTCTATGGCTGGTCGCAGAAAATTTTTTGTTTAAATGACATACAAGAACCTCAAAGCCACATCAGCCTTGTTTAGTCTGGTGGTGGATGTCCCAACGGCCAGAGATCCCCTCTGCCTTTCAGGACCTGCCCCACAGCTGTCCCACTCACGGGCAGCAACTGTTCCCTTTTATCAATCTGGAATTTCCTATGGTACCGCTGTGCACCTCCAAGAAGAGACTGGCTCTTTTTCAGTGGCAGAAGATGGCAATTAGGTCCCCCTCTAGACTCCTCTTTTTTGGGCTAAACAAGCCCAGCTCCTTCAGCCTTTCCCCATACATGGTGGGCTCCAGCCCCAACTCTTCTGGCCATCTGCCCCGGTTGATTGACTTCTCTTTTGTACGGGGGAGCCCAAACTGATGGCAGAGTCCAGTTTTGGAGAGGGAACTAACACCTTCTGCTGACTTCCTGGGTGATGCCATGTGCCGTTGGCCTCCAACCCCAGATCCAGGTCTGGATGGGGCTGGGACACAGCGGGCAGGAGGTGCTAAGGTGTCTCCCCACACTGGGCATTGCAGGGCTGCTGTGTCTGCTGCTGGGGTTGGGCATCATCATCCTGAACTCCGTGCAGCCAGAGAAGCTGAAGCTTGTCTTTAACGTGGACGAGGGAAAGGGAGAAGAAGAGGAGGAGGGGTGGGACACATCCTACCTGCCAGCCAAGCCCAGCTCCTCTGCGCAGGATGTGCTGATGGTCCCCCTGACTGAGCTTTGTGAGGTGACAGCCAGCCAGCTGTAAGGCACTGGGGGGAGGCAGGGCAAAGCCCGAGGAGACCCCTCCTGAATTCATGCTCCGGTCCAGCCCCGCCAGGAGCCCAGCTGGGAAGAGAAACGACAAGAGCTGGGTGACGAGAATATCCAAGTCTGGAAAGGTGTCTCAAATATGACAGTTTGCCCTCATTTTTTTTTGCTGTTGTTTTACTCACCAGCAGCTGGAAAAGCTTTTGGGGTGAGGAGAATCCATGCCCCGTCCCTGGCTGTCCAGTTGCAGGCACTGGGCTACTGCCCTTCCCGTTAGTCCCTCCCCAGCAAACCCCAAGAGTCCTCCCTAAGATAGAGACTAAACCAGGACAAACTGGAGAGAAACCCAATAACTGCAGACACATAGATATAAACCAAAGAAGTACAGCCCCTGCAACAGCATCCCTACCCTGATGGCCCCCAAGAAGCCCCCTCTGCCCAGGGATACTCTTCCCATCAGCGGCCAGGAAGAGCAAGACACCCCACAGCTCAAGTTCAATGTAAGTCTGAGATGTGCTGGGCTGTACATCGGGCTGGAAACAGCACAGCCAGGGAGTTGGTTGGCTCCTGCTTCTTACAGTGCTTATAAACACCCCAAATGACAGCCACCAGCCTGTGAGTGATCGGTGCTCTCGCAGCCCTCCGAACGGAAGACAAAATGTTTCAGTGGGAGGGAAGGAGAGGAGGAGATGGGAATGGAGGTGCTACAAACAGATCAAATTTTGTTTATGTTTTCTTTGGGTTCATGCCCCTGTATGTCTGATGACACAGGCCAAAGCTTTTCTTCTGGTGAGGATGCTGTTGCAGGGGAATCATGCCTAAAAGCAGGAGATGAGGCTCGAGAGTGCCAGATGCGGGGGCGGAAAGGATGGGAAACCCCCCGGCCTCCTGTGCTTTCAGCGCATGTGATCCGTCCCACACCAGCCCAAATAACGTGTTGGTTGTAGCGTCTTCCCATGATGCCTCCAGACCTGACATGTCTGGACACAAGAAAGACTCGAGAAAGGATCCTCCTTTTCCTGAGGGAGGTTTGCTGGTTTAATCTTATGGCTTTTTTCCTGCCGCTTGGCTAGTTAAAGTCCTTTTGAGGCTCTCCTACATCCCTACAGCATGTTGCTCCCCGTAACAACTGTTTCTCAATGGCTCACCTCGACACGTGCCAGCAAGCCTCGTCCTTCCCCGGGGGCGCCTCTGCCAGGGCAGCTTCGCCCATGGGAAGGATGCTGCTGCTGGGGGCTTGCAAGCAGTCGCCTGCAGATATGACCCACAGCCCCTTCTTAAGAAACCAGCCCTCAAAAATGCCCACAGTGTTTCAAAGGAGCGTGGTTTTAATAAAATTTTATTGAAAACAGTAATTCTTGCACATGACAAATCGCATTAGTGCAACACAAGTATCATGTGAAAGAAATAAGCAACTTAACAGAGAGGGGTTTTTTTTCTCAGAAAGAAAAGAGCCAAAGTACTGAAATTATGTCCTTTACAATTAATTGGACTGAAGCTGTCCAGATCTCCAGCATTCAGATATGGTGATCTCCTTGTGCCAGCCTGTGGAGGCCATCAGGCCAGTGGGTTTGGTGTCAGAGCCCATCTTCTGTTTGTAATAACGCAACCCAATGCACTTCATTTCTCACCTTGGCTGCATCTGACTCCTGTCCCCAGGCTCGCGCTTTGTGGTGAGCCCCTCAAGCCCAAGCGTGCTCCAGCTGGATGGGGGTAACTTCATTCTTCCCTCTCCTTTCTTTCTTGTGGCATCTTTTTGACCCATTCTGGGCTACAAGTCTTATCTAATAAAGCCCAAGTTTGAAAGTGAAAATAATCGCTTCACCACATCCCCCACCCCAGCAAACACCATCAGATGTTTACTCAGTCTCTATTTCTGGAGCAGCTTTTTTACTCTAGCTCATGCAGCATCCAGCCTGACGGCGTCTTGGTCTGTGCCTGCCTTTCCTAAGTACCCCTAGAGTCTACGCTAATCATCAGTGCTTGGGAAAGAAATGAGCAGGTTTAATCACTGGCTTTTGGAGTCACAGGTGCTCCCTGTGAGCAGTCTCACCAGTGATCTCAGTTTCTGGTGTGGGAACTGGCCATTGGAGATTCACCACACCAAGCCGTGCCAGAGCATGGAGCAGGAAGGGCGCTTCTCCTGGGACAGAGGTCCCCAGGTTCGCGTGCAGCTCGTGCTGCTGGAGCTGTGAGCTGCTCCAATTGCAGCCTGCCGGCTCTCTGCAAAGCCTGCCTTTTTCCAGAGGGCACGGTCGGGGATATGTGGTCTGCAAAGTTACTTCTCAGCAAGTACCGATCCCAGCGTGGACTCATGCTCTCTTCAAAGGCGGTCAGACGGGGAAGTGGGTCTCTGGGGACATCAAGAAGGGTTTCGGTTTGTGCTCTGCCCTTTTGGGCCCACCTTCAGGGAAGGAGTGGGAAAAACTTTCTTCTAGGTGCTGTTGGGATTGAGTTTGGAGGGCTGAGGAGCAGTCAGTCCTTTGTTCACAAAATCAGCATTGATGTGCACTTCAGTCATTTCCTGGTACTCCTCTGCTTTGTCCTCGTGGAGGTCAAAGAAAGTTTTCAGTAGGTCCAAGTTGAAGTAGTGCAGTGCGACAACAGTGATCCCAGACACAAAACAGAGCAAGCCTGGAAGACAACATGCTCTCTGAGAGCATTCCTGCAAACACCAGCACACTTCCCACCTCACACCCCTCCTCTGATGCCCCCCTGCCAGGAGACAATGCCTTCTCTTATGGAACATGGCCTTCTACTGTACGAGGTGGCTTCAGCTGCTGTGCTGAGCATCTTAAAACCCAGGCAAGATATCCCCATCTCCTTGCATTACTGCACCTCAGGGACTAAAAATCCCTCCACCACCCTTGAGATGGGGATGGTGTTCCCCCTTCTGCCAGCCCTCTCCACACCTCTGCCAGGACCTGCTTTGCCAGGACACAGGCTGCGTCTCTGCTGAGCTGCGCTCCCCGAGCTCTCTCACTTCCATTTCTGGGGGGAAAGCACTGGGACTCTTGCACACCCATGAGGACAAGGTGGTGTGCCCTGACGTAGCTTGGTGTCCTTACCAATCGCTAGCGTGAGCCAGAATGATCCCCCGTAGCCTATGCGCAGGGTTGTGGTCCCAAACTGGATCAGGCACATTGGGGAGTTCCTCACAGTGGAGAATGAGAGCAATGCAAAGATCATGAAAGCCGCTGTGACCAGGAGCATGTAGCCACCATAGACTAGGACGGGCAGGGAGAAGAGTATGTTGGAGATGAGCCAAGTGCAAAAGGCCACCCTGGAGACGAGAGAAAACCAGCAGATGAGTTTTGCAAGTGCCATGGACTAGGATTCTCTATGTGAGGATTTCCACTTGGGAGGAGGAATCTGGGCTCTAGGTTGCGTTGTATGAGGCCAAGAAGCTCCGTGGGCAGGCTGGAGTGATCTCTAGCCTCCCAGGCTGAGCAAGCAGATGCGCAGTGCCCGCACTTCTACATCCACAAGGCAGAAGCCCGGATTTCCTCTTCCCATTGCTCAGCCCACAGATGGTAGCAGCCTCAAGGAGGTCACGGCAGCCCACTCAGTGTATCTAGAACATCTCAGCTCCCTGCCCTTCGAGCTGTGGGGCAGTGCAGACCCCAGAGAGCAGCACACAGGGCTGGGATAATTGCAGGAGCAGGCATAAGTCATTTGCAGCAGCTCTGGACTTGGCCGAGGAGCTGGGTGACAGGGGAAGCCTTCACCTATGGGCCAGGAACTCTTGCTCCATGGCATTGCCAGGCCCCTTTCCTAGCTTCTGCATCCCTGCTGTCAAACCCAGAGCAGGGGGGACAGCACTGCGATGGCTCTTGCCCTCCACAACCCACGGTAGAGGGGACCGTCTCCTGACAGCTACGGACAAGCTCTCCCTCAGCCCAAGTGAGCGACAACATGTCGCTGCCCAGCAGATCCCGCTAAAGGGTCGAGATCGACCCCACAGTAACAGCATCATCAGCTCGTCCTCATCTGGTCCCACTCCCAGACATTAAATACCCTCACAGATGGGGATGGGAGAGTTCTGCACATGCCCATGGGCCTCTCTGGGCCACTGAGGACAGCAGCTTCCATGGGGACGGACCCCTGCCATCATCACCACATCACGGCAAGGATCTGTACCACATTCCTCTCTCCTGTGCCCAGCTCTGGTGGAAATGACCAGCAGAGAGAACCTGGACCTCCTGTCTGCTCACCCCAAGGTGCCTACAGGGCTGCCAATTTGACTGCAGACCTTGCAGAGGTCCCTCCACGCGCATAGATTTCCTCCTGGCAGCATGCAATCACCATCCATCTCAGAGGCCTAGGGACAAGGCAGCAGCACCCTTCCCTCATCCTCGCATCTCCTCTGCCTGCACCAGGAGAGAAAGGCTCACCAGAGAGTGGCTGATGCGTAGTGGCCGGAGATGCGGTACTGCCTGTGCACGCCGCAGGGGCTTTGCATGGTGAACTTCTCTGCCACGTAGAGGATGGGGTTGGGCAGGCCCTTCTCCAGGCCTTCACCATAGCTGTGGTCGTAGTCTGCGTCGAAGCTCCAGGCAAAGTGCTCGTTGTAGTTAATGGTCTCGTTGACCTGATTCACTGGGTTTCCTGCCAGAGGGAGAAGACTGAGGTCCTGCTGTGTCCCAGCAGCCTGGGCACTGCCAGCCGGGAGCACAGGCACCCCAGGGACAGCAGGGTCCCAGGAGCCTCCATGCAGACCAAGGTCACCCACAGAGCACTTGGAGAGCTCCTGGGGCCGTGGCCGCTCCAGAGCTGCAGACGGGGACATCAGACTCACCCATGAGCGTGACGTTCACCCCTGCCAGGCCGACATGCAGCCCGATGTCTGCGTTCACCAGAGCACGGCTGAAGGACTTGTAGGAGGTGTTTGCCTTCACCCAGCCAGTCTCCCAGTCCCCTGTGAACTGGACAGCTGCCAGGAAAAGTAAAGCTGGGGTTAAAGTGGGGCTGGTCTCAGGCTTTGCTGTGCTCGAGGGGAGGATCACGGGCAAGCACGAAGGGTGGCGTTCCCACCACGGCACTGCAAGGGAGTGTAAGGAGGGCAGGAGAGCTGACTCAGCCACCAGGACGTGCCTCAACCAGCTCCCACGCCCTGGCAGAGCTCATGTCCTCCCCTCCGCTGAGCATCCACTCCCTCGATCCAGGAGCAGGGGAGCTCAGATCCCCCAGGGACAAGCCTCAGGACCTGATTCCTCCTTGGACAGCGTCTCCAGGACTTCCCCGCAAGCTCCCCACCACGGCAAGCTCCGCAGCCCCCAGGGACAGAGCTCAGAAATGAGCCCGCTCCTCGGCCTCAGGAACAGAGGTGAGTTTCCTTCCAAACATTAAACTCCTTTGACTGCACTGTTACTGAATAGTGAAGATCACCGTCAAACGGAGGCAGTGGAGAGGGGTGGCAAGGGCCGTCACGGCTCTGACAGTCATTTCAGCTGGGGGACAAAGAAAAATTTGGAGCATTTCTGGTGTATGTTTTTTGCAACAAAGTATCCTTTTCTGGAACACTTTCGCTTTGTGGTGGGCTTAATTTTCCAGCACTGAAATGAGCTGAAAGTGAAGGTGATGACTTAATCTCAGGCTGAACAAGAAATCCTGCCCGAAAATAAGTTCAGCTACTGAATCAACTTGTGGGGGCACTGATCCAGTAGGAGCTCTGTGGGAACATTTTTTTAGCTGCAGGGTTGAGTGTGTCCTGCTGCTGCCAGACAGAAACCCTGATGCTGGCTTTAAAACAATTAATTCCTCTTGTGTGCCCAAGCAGCACCCAGCTGCATCCTTGTAACGAGAGCGGCACTAGATGGCTCCCCAGGGCTGAGGCGGTTAAGGTTGTGGAGCAAGCCCTGACCTCCACCCCTCTGCCACCTCCAGCCTGGCACCGTGTTCCCGGGCAGCTCTGGTGGCATCTCCCAGCACTTGGACATCCCCAGGTGGAGGGTGGCCCACGTGTCAGCCAGCCGAGTTCCGCGGCTGGTCACAGCCTGGTTGTCTTCGTCAAATCGGGGGCCGAGTCATTTAGGTTGTGCTTCATCATCCCCCTCCAAGCAGTCTTGTAATCTGCCCTGTCCCTCACAGCAGGAGAATTTCTTTGATTTAGGGTCAGGGCTGGTTGCTCTCCCCATCTAGCACCTTCTGTCCCCTCAGTTCATCTTTCACTTACACATCCTGTCGCCCTGTCCGAGTTGGAAATCCCACAGCCTGGTTTCCACCACCAGTCCCATTTATTACAGAAGGTTTCCTGGCTTCTACTAAATCAAATCCTCTCCTTCACCTCCTCCTGCCTTGCTCCTTGAGAGGTCTTTACCCCCCCGCCCCAGCCTCTGCCCTGCCTGTGTTTTATTTCGACCTGCTCTCTCCACATAACCGCAAGGCTCCTCTCATCCTCCAGACGTGCCTGGCCGCAGTCCGAGCTGCTCAGCCACGCTCCCTCAGCAGCAGGCAGCTTAGGAGGGCTTGCACGGTGCGGGACAATAAGGGAGGATTGGTGAGGAGGATTGTGAACACACTCAAGTGACTTGCAGCTGGGGTGTAGAAAAACACGTATATGCTACTAATTGTTGTTTAGCCTTGTGTGTTGGACAAATAGAACATCTGTGTTTAGATAACATAGGCCTGTGATAGACCTAGAGGCACTCTATCAAACATTCTTGAGATTCCTGCCCTGCTGTGGGAAAGAACAAAGCACAGTGGCAGACTACGCCTGTGTGAATCACAGAATCACAGAATGGTTTGGACCCTGAAGACCACCTAGTTCCATCCCCCCCTGCCATGGGCAGGGACACCTTCCACCAGACCAGGCTGCTCAAAGCCCCGTCCAGCCTGGCCTAGAACACTGCCAGGGAGGGGGCACCCACAGCCTCGCTGGGCAGCCTGGGCCAGCGCCTCACTGCCTGCATCCCTGAAATACAGCCGAAACCAGCAGGTTTGGTGATCCTCTAGCAAGGACTGAACTCCGCGGTGCCTGTGTCCCTACTCGTGTGCCTCTGCCTGGATGCTGCTTTGGGGATCCCCTCGTTCGTGAGGTAACAAAAATAAATTTACTCTTTACATTTCATCTGTGGTTTTGTGGTTGTTCCTGCATCCTGCCTGTGTTGGCTCACACATACAGTTGGAGGAACATGGGGGCTGTGCAGCCCAGCGGAGCTGGGGCTGTTCGAACCCTGCGCTGCAGTTACAGCCAGCAAAGCTCCCTCTTGTTTCACAAGTGACCACGGGCATCTCCAGGTGCTCTTAGCCTCCGGTGCCAGGGATGAGGAAGCCCTTTTGGGAAGCTGTGTGATTGCCTTGCAGAGCAGGGGTAGGACAGACCCTGCAACCAGCCTCGGCCAGGCCATGGCTGTCACCGCCAGCTCGCATTTCCCAGATGCAGACCCTGCCCTGAGGTTTAATCCTGCCCCCAGACCCACCCTCCGAGGGCTGTGCAGCACTTACCAACGATCACCACTCCCACGACGAGGCTGAGGAGAACCCGGAGAGTCCAGTACAGCCTCTGCGGGGAGAGAGGTAGGACATGAGGCAGGAAAGAACAACCCTGGCTGTCCTCCCGCCTCACCCCGAACCAGCTGGGAGCTTCCCAGCATCCAAAGCACTGGGAGCAGATGCTTATCCCAAGGGAGAGGGGTCACGCACCGCCCGTCCACGGATGCCCGGGATGATGAGCAGGAAGCCGCAAGCAAAAGTTAGGAAGACCATGATCACTAGGATGGTGCTGACGTCGAACACGAAGGCCTTCCTCTGCTGCGGGTAGAAGGGGTAGACGCCGTCAAAGAGAGTCATCCTGCACCTCCAGGAGCTCTCACCTGCGGGAGCGAGGTGGTCACAGCGGGGACCGTGCACTGCCCTGTCCAGCTGCCTTGAGCCTGTGGTGGCCAGCTCAGCTCTGGAATAACCAGCTGTGGGAGATCCACCTCAAAACTCCCCAGGACAAGGAAATGTGACACTGCAAGGAAACAGGCAGGGTGAAATAATCCCCAGCAGAGAAACACGCCACCCAAAAGCTCTCAGTAGAGGAGAGGAGGTGCCTGGGGCAGGGCTCCGCCAGCCTGGAGGGATTGTGGCAGCCCGGGGAACCATGAGCTGCTGTCCTGCTGCAGCTTGAGGAGCAGCCCAAGCGCAGAAACCTGTTGAGCAGCCCCTCCCCAGGCAGAGCCAGGTCTTTCCCTCCAGGAGACGCAGTCAGGACTTTCTGCTTTGTCGTACGCCCTGAGAGGAAGCCCACGAGCCGGCGACCACCGGCAGATGCAGCCTACCTGCAAAATGACAAGGAACTACTGAGAACATTGATTTCACAGTAGCAAAATTATCTCCAGTCAGGGGCCACCACTGCCAAGTGGGACAAGGCCCACCGCCCCCATTACTACCCCCCTCTCCTTGAAGAGGCTTTTCCCCAGGAGCTGCGAAGTACCATCTCGGGAGGGAGGACTGTTCCTGCGCTTGGTCCAGAGGGGCCAGAAGCAACCCCTAGAGTTGGGATGTGTGTCCAAGGAGCACACAAACATCAGGAGCACGTCTCAAGGCCAAAGGAAATTGAGTTACATGAGACAACGAGGTGTGTCATTACCATAGATGGCTTTGAACTCCCACCGACACTTTAGTTCCAGCAATTACAGAGCTTCCCCTGTTCCTAGGTTAGATCTATTCTACCAAAACTGATTACATGCTTAGTCCTTCTATTTTGCTTATTTAATAGCATCTCTGCATGTAACTACCCCAGGAAGTCTTCAAAAGTCAGGGAATGCCAGAGCTAATATGACTCATGACCAAATACAATCTCATTCTGTCCCTGCATGGAGGAGTTGATTTTATTCTCATTTTCTGAAAACGGTATTAACCGTATTTTTAGGTAAGATCCAACCCAGAGCAATTCAGCTGCAAAAAAGCAGGTCCCAAATCCCTAAAAGTGGGTGGGGATTACAATAAGCATCATAAAACAGTTTACCTGGGCAGCTGAAGTCACTTTTCAATGCATAAAGCAATATTTGGTTTCAGAATAATTCTGCGTCCAGTAACCCAGATCATTACAGCAAACAGTTTAACAGAGACTGGGTTTTTACAGCTGGCTCACAACCGACCCGGACCTGACCTTACCTCGACTCTGCTCCGGACTAACAGAGCTATCACGTGTACTCGCAAATGTTGTTTGGGGCTGTTTTGCTGTAACCGTTTTGGCTATTTCTCTGGAAAGCCAAGCCCAGAGAAGGGCAGCCTTCACATGCCATTCCTGCTACGATTACCTGGCAAGCAGAAGCTGTAATTGATTCCCCAATGCTACAATGCCGGACTGAAGTCCAGCTGTGGGGTCCCCAGCCCAGCAAACGTGCCCACAAAACAATCTGAGCAGATTTAAGTGAAGAAACAACTGAACGGTTTAGCCTAGGACAAGTTAAATCTTGATCGCTTGAATTGCACTCATTTCATTATATCTTTGCCCAAATTTCGTATGAGATGTAATGAGGGAAGGAATGATTTCCATCTGTATTCACCGAAATGCAGCTCTTCACAGCTTAAAACAGATCAACAATACATAACAACTGAAAACCCAGCCCGTCACATGGAAAATGTTGCCTTGTTAAATATAAATTTAACATTCAAACAATAACAAGGAATATTTGCATTTCCTCTACACTTTCCATCTTCTGGGAATAGTTTTATAGAGAATTTCCAGAGAAACAATTCTTTCTGTTGCTGTCCACCCAGTCTTTCTCACTTGACTACCCTGCACAGAAGACCAACTCCTTGGCATTTTTTCAACTTTGAAGTGGAAGACTGGTGCCTGCAGCTCAGGGCAGGAGAAACTGAAGTTGTTGCAGCTTGGAAAGCATCCTCCATGCAGAAGCATGCCTGCGGCCCTAAGGCGCCTGTGGTTTCCTCTGTCACGGTGTATGGAGAGGGAAAGGACTAGAGACCTCTTCAAGGAAGGATCAGTAATTTGGCAGAAATGGACAACTTATCTTTCATTTAAAATATTCTGGACTGGCAGGGGAGAAAGGCAAAGGAGGCAGAAAGTTTGCCCAAACCCCAGTGGTTTCTCCTTACAGAAACCCCGCTTTTCCTGTCCCGGAATGAATCAAGCTAGAAAAGACCTTTCGGAAGTGCCCAGCCAAAACCTCCTCACAGCAGAGTCAACAGCAGCCTTAGGTGGGGTTGCTGAGGGCTGCAGATCAGTATTTTCCATTGAAACAAAGGAAATCCTTTCCCCTGCAATTCAGGGATGAGGGGGACTCCCTGCATTTTCCTGCCCCTGTATGAGGTTCGGATGGGGATGGGAGAAACCGCTGGGTTAACTCAAGATGGGAATGCACCCTCTCCTCCCCACCCTCGCCTAGCCGGGACCCCCTCGAGCAGGGTAGGCAGCATCCGGAGGCTGCTCCCCGGAGCGCGCCAAGGGCCGTGGCAGGAGCGGGGCGCCCCGCGGGGGGGCAGGGGCGGGCGGGGGGCGGGGCGCGGGCGG
>JAVKLA010000002.1:351518-381105 GCA_034782735.1 Sagittarius serpentarius
TGCTACCTGCGGGGGGTGTCGGGCTACGCGTGTTGTCGCCAGTGGAGGGGGCAGGAGGTCGCGCTACTCCCGCCTCCACCTGCCTGGGGGACAAGTTGGGGTGGGGCCATGCGTGGGGTGGGGGGGAAGGGGTCGGGCTACAGGTTTCTTTCCTGTGTGATGGGCAGGGTGGGACGGGACCGTGTGCCCCCCCCCCCCCCGCACGTGCATGGGAACCAGTGTGCTGGGCTACTGGTGTCCCTGCCTGCTTGGGGGACAGGGCACAGGGTGAGGTGGGGTTACATGTCCCCATCTGCATGGGGGACTAAGGGGCTAGGGCCACTTGTGTCCCTGCCGGCTCGGGGGCACACACCTGCGTGGGGCACTAGGAGGTTGGGGCCACCCATGTCCCTGCCCGCAGGGAGGAGTGGGGTGTCTGGGCCATGTGTGGCCTCACCTGCAGGAAGCGATGGAGCCGCGCATATCCCTGCCTGGGAGAGAGCAGAGCCACAGGACAGAGCGGGGTGGGACTATGCCCGTCCCTGCCTGCAGGGGCAATGGACACTCTGGGGACAGGCAGGGACCTCTTACGTCCCACAAGGGGAGGGAGTCCCTGCTGTGCACTGTGGTGGCACTGGAACGTCTGCCCGAGGGGTGTCCCGAGGTGGGAAAGCTGGAGACACTGCCCGTCCCTGTGCGCACGCTGTCCATAGCGCACGCGTGCACAGGTTTGGGATTTTCTGGATGACATCCAAGGCTGGGGAGAGGCAGCCTGTTCTGAAAGCCCAGGGCCGGCTGGCTGGCTGCTGGGGGAAGGTGGCAGTCTCCCGGTCTGTCCCACCAGCACTGAGGAGAGCTAGAAACAAGCTGTGATGAACAAGGACCACAGGGTTCAGGCTGCAGGCTTCTCGAAGGCCTTGAAACTGCTCTCCTCTTCCTGCATGGTCACACTAAGTTCTGCAGTGGGGCTGCTGCCCTCTGAGGATGCTGACGAGTCCCACAGGCCCAGCTGACATGTGGCTCTGGGGAGAGCTCAGGAGACATTTGGAGGCTGAAGCCCTAACTTTAGGGCAGCCAAATCTGCTGAGATCAGGTGGAGTGGGAGATCCTTGCTCTGGGGGAAGCCGTGTGTTTGCACTCTTTACGGCACGATTTTTGGAGGGGTGTGAAACTCCACGCCTTGATAGAGCAGAGGGATCCTCTCTGATGGGAGAAGACAAGGCTGGGAAAGCAGGTTCTTGATTTCACTAGGTGCAGAGGGAGGGAATGACTTTCCAAAGGTGGCACAGGGAATCTGTGGAAAAGCAGAGACTGGAGGGCTCATCAGACCTTACAAAATTCCTGGAAAACTTCACAAGTCTGTGGAACTAATCCACGCTTGCAAAGCTTTCCCTCAGCAAGCTGCACCATGGGCGTCCAAGGTCACTCTGGTTTCTTTACGTCAAGGAACCCCCTGGGTGGTTTGCAAGATTTGGGAGGCAGGTGTGAGAGCAGGGGGCTTTTTCTGGAGAAGCCTGGTGACCGGTCCTCAGCACGTGGGAGAGCACACTGGGGAGTGTGAAGCTGGAGCTCTCGGCTGAAGCTGGGAAAGGAGCTTGTGGGACAGCTGAGTGCCACTCATGAGATGCCCATCTTCTGCGGGGTGAGGTCCCTAGCCCAGATCTGCATGTTCCTCTTCTTGGGTGCATCCTGTAAGGACTGCTGTGACTGAGCCTTGCCTGTGAGGAGGTTCCCAGCAATAGCTGGAGAAGGTTTAATAGGCAGGGGAGACACGGTGTCAATGTCTCCTCATTCCCTTACAGGCCAAGTTCTGCCAGGGAGAGCTGCTCCTGGAGAAGGGAAATGGTTCTTGAGGTTTGACTGGGAAAGACAAACTCCTGATGTGCCCAGTAACTTGTAGGAAGACATAAAGGCAGTGTAGAGGCATGTTAAGAGAAGTTCCATGTCGGTGGGAAAGGCCCTCAGAAGTCTGCGGTCCAAACTACTGCTTGGAGCACGATCACCGCTGTCACTGTATCACGTTGGCCATGGTTGAGGCTGGAAAGCCTCCAGAGACACCACCCCACCCCACCCCCCAGTCTTGGATTGGCTAGGCAATAAGTGGGTTTTCGGTGCTGGGCCATGGAGAGATGAAAAGTGCATGAGAACTCGCATGTCATCTCGTGGCTTGGGTCAGGCACAGCTTAATGTCTTCCTGCTGTGGATTATGCATTGTGAACCCACAGCTGGGGTACCCCAACACAGGGATACTGGTCCTGCTCCAGCAGAAAGGTCTTCTCAGGCTGGCTGACGCCTCCTGACAGAGCTTTTCCAGGGTGATGGGGTCTCACGTGCCCCCTGCCACTTTCCCACAGCCCAAATAGGGAGATACAGCTGATGGATGATGACGACAGCGGGGTTTTACCAGGCAGCAGAAACCCCAAGAGAGAACTGAGATTATGGTCTGTGCATGTTCCCAGCCTCCAAGAGCAGCCCAGCTCCAGCTCCCTCCTTCTCCTCTCCTTTTGCAGGTTGCTGCTTCCAAAGACCCAGTGGCCAGTGCAACCCGCAGAGATGGTGTTGAGTTTGACTGTAGTTCTACTGGTAACGTGGACCTTGGGGGGTAAGTACAGTTTCAGGAAAGGGGATCCAAAGGGAGATCCTGGGTAGTTTCTGCCCCTCAGAGGAACTTCCTCTAATGCCTGGGGCATCATATCAGAGATGGGGATGATTCAGTTTGTGAAACAATACGAAAGAAATGGAGCAAAATGCTGAACTTGCAGAGGCAGCTGTTTGTATGTGTACACTGCTTGTAACAAGGAACTGGCACTTCTTGCTAGTATTATAATAAAAGCAATAAAAATTAACACAAAGGAAACAAAGTAAATATTTATTGACAAAGACTGATGCTGATACACAAGGCACAGAGGAGAGCATAACTCTAGTGTCAAGGCCTTTGCTTGACTCACATGGATATGGTGGGGGTTAGCAGTAGGGAGTGACTTCTTCTGATACAGTGAGAGAGAAGGAGAAAATGAGGATCCTTTGGGAGTAGACTGTTGGGGGACAGAATTTGATTTGGGGCAACAGGATCACAAGCATGAATTTCTAATTTTAGACATTGCTCATCCCTCAAAAGGAGTGCAAAACTTGTCTAAAAACTGTTGGTACTGAAAGTTTCAGAAAAAATATGGGAAAATATCACAATATAAATATAATTCTGTAATGGAGATGCTTGTTTCATGCATTTTTTTTTTTTTGCTGCTCACCTTGTGGGTCTGGTCTCTTGCAGGAGCCCAGGAGAGCATCTCCTGGGAGGTCCAGCGCTATGACGGCTGGTACAACAACCTGCTGCACCACAGCCGCTGCTCGGTGGGTGAGTGCCAGGCCTGGGGATGGGGATGGTGGGACGGGGTGAGCTGGCACTTTGGCATCTGGCTTGCTTTACAGCTGAGAGAGAAATCCTTCCTGACTTAAGCCTGAACCAGGCGGGTGACCAGGCAATGCACTCAAGGTAGGTCCCTAGATTCACTTAAGAAAGAGCCCCATTAGAGCAGTCTGGAGGGGCCAAGCAGCCCAGCTTTGTCTCCCACGTCCTGGCCTTGCCACTTTTACCAGCTGCCCAGGCACTATCTGCAGGTCACTCTGGTGTAGGATCAGTCCCAGAGCAGAGCTGTGCCTTTGCGGGGTCATTCAAAATATCCAAGGTCTGGAGGACCCAGCAGGTGTTTCAGTGATGGTCAGGGATCCCAGAGCTGGGAAAAGGCATCGTTAGCCAAAATCAGCATGCAGTTCAAACAGCATTCAACACAAGGCCAGTGGCAGAAGTGTTCATGGTCCAGGCGGGCTGGACCTACTCCTTTTCCGCTCTGCATTCGGCAGGTATTGCACTGTTGGGCTACTGTGCAGCATGTTCTGGTCTGTATTGGGAGAGGCATGCAGGATTTCCCTGTGCCAGTGAGCTACGTGCCTACAACCAGCCCATGGACCCACCTCCAGGACATGTCCAAGCTAGGGACCAGGGCAGATCAGGCAGGATATTATCTAAAATACTAAAGATTACGAATCCTCCTATTTCCTGCAGCCCAGATAGGTCACCTACACAGTGACACAAGGTGCAGTGGCAATTACGCAGCCTCCTGTGAGTCCGAATGTCTCTCCAACATGACGTGTGTCATCAGCCCTTTGGTTACACCAAAGCCTGTCAGGGAGATCCAATGGGTCCCAGGCAGACAAGATGTCCCTCTTCCAGCTCAGACAGATCAGACCTTAACCTTTGGAAACAAACCTGTGGAAATTAAGCCTGAAACTAAGCCAGCAATTCAGGATTTCCCCCAGCTCTGGGGAGCTCCAGCAAATGAAGCCCACCACACTGGTGAAGAGGTTTTCAAAATGAACTCTCTCATCAGTGAGAAACGACCTCTCGCCTCTGGGCTTTTCAGTTACAGGACAGGCAGCGGGTGCAAAGTCAGGGTGTTTCTCTCTCATCTTCTCCCTTGTCTCTGCTTCTCTGGCTGTTCCCTTGCCTGTTTCCTATTGTGCTGGCAATCACCATGCTTATGTAGGTTTGCATAGTCAACATGGGCAGCTTAACGTCACTCCGGTTACCCAGCAGAGCACACCACCACAGACCTCCAGAGGCAAAGGGGATGCACATGAACCAGAGTAGGACAACTGGAAGGGAATATGCCCATGGAGGATCCCTCCTAGTTTTAAGAGGACTGATACGGTGTTGCAAGAAGTTTTGGGTGTTGGTACCAAAACTTGCGTGGTCTTGGCCACTATAAGCACCTATGCCACCCTCTTGCTCTTTGCTGGGACCCTCGTGCATGCTGGTGTACACCACTATTGCTGCATCTCCCATCTGTTGAGTGCCACTGGACCTATGCCGTTTTGCTTTGGTGCTGCAGGTGCCAGGCTGCTGCGTCTCCTGCCAGCCAACTACGCCGATGGCGTCTACCAGGCACTGCAGGAGCCCCGCGTGCCCAACGCTCGCCAGCTCAGCAACGCGGTGGCCCGGGGACCCTCCGGGCTGCCCTCTCGTAGGAACACAACTGTGCTGGCTGTCTTCTTCGGTAAGAGCTGGGGCCTGGCACTGGGTGGAAAAATGTCAGTCTGAGTGGCAAAATGTTGGTTTCGCTCACCCCAAGGCCACAAGTCATAGCGCTCCTCACCCACTGCTTTGTAGCAGACACACACCCAAAGGCTAAAGCCTTGGGTACCACCATACCAAGGTACTGTCCCACCGAGACAGTTTGCCTGAATTTTCATGATCTTTGGCAGTTGCCCCCAAGTGCTGATATTTGTCATTTAGGAACTTCCTCATTTATTTTAGCGGTAGAGATATCCTGTTGTAAAACGCCTGACAGATGCGATAAGAGCCACCCTGTGAGTGATGGCTGGGCAGAATTGCTGCAAGTCGGAGCAGTTTTTGCTGTCGCTCAGCAGCTCGATGGTGTCTTGGGTCCCCAAGCCTGGGGATGTCTGTCTCTGGGCGATACCTTTGGCTCATTGAGAAAACAGGCTGAACTTGTCAAGGAAGTGGAGACTATAAGCTCCCTGTACAGCTTGAGGTTCATACATGTCCCCTGACACGCCCATGGGGGTGCTCGGCCCCAAGATGGGCCACAGGAGGGGCAGACACTAGTGTGGTACTCTTCAGCTTCTCCCTGGAGGTAGTTTTTCCCATCACAGCAAGGCTCAGATGGGCCATCAGCAATGGCAGCCACCAGGCTCAGCATCAGCAGCAACCCTTGGCCTTGAAGGCCACAGGCAAGGAGGAGCTCAGGGAAATAGTGGCTAAATGCAGAGCCTTGCTCCTGACGAAGTGGTGGCCAGCAGACGGTCCAGCTGCTGGTGGACTGTGAACATCTGCTGGCTGAGTTTCTCCAGCCTGGTCCCTGAATGACCCTACCCTACTCATGAGGTCTGGCCAGGGGCACCGGAGCCCTGTTCCTGTGAACTGGAGCTCAGCACATCCGGGCTGCAGCCCAAAGCGACTTTTTCAAAGTCGTGGAGCAAATCAGCAGTGAAGGCAGAAAGGAAGCCACTCTTGCTGCACGGGGTGGCCCCCTAAGCCCACGTGTGGCTCAGCTGCTCACCATCGCATCGTGCTCCAGGTGCTGGTGGCAGTCCTCCCAGCTGCTGACCGTGCTTGGGTCTCCGGCAGGTTTCTACGTGCTCTCAGACATCCTAGAGGCGGAGAAACCCGGCTGCCCTGCTGAGTTCCTGAACATCCACATCCCATCCGGAGACCTCGTGTTTGACCCTGCAGGCACTGGAGACGTGGTCCTGCCCTTCCAGCGCATTCAGTGGGTGTCGGAGACGGGGCAGAGCCCCAACAGCCCCCGGGATCAGGTAGGTAGCATTTCCTTTGCTCTTTGCCTTTCAGCTAAAGTCCTCTTCACCCAACACTGGGGTCTGTAGCAGCCAAGATAATGTTTGCAAAAATAAAAGGAAAGCACCGCTGTTTCCTTAAAAATATATGTCTCTCAAGTGTCTGACCCAATTGCAAATGAGCCCAAAGCACAGCCTCCAAGGTACTGGTTGACTCGGAGCAACATTCGTGGTTGCTCAAGGTTAGTGCTTTTCTCGGCCAGAGAAAACATAATTACTCTAGAGCTGCCTGCGTCATCTATTTTAATGTAAATTTGAGTATCTTGCGTGGTTTATGGAGGGCAGAAGAGGAAAGGGTAAAGCAGGAGCAATTCGCAGTCTTCTTTGACTGCCAAAGTCTATCACTTCAGTCAAAATGAGCAAAGGTAGGGCTGTCTGTATCTGGTGAAACAAGTGATAACTGGAGCCTTTTTAGTACAAGTGTAATGAAATTCCATAACCAATTTATACACTTGTGCCACTCTTGAAGTTCAGTAATTACGACACTTTTTTTTAGGCATCAACTCATCTTTAATAATGTATCACAAAGCTGAGCCGGTACTGTCATAAAGTTGTGAAGTTGTAAAGCTTCTCTGAATTTCAGTCATTTTGGAAAACATCCAGATTTTTCCCCCAGTTTCTCCGTATTTTGCTGTGCTGAGGTTGGATGTGTTCCCAAGCCCCTGCGCTTTTTTCTTTCATGCTGGAAAGCTTCCCAGTCAAAACTGCTGAAGCAAAACAGCCCCCTGAACCTTTCACATGACAAACCATGAGGCCAGATTAGCAAGTCATGTTTTTAGCAGTATTTCAGACCTTAGAAAAATGAAAACTCCAGCATGTTTTCAGGCTAAAAAGGATGTTTTCATGAAAACATTTGGCAGGAGAGATATTCAACATGCTGCCAGGGCAGTGGGACTCCCTGCTGCGAGGGCAGGGCTCCCCAGAGGGGACAGCTCCAGTGTTCCCAGTTTCCCCAGAGATAGGTTTAGTTCCCTTTCCAGCTTGGTCTTGCCTACGAAGGGATTCACAGATGTCTGCTTCTGGGCATAGTTGAAAATAATTGGGAAAAAAACTCCAAAACGTACTTCTGAAAAATCTGTACCTGGTCTTTTCCTGTACCTGGCACTAATTCCTGCAAGTTGCGTAGAGATTGTCGGTGTATCTATTTGCATCCTGATAGCTCTTGTCAAAACGGGGGATGGGGTGGCTGCTTTGCAAGACCAAAAGGGCTGGGTTGGGGCTTTTCAGGCCTTTTTTCTGCACCTTTCCACTGGGACCCCAGCGCCTGTTAATGCCTGTTCCCTGTGCCTGCCCTAGACCAACGAGGTGACAGGCTGGCTGGATGGCAGCTCCATCTACGGCCCCTCGCACTCCTGGAGCGATGCCCTGAGGAGCTTCTCAGGGGGACAGCTGGCATCGGGGCCCGGTGGGCGCCTCCCAAGGGAGACAGATGGGAGGGTCCCCATGTGGAAGGCGCTGGATCCGTCCACGGGACAGGGTGGTCCCCAGGGGATCTACGGTAATGGTGGCGTCCTCAACGGGTTTTCGCCTGCTTGGTTCCATCCCTGACCATGAGCAGGGGGAGCAGGAGGTCCCTGGAGCTGAGCCCAAAGGGGACCTCGGGAAAGGGCGGGGGAGTGCGGTGAGCTGGGACACGTGGGTCAGGAGTCCCATGGGAGAGCAGGCAGTTTCCCAGCCCTAAGGGGGAGGAAGATGCGTGCCCCACCAAAGGCTTCCCAGCAAAGACACGCAGTGAACTTAAGGTGCTGCATCCCCAGGAGACAACGGGTCATTTCCCAGCCAACACACAGAGACTGGCAGGTGCTGGTCCCTCTGATCCAAGGTGATCTCTGGGGAAAGGTGCTGCTGCTGATAAAAAACCTACTCAGCTTGCTTTGAATTCCTCACCTGCCCAACCTTTGGTCCGTGCCGGCGGCCTAGTGCTGCTTCCCACTCGCTCAGGCTGCTTGTCTCCCTGGGGAGGAAGGAAGGGCGAGGGGATGAGGGGATGCTGGGCTGCAGCCACAGGGCTGGGGGTGTTCCTCCAGCCACGGGCAAAGGTAGACCCAGTGGCAGCATCCCCCACTGATGGTCCCGGCGGCTCTTGCAGACCTGGGGAGCGCCTGGGGGAATGAGAACCCCTTCCTGCAGGCTGAGAGCATCGCCTGGTTTCGGTACCACAACCACCTGGCCTCAGCACTGGCCCGGGAACACCCCACTTGGTCTGATGAGGACCTCTTCCAGCACGCTCGCAAGCGGGTCATTGCCACTTTCCAGGTGAGGGATGGGACCCTCGGCTCTGCCGGGACCCCCGACATCCTCCCTGGCACTGGCCCTGACCCAGCTCTCCTGTGCCCTAGAGCATTGTGCTGTACGAGTGGCTGCCGACCCTGCTGGGGAGACACGTCCCGGAGTACAAAGGTGAGGGGCACGGTGGGCGATGGTGCGTGGGGAGAAGGGGTGAGGGGACCAGGGGAGCCAGGGGATGGAGCGGGAAAGGGAGCTCGGCCCCCTTTCCCTCCAGCTTGGCTGCTGGACCGTGGCTGCTGCCCCGCAGGTTACCAGCAGCACCTGGACCCCAGCCTCTCGCCGGAGTTCGTGGTGGCTGCGGGGCAATTCCTGGCCACCATGGTGCCGCCGGGCGTTTACAAGAGGTAGGAGCAGCCCAGTAGGGCTGCGGTAGAGCGGTGCCCGTGCCAGGGAAGGGGATGCCCAAGCTGGGGTGGTGGCTGGGCTTGGTCCCTGTCCCTTCCCCACATCCTGCCCCTCGCTGGGACAGCCAAGCCCTGTCAGCTCAGGGCAGCCCTGGCCAGGGGCTGCAGGTTCAGCCCTTCTCTGCTGTTCCAGAAACCCCAAGTGCCAGTTCCAGCAGGTGCCTGGCCCCAGTGGCTCATTCCCAGCAGTGCGGCTCTGCAACAGCTACTGGAGCAGAGAGGTACGGGGAAGGGAGCGCGGAGGTCCTGAGGACGTGGCAGGCTGGCTGGGGGATCTTCATTGCTTGCTTTATGTTATGGAGGACCCTACAGGGGTCTGAAAGGGAAACTGGATGCAGAGCATGACAGCCAACCAAGGGGTCTGAGATCCTCCCTATCCAAACATCCCCAGATGCCGCCTTCAGTTGTGGCAGAATCAGACCTCAAGGTTGAGTTGACATGGAGAAAATGAGCCTGGAGGAAGGCCTTGGTCCCCTATGCCCAGGGTCTGCACCCCTGTGGGCACCAGTTCAGGAGTGTGGGGCTGCCCCATGTCCTTGGTCCTGCGAGGAATCACCTGCTCTTCCCATCTCCCCTCAGAGCACCGGGCCCCATCAGGCAGAGGACGTGGACAACCTCCTGCTGGGGATGAGCTCACAGATTGCGGAGCAGGAGGACAACATTGTGGTGGAAGATCTCCAAGGTCTGCACTCCCCTGCACTGCAGATGGCACGTCAGTGAGGGACCCTCTCTCCCCGGGCTGTGCAGGGGCCGAAGTGGGGAGGCATATCCCATCGCCACTGCCATCAGCGCCCAACCACACGCTCAGCCCAGCTTTAACCCTGTTAACGGAGGTGCAGAGAAGCTGCAGGGCCCGTTAAGCGTGTCCGTGGGACCGTCCTGGCAAGGGCACGGAGATGATCTCCGTTTTCAGCATGGCCCATGGCTGAGGGACAAGGCCAGCCCAGCAGCTATGGCAGTTGAGGTTGCCCCTGCAGCTCTGCCTTGCCACCACCTCGGCTTTGAATCCACCCACAGATTACTGGTATGGGCCCCTGAAGTACTCCCGCACTGACTACGTGGCCAGCTGGCTTCAGCGCGGACGCGACCTTGGCCTGCCCACCTATAACCAAGCCCGGGAGCGATTTGGGTTGGAGCCTCTCCAGAACTGGTCGGACCTTGCCCCACACCTGGAGCAACAGGTAACAGGGAACTGGTCTGGGCACAGAAAGTGTGTGGGTCAAAGGACACTGGGGCAGTCCAAGCAGTAACTGGCTTCTCCCGCAATTTAAGAAGAGGGACATCAGTGTGCATCCTGCCCCAGCTTATTTCCATGCCTGTGGGGCTGTTGCATTGGAGTAACTGTAATTACATGGCATGAATATGTATATCCTGCCCCAGTGCTAAGCTCCCATGCCGCTGGATGCTCTGCTCCTCCTGGAGCTGAGATGCTCTGGGAGTGATGCTTAGTTGCTCAGGTCCAAGCCATGAGCTCAAGGCTGTGTGGGGCTGAGCATCCTCCCAGCCCATGGACGTGTGCTACCTAGGAAAGGCACATTCCTCGCTCCTTCTGAGGCTTGCCAAGACTTTCTGATGCCCTGGCAGAATTCCCTCTGCTCACATGTGTGTGGCGGGGGTTTCCGGCCAGGTCCTGGAGAAGGTTGCTGCCCTGTATGCCAACAACACTGCTGGGCTGGAGCTGCTCCCCGGAGGCATGCTGGAGGCTGACAGCTCCCTCTTCAGTTCCATCATCCTGGACCAGTTTGTGCGCCTGCGTGACGGCGACAGGTTTTGGTTCGAAAACACCAAGAATGGGTAAATGCTTCTTCCCCATCTGGCAGGCTGCCCACTTCTCTGCAAGCCCCAGTAATACACAAAGACTGGGGTCAGAGTTAAAAATATCCTCCAGCTTCCTCGATTCCTAAAATGGGGCAGGGAGTGAATCCCTCCTGCTGCTGGCCAGTGGCACCCGGGGCCACCACTTGGCCCCACATCTTTTCCCCCAGGCTATTCACAGAGGAGGAAACCAGGGAGATCCGTAACATCACCTTCCGCGACGTCCTGGCTGCCATCACCAACACAGACCCCACAGACCTCCAGCCCCACGTGTTCGTCTGGAGCAACGGTGAGCACTTCGTGCAATGGCAGGGCGCAGGGAGAAAATGACACCAGCAAATTACGGAGGGAAGCAGACCCATCTCGGTGACACAACCGGGTGACACAAGGGAAAGCGTCAGGCTGGCACTTTCTCAAGCCTGACACCTGCTATGCCCCTAAGCCAGCAAAATGAGTGCAAAATGCAAGGGCAGCTTTTAGGCAAGGCAGGCAGCACTGATGTTGAAAGTGGGCTGAAGTCCAGGCATATACATCGCATGAGTCCTGGAAGGATGTCAGGTACAAAAAAATGCAATTGATGCCCTGGAAGGTCTTGCTGAGGTTAAAACTCGGCCCCTGACTAGCCCATGCTGTCGTGCTCTTCACTGACGTGTCCTCTATCTCCTTCTATACAGAAGCACACACAGGTCTGCAGGTTAAACTGATGAATGACCTGAAATGTGATGAAGTTTGCAGATGAGTCAAGCTTTGCACACTGTAACTGCATCACGTTACCTACTTTTGCCTTTAATTGAATCAACCCCTGAGTATGCCCTGAGTGCCTTACTGCAACACCAACTCCTGCCCGGCTGCTCCGCCGATGGGGCTGTTGGTTAACCAGCGCTGCTGGAAGGACTGGCCAGGCTTTTCTGCGGATGTGGTTGCAACAGCAGCATGAGCTATGCCAGCCAGCTTTCAGCCTAGGGAGAGCTCAGGTCTTGCATCCCAGCACTTTCTGGGTTCCCAGCAGGCTAGGAGCAGCCTAGTCCTGTGCTGATGTGTAACCGCTCACTCTGGTGCCCTCCTTGAAATGAACCTTCCTCTCCCTGCCAAGACCCAAAAAGAATCCTGCTGGCATGCTCAGGGTGAGGTGCGGCCAAATACAGCAGTATGCCTTTTCCTCTTGGGATCTTGCCTCAGCCTTCCTGTTTACCGAAAGCATTTTATTTGGTGCACGTCCCAGCCCTTGCAAGGTGTTTTGGTTCTCTTGGCGTATGCTCCATGCAGTTGCACCGGGAAGACTCCCTGGATTTGCAGCATCCAGATGAGCAGAGGCTCTAGGCCCCAGTTTGCCGTGGCCCAGAGTGCATCAGGCTCAGCCCATCGGGAAAGGTGATGGTGCTGAACAGCCAGAGCACTTGAGTCCAGTTCTGTGCTTGGTTTGCTGTGGCAGGCAAAGGTTCAACTCAAAAACAAGGGTTGGCCCCTGAGATCTAGAGTTTAACTTGAGCCAGTTTTGCAATTCTCCCTGGGTCACTCGGCAATGAACCCGACCAGCATCTTAATGCAGAGGTTCCTGGGGACGATGGAAGTGAGATGGGTAAAAGGTCCGTGACACTCACAGCCTGTCTCCCCCCATGCAGGGGACCCGTGCCCCCAGCTCCAGCAGCTGACAGCTCAACACCTGGCCAACTGCACACCCATGATGGTGCTGGACTACTTCGAAGGCAGCGGTGCGGGCTTTGGGATCATCATCGTTGTTCTCTGCTGTCTGCCTTTAGGTTTGCCCCTCTGTTTCTTTACCCATCTCCTCTTCTGCCAGAGAAAGGGGGTCAGTGCCCATGGACGAAGCACCCCCCAGCAGGAGCTGCTGAGTCTTGGTCACTCCTGAGGTCCCTGAGGTGGCAGGGTCCTTGGGCACCAGGAGGGAGCAGCCCTGCATTAAATAAACCAATGCAGCACTGAACTGGGGGGGTGACGGGGAAGAAATAAACCCCTGTCTGCCCCAGTCGCACAGGTGATGCTGCCAAAGTGGGAAGGAGCTTAGTGATATCTCATGCCTCCTTCTCCCGTATGTCCCCAGTGACTCTGTTTGTTGCCTGGATCGTTGCCGTTCTCCGCAAGAGAGATTTCAAGAAGTTGCAGAAGAAGCAGGGCTCCAATGTGCAGAGGGAGGTGACTGGCGAGGCAATACACGGTGAGGTGGCACTGTCAATCCTGTGATGGCGCCCGGTGATGCTGCTGAAGTCAGGGCACATACTGAGGCAGGGCTGGGCTTGGAGCTTATATCCAGACTGGACGTAAGGAGAAACTGTTTCCCCAAAAGGATGGTCAAGCAGTGGAGCAGGTAGCCCAGAGAGGTGGTGCAGTCTCTGTCCTATCCAGGACTTGACCAGATAAAGCCTTAAGCAGACTGGCATGACCCTGTAGCTAGGCCTACTTTGGGCAGGAGTTTGGGTGAGAGACCCTTCCAACCAGGGTCCCTTCCAACTATGACCCTCTAATTCCAACCCTCTCCAGATTCCACCTTACCTGAAGGAAACCTATGTAAAGCAATTGCACCAGTAGCTCTGGGACAGGGACAGTATCTCCTTGCTCTGGACACTGGAAAAATCCTGCCTCCCTGCTCCATGGTCTGTACGCCTTCTGTGTCCATGTTCTTGAGCTCTGCCATTGGGACACCATCATTTTTCTCTTAATGTGTGTCTGGTCATGAAATCACTCCCAAACTGCATCTCCGTGAGGGAGGTGCTGGGATGAACAGGAGCCCAGGTGCACCTTTCCAGCAGAGTCCTGTGCTCTCTCCCGACAGCCATGGAGTGGCACGGTCCCAAGACAGCCAGCTCTCCCGTCTACATTCAGCTCCAAGCTGACAAAGTGCTCAAAGTGCTGGATGGCAGAGGGTCTGTGGTCCGGAGCATCAGCCTGAAAGCCCATCAAAGGGTGGAGGTGACCCTCTCCAGCAACAAAGGGAACAAAGCTCTGCTCCTGAAGAGCCCCAAGGAGTACGACCTAGTGAGTACCATGCTTGGGGTATGATACCTTTCCCTGGACCCTCCACAATCCTCTGCTGCTGGTCACGTGTGCCCTGCAGCACTCAGCCCTGGGCACTGGGAGCAGCGTAGGTCCCTGAAGGGTGGCTACGGCCTCCTGAGAACCACCGGGTCCAGCTCATACCATGGAGCCACCACTGTGGTGAAGAGCAGCAGCACTCACGTCCCGACTGAGCCTCTGCCGCTCACAGCCTTTTTGTGGGTTCTTTTGCAGGTGCTGCTTTTCAGCGAGGAGGCAGAGAGGAGCAACTTCATTGGGAAGCTACAAGGCTACTTGGAGGAGAACGGCCTCGATCTGCATATGTCTGAGATGAAGGAGCAGAGCCTGATGAAATGGGCAGTCACCCAGGAGCAGAGAAAACAAATCCTGGAGACTTTCTTCAGGCACCTGTTCGCTCAGGTATGTAGAGGCGTGGCAGGCTCTGCTGCATGGAGGGAGGTATTTCTGTATTGATTAAGCAATAAATGTTGCTGCTGGTGCTCGCTGTAAGAGCTGGTAAGCCGTGCACACCGAAACTGCCAGCACTTTCAGGACCAAAGGACATTTTCCCTTGCAGAAGACAAAGGGAGTTCTGCTGTGGTGATACGAGTGTCTAAAGTTGCAAAGAGACTTTTGGATGATGTAACTGAGGTCTCCATAATGGTCAGTGGTGTTTAGTGTGAAAGTCACATTGTAAAGGAGAGACACGGGACTTCCCCGTGGTAGCTGCCATGAGTTTTGTGCCAGGGGAGCCACCGGTCTTTGTGCAACAGGTCAGGCAAGTGAGCACCAGCCTTCTGCTCTGCCAGCACTCATGGGATTTCTTTTGTGGGACACAACCTGCAGGTGCTGGAAATCGACAGGTCCAATGCCGGAGAGCTCAACTTCGAATCTTCACAGAAGGCAAAAGAGTCTCTAACATGTGAGCTGAGCAGGGCTGAGTTTGCTGAGGCCCTGGGGCTCAAAGCCCACTCCATGTTTGTGGACTCCATGTTCTCCTTGGCTGACAAAGACAGCAATGGCTACATCTCCTTCCGCGAATTCCTGGACATCTTGGTGGTCTTCATGAAAGGTGGGAGCTGGAGCTGGTAGTATCTCCATCTGTTGCCCTCAGTCCTGTTTCTAGGATCTGGCAACACCGCCAGCAGAGTGAAGAACAAGATCCTTCCAGCAGGTCAATCTGTACACATTCCTACAGATTGAAATTCCCTTCATTTAGGACAGCTTCAACTTGAGTTATGGGGCAGTGACAATGTAATTATGTTTTCTGAAAGACTGTTCATGAGGGGAGCTATCTTTCGCCACCATCGACAAGTCTGCCTTGTCTCCTGAACAGACCATGCATCCTATCCATGAGAGAGAACAACTGGATCTGATATCATATCTGATCCTCCCTAAATGACCACTGGAAAGATGGATTCATAGATGGAGGTGGTGCATGCCAGAGTCAATCAAAGCAGGTCCCAGGAAAATCATTGCTGTGCAGAAGTACATTTTGAGTTTGCAAAATAATGCACAAGAAAGAATTTGTATCTACCCGATGTTTCACCTTGCACTTGAGAAAGGCAAGCGGAAGGGTGGCACACTATTTACATTGTTGCTATTCAAGCTGCAGTGTGCTTTCAGTCTTTTCAGAGCTAGGTGAGGCTTCACTGCTGCAGGCTCAGACTCTCAAAGGCAATGTTTGAAAGCATCTTTGTTGATGAAGATAGGATCTTGTTCTCCCTTTGGCTTTCTCCCTCTCCACCAGGGTCCCCAGAGGAGAAGTCCAAGCTGATGTTCAGGATGTATGACATTGATGAGAATGGGTTCCTCTCCAAGGAGGAGTTTCTGAGGATGCTCAGGTACTTCTCCTCATCTCTCTAGATGTTTTCACAATGTCTGTAAACACAGACGTCTTCAAAAGCAGCTCCCACTTTCTGTGCTTCATTCCCCAAGGATGCTATGTGAGAGCCCGTGGGCTCAACACTCACAACCAAGACCCCGTTTCTCCCATGAAACTGGTCTGGGGCTCTGCCCTGTGTTATCTGAAGGACTCAAGCTGTGGTCCTCTGAAGTTCCCATCTCCCTTCCTTGCTCCAGGTCCTTCATTGAGATCTCCAACAACTGCCTGTCAAGAGACCAGGCAGAGCAGGTGACCGAGTCCATGTTTCAGGCCTCAGGGTTTCAGGACAAGGATGAGCTGACATGGGAGGATTTCCACTACATGCTGCGGGACCATGACAGCGAGCTTCGTCTCACCCAGCTCTGCATCAAAGGTCAGTGGGCAGGAGCACTGGGTCACCCCAGGCCCTGCAGGGCTGGAGGCAATGGGCAGCACCCAATACGTAGCTCCCAAATCTTGTCCTGTCAGTCTCTCCAGCCCCACTGAAGTAATGGGGCATCAGCTGTTGCTCCATATGCGACACGTTTGGGTCAGCTCAGAGCCTCTCCCCACCACACCCCTGCCCAGAGGAGATGCCTAAACCTTGTCCACCACATCTCGCACACTCTGAACGGCTGTTTGTCCTTTTGGCTCCTCAAAGGTGTCCCCGAGGTGCTCAAGCAAAACCTGCACAACCGGGTCTCCTTCATAAAAAAGAAAGAGCCAAAAGGGTAAGCTCCCCTCCTTACTCCTGCTGCTGCCGCCATTTCTTCTCTTTCTGCCCTGATCACATCCATCCTTCACTTCAGCCCCTCTAACAACACCAGGTGTTTGCACACCCAGCGCTGGGAAAGGGGGACAACCATGCTGGGACATGCCCGTGAGCAAGCTGGACACTGCGGTGGGGCTGCTGCCCTCCTCCCCTGGCACCCAGGCAGAGGGGAGGAACTGCCTCCTGTAGAACCCCCATTGCATCCACTATGTGGGGATGGGAGTCCTACCTAGCTTTTCGGGGCAGGAGGGGCAGTTATCCTGGAGTGAATGCAGACCGTGTACCATGTAATTAAAGTTAACACAAGCAGGCTTGCAGAAGAGAGCTGGACACCTCAGCTGAGTCTAAGATGGAAAGTGGAGAAATGGGGAAAATCTTGGCAAGCCCTTCCTGCAAGCACAGCTTTGGGCTAGACATAGCTCTGTTTCCAACAGAACTATCTCAGAGGAGGAGAAAGACCCAAACCTGGACACCATGAGCCACTACGTGGAGCGAGAAGGGCAAGAGCTGAGGAAGAGACCAGGCAGAAAGTGAGTACGCCCTTCTCCACGCTGGGCGTGCTTCCCAGGTTCGGGTTCAGCTTGTTTGCTGTTTCTCATGTCTCTGCATCAGACTGGGTAGCCCTGCGGTCAAATGGCACTGCTGCAAGGAGCCAGCACCGCCACGACAGTGGTGCAACGCAGGGAGGGGATGCGAGACCATCCCTGCAGGAGATGCCCCAGCCAAGGCAGGCACATCACGGCCTCTCGCCGGCCAAGGAACAGCCCTGTCTCGGTGGGGACAGTGCCGTAGCTGGGGCTGAGTGATGTGCTTCTATTAAAAAAAAATGGAGTGACCAACTCCGGAGCCTGCGATAGTGGTTTTCAGAGTGTATGCCTTGCCAGCAGAGAGAGGCTTTGCCTGGCAGGTTTTTCTGCACTCCTCTGCCCCTTTGGAGCTTTTGGTTCACCTGGGGGCTGCCTGCAAGAGCTGCAGGGGAGACTCTGGTCCTACAAGGAAGCAGTTAAGTGGTTGTTACTCATGGCCAGAATATCCTGATTTGCCTTAATAGCTCCAAGGACCTTCCCCTACCCTGGAATCAGTTTGGAGGGTTGAGTAGTTCTGTGAAAATTATCTTTTAGAGTTCTTATCTACGGTTTCATCTGTAAGTCACTATCTACACATTTGTTATCAACTTTCAAAAGCATGTAGGCTGCAGGATAACCTGAGGTCAACCGCTGACCCTATGCACAGGTCACTGCCGTCACTGGTGTGCAGAGGTGGTCACAGTGCTGTACAGGGAGGAAGACCCAAATCTGGGCAGCATGGTCCTGAGCCATACCTTGCCGGCTACACCTCAAAATGACACCAGCCCTCCTGTATTTGCCAGGGTGAATCAGTACCAGCTGCATTTGTACACTGAAGCGCAACGCAGGAAGTACGAGCAGAACAAAGTTCAGCAGAAGATCCAGGAGTTCAAGCGCTTCATTGAGAATTACCGGCGCCATATTGTCTGTGTGGTCCTCTTCTCCGCCATCACCACCGGCGTGTTCGTGGAGCGAGCTTACTGTGAGTGTCCATCCGGCCCTGCTGGCCCAGACGTGAAGGGCTGTATGGGCTTCATTCCTCAAAGCTGCCAGTTGCATGGGGCATGCCAGGGTGTGAAAGGTCCCAGCACAGCTTTGGGCAACAGTGTTGGTCCTGCCCTGGAATAATCAAAGGACTACTGAGGTCGGAAGGGACCTCTGGAGGGCTCTGGTCCAGTGCCCTGTTCGGAGCAAGGCCAGTTTCAAAGCAGACTCAGGCTGCTGAGTGCCTTGCCTAGAGAAGGTTTGAAGAGCTCTGAGGTTGGCGATCCCACCACCTCGTTGGGCCCGTGCTAGTTTT
Source organism: Sagittarius serpentarius (assembly GCA_034782735.1). Taxonomy (NCBI): domain Eukaryota; kingdom Metazoa; phylum Chordata; class Aves; order Accipitriformes; family Sagittariidae; genus Sagittarius; species Sagittarius serpentarius. Next base: position 369,895 of record JAVKLA010000002.1, read on the forward strand.
TGACCTTCCTCCCTGTGAAGGGTTTTTATTTTACACCAAACCTGAATTTCCTTCAGCGAAGCTTGTGCTGTTGCCTTTCATCCTTTCACTGTGCATCTCTAAGAATTTGGCACTCTCCCCTCTGTAACACCCATTAAGTGGTTGCAGACAGCCACAAGGCCTTCCCTGACCCATCTCCTCCAGCCTGAGCAAATCCATTTCCCTCAGCCTTTCCCCTACACGACGTCCTCCAGCTCCCACCCATCCTGGTGGCCTCCACTGGACTCATTCCAGTCTGTTGACGCCTCTCATATTGGGATGTCCAACTGAGGACACAGTACCAAGGTGCAATTTCACAGTGCCTGGCAGAGGAGGACAATCGCCTGCCGTGACCTCCAAGGAAACCCTGTCACCCAGCAGCTCTGGGGGATCTGACACGGAGAATTGTGCTCCATGTCCCCACACAGCCCCATCCCTGGTGACCTTTTCTTGGTGGAGCCACACAGGTCGCTTGTTGCAGGAAGGGTCATGGCCCTCAGCGCCAGGCATGCTGATGCCCCCTCTGCTCTCCCTCTCCAGACTATGGCTTCGCATCCCCCAGCACTGGAATTGCACAGACCACCTTTGTGGGTATCATCATCTCCCGGGGATCGGCTGCCTCCATCTCCTTCATGTACTCCTACATCCTGCTTACCATGTGCCGCAACCTCATCACCGTCCTGCGGGAGACGTTCCTCAATCACTACATCCCCTTCGATGCCGCAGTGGACTTCCACCGCTGGGTAGCCATGGCAGCCCTGATTTTCTCAGGTAGGCGGGCTTCTGGGGGGTGTGCCACCCAGGAACCACAGCTAAAGCAGGAGGACCAGCACCGGGCAGAAGCCTGAAGACCTGTATAGAGCCTGAAGAGACACAGATGCTTTGCACCAGAGAAGAGGAGGAATCGCTGGGTCCCTGGGCACATCACCAGGTCTGCCGCACCTCTGTCCACAGCAAGTGATGCTTTTCTCTCCCCGTTTCTGTCTCTTACAGTGCTCCACGCTGCAGGTCACATAGTGAACGTCTACATCTTCTCAGTCACGCCTCTCAGTGTGTTGTCCTGCCTCTTTTCCAGTGTCTTTATAGATGATGGGTAGGTGAAATTTGAAGTACAGTCCAGACAAGAGTGTCCTGGGCATGGACAGGAATGAAAGTGGAAACCAGGAGTTTGCTCTGGCCACTCCATGGTACAATCTCTTGTCCCTCTCCAGGTCACAGCTCCCACAGAAGTACTACTGGTGGTTCTTCCAGACTATTCCAGGTGAGACCACGTAGCAGGTAGACCTGCACACCTGTGCCCAGGACAGGCAGCCCTCTGCCCAGCCCAGGTGGACCCCCGGTGGGGCTACCCTGATCCCCCCCCAGGACATCCCAACCTCTCCTTTCACAGGCATGACGGGAGTGCTGCTTCTCGTGATCCTGGCTGTGATGTACGTGTTCGCCACCCACCACTTCCGACGTGTCAGCTTCCAGGGCTTCTGGATCACCCACCACCTCTACGTGCTGCTCTACGTCCTGGTAAAGCATCTGAGCTGGGAGGGAGGGGTGGTGCCCATGCACCGCTAGCCCACGGGCCAGCCCAGCTGATAAGACGAAATACCTGGGGAGGTCCCAAGGGAGCTGGTGGCCCCAATCCTGGCTCCCCACCGCTGCTGAGCTGCCACCAAATCAGTCATGGGGCGACGGCTTGCCATGCCGAGCACCGTGCTGATAGGGGCTGCTCCCTGCCCAGGTCATCATCCACGGCAGCTACGCACTGATCCAGCAGCCCCGCTTCCACATCTATTTCATCATCCCGGCTCTCATCTACAGTGCGGACAAGCTGCTCAGCCTGAGCAGGAAGAAGGTGGAGATCAGCGTGGTAAAAGCTGAGCTCCTGCCCTCAGGTACTGCAACATCCCTGGCCACACAGTACCAACTCAGCCCAGGCTCTTGACAAGAGCATCGGGGGCTGCAGCAGTGGAGGAACCTCCACCACTCAATGCCTCCACCTTAATGAAGTCCCCATCCCCGTCCCCGCCCCAGGTGTCACTCACCTCCAGTTCCAGCGGCCACAGGACTTTGACTACAAGTCCGGGCAGTGGGTGCGCATCGCCTGTGTGGCCCTGGGCACCACCGAGTACCACCCCTTCACCCTGACCTCAGCGCCGCATGAGGACACACTGAGCCTGCACATCCGGGCTGTGGGGCCCTGGACCACCCGCCTCCGAGAGCTCTACTCCCCAGAGAGCCTGGCCCTCATTGGCAAGCTGCCCAAGGTGAGCCCCGCACTGCTTCTCCGGAGACAGGGACATCTGAGCCCGAGAGCATCTTGGCAATGGGTTGTGCCCAGTCGGAGGTGCTTCTCCAGCCTTGAAGGCAGCCAAGAGCTGGGCAAGCAGAGGCAGGAGATGCTCTGCTGATGGCTGGCTTCCTTCCAGCTCTATCTGGATGGGCCCTTTGGGGAGGGCCACCAGGAGTGGAACAAGTTCGAGGTGTCGGTGCTGGTGGGAGGAGGCATTGGGGTGACGCCCTTCGCATCCATCCTCAAGGACTTGGTCTTCAAGTCATCCATAAGCTCTAAGCTGCTGTGTAAGAAGGTAAGAGGAAGCATCTGAAAGACAAGAGCCCTCCCAAGATGCCTCCTGCTGCTGCTGGCCTCTTTGGGGGTAAAATTCTCCATGATCCTTCTGGGGAGGAGCCCCATGGACATGCATAAGGGTGCTGGCCCTGCTCTGAGCCTCATCCCCATGTGCCACAGATCTACTTCATCTGGGTGACGCGCACGCAGCGGCAGTTTGAGTGGCTGGCGGACATCATCCGTGAGGTGGAGGAGGCAGACAGGAATGACTTGGTCTCCGTGCACATCTACATCACACAGCTGGCCGAGAAGTTCGATCTGCGCACCACCATGCTGGTGAGCCTGGCCACCCACTGGGGAGGCTGCCATGCTGTCCTGGGCCATGCTGAGCCATCTGACATGCACCAATCTCTCTTCCAGTACATCTGCGAGCGGCACTTCCAGAAGGTGCTGAACAAGAGCCTGTTCACAGGGCTGCGCTCCATCACCCATTTTGGGCGCCCTCCCTTCATACCCTTCTTCAACTCGCTGCAGGAGGTGCACCCCGAGGTCAGTGCCCCGCTGGGGACAGGAGGAGGGGCACCCACCAGCCTGTGTGAAGGACTGGTGCCAGCCTGTCCCTGAGGGCCTTGGTGGCATCCGCACTAAAGGCAGGGCAGAAGGGGCATCAACCCCACTCTCCCTCTGGAGCCAGGATGAGCTGCAAGAGCCAGCCAAACACCCCCGTACCAGGCAAACACCCCCTGCTATGGCGAGACCCCGGCTGCAGCCACTGCCCAGAGCTGGCAGAGACCCTGGGGGATCCCATCCTTCCTCCATGGCCTCAGCAGCTCCATGGGAAGGTGACAACCTCCCCAAAAGCCTCCTCAGGCTGGGACAGGCTTCTCAGCCAACATCTGTGCCCAAAGCTGCCAGAGGGCAAGGGGCCAAGGGGGGGGCTGGGCTGAGGCGAGAGCTGGTGCTGCTGGGTTTGACCAGTTTGGCTCCCTCCATCCCCAGGTGCAGAAGATCGGGGTGTTCAGCTGTGGCCCACCCGGGATGACGAAGAGTGTGGAAAAGGCTTGCCGGCAGCTGAACAAGAAGGACCAGACCTACTTTGCCCATCACTATGAGAATTTCTGACCCTACCCCATGCTGTTTCACCCCCGGGCTGCAGTCTTCATTGGAAATGTGTGTTCAGGCCCAGCACCTGCACAGCAATGCTTCAGGTGGTCGCAGTCCTGGGCTCCCACCCACCAGCATCCCCCGGAGAAAGCCATCCATGGCCAAGAGCATGGATGCTGAGGCCCGCAGAGATGCGACCCCCATGCAGTGCACCGGTAAAGCTTTGCCACCCCAGCATCACCCTGCACAGCCCTAGTGTGAACCCCTGAGCCCAGGGCATCCTGCTACCTTCCACGCACTCCTGCAGCCCCACACCCAGGGTCGGGCTGGCATGTCCCAACCCAGAAAACCCAGTGTTTGAGTTAAGCCCAGCACTGCCACCTTAATCCCACAAGACAGCTCGTGCTCTGCTGGGTGTCTCGGGGAATGTCTCTGAACAGCTTTGGGGAACAGCTTGGTGCCTACACAACCTGAATTCACAGCACTTTGCCCCCAGACCGCAGTGATGCACACATGGGGCAAGGAGCCAGAGAGCTCCCCACCATCCCTCTCCTTGAAACTGGCTCAGCTTTCCTAATGCAGTCATTTGTGCCTGCTTGTTAGGACTCCGAGCCTTCCCTGGATTTGCATAGGCCCTTAGTTGTATTTGCTCTGGCTTCTTTCAGCAGTGTCACCGTCCTTTGATCAGGGATCATTCGCGCTGGTTTAACTAATGCCTGGCTTTGCATTGCTGGGCTGCCACTCTCCAGGCTGTGACTGAGCTTAAATAAAGCTGATGATTGAAGGTTTAAAACACTTTCTTGCCTCCCGTAGTTGGGTCTTGGTCACCTGGAGAGTTGCAATACTTGTGGCATAGTGCTGGCCTTGCTCCTGTTAAGAGTATTGCTGCCAGCCCACTGGGAAATGGGTTGAACAGGAGCGAGTTTCCCCTGCACTGCTGATGTACGTGGGGTGGAAGGTGGGCATACAGATTTGAGCCCAGGCACAGACCCATAGACTGTGTCCTACCAGACCCATCACCCCCCCAGCAATGCCCCCACAGCGGCCGTGCCCTCAGCAAGACCTGGTGTGGGAGCAGATCACAGCCAAGGAGCCCAAAGAGGCTGAGCTGTGGAAATAGCTTCAGCCCGCAGGGTGTTAAACAGCCGCCCAAGACCCCAGGGAGTAAGTCTCCATTTCCCAGTAATAACAGGGTCTTGCGAGGGCCAGTGGTCACCCAGCCATGCCAGGGGGGTTCCCCCCAGCACAGGAGGCAGGGGCCAGGAGAGCCCCAGGGCTCAGCAAGAAGCCCCAGCTTGCACCCACTGCCGAAAGCTGGGCAGCCTTCCCCTCCCGCAGCCCTCACACACCCTTCAGCAAGGTGCAGTTTAGCCATTCTTGCACCGGCTCTGCTAACACCGCATCTGATTACGGGGCCAGGCTCCCAGGTAGGTTTTACCTCCTCAGGCTGACACATTAACAACTGAGTTTACTCTGAGCAGTACTTTGACTGCTTCTCCTTCTGGCTACGGAAAGTTCCACTGGGTTATGTCTTAGCCCTGTAATACACAGCACGGACCTGCAGGCTTTTACCTCTGCCAAGATTAATTTAGATTAGCCACCTCTGCAATAAATACAAGCTTTGATTTGGAAGCGGTTGGGTGGTTTAAGGTTTCATGGTCCTGCCAGCACAGAGCTCCCCTGCAGCCTGGCAGGACCCAGCAGTGCAACAGCCCAGTGCCCTGCACAGTCCCCAGAGCCCAAAGTCACAGACCCCTTCAAACCACCCACCCAACGCTTTAATGGACACAGACACATCAGGTAGGTAGCATTTATTGAGGAAAGTTCAGTACCGGCTCAAAAAAGGGAATGATCTCTCAGTACTACAATTAACAGACTGTAATCGAAGATTAGATTTTGTTATCTGCAACCTGCTACCTCGTTAGTACCTCGTTCATGGCTCACAAACTCAGCAGGAAGGCCTGATATCCCTGAAAAATTACAGTTCACTTGCAGTGGTAAAACCTTTGCGTGAAGCTGTCCCCTTCTCACCTGTGCCCCCCTCCATGCTAGAAGTGAGCTGTGGCCCCCCCCAACAGCAGCCCCTCCTTGGGAGCCACAGAAGGACCAGGCTCTCTGCGGTCCCAGCTACCCTGCAAACACACTGCAGCCTGCTCTGCAGCGGGCCTTCTGCCCCACGGGGAGCTGCCGGGGGGATGACACAGCAGATATGGTCCCAGCTGGCTTCCAGACTAGCTTCTTCAAAAAAGTCCTGGGCTCTAAGCTTTGGGCCCGCAGTTTGCTATTTGCAAAGAGCATGGAGAGAATGACTGAATGTGCAGGTGCTTCCCGTAGAGGCGGGCTGGCCAGGCTTTGTTCCACAGGCTGTTACCGTCCCTGAGCATCCCCGAGGGAAGGTGGGACTGGAAGGCAGAGTATTCACGTAGGGCTATCTGACGCCCAGGGATTGCCACACGGGATGAGCTGCAGCAAGCACAGCCCCAGGGCAGGGCTGGGGTGGGAAGGTGGAGCGCCAGCACCTCCGTCCTCGCTTCACCCACGCGGCTGGTCACCCTCTCCCCCAGCACATCCGCATGGACAAACCCCGCAGCCCCGCAGACGGCTCTGCCCCAATACATGCAGAGACACCCAGGCTCTTCTCCGTACGGGGTCTGCCAGAAAAGAGCCAACTGTGTGAACCATCGTCTCTAACCAAACAGCAGTGTTTTGATTTAAACTATTCCCTATTGGTTCTCCATTCGTAGTTACCTGTTAATACTCTAATGGCGTGTGCCTCAGTGCCACTCACCCTCATTATCGTTTGATTTTCTAGCTGTATTACAAAGCAGCGCCTGCATAACGTGACTGTGTAAACATGCAACAGCCGTACATCAGCCTCCTGCGGCCTCATGCTTCGCTTCTCAGGCAGGCGGTGTAATGGGGGAGAGGGCCGGGCACGGTGGCATCTCAGGGGTTGTGGTCAGTGGGGTCACACTTCAGCATGACTTTGACCCCCTCGCCCCTCTTGGTGGTCTCAAACGCCTCAAGAGCCTTTTCCAGGGGGAAGCGGTGCGTAACCAAGGGCTTGACGTTGATCCGCTTGGATGCGAGCAGAGCAATTGCCACAGGCCACCTGCAAGGGAAACGGAGAGCAGGAGATGAGAGCAGTCACCAGTCTGGAGCCGCAAGGAAAGAGCACGGAGGAGCCTGGTTTCATTACAGTAATTTCCTTGGCCCAGGCAACCAAGGGGAGTTTTGCCCGCTAACAGTCTTTTGGGAGGGGAGCCTCAAGCATCAGGCAGGGGAGATGGGACAAGCCAACTGCTTTGGGCTGTCGATCAGCGAGAAGGCAGGCACTGCTATAGACAGACAGTTGGCTGTGCTTCACCCGCAAGAGGCCGAGTAAGTGAAAATCACAGGAAACAACTGTACTTCTGAAGCACTGAATGAAAAACAAAACTGCTGTGCACCGCTCTCTTCTCGCCCGTCCTCCTTGCTTGCAGACTGATCACTGTGGAGTTCAAACTCACCGACTTGGTGCAGGGAGAAGAAAGGAAAGGCCTCAGTCAGCTTCCAACCCCTTTTCTGGCAGACTCACTCAATTTGATTGCCTTGCCACTCCATTTGAAAGGACCAAATTAGAGTGATGAGGATACAAAGGAATGCAGCAGCTAATCTAATTCGCAAACTGCCTACTTAAAGGTATTTCTCATCTTAAGAAGGAGCTTGACTACATCTCATAAATCCTTCCTGGAAAACAACCTCTACCGACTAAGCAAAGATTCTTGCTCCACTAGCAAGAAACTACAGCTCTGAACAGAGCAGAAACCAGGCTGCGAACATGCAGTGCTGGGTCTAAAGCCCTGCGCAAGGAGTACAAGATGAAAGAGAGGAAGCTGAGCTTCTCCTGTGTTCAGGGCGAGGCCAGCTTTCAGTACACTCAAAGACCTGCCTGTCCACAAGCCATGCAGTTCATTTCTCTGTAGAGAGCACATACACCTTCAGACTGGCTCCAGATGTATCTTCAGCTCCAGCAAAATGATGAAAACTAAACAAGGCTCTTGCTCACCTGAGCGTTTGCTGATCTCCAACAAGACCAACAATGTGACTTCCACGACAAGCAAGGAGAGCAGAGCTGGGCACGGCCTGGCATAGGACGTGGTGCCTGGGATTTTGACTCTTTGCCCAGAATTAAGACTCCCCATATCCTTTGCCTCAAAATGGACAATATAACAGTTAGGAAGGTGGATGCCAAGAGGCAGCCAGCTTTTCACAAAGCAGTGTGTAGGGTCAGGGCCAGGCCAAGCTGCTGCTTAGAGATCTCCCAGCACAAAGGGCTGAAGCAGCTAAAAGCTGTGCGTTCCTCCCTGCCATGCCATGAGCCAGCATACTTGTGGACCAGCCATTCTCTTCCAAAACAGCCCCAGCACCTGGCCTTCCCTTTCTACAGGGCATAAGAGTTAAAGGCACAAATGTTAATTATGATTTTATTTTTTCTATTTTGGCCTGCTTGCTTGCAGCAGAGTAAGGTTTTGTTTGGCCTCTTCCTTTCTTTGCCCCAAATGCTGCATGAAATGGGAGAGTGGGACAACCCAGCTGGGCTGCTTTGTTGCGGTCAAGTTTGCAGTGCAGGGCTCACCCAGGAACCAAGGCACAGAATGCAGGACACATCAGTCAGACTGTCTGCACTGCAGCACTGGCATCTCAGAGTGACATGAAGTTTAACCAACTGTAAGGAAAACCAGCCTTTTCCACATCCTCTCTCCTCGCGGAAAGCAAGAATTTCTTAAGGACAGACTTGGAGGCACATCAGCCCACCCTGCACAAGACTCACGTGTTGCAGTAGCGGAATATCCCCCGGATATCCACCTCCCGCACGGCGGCGTTCACAATAGGCACAGTGACCATCTCAGGCCCCAGCCCCACCAGCACCAAGGTCCCACCAGAACGAGTGGCCTAGAGAGCAAACACACAAAAATGTTACACTTTGCAAAACACAGTCACCAGAGCCTGGGCAGCAGCCTGTAAAAAAATAAAGCCACACTTTGTGGCTGTAATGGACTGCCCGGGCATGGCAGAGAATCCAGGGGAGAGGCAGGATGCTGTCAGGAGCCCGTAAGCATGAAACACACAATAAACAAGGCTTAAAAAGCAATCTTTCAAAAATCTCTGAAGGATTTGGGGATCTGAATCTCATTCTGAAAAATGACTGGCACTCAGGAGTATGAAAAGTACTTTTGGATTTCAATGGGAGAGATGTAAAACTAAAAGCCTGATGCTCCACTAGAATTTTTCTTTCTGCAGCTTGTCCCATTTGTCTCCTGCCCTTTTGTTGCGGAACTCTGCACTACCTTCTTCACATCCTCCCGTTAGGCAGTTCAGGGCAGCAAAACATCCCCTCCTTAACTGCTTTCTTCACCTGCTGGAATTATTTTTCTTAATTATTCTCCTTATTTGGACATAACTTCAACTTACTGGAAGATGCTGTCCTACTTGTACCAGCTCCCTGACACTGCTGCACAGCCATGCTTGGGTTTTGGGGTCTTATTGTAGTCTCTTTGGTAAGTGGTAAAGCACCTGAGCATCAAATCAGACAATTATCCCCATGCTGCCTGCAAAGACATTAACTCTTTAATTGTCTCTCTCAGTTTGTTGTCTAAAGAGCACCTTCTCTCCCCCACACCAAGCCCACTGAAGTTAAGCACTCTGGGAGCGAAATAACTGTCATTCACCGTGGCGTCCCAGAAAAAGAAAAGCCAATGCCATCACTGCTCTACCTTGGGAACAAGTGGTACTCACATAAATGCCAGCCTGGATGCAGGCTTGCACTCCTGTACACTCCACAGTTATCTCAGGCATGCCGCCAAGCAGACTTTCCACTTTGGAAGCCACCTCCTGCGGGGTCTCATTCTTCACCTGAATGGTGAAATCTGCCCCCACCTCCTTGGCTTTTTGCAGGCGAGAGGCAGACAAATCTGAGGAAAGACAAAACAAGTCAAGAAGTGGAGCATTATGTGAAGCAGGAGGGGAGGAAGAACCGGAGCCTGCAATCTGCTTCATAACCCCATCTGATGTCTCAACAGAGCTACCTTGTTCGGTGACCAGCTGTCAACTCTCTCAGGAGAGACGACAGCATTTCTTATGTGGTAGGACAAGGTGGGAAACCACAGCCCACTAGTACCTTCTCAAGAATGCACGTAAACCACCCAGACCAAAGGGCTTCCCACCTTTGATGCAAGTAGGCCACCATCAAGGAGCCCTGATGGAAGCACACAGGCCTGGGTCTGAACAAGTGTTCACAGAGCAGCACATAACCAGGAGAGGAAAGGGTTTACGTTCCCTCCCTCAAATTCACGCAGCCTTTGGTGAGGACGCAGGGAGGAGACCTGCTCACTTTTCTGGGCAGGCAGAGAAGATGGGAGGTAAGGACAACTTAAAGACACAAGAGATGCCAAAGGCTTTCCAGCTGCAGAAGAGGGTGGGCTTCAAAGAGGCCAAAGCATAAACTCACAGATGAAATCCACACCACGCAAAGCACTGTCTGAGTGAAGGAACAGCTGCCACCACCAGACGCGAGGGGTGTCTTCTAAAACGATCAGTTCACAGGTCTCCCAGTTTCTCTTCGGTACTGCAGGAACACTGAGACTGTGCCAAAACAAACTAGAAGGCCAAGCTTAACTCCAAAGGGCATGCACATCGATGCCGCAAGCAGGAACCGCAGCAGGAACAGCTGTGGCCAAGTACTGGTGTGCTGCTGTCCTGACGCTGCAGAGCAGAGGAACCTCAGCGCAGGCAAAGGCAAAAGGCAGCAGGAGGGCAGGACAGACAGGGCAGTGCTGTTTGAACAGCGCGGTTGTGTCTTACCAAAGCTGCCACTGTCTAAGACTGCACTGCCCAGTGTCTCTCTGGCAATGACTTTCATGAAGCGGCTTCACTAATTCATGCGGGACCTTAATCCACTAGTAAAAACGGACTGTAAAAAATCGCGTTATACACACACAACTCAGTGAGTTAAACTAGGGAGGAGCCTACAAGGCAAAAAACCAGCACTCACTCCTGCATTTTCCTTCCCTGGCTCTCAAGATTATTTGCTGTTGCTCACATCCTCAAGGATACCTCTCAAAGGGCACTAGGCAGAGACAAGGCTGCTCTGACCTTGCTCCCCGATAGCCCAGGAATCACTTGGCTATGGACAGCACAGCACCGAGAAGCCTTTCTGACAGATGATGTGTTTTGGGTTTGAGTGGCGGGGTTTTGGTAGTGGGGGAGGGGCTACAGGCGCAGCTCTTCTGAGAAGCTGCCAGAAGCTTCCCCGGCTCCAAGTCGGACCCACCTCTGGCCAAGGCCGAGTCCGTCAGCGATGGCGGCAGCGCCTCTGGCATAACAGATTTAAGAAGGGGAACCTGCAGCGGGGGAGGAGATTGGGGTGTGAGAGAAACACCTACCCAGACCCCGAGGTCCGTGAGCAAGGCAGGGAGGAGGTGGGCCGGAGGAGGGGACGGCCCTGCAGCCCGCGGTGAGAGGGCAGGCTGTCCCCCTGCAGCCATGGA
>JAVKLA010000002.1:381301-397624 GCA_034782735.1 Sagittarius serpentarius
ACGCTGGAGCAGTTCGTGAGGAACTGTCTCCCGTGGGAGGGACCCCAGGCCGGAGCAGGGGCAGAGTGAGGAGTCCTCCCCCTGAGGAGGAAGGAGCGGCAGAGAGAAGGTGAGAGGGACTGACCCCAACCCCCATTCCCTGTCCCCCTGCGCTGCTGGTGGGGAGGAGGTAGAGAAAACCGGGAACAGAGTTCAGCCAGGCAGGAGAGAGGGGTGGGGGAAGGTGGTTTAAGATTTAGTTTTACTTCTCATTATCTTTGTTTTGATTTGGTTGGTAGTTTTTTCCCCACGTTGAGTCTGTTTTTTGCCCATGACCATAATCGGTGAGTGACCCCCCTCCCTGTCCTTGTCTCCACCCACAAGGTTTTCTTTGTATTTTCTCCTCCCAATCCCATCAGGGTGGAGGGAGGAGTGAGCGAGCAGCCTCATGGTGCTTTGTTGCCAGCTGGGCTTAAAGCGTGACAAGATGTCAGGTTCTGAGGATTGTTAACATGGCCATTTCACTTCTAATGGTATCAGATGAGAGCAGATCATGAGCTCTCTGAGGGCTTCCTCAATGAACCATCAGCAGATGCTTTCAGCTGAGCGAACTGCAGAATGCATTCGTTGTCAACACTAAGTGTGTCCCTGCTGTTACAGACCTCTCCCATCCTTTTACCCACCTTGTAACAGCACTGGAGGCTGCTGAGTATCTCTCAAGCAGTTTCTGTCACAGATGAATGAGCAGACAAGCCCATAAAAAAAAAAAAAGGGAGTGGATCTGTTAATATGGTGGATCTCAGATACCCCATTGTCACAGAGGAACAAAGGTAGTGATGATAAGAGTCTGTGAGGGCATGGCTGTACCCTGGTACTCTGTCCAGAGGGATCTTGACAGCGCTGTAAATATCTTTTGAAGATCCATAAAATGGTTTGTACCATGGAGCGAGCTGCCCTGGCAGGTAGCCACATGGTTTGTCTCTTCTCTTCCACGTCCCCTGGAAGGAAGCCACCCATCCCTCTCCAGGCACCACTGGTGACCAGGACATCTATGGAGATAAGGAGATGGACAGCAGAGAAGAGTGGCATTTCCCAGGCAGAAAGAACTTTTTTGCCTTGCACTGAAGCAGTGGTCTACAGGGGCCTGTGTGTTGGCACTAGAAAAGATGTCGGGATCAAAGGTGGAAACGGAGCTGTAACAGCCAAGATTTCCTAGACCCAAAATTGAGGGGTAAGCAACGTCTCCTGCCAGAGGTCCTAGGCTTGAAGACTCAGAAAATGATGACCTTGCCAGGGGCACACTCCTCTCCAGGACACACAGCGCACCCACCCACCATAAAGAGGAAAATATCCTCTCACAAGGGCACGGTCTTCAGAGAAGTCAGAGATGGGGGTGGGGGAAAATATCAAGGGAAAAAGAAAAGGAGGATGAGGTCACTGCTCCGACATGAGCCGCTCTGACTCAGCCCCAGCGCTGGGAGGAAGCCAGGCCAGAGGACCTACCCTGCCCATCACACAGCGGCGAACGTGACGTTACTGTCAGGGCAGGCGACGGACATGCCCCCACCAGCAGCGGGAGGGCTCAGGATGCCAGATGCGGGCACACCCACCGAAATGAGCACCCAGGAGACCTGTGGAGGGAGTTTCAAGAAGGGATAACAAAGGGTAATAAAATGCAGATGAAGGAGGAAAAGCCAAGGCTGAAAAGTAAGGGCAGCATCGCCCTGGAAGCCTTAATGTGGGCTCTCGTTCCTGCAGCTGCAGGAGGCATTAGTCACATCTGTCCCTCCCAAGCCCTGAGCGCTGGGCCTCAGGCCACGTGTACAGTCATGCCTGACCCTCTGCTAGCTGAGCTGCACTCAGAGACCTCCCATGCAGCAAGAGCAGGGGGACGGGCATTTCTGAGGCACTTGAAGTGCTAAGAAACACTTCTGCCTGACCCGGCTGGTGCCTCCCAAATCTCAGCATATGGCAAGGAGACCACAGGGGCTCAACAGTGCTCCCAGCAATGGGACAAACTCCCCGTGAAGTTTGGTCTCAAAACACCAGCTTGCAGCAGACACAGCTGGATTCAGGCATTTATAGTATCTGTCCAGTCACTAATACATTTTATACTGTCTCACTGGCAGAAATACATCCAGAGGCAGTGTCCTGGAGCAACGGGCCCTGCCAGTGCATTTGAAAGCAGCCATAAAAGTCAGTCTCAGGCAGCAAAAAATCCCCACACCTTTCCTATAGTTGGCCTCTGGTTTGCTGACCTGATCGGGAACTAAGTCCTCACATCAGAGAAGCACACAGGACACAGCAGCAGCAATACTGTCAGAGCTGGTCAGGGCTGTGGTAACATCTTGGTACACCTGGCCTAAGTGAATCACCGCTAAGCGCTTACTGAAGCTGACAGATCTGCAGGTTGTCAAATGAGAAGCTTACTGTACTGTTTAGAGCTCCAGACACTTGTGAGTCTTGAGAAGGACCAAGTTGTTTGGATTTTAAACCTTACTGTGGCAGAACCCCACAAAACTCTTGGGAAACTGGTCAATTATACAATTAAAGGATTGCATCTTGCCTCTAGTCAGAAATTTGTTTTCACTTCCCAGCCACCGGAGCTAATTAAAGTTTTGGCTGCCAGACTAAGAGTAGCCCATGCTTGTATCTCTGCTCCCACGGAAGTTATCAAATTACACTTAAGCTTCTCGTGATGGTTTATGAGCCAACTTAATAGGCAAATATTCTTGAAGTTCTCACACTTGCTATGTTGATCTTCTTTCACAAAGCAGTTGAACTCTGTCCAGCTACTCATCTTCCCTGACCTTGACTTCCAGGGTTTCTGGAGGCACCGGCACCCAGGACTTCAGATTTAGATAGCACAACGGAAATAGTCTCCCTTAAGTAGGAATTACTAAGTGTACCTTTAGTGACAGAGTATAAGGCAAGACAGCCCCGCATCACCGTGCAAATACCCAAACTGTCACTTCACTTGCTGGGGAATAAGGCTGCTCTTTTACATGTCTCGAAGGAGAAAAGCAGCTTTCCACAGCAACAGCAATGTCCACAGCAAGGCAGAAGGACAGAAGGCTGCCTGTAAATATCAGTCACACCCACTCAGCAGCAGAATGGAGAAAACCATAGACCTTAGGGAAGAGTAGCTGAGGACCCATGAAACAAACCAATTTTCTACACCCAACTGCAGTCCATTAAATATATCAACCCCTGCCCCTGCCCCAAAAAGGCAGAACACTAGTCTGCCAGGAACAAAGCACTTAAGGGAGAAGAGCAAAGGTTATCAGAAGCACTAGTACCTTTTATCAGGCAAGCTGTCGCATCTGGGAGGAAAGACAAGCTCCGGCACGCACAAGCCTTTGGAAGGGTAGGGCTGAGCATGAGTCTCTAGGTACAGTGCCAGCCACTCTCCAGGAGTCCCAGAGAAGGGACCTGACCCCTCAGCAGAGATGTAACTTTCCAAAATTCATTGACTCCAGGTGCGCCACAGACACTCACCGCAGAAACTGTAGGAGGTGAGCTCTCCCCAGGTCAAGAAAAAGCTCTTCTAGATATTTCTAGATTTGTGTGTGGCTTGTCAAAACAAAAACAAACATTTAAAGCCTAAAGTGCTGCGCAGACAAAGCTCTTCACACACAAACCCATCATAAAAACTCCGGGCAATGAATTCAATGAATCTGGTAGCAAAATACAAGAGGGCCTTTGTGGGCAGACAGTCACCTCACAGTTGTTGGCTCCTAAAGCCAATGCAAAAAGCAGTTCCTTGAGAAGGGCAGCAAAATCCCCAGTGGCAACAAGCCAAACTAAACCCATTCCTCAGCTCACGTCACGTACAAATATTTGACTAGGAACAGCACCTCCATAGGTGTCTCTGAGCATCTCAGCCAAACACCTCTCAGGTGGGAGACATCTACAAGTCAGGATCATTACCTAGGCCCAGGCATAAAGATAAGAAGGGGCTAATTCCATGTAGCTGAGCTTGCTGACCCTACAAACCAGGTATCAAGAACTTCCTATGGTCACCTGGAGCCCTATGGCACGTGTTATATAGAACTCCTTGCCAGGAGCAGTTTACAGGCAGAGGCAAGAGTAGCTACCAGTGTTACACAGAAAAATACACCCAGGCAGGACCAGGGACGGCATGGCAGGCTGAACCAGCTGCCTCAGCCCCACCAACCCCTGCCAGCTCACCAAGCCCTTCCCCACCCAAGGACTGGGTCACTCACCAGCCCCTGCACCAGCTCAGCTCAGCTCAGCAGGAAGGTTCCTCATACATGATTCAAGAGGCAGAGCTGCTTTTCCTGCTATAGCAACCATCATCTTCAAATGACAACACTGTGCAAAATCTGAGGCCTGGACTGATCATGTCCACCAAGCATGCACCTGCAGGGCGGGACCAGCAGAGCAAAAAATGCCCTGAACTTGGCAGCAAGAGGATTTAGGGAGGAGAAGGCAATAATCTGCCTTAGGGTTTGACATGAGCTACTACTGAAGGATGCTTCTGCAAAGGCAAGAGGGTGGGACCTGAATTTTGTCTCTCAACCCAAAGATGGAAACACAGTAATCGAGAGGTCAAAAATACACCTGGCCCGAACTGTGGGAGGTGGAGTAACAGCCTCCTGAAAGGTCCAGGTTGGGTCGTTGGCCCAAAAATGCTGCCAAAACCTGTTATTGTTGTCTAGTCGTACCTGTAACTGCTCCTCCCAGCCATCACCACTCAGAAGAATCAAAGAGTAGCAGCGAGAGCTGGAAACACCACTTCCAGGCCCTGTTCAAACCCCAGGTGGAAATTTCAACCAGTGAACACCCTGAGGTTACTCCAGCTCTCCATTCTTCTGGGCAAGCCACACAGAGCAGAGCCTCAACCTTGGGGGGGGGCGGTGGGGAGCTGGGCTGGGTTAGCATGGCAAAGAGAAGAGAGCATCGAATGGCTGCCTGCAACAACCAGAAGGGCAGCTGCAAAGATGATGAAGACTCATTTCAGTCGTTGCAGACAAGGGGAAATACCCACAAATTAGAGTTTGTGAGTGGACCCCAGAAAGAGCTTCTTCGTTTAAGAGATGGTGCAGTCCTGGAGTAGGTACCCAGAAAGGTGGGATTCTCCATCCTCAGAGGTTTTCCAGGCGCAGCTAGATAAATAAATGGCTGCAAGCAGCAGCTGGACTAGAAACTTCCAGGACACAGTTATGCAAGAAAGGCCCATTTCTGAAATGCAGGGACCCTGAAAAAGCTGTTTCAGTCACTGCAGATAATCAGTGGAAAATGAACCCGACAACAGAAAGAAGGGCAGCAAAGGAGGACTGGAGAGGCACAATGTGGCTGCACACAGAAAGGACTGTGCAAACACTGTGTCCAGGCCATCACCTAGCACTACAAGAGAGAGGGGAAAAAACCTGCTTAGAGCAAACTTCCAAGAATAGCTCCAAACAGGGTATAAAATACACTGTGTTGTCTGGTCTGTGTGCCTAGGTGAAGACTAGAAGGAGATATAATCAAGGTCTAAAAGCACTACAGGGAAGATGAAACCTCACCCTCAAGGCTTGATCTATGAGCCAAAGGCAAAACACAAACCTGAGGTCAGAAGAGCTCAAAACAGAAAAAAAAAAAAGAAAACAATCAGAGATCAGAGGCACCAGGAGCAAGCAGAGCTTCTGTAACTCAGAGGCATGTCATACAGATACATTGCCTCTTCCCAAAACACCTGCTCAAAGTCCGAAAAAGGTCTCTAGCCTTGATCGAAGGACCACTCACTAGCCTCTGGTTTATTCTCCTTGAAGCACTGTAGCCACTCCACCCGCACAACCTGTCTGTGCTAGGAAGCAGAAGTTACTACCCCGGTCCACTAACCTAGCAAAGAAGCACCAGTTGCAACCTGCATCTTCTTATAGATCCTAATTAGTGCAGAGATCAAAGTCTTGTCCTGGGGAATGAGGTGTTTATTAGGATTCCCTCCAGACAGGCACACGCTACTATTCCGTTCATGAACGGACTTTCCACTGTGCTTGGGCTGCCTTCCCAGCAGTTACCTTGAAGGAATAATTTGGACCTAGTCAAAGTGTCGTATTGTGGGAAATAGGCACACTCTTAAGGCTTAAAAGGACTTACCCGTAATTACCACAGCCGCTGCACCCATCATCTTAGCAACAAGCACATTAACAAGGCCAATTGGTCCTGGGTACAAAGGGGAGAAAGAGAAGATACACAACTGCCAGACTGCACCAGCCGCAGGCTCTGAACTTGCCCAGAGCTCAGCATGTTCCTAGGCTAAAGGAGGCTCCGACTGTGTTTCCAGGCGGGCAGCTCTGGGATCACAGCATCACCATGATCCCAGGGTAGTGAGACCAGCTGCTTAGAGAGCAGCTATTGCTACCTGAAGGGCTCTTGCAAGGAAAATGCCACCCACTTCTCTACTCCCTCAAGCTGGTAGGCTCAGCACGCCCACTGTAGTGCACTGTAGTGCAGCACGGGCAAGGACAGCCTCAAGGTCCCCCGCGGCAACCCTGTAACTCTGCCATGACCCACGCTTACAACACAGCCTAGAAGCACAGCATGCACCTTGTCCATCCCACTCCATGCCACAGCAGGCAGAGAACCCAAGAACGGAATATGTTCACCATACCAGAGCCGGACACGAAGACTTTGCTTCCCAGAGTGACTCCCGCTCTTTTGCAGGCATGGATTCCCACCGAAAGAGGCTCGATAAGGGCTCCTTCTTCAAAGGTGACATTATCCGGAAGCCTGCAAGAACCAGACACAAGCAACAGTCACCAAAGAGGTTTATAAGGGTGTTGAGGAAAGCCATGACACTCTGTCATGGTTTAACCCCAGCCAGCAACTCAGCACCACGCAGCCGCTTGCTCACTTCCCCCCGCCCCCGAGTGGGATGGAGGAGAGAATCGGAAAAAAGGTAAAGCTCGTGGCTTGAGATAAGAACAGTTTAATAGAACAGAAAGGAAGAAACTAACAATGACACTAATAAGAACAAGAAAGTGACAATAATAGCAAAAGGATTGGAATACACAAAACAAGTGACACACGATGCAATTGCTCACCACTTGCCGACTGATGCCCGACCAGTGCTCCTCCCTGGCCATCTCCCCCCAGTTTCTGTACTGGGCATGACGTCACACGGCATGGAATACCCCTTTGGCCAGTTTGAGTCAGCTGTCCTGGCTGTCTCCCCTCCCACCTTCCCTGTGCCCCTCCAGCCTTCTTGCTGGCTGGGCAGGAGAAGCTAAAAAGTCCTTGAATTAGTCGAAACACAACTTAGCAACAACTGAAAACATCAGGGTGTTACCAACATTCTTCCCATACTAAACCCAAACCACAGCGTTGTACCAGCTACTAGGAAGACAATTAACTCTATCCCAGCCGAAACCAGGACACACTCGAAGACCAAACATGGGTCTAAATCACAGTGGCAAAATACACTCTCACCCTTGGTCTGAGAAATGCAGGGCCAGAACACGTTTCACGAGGTTATATTGCCTCTTTCTCTCCACTGAAGTGGCATCAAATGCACCTAAACCATTTACCAGTGAAGTTTGCCCAAGCACCAAACACGGGGACCCACAAACTTCCCCACATCATCTCTCCAGTATTTGGTGAGCCAAACAGAAAACTCCTTTGCCAGTCATTCCCTTGGAATAAACCCCACAGCTGCATATGCACCACCCCGAAGGCTGCCCTATGGCTGGGACCCATCAGTGAGCTCCCAGACCCCTCATCTGGGTTGAATCATTCAGCTCCGTGCTTTTAGAAAACATCTTGCTGCCAACAGTGATGCCACATAAAGCAAAGGCAGCCAGATCCAGGTCTCTCCATCATGCCCTGGATGTCCTCCCCTGATGCACCAAGCGTTTCAACCAGTGGACTGGTCCGAGCACACACCCTCCCAGCAGTCAGGGAAAATGTGTACAGTGGTTATCAAACACCCTTTGGACAGAAACAGCACCATAATGTAGCTAGCGTAAGAGATGGAAAAAAACAGAGAGGGGTGAAACCCTTCCAAACTGCTGACGGAAATAAATCTCAGCCCCACAATGCAGCCCTCCAGAAAGCCACCAGCGTGGGCTCTCACACAGCGGGTGCTGGGAGCTGTGTCGGCGAGGAAGGTCTTTCTGACAGCCCTGGGAAGCTCGAGGTCAGATCTCAGCCAGGCCAACACAAAGCCAAAGTAACAGAAAAAACAGTTGTGGGAAGACAGCTGTAAGATACCTATATGTCCCTTATCTCCAGGAGGCATTAAAGGGCTGACTCCAAGAGTTCAGTTGTCTCAAACTCTGGCATCACATTTGCTACTACTGGGTCTGGACACTGCCCCATCAACGGGGAGGGCAGCTCTGCAACATGATCCCACCTCCATCAAATTACTCAGAGCATCAAACGCAGAGTCCGTCCGCCAGCAGAAGGACAGACAATATCTGCCCAAATATGCGAAAGCCCACTGAGCTCAGCCATCACCTTTTCTTAGCAAATCTGTGCTGGCAGAACAACTGCATGCCAGGGAATCTCCTCCGTGTCAGATGGCCATGGCATTGCTGATCTGAAACTGGGAGCACAGATCCAGGCTTTGCATTTCAAAGCTTAAAAAAAAAAAATAATTTATCCAAAGTAATATTTACTCAAATTGGAGAAAAAAGCAAAACCCTGGAAGAAGACAGCTACAAACCAGTCACTTCCTGCCAAGCAAAAACTTGTGATCTTGTCAGAAAATGTTATTTTAACAACACACAGGAAATTAGTGACAGCGGGTCTGGACAGTCAGAAGTTAGTCCCATCCAGACCAGCATGTCATCTTAACAGCAGCTGCCTGGGATCCCCTTTGAAAGAAGCTTCCTGCCTGAGGACTCTCATGAGAAAAGCACTCAAGTGCCTCCTTCCAACTGATGTGATCCTCAACGCTTCCTCTGCAGACACCAAAGATCAATCCTAAGGATGTTCCTGTTCATGGAAGTACCAGCTCCATAGAGACTGAGAAAGAACAAGCTCCACAGATAGACCAGTCTCAGGGGGCTACTACCTTAGACTATTTTTAACTCCTTGTGTAAATGCACTTGTGCGGGTATAAAGTTGCAGAGGTTTATTCAGGTTTTTAGCGTATTTGCCAGAGTACTTAAGCACAGACTTGCTTTTAAGCAAATGTGTCAGTCCTGCCACAATTAAGAACATACTCAAGTTTGCTGAACTGGATATGAAAACAGACGTATAATGCTGGCAGCTTAGCAGGGCCACTCAGCGCCACACAAAAAAGCAGTTTAGCAGGGACACCGCTTTCTATTCCTGTTCTGCTCTAAGTAGGATGACTTTGTTTCAAACAACAGAGCGAGGTGTCAGCAGTCAATGCGGTGTTTCCTGAAAAGCAGCAGTAAAGCTAGCTCAGCTCAAAGAATCAAAGACCTTCAGGCACCGTCCTAAGAAGGCAAGTATATAAAAAGACAGCAGAAAAGAAACCAAGAGCAGGGAGCAAATGGGAAAAGGAAAATAATTAAAGGGTAAACCAGTGGTGACATCCCAGGAAACATGCAAGAAATGTTTATGTCTGGCACCAGAGAAGATAAACTACACCTGCCTGACAAACCCTTTGCAAAGCGGCTGCCATCCAAGCCTTACACATGTTATTTATGGATCAAAAAGCAATAAAACCTGTTGTGTTCAAGTAAAGAGTGCTCACTGCAATACTCAAAACAGCCAAGAGGCAATTCCTTCAGCTAACCCCCTCCCAGGGAGTATATACTTCTCTGCAGAGGGAGCACCGACTAACTTGTAGCAGTAGCTGGCACTGTGCTTGTAGTAGCGGCACAAGTTCCCATTATCAGGAGGCGTCGCGCAGAAGAAGATGGTTGGAGACAGGTTATAGCGGCCAGTTTTACAGAACTCATCCATTTCTCTTGGGACGCCAGGCTCAATCGCCACTCGGTCACCTGCCAGGGTGAAAGCAGACTGTGTTACTCAGGAAGAAGGTGGGCACATAGGTATGAGGAGCACTGAACAACCACGGAAGACAGCATGAAAGCCTGGCACAAGAGAAGCATGAGGGACATCTGCTAACTGAGAAAGATCACGCTGCCCACACCAGGCAAGTTCCCAACGCTTCCTTCACAGGGGGTTCATCACCAAGATCTTCACAGTCACTTGAAAAAAGCCGCTGTTTCAGGGGCACAGACACAGAGCAGAGGGAAGCTCGGTCACATACAAACCTCTCTCCAGCTGCCTTGCACTCAGCCTTAGCAGACAAAAAGGCAGCCCTCACCCCAGGCAATCACACGGTGACCAGATTTTTTTTCCAGAATCTGTAGTAATCGGAAGAGGAAATAATCAGGACAAAGCAGGTGAGCTTTGCTGGCCACCACACTGGAAAGGGTTGATCCTTGGGAAGGAAGCTTATGGTGCAGAAGCACACCCAGGAGTCAGGCAGGACTTGTCAGGGAACAGAGACACCTTGATGCTATGATGGGATAGCCCAGACTGCTGGAAGGACACATGCTGCAGGACAAAGAGTAATTATTTAATTGCAATCATGAGGCAGGACAGACTAAAGAAAACGACTGTGTGACCGCAGAACAACTTGCAAGTACTTGCAAGGGACACAAGACAGCCCATTTTATTTGGTAGAGGAAGCCAATCAAAGCCAAATCTCTCAGTGAAGCTCTCTACCAACAGGCTTGCAGTCAGACACAGTGACAAGCAGGAGGACGGATCGAAGTAAAGAGCCGTCTAGCCCACTGCACTGCCTCTGATATGGCCAACGGCGGATGTCCGGGGCTGAGAGGGGCAGGACAAGCACATACTGAACTTTCTCCCAGCCTCCCATTATATTCACCTGTGGGGCCTCCCAAGCTGCAGGTGGCTTCTTTGTATTTAGTAACCCTCGACAATTTCTCCTCCACCTTCCACCATATAAGCTTTTAGCATCCATGTCATCCTTTGCCAAGGAGGCCTGCAGGCCTGCTACAGCTTAGGCGAATGCTGCACCTGGTTCCCACTGTCCCTTGCTCTTGTATTGGAGGAATCAGAAAATAGGCAACCTTTATGTGCCCTGTCCCTGCCTTCCATGAGCCTTCAGACCTGTGTCACGTGTCCTTGAGTTGTGTCTCCAGCTCCTCGCTCAAGTTCCTAACTTAGTTATTTATCATGAAGACGCTGCTCCACATCTTGTCATCAACTTGTCCTCCTCTGAAACTTTTTCAGTTCTTTTATATCCCTTTGGAAAGGAGGAGATTGGAACTTCATGCAGAGCTCCAGATGTGCAGTGATGTCCTCTGACTGAGTCTCTGTCCCTTTCCTAACGCTGATTTGCATTTTTCACCACTACTGAGCCAACATTCCTATGCACTGCGTCAGAGCCAAAGGTCTCACTCTGCAGCAGTGATGGTCAGCCCGTCATTTCAGATATGCAGTCGGTTTTGTTTCTTCTGTCATGGACACCACTTTATGTTGATCTGCATTGAATTCCACCTGCATCTTATAGCCCAGGCACCCTTAAGGTCTCTCTGTAACTCCTGCTAGCTCTCCCGTATCCCCTCTACGCTGCCTAAGTTGCTATCATCAGCAAACTTTGCAAAATTCACTGCTCAGCCCATTTTCTAGGACACGCATGAGCAGAGCGAACTGTAGAGGTCACACCACAAGGCCTGGTGCAGTTGCTCCAGCGACCTCTCTCCACGGCAGGAGGCCGTTTGCTCCTTCAAGAACACACACAGGGAAGAAACATTAACAGCAGATTGTTGGCAAGAGCAACGTACATAGTTTCTGAGGCTTTATCTAGCTTCTTCAAAAGGCACCTTGTACCAGCATACGCTCTGCTCTGCATTAAAATGAAGTCAGACCAGCTCAAGATATCCCAGGATAGAGCACACCTAAGAAATACCATGAACTACAGTGGCCAAGCTGGGTGATTAATAGCAGCACAGTGACACTCTCTGAAGGAGAAGGTCACACTGTGCAATTCACAGCTCAGAATAGCAGATAAATTTACCTAACAAAAAAGCATAGTCTGTTATCAACACATTCTCGGGAACTGATTAGCAGGAAAACAAACAAAAAGACAGTTTTGATTCCAATTACCTGGTTTCAGATGAGTCACCCCCGATCCCACTTTGACAACGGTCCCAGAAGCTTCGTGCCCCAACACCATGGGGTCCTTCACAACAAAATCCCCGATTCGACCGTGCTGCCAGTAGTGAACGTCAGACCCGCAGATCCCAACAGAATGCATCCGCAGGAGGACCTCTGCCAGAAAAGGAAGAAAGGTTCCTTGTAGAAAAATTGACCTTCTTGGGCACTGGGAGAGCAACTCGTGTGCTGTCCCTGTGCCCCACAACAAAGGCCAAGCCAGCACTGGAACATCTGTATTTACTAGCATTAAATAAATATACCACAACTGTACGTGCACACATTAGGATGGATGGCATATTCATGAGACGCCTGCTGAAATACAAAACTATACAAGGATTTACAAATCAGGAAAGCATAAAATATAGTAAGAATCCTGTCAACAAAAGCTAATACAATCTAAGAGGGGTGTGACTACTAGTGGAGCAAGAATAAAAAAGCAAGCCCATTTAATTTTTCCTTCTCCCTAAGCTACGATTTCAGCCCTGGAGAGTTAGTGACTCAAGTTTCTATCAGCCCATATGCCTAGCCTATTAATATTTAGTCCTGCAATAAAATCATCCGGCATGTCCCAAGCGCTGTTTAATGTGATACACACGAACTGATGAAACAGGAAGCAAAAAAAGCCAGAGCGTATCTGTGACTGCTCCAGCTCTTCTTTTCAAGTGGAAATGCAGCATTATCTGTTTCAGCCACACATTCTTTCTTGGATTAGTTTATACTTTCTCAGAAATATTTTCCCTCTTTATCATATCAAGGAGCGACAAAAGAGAAAGAGAAAAGAAAGAGATTCGTAAAGAAAGCGGACAGAAGCAGTCATCTCTAGACCTACCATTGGGACCCGGTTCCGGGACTGGACGGTTTTCCTATGGACAAAAAGGAAAAAAAAAGCATTCAGCTGCTTGTGCATAGCCATGGGAATAGCTCGTGGAAAGTCAGTCCAGGTTAGCTCAGGTAAATCTGTAAGCAGATCAGGTTTTTGGTTCTGTCTGCTCAACAAGACACTGCTGTGCAATGAGGAGGGATATAAATGTGCAGTCCACTCTTCCTCCCTAAGCTCACCTCATTTTGCTTGCACAGTGGAGTAACACGGGCATCCGTTATGAGCGAGCACACAGCCAGCTTGTAAATCCACCCTCCAAATTATTTTGCAGTAATTTCCCCTTCCCTGCCCAGACAAGAGCCACATGCTAAACTTTCCTGCCCTGGAATAGCCTCAAGTTTCAGCCAAATTCTTCATCCCACTGGCTGACAAAAAAATTCACATTCTGTAACCAGGAAGATTCTGAACCACCTATTTCCATAAAGCGTTATATTGCAGTGTTTAAATTATTATTATAAATAATGGGAAATATTTTTACTTCATAATAACAACTCAATGTATAAATGAATTGTGAACATTACTGTAAATCACATTTAAAGTCACATCTGCTTGTAATTGGCATGACACCTCTTTATGGGGTGAAAGATAAAACCAGAATTACAAAAGTAGTCACTTGGCCCCAAGTTATCCTTCCGCCCAAAAGGTCTGCAGGGCTTTTGCCTTCACTGAACTCCCTCAGTTGCCTCAAAAGACAAAGCAATAATCTTGCTGGGTTTTACAACGTCAAGACAGTACAATACCCACCTAGAACCCACCTCTAGGATCGTGTCTCTAAGAAAAGCCCCACCAAAGTAGTTATTGCTGACAATTAACTCTTCATAATCCATTTGCTGCTCAAATTTTCGTGCATCGTAGACCCCTTTACCCACAGCCCAAAACTGGGCACACCACCTTTGAGCAGACCTCCTATTCACACAGTTCCTCTTCAAAAATTTGGTGCCTATACATTAGTGAGCTCACAGTCAGTTATTTCTCCTTGCAAGAGCATCTTCAGTTAGCAAGAAAATTGAAGTCTGGATCTGAGAGATGAGGGATCGCTTTGTAGCAGTCCTCCACGTATTAGCTTCACCAGTTAAAAGCTGCTACGTAACAATGAATGCAAGATTTTCTGCCGTCCTATTGCACAGGAAGTGGGGTATCCCTTCCTGCTTTTGGGGAGCACCGTTTTGTGGTTTAGCTAATTAAATACATTCTCAATCCCAGCATATTCCTCAACTCCTACTTTGTATTTCACCAATCTAAATATCATGAAAAGAGAAATTCTAGAAACACATTCTCAAAGCACTGCTCTGTTAAAATACCCGCTGAATAATCAGTGCTGTAAGTGGGCAGGATGGCCCAAATTCCATTGACTGAAGTGCACATCAAAGTACAACTCAACCTACTGAATTTTTCAATGTTCGAAACTGTATCTGCATTTTTTCTATGTGGGGTGTTTGTTTTGTGCCACTAAGGACACAGCCCAGAGCATTATTTTTAGAAGAAGTTGTTCTAGGTGTAACCTCTTGTATAGGAGACGTTCAATAAGCATGGAATCTGGTAACACAGCAGAGGTACAGACCACCTCAGCTATCTCAAAGAGACTGAGTAGGACTGAACAGAACAGTCGATGGTGAGAGATAAAGCAAGCCAACTTCTAGATGAAAACATGTGGCATTCCTCAGCCCAGAAAAAAAACCCACTTTTTTTCCAATAACAGCTGTGCCGAGAAACAGACGTCTTGGTGGAAAGTGAACCCTCCAGCCTGATTTGCAGAGAACAGGGAGTGACCAAACTGGAAGACCTCAAAGTATTTCAGGACGCATGTTCTGCTCGCTGTCCATTGTTCACTGACAAGTTCAGAGACAGCAACTACTGTAACTGAGGATGTGAAGGAGGTGCAGCAAATGTCTTCTGTGAAAGGAGACATATAAAGAGAGGATATGGTACATGCATAAAAACCAGTAAATCCTCCAAGGGCAGCAAATGGGAGCCTGTGGCAACCACCTAAGATCAAGAGGAGAGTCAACAAAAATGAAGCCAACACATTATCGCATAACACAAGTCAGCTGTTGGAGTCATAGCGACTCTCCCCATGTGAAACAGTCCACAAGAATCAAGAAAGGTGTGGGAATTACAGGGAAGATGATGTCACCTAACTTTAGGTATCAATACAGGTAACAAGTTCACTGCCTAGACTCCTTATGTGATCAGTGGGGTAATGCAATGAGTGCCACTCACATTGTGGCAAAGGAACTTCAGAGAAGCGCAGGAGGATCACACCCCGAGGGGCTGCCAGTAAGGCCAGGGAAGCACTGACAACCACCACCGATGTCTCCAGCAGTATGAGTATTCCAAGGAAAACTCACGCATCTGGGTCTGTTTAGAGACCAGCAACATAGATAAGATGGAGCCAGCGTCCACCCTCACAAGTCTCACGCACCTTTATGCATCACAGGGTTTGGAAACGCATTCTTGAACTAGAGGGACTGTCTCAATTCTCACTCACTGTGGTGACACCTTTTATTTCTTGTAAGTCAGGCTGCACGTGCTTGTAGTGAAATTGCAGTAACATCAAAGGTGGCTGGGAGCCACACAGGAATTACCCACATCAACACCACTTAGCCTTTGGCATGTGTCACTTGAGCTGTGCAGGAATGGTAAAAAATCAACTGCTTCCTTGATAATCATCCCCCAAACGAGCTGTTGCAGGTATCCAAAGTCTGTGTGTTTGTAAGAGCCCTACTGCTAGAACCGTTTGTACAGAAAACTGCCTGTCGATGTTTGCTTATGTAAATCTTCCTTCCCGGATCTGGCACTTGCCAAACTGGCAAACACAAACCTCCAGCAGCGCCGCAGAAATTCAGCGCCCAGCAACGTCCAAGCAGTCGCAGTCAGAGAAGCTTAATCAGTCTGAAGCACCAACTGAAAATAAAGGCCCCCCTCTCCAGGGGGCTACTCCAGCACAAGCACAGGTGTGACCCCTGCGCCTGCTCCCTTGGGACCCTCCTTCCCTCTTCCCACTTGGGCTTTCACAAACCCCAAGCACACAGGACTCTCCACCAAACAGCACCCGCTCCCCGTCCCCTCCGCTCCGTCCTTCCCCCGGCATGACCCAAGGAGGGGTTCGGGTGGCCCTCAGCCACGGGGCACCCCTGAGCTTTGGGCTCCCCGCCCCGCCTGCCCCACGGGTCAGCCCCTCCACTGCCCTTCCCGGCTCCCAGCCCGGGGCCAGTTCAGCTCACTGACTCGGCACGGGTCGGGGGGAACCGCGGGGGGGGGGCGACACGGACGCCCCGCCCCTCCCCCCCCCCCAACGCGGTGCCGGGGGCTCAGCCCCAGCGTTCTCCCGGCCCCGCGGGTAGCTG
>JAVKLA010000002.1:402508-414042 GCA_034782735.1 Sagittarius serpentarius
AACCTAAATCTCCCCTCTTTTAGTTTAAAACCATTCCCCCTCATCCTATCACTCTCTGCCCGTGTAAAAAGTCACTCCCCCTCCTGTTTATAGGCTCCCTTTAAGTACTGGAAGGTCGCAATGAGGTCTCCCCAGAGCCTTCTCTTCTCCAAGCTGAAACTCAGAAGCCATCCTCAGCTGCTGACTTCCTTGTCCGCATCTGCTGGCGTCCTTGCATGCTGATAAGACATCACACTTCATATCATCCCATCAATGAATGTTTAATGTGATTTTCCCCAGAAGAGTACAACTCAGGGAATCATTTGAAATGTCCTTGTGAGACAATCATTTAGCAATCGTGTGTCAGCTTTTCAAGAGCATGAAGGCATGTGCATTCCCCCTTCTTGGGCGAGGAGGCTGTACCCTTCACATCAACCATCCGAGTCTGTCCTGTTCCCAAGCCTGAGGCAGGACCAGAAGTCCAGTGGCTGAACAGCCCTTCTGCACGGCATGTTTATTCTCAGAAATACAGAGCTTACAAACAACCTCTTTTGCAAACGAGCTTTGTCCAAATGGCAGCAGTGGCTCTGAGACGTGTGTTGTGTGGCTGGTGCTGGGGCATGAGTCAACCTATTTCTTTTGTGTGTCCTTCCTTGGAATATCCCAAGCCCACGGACACAGTAGTGTGAGTCACCCAAGAGGCTTGCAGGCTGCGCAAGGGCAGGGTACAAACTGCCATGTAGTCACCCAAGACAGTTTGGTGGAGCGTAGGGTTTCAAGGCCAGGGCCACAACCCAGAGAAACTCTGCTTTACTCTACGACTAGCTCCCGGTTCGCATGCCCAGAAACACCCCTCTTCAGCCAGATTTGCTAAGCCATCGGACAATGGCAGAGCTCTAGACCTTTACATAAGTGCCTAGTGGTTAAAACGCTGGCTCAAGTACAAGTACGGAGGGGACTGAACGAAAGACTGATGGGAGCAGAGAGCCCCGGGCTCTGGTCCTGCTCCCAGGAGCTTATAAGGACACACCATTCTCCCAGACATCTGCGGTTATACAACAGCTTTACAAGCAGCAAGATCTTCTTGCTAATGTATCTTTAAGTCTCCCATACAACTTCCTTCTTTGCTCTGATGTTGCTACCCCAAGAGCAGGTAAATCCCACGCTACCATATCCATGCAACAGCATCGTTCTGTTAACAGTGTTGCTGCGCCCCCGTCCACCTGCTCTGGTCCCCTTCTGTTTGAAGTACAATTTTCCTAACTTCACAGCCACTTTTCACTCAAGAGACTGCCAAATCTCCTCTGTGTCATGGTTTAACCCCAGCTGGCAACTAAGCCCCACACAGCCACTTGCTCACTCCCCGACACCCCGGTGGGGTGTGGGAGAGAATCAGAAGAGTAAAAATGAGAAAACTCATGGGTTGAGATAAAGACAGTTTAATAGGGAAAGCAAAAGCCTCATGTGCAAGCAAAGCAGAACACGGAATTCATTCACCACTTCCCATCAGCAGGCAGGTGCTCAGCCATCTCCAGGAAAGCAGGGCTCCGTCACGCATGATGTTTACTTGGGAAGACAAACACCGTTGCTCCAAATGTCCCTCCCTCCTCCTTCTTCCCCCAGCTTTATATGCTGAGCATGATGTCATGTGGTCTGGTATGTCCCTCCAGGCAGTTGGGGTCAGCTGTCCGGGCCGTGACCCCTCCCAGCTTCTTGTGCAACCCCAGCCTCCTTACTGGTGGGGTGGTATGAGAAGCAGAAAAGGCCTTGACTCTGTGTAAGCTCTGCTCAGCAGTAACAAAAACATCCCCATGTTATCAACTCCGTTTTCAGCACAAATCCAAAACATAGCTCCACATCAGCTACGATGAAGAAAATTAACTCTATCCAAGCCAAAACCAGCACACTCTGCCAACTACCTCTCCAGCCTTACTCCATCCATGGGAGGCAAGCGCTACCGTCAGTTCCCTAGGCTAGCAATCTGCCTGCATGTGCTCATGCTGCATGTTGGTGGACTATAACCAGATCTGCTTCTTGGTCCAAGCCAGCAGAACATGGCATTTGGGCAGCAGGTGTTTAATACCGGAGACTTGCCTGGATTAATCATTAATGCTTAATCCACGACCACCCGTATGCCACAGCCGTGCAATACCCTACTGGAATTCCTGCCTGAATTCAAATATGGTATTAACCCTGCACAGGTGAGTAAAAGACACCAACAATCATGTTTTAAATGCCCTTAAGAGGCCAATGTCCTTTGCCTATATCCTCTCTCTAGCTGTGGCTAATCTGCAATGCATCACAGCAGCAAAATAAAACCCAATTATCTGACCCTTTCTGGCCCCACAGAAGCCGTACTCATGGAATTAACACACGATAGGTGGGACAAAGAAACGCAGTCTTCAGAACCTATCACCGTATAATCACAGAGAGATTTAGCCTACAGGGACCTACTGGGGGGTCTCTCATCCATCTCCTGGCCAAAGCAGGGTTAACTTCAGAGCCACATGAGGTTGCTCAGGGCCTTGCCCAGTCTGGTGGTGGTGTTCTCATGGCTGGCAATCCCTTTGCAAATCTTTGGGCCTGTCACCACAGCTGGTGAGCAATTTTTTCCTTTCCTGGAATGTCCCTACTCAAATTTGAGCTGTCGCCTCTTGTTCTTTCTCTGGGCGCCTCAGAAAAGTCTGGCTCTGTCTTCTTTATATCCTCCCTCTAGGTAACTGAAGGTAGCAATTATATTCCCTAGAAACCTTCTCTTCTCCTGTGAGACAAGTCCAGCTCCTTCAGCATCTCCTCATATGCTATGTACTTCAGTCTCAACCATCTTAGTGACCCTCTGCTGAACTTTGCAGTCGACCAACCTTTCCAACACCCCTCTGGAAGGATATACTACTGCTTCCACGAACACAGCTGAAATCAAGTGGTCAGTGATGTTACTTCCCCTCCATTGCAGCAACCCTTTCTCTGTGTACCACCCTGAAACTATCCGTCTGCATAAGCATGATTTTCTTGTTCATGTCTTCAGCTTTTCGCTGTTTTTTTCTGCTACTTGTCACACACCATTGACTCCAGACTGGTTTAAGACCCAGCGACATGGTACTCACGTTCAACGCCAGAGAAATGGCTTGGTCCAGACTCACTGGTGCAGTCAGCAGCCTATGTTTTGGGCTTCTAGTATTTCTATTTTTTGGTAAGAAAGGACCATGACTTTTGTTGAAGGAAGGACCGAGAAGCTGCCTAGGTACTTTTCAGAGCTTTTCCTAAGTTCATGATATAGCCCTCTCTGAAATCATTAGGTCCTCATGGATGGCTTAGGCCCTGATAGATCCATGCAGGAGAGATGAGGCCACTTTGGGGGGAGCTGTTTCATACCTGAGGGACTGGCTGAAAGAGCAGAAAGCTTCCTGTGAGTGAAGCAGAGAAATGGGACAACGGAGCACAAAACAAGCGGGGCTTGGTGAGAGGTGTGGATCGGTAGCTGGAGGACTACCTACAAGGAGGTCTGAAGGCAGAGAGGGCACCCTGGACCATGGTTTGATGGAGACAGGGACGGTAATGAGGAGCAGCAACAGAGCTTGGATAATGCATAAGGAAGCTACTATGTTCTCCACACAGGAATCAGGCTATGCGGAAGGTTCAGCTACTTCTCAGCAGGGATCAGTACTCCAGGACAGGCTCTGGGTGACATGAGATTTTTGCACTTTGTCTCTCTCTTGTGCTAGGTCGTCCCCCAGAGTGTGTTTCCTGGGAGAGCCTGGCCTTTGTTAGCACTAGCAGCACTGGGCTGGAGGCAGTTGTTTGCTTTGTTTTGTAGCCATATCTAACCCACGCCTGCGCCATCCACCACTATGTTCAATGCCAGCAGTATGAAGGAATACTAAAAAAAACCCCACACGTCTTTAAACGCATCTCAAATAACTACACACTGTGGAATTAATCATAAACCACACTCCCTCAACAGATGAGGAAACACAGGGAAATAAAAACATCAAGTGCAACAAGGAAGCTAAGTACTAGTTTGTTGCCCTACCCCTCAAGGTTTGTTTGGGAAGTTAACAAAAATGTGTTGACAATTTTCTTGTTAAACAACGTGACCTATTTACAATAAATTCAACCACCCCAGGCTAGAAGTGAATCCCAGATCTCATAGGGGGTTAAGTAACTTCCTCTTCTCCAGGGGGTGAGCGGGTGAAGCTCTTGTTTCTGATGTGGCCTGGACCCCATTTCTGAGAGAGGTATGAGCAGGAGGGCAAGTATTGGCCCCAATGGACTCTTGGCCCTTGAACAGCATTAATAGCCCATATGGGCAAAAGAGGTTCAGACTTGAACAAAACCCATTTAGGGTGTTGGTGTAAATGTCCAGGGGGAAGCGGCTGAGAGACGAAACAAGCTCTGCACCAGGAGCAGATGAGAGGAATGCAAGCGATCATGCTGTGAACGTCCCCAGGAGCAGGGACTTGGATACAGCAGGAGCAGGGACAGGCTTCTGAATGCCTCCTATGTCCAGGGCAGACTGGATGTCAGCGGGGTAGGATGCAACTGACTTAAAAACCTAGCCAGGCAGCAGGAGCTTTTCTTGGAGAGTAAAACCCAAAGACAGGCAGAAGACGTGTTGTGAGTCCAGTGATAACCTGGGTAGCTGCAGCGTCCAGGATTCTCCTTCCTCTGGTAGCACCAGACACCTGGAAAGCTTGCCCAAGGTCACCAAAAAAGCCTCAGACAGCACAGCAGTTCCTTGTACAGTGGTCTTCCCAGACACATGGAGAGACGAGCAGTGAAGTCTCCCAGGAGGGTTTTCTTCCTTGTTTGATTGCATCCTGAGTACACAGAGGTGTGACATTCTTGTCCTTCTCTGCTCTCCTCCCAAGGAGGGAAAAGATTAAGCAAACATCACATATGGTGACCATCAGGGTGCACTGTGGCAGCATTAGTCTGTGCTTCAAGCCGGATGGATGTCAAGAGCAAAGAGCACCTCATGACATACATTTCTGCAGAAAGTAAGCAGGGACTGCTCTAAAATTATACAAACATGGACAAACCCTGGTTCCACCTTATGTCTGGTTAATTGCCGCACAAAACTCCAGTTCCCAAAGCCTCAGAAGGACTTGGAGAAGCCTCTCTTACTGATGAGAACAGCAGGATTTGGAGCCAAATAAATTCCTCCTTTCCAAAGGCTGTGGATCTTCTAACAACAGATGTTTATGTAGTTCCTGCTCGCTGGCCAAACAGCTGATGACTTGAGGAGCACCTCTGCCAAGGGGAGGGAGCAACCCGGGGACATCACAAAATCACTGCCCACCCTGAAATCTTCAGCCACAGAGGAAACACGGTTCCCATTAAGTCCCCCTCTTGTCTACTGCTAAATGGCCATTCCCATTTATAAGCCTGGGATGACATCCTGGGGGCAGGAATGGCTTGTCGTACATACCTTTCACAAAAGTAATGCATAGTTTCTGCCACCTTGTAATGCAAACACCTTAGAAAAAATGTCGGCATTGGAACAAACACATAACAAAGTCAATATGTGAGAGCTGAAGAAGTTGCTGAACTCTCACATATTGGCTTTGTTATGCGTTTGTTCCATCTAATGCTGACTTTTTTTTCTGAAGTGTTTGTATGAGGAGGTAAAGGAGACTATACATTACTTTTATGAAAGGCATGTAGGATTTGCATACTCACCCTTACACTGTGAGCAGAGTTATTTGGGGCCAAATATCTAAGAGCTAGGTGTGGTTGGAAAGGTGCGCTGGGCTTGGCATGACCAGCCCACTGTCCATGTGCAAATGGCATTCCTTCAGAAATGCAATGGAAAAGCAACTGCTGAAGGAGGACGCTGAGCCTGGAAAGCTCTCTTGAGTTGAGCTGGGGAGAAAGCCTAGCACGCCAGCGCTGGGAGTAGGCTGGAGCCTGTTGAGCCCCAAGCCAGAGATGCTGGGCTGCCAGCTGGAACACAAGGTTCTTCTTCACCCACCTGAAGACCAGTGGGACTGCAACTGATGAACGCTCACCTTTTTTCAGCATGTGAGCTACAGACTTTCTCCCAGTGGCTGAAGACACTCTTGGGCTGTGACTTTGCTGCTGCTGCATGGCAATCTTCATGGTTGTCAGGTTTTTCAAAAGACTGGTTAAAAGTACACTTTTAGTTCCTCTGAATGGGCTATTTACAAGTGGCTTTGTGCAGCCAGCACTGTGCTAAGTAGCCTCCAAGGCAGGGAAAACCATTATGTTAAAAACTTTTAAATGCAATTAGCTCAACTCAGAAATGGAGCAGCAAGTATGACATCACTAATTTTCTTATTTTCAGGTGCAAACCTGTTTCTCTTAATTATGCATTTCTCTGTGAGGTGTTTTAGAACTGCACAGAAGCTGTAATATGTTGGTGGTAGAGAAGATGTAGTTTTAGACTTGATTACGGTATGATTCAAATAGCTGTCTTCCAAAGCCTTCATGATCTTGGGAATGGCTCCTTCTATGCAGTAATTTTGGCAGTAATCTTTAAAAGCCTACAGCGAGCCTCTGAAGGTATTGTAGTTTGTGTTTGCTAATGTTCTTCCCCCAGCCCTTCCAGGAGCCGATTTGGTAAGGATGCCTGCATACCCAGTCACCAGCTGAGGGGTGGGAGAAAATTTCAACAGGACAATAAAGATGATTTCACTCGCAGATGTTTGTTACCGTAGGACATGGCACTCAATAGGACAATCCTTTGTTTTCTGTCTGGGACTTTAGCAGAGTTTTTTTATACACAGGTGCTTCTTGCCTGAGCCTTGGGGCAATTCTCTAGTTAACAAACTGAGTTTGCTGTACCAGCTTCTCCAGCAAGAAGTCCTGCAGAATTAGTGGCTCAGCACACATGGAGAGTCTGTGTCCCAGGCACAGCCTGGAGCACTGCTGATGCCCATGATAGCTCCTCGCTGAAGGCCACGTTGACATGGACATAACCAGGATTGTGTTTCTCAGCTGGGAAACAGCTGATAGGGAAGGGGAACCATGTGGTTTTGGAGGAGCAAGGCTGGTGCAGAACCTGAGGATGCAAAAGAGTTGGTGGGTTGGAAGAAAATGGCTTCTCAGAGCTGTGAATCAGTCCGGGGCCCTCCCTCACTGCTGGAATTCTCCAGAACACTTCAGCTGAGGAAGATGAGAGGATCCCAGTGTTGCTGCAGGCTAGGATGACTCAAAGGGAAAGGCATGGTGTGGCTCCATGGGTGGAGGAGGGTGCTCCCCTCCAAGAAGGCAGCAGAGGTGTTTTCTGTTGCTACTGTGAGCTGGGCTGAGTTGCCTGTTGTTTTCATTGGACTGAAGCGGAAAGGTTGCTTTGAGACACCGAACGAGCAAGGTGGCGGCTGGGAGGCAGCATCAACCTAACAAACATCTGCCATTCCCCATCACCGTCCAAGTGCTTAGCCTCCGTCAGGTCCCACCTCCTCTAGTCCCTACAGCTCTTCTAAAACCTCCTGCTCCTGCAGGTTGCCACCATTGGCACTGGGATGAGCACCTCCAGGGCAGACCTTTCACTCTGGTGCTTGAGCCTCACCCAGGAGCATTGGTTCTGGTCTGCCGGGGCAAGGAAGGAGCAATGAGAGCAAGGCAAGGGACAGCATGAGTCACAGAAACATACTGAATTGCCTGCAGCAGTCTGGGAGTGCTCATCTGTGGCAAATGAAACCCAGTCCTCTAGTTTTGGGTTTTTTTCACACTGGAAAATATCTAGAGTGGCCACTTCTGTGTAAGTCAAGCATAACCTAGCTCCTGTGCAATATGCCTGACTCACCAGCTCAGCTTCTGCTCTCTGCTGGAGATCCTTGTGCAGATAGATATTAAGAGAAAGTTGATTTAAACACATAATGGCACAGATAGGGGTTTTTGTCCTGAAATGAAGAAAATAACTTCTGTGTATTTGCTTTTACTTTTCTATATTCATCTTCTTACAAGATTATTTTCAATGACCTTATTTAGAACCAAGCTGTCCCTGTAGCTTTTCCCTACCAAAATACATGTTTTCCTGCCCAGCATTTTGTCATGTGTTAGCCCAAGCTTTGCTCCTGACGGCCTCAGCCATGCACGCATCAATGCTGGTATAAAGTCTATATTTGTTCTTCCCTAGAAGAACATTTTCAAAATTAGTTAAAACAGCTGACCATTTTTCCCCACAAAGAGTTAATACACGTTTTAATAGTGACCAGAAATATCCACAGTGGCAGGATATCCTAGAAAAAGAATAAAAGAGTGGGATGCAGGTGACGGAGACAAGGGATATGGAAACCTGTCCAAAATCCATGGGAGGGAGAGGTACAGAGGAAGGCGTACATAACAGCACTTTCAGGTGCTGGAGGTGAGTGTGCACATTTCTCTAGCCCCATAATTTTCATGGAGCAGGTTGGTTTTGCCCATATTTACTCTAAGGCTCTGCTTTAGGCAGCAGTGGGATTTCTGTGGGCAAGTCAGGACACCTCAAGGTACATCTCTG
The DNA here is from genome assembly GCA_034782735.1 of Sagittarius serpentarius. NCBI lineage: Eukaryota > Metazoa > Chordata > Aves > Accipitriformes > Sagittariidae > Sagittarius > Sagittarius serpentarius. The sequence continues at coordinate 410,952 of JAVKLA010000002.1, forward strand.
TAAGCAGAAACAAAGACTGTCAAATGCTTTCTTGACACCAGTTGTGTTTCTGAGGAGTGCCTGCCCTTGAGATCTGTTACCAGGTAAGAATCAGCCACACATGGCTTGTTGGGTTGACATGGAGCTGGTTTCCCCCAGTCGGTTCCTCTGTTCTTTCTGGGACAGTTTTGTGGACCATCTTGTCCAAGGAAGGGCATGCATCCCTGCTCCATTATCTCAGGAAGGCAGATGTCTTCTCAGTGTCTCTCCTTCATCACAGGCTCTGGAGAAGGTGTTCCTCACTAGTTCTCGGCAGTGCTCTATCACTTGGGTTTTCCCCTGCAACTGTCCCAAAACACTGCCTTGCATCCTGCCTTGTCCACGCAGGAAGGTTATACTGGGAGGAAGAAACATGAATTTAAATGGAAGTAGTTATAACAATATTATTTTCCACAGTCCACTGCCAAAAGCATTAGATGTGGTGGCTCAGGGACGTTTTTAGCCTGAACAGCTCAGCCCAGCTCTCCCCTTTCTCATCTCGACTTTGACACTGGCCATTTTCCTCTCCGTCCTTTGGAGCTGCAGATGCTTCAGATCTAGATTCATACCTAAGACTTTCCCCAGAAATGAAAGGTCTGTAGCTCTCACTATCCTTGCTCAGAAAATCCTGAGAAACCCATCTTCTTTTTCCAGGGCTCACCCAACACCGTACTCTGTGAGTGTCAGCTTCCACTTTTTAGTTCAGGACTCTGATCCCATACACAAACACAAACCTCTGGGAGATCGCCTTTCTCTTAACCACAACGTATTTTCTTTAGATGCCCAAGGTTTACTTACGGGCTTTGTATTTGTGTGTATGTTTGTAATAATCTTTTTTTAAGAATGCAAACAGTTTAAAAAGCTGTTAGCTTCCAGTTTTGCTTCATCTAGTGCTTTTTCTAAGGGCAGATATAATGAGAAGTGAACACCAAGAAGTGTTTGAACCCTAAGAAATGCTTAAACCCTCTGGAAAACATTATAGAATCACAGAATCATTAAGGTTGGACAATTCCTATAAGATCATCAAGTCCAACTGCCAACACCACCATGCCCACTAAACCATGCCCTGAAGTGACACGTCTACACATTTTTTTAACACCTCCAGGGATGGTGACTCCACCACTGCCCTGGGCAGCCTGTTGCAATGTTTGACCACTCTTTCAGTAAAGAATTTTTTCCTAATATCCAATCTAAACCTCCCCTGGTGCAACTTGAGGCCATTTCCTCTCGTCCTATCGCTAGTTACTTGAGAAAAAAAGACCAACACCCACCTCACTACAACCTCCTTTCAGGTAGCTGTAGAGGGCGATGAGGTCTCCCCTGAGCTTCCTTTTCTCCAGGCTAAACAACCCCAGTTCCCTCAGCTGCTCCTCATAAGACTTATTCTCCGGGCCCTTCACCAGCTTCGTTGCCCTTCTCTGGACACGCTCCAGCACCTCAGTGTCCTTCTTGTGGTGAGGGTCCCAAAACTGAACACAGTACTCGAGGTGCGGTCTCACCAGTGCCGAGTACAGGGGGACGATCTCTGCCCTACTCCTGCTGGCCACACTATTCCTGATACAGGCCAGGATGCCGTTGGCCTTCTTGGCCACCTGAGCGCACTGCTGGCTCCCGTTCAGCCGGCTGTCAGCCAGCACCCCCAGGTCCTTTTCTGCCAGGCAGCTTTCCAGCCACTCTTCCCCAAGCCTGTAGCGTTGCATGGGGTTGTTGTGAGCCAAGGGCAGGACCCGGCACTTGGCCTTGTTAAACCTCGTACAATTGACTTTGGCCCATCAATCCAGCCTGTCCAGATCCCTCTGGAGAACCTTCCTACCCTCAAGCAGATCAACACTCCCGCCCAACTTGGTGTCATCTGCAAACTTACTGAGGGTGCACTCAATCCCCTCGTCCAGATCATTGATAGAGATATTAAACAAGATTGGCCCCAAAACTGAGCCCTGTGGAACACCGCTAGTGACCGGCCACCAACTGGATTTAACTCCGTTCACCACAACTCTCTGGGCTCGGTCATACAACCAGTTTTTTACGCAGCGAAGAGTACACCTGTCTAAGCCATGAGCCACCAGCTTCTCTAGGCTATACATTGGCTGCATTCAGTAGGTATAATAAATTTAAGCCCTAAAACAACAGGTATTTTTTGTTCTGAGCTAGAAACCTACTTTTTTTTAAGCAAAAATCTGTTCATCCACATGTATTAGGTGACAAGTGACTTCCTACTGAATGTGGCCAGAGAGACCTGCTTAGCCAGAGTTATCCCCTCTCCCATGCAACCTCCCCATAAATTGCAAGAATCAGAGAAAGTTTGAGGGTTGAGGGAACTCCGGAGGTCTCAGCCCACCAGGTATGCACTGAAGGTCTCCAAGGATGGTGATATCCCTCCACTTCTCTGTCCCCTGTCCAGCAGCTCCACCGCTCTCAACGTGAATTTTTTCCCTTGTACCCGTGGCTCAGACTGTCTGCATTAGCGGAACCTGTTCCCAAGGTAAGGTGCTGGGATGAATTGGTTGGCATCCAGCTGCGCCAGCAGGCACCTTGTACAATACCACACGTGGCCACCCACCAGCACAGAGACCTCCTGGGAGCATTGGCAGAGATGAACCAGCCACTGGCCCCTGTCAGGGAGGAGATGGCAGCTACTTAGTCTTCCTGGAGCTGGGCAGCGATGCTGCTTCTTGCTGGGAGAAGCAGGGCATGATCCAGCTCAGGTTGAAACCAGGGATGCTGTGGACAGAGCAGAGCTGACAGCCTGCCAGCCATTTGCAAGGTTCAGGCTCTTCTGCCAAAACCCATCTAAGCTCACTCATTCCCTTCAGCTTGCTCTCCCAGAAGGCCATATGCAAGTCATATGCACCCTCAGCAAGTTTGCCGACGACACCAGGCTGTGCGGTGCGGTCGACACGCTGGAGGGAAGGGGTGGCATCCAGAGGGACCTCGACAGGCTTGAGAAGTGGGTGCGTGTGAACCTCGTGAAGTTCAACAAGGCCAAGTGCAAGGTTCTGCACCTGGGTCGGGGCAATCCCAAGCACAAATACAGGCTGGGCGATGAGTGGATTGAGAGCAGCCCTGCGGAGAA
>JAVKLA010000002.1:414142-442082 GCA_034782735.1 Sagittarius serpentarius
GGGGGCTTTTTTTTTTTGTTGTTGTTGTTGTTGGGCTCCAGTTATTTTAATTAATTTTTTTAAGGGCACACCGCCCCCCCCCTTCTCCTTTCCACGAAAAACTTTCTCAACTTTGATGAACTTTCGGGCTTCGACTTTCTTAAAGGGCCCGCCGGCCCCTCCGCCCGCAGCGGGGCCGGGCTGCTCCCTCCCGGGCGTCCCCGGGGCGGGGGATGTGGCTGAACCCCGCGGGGGGCCGAGCGCCCCGGGACTACAGCCCCACAGCCCCAGGAGGGCGAGTCCGTAACCCCCTGATGAAAGCCCCGAGCCCCAGGAGCAGCAGCCCCGGGAGCGCAGGACATGAGTCCCGTCACCCCGGGACAGCGGCCCCACATCCCCCGGGACACAGCGGCCCTGTGAGCCCGGGACAGCGGCCCTGAGACCCCAGGAGAGCAGCCCCCGGTTCTCCGGGGGACAGGAGCCCGATTCCTCCTGCCAGAGCAGCCCCACGACCCCGCTGAGAGCCGGGGGGGTGCCAGGGGCACAGCTCTGCTCTCAGGCCGGGCAGGAGGAGCAGAGCTGGGGCACGTCCGTCTTCCTACCCTGCTCCCTGCCCGCACCGGTGCCTAACCAGGCTCATCTAAGAAGGGAGGTTGGCAGGGGTTGGAGCCGGGCTCTGGCAGGGATCCCGGCTCCCCATCGTGGCGGCGTGTGCCAGCCCGCACAGAGATCCCCACCGTGCCCAGGGAGCAACCCGACCCATTCCCATCTCTGCTACGGCGGCTGGAGACGATGAAGAAGGTCCTGCCTTCTTCCAGGCCTTCGTGCAAAAGGGGATGTGTAACGGGAGCAGAAAATGGGGTACGCGGCTCGTTTCCACGTGCTGCACCCCACAGCTTGGTCCTTGCGCCAGGCAAACATGTAAAAGCCCAAGGGTTCAGGGTCAGCCCACCAAGTGAGAGATGTTCGGGGGATCTGAGACGCGTTAGCTTAACCAGTGTTTCTCGTACCCAGTCCTCGCTGCTTCCCCAGTGCCGAGGCTGGGTGAAAGTGAGAGGCAACATCAGCCCTGCCCCACTGGTCCCATAGCCCCCCCCCCACCCCCCCCAGTGCTGCAAAAGCAATGTGCGCTCCCAGTCCTTGGCTCGCCCTGGCTGGAGACACTCTGATGCACCCACGGCCTGCGCTGTCCCAGCTGCATTGAATGTCACTTCAAAATCAAGCTGAGTCCACGACCAGCTCTGAGCGACCATTTGCTTCCAGCAGTAGCTCAGGGATAATGTTTTGCTCATGTGCATGTTGTGAAGAGGTGCGAGCCTGGCTGGGGGCAATCACAGCTGATTTCTCCACTGACACCTGGGTTTACTGCCCCGCTGGAGCCCCAGCCTCTGGCTTGCTTTGCCACCTGGTTACGCAGAGGCTCCCCAGGAAAATTTAACCCTAAACTCAACCGCCCCCATCCACAAGCATTGCCCAGCACAACCCAAGGAGCTCCGGGTCCCGCACCGGAGAGGACGTGCAGGCAGCACCATCACTGAGGTGGTTTCCATAGTCAAGCAAGTGCCGGTGGGGCCGTGTGGTTTCATCACAGGCGGTGTGTTGGAGGGGAGGAAATGTCCTCCCGGGAGCGTCAGCTTTGCGTTTCCTTGCTTTCTAGGTTAGGGCTTTTAGCAGCAGCTGTTCGCATGCAGCACCGTGGATTTGTGTATTGAGTTCTCATACAGACAGCGGCAAAGCGACTGTTTCTTTTTGTAAGGCTGTGTAACGAGCCGCTAAGCCAGAGAGCCCGATCCCTGCCAGGTCCTGCAAGAGGGGAGGGAAAAAAAACACTTTTTAATTAAAAAAAAAAACAAACCCAAACAATTTACTTATTTACAATGTTGTCCTACTGGGTGGTTTTTTCGGAGACCTTTCACACAAAGAATACACCCAGCCCTACCGAACGACAGCGAGAGCCCCCAGTCCACCCACAGAGCTCAGCACGGACGGATCCTCAGCAGGGCAAGGGCTTTCTCCAGCGTTCAGTGATGCTGCGCTTCATCTCTGGTGTAAGGCTGCGCAGGAATAACTCCCAGGAACAGCATTGCCTGCCGTGCCAAAAAGACTCGAAGCAAGCCCGCCCTGACGAAGACCAGGAGTATTTGCTTCCTGTGCTAATTAAGCAAAAACCAGTGTAACCTCGCAGAGCTTTCTCGCTGTTTCGGGTTGTTCTTGTTTTGTTTTTTGCGGGGGGGGTTTGGTGGTTTTGGGGGGTTTTTTTTGGTTTTTGTATTTTTTTTTTTTTTTTACTTTCTACAGACTGAGTCAGGAGACACGGAGCCTGCGGCAAGCAGAGGAAGACACAAAAGGGTGAAAGTCAGAAGCAGCAGCGGGTTTTCGTCAGACCCCCAAGGAAGCCGTGCTGCGCGCACACGGGGAGGAAACATGCCACCTCTTCCACAGCAGGAAGAACACCCACCGCAAGTGGAAGAGCTGCTGCATCCATCACGCTGGGGCAACAAGAGCGGGTCCACCACCTCGCTGCCAGACCGATGGCCCGTAACCTGTGGTTTGGTCTCTCAGCAAGTTCATCGTGTTGCTGTTGGGCAAGAGAGAAGCATCCTGCTTGCACGACCACCCTTCAGAGCTGTATGAGGTGGCAGCATCCCCACGTCCCAGCATCTTGTGGCTCATAAAGTCCCTTTGAAAACCCCATAAGCATCACACCCAGGCAGCCTCTCCCCTCCCAAAGCGCTGCGGCGAAGCAGCACGTGCTTCAGCGCATGCTGCCGTTGATGGTCCAACCAACTGCACGGGGAGGAGATGTCCCCTGCCCCCGGGAGCTTTCAGGGGTGGACGAAAGGTGGGACAAATGAAGCAGTCACTGCTACCAGCTTGTGCAGGTGAGCCAGTCCACCAGAAAACTGTGATGTCTCTGCAGCGGTTTTGGCTGAGGATTTTTTTTTTCTTTGGGTGGTTCTCCACTTCCACGGGGAGAGGCTCAGCTTTAAGTGTGTGATCTGAGACCACATCAGCAGGACCAGGGTGATACTCTGGTTTGGACCATGCTCATCCACGTTTTACTGCAATGTGTTTTCACACCAACACTTTTCACCCTGAGGCACCTACCACCCAACAGCATCTACCCCTGCAGTCTAGCCAAGGGCTGCATCAGAGGCCAACCGGGTCCCCCGAGACGCACTGCTTAGAAGAGCGGAGGCGATGCTGTGACTACCGAGCCTCTCCCACGTCCACTCCTGTTCGGGGTGGACAAGCTGGCAGTGAAGCCACATCCACACTGATGGAGAGCACCTAAGCGAGACCAAAAAGTTACTCCTGCGCCCAAGGCTGCATGGTCTCCTGCGGTCGTTTGAATACACACTTCACTCGCAGCGTTGTAACCTTCTTCGCCTGCACGCAGCGAGCGTGGGGTAACTCGGCGGCGATGCCTACCTAAAACCAACTGTGCTGCCACAAGCACGTAACAGGGCTCCGAAAGCAGCTTGCTGGGGAGGCCTCCAAGCCACAAGCCCCAGCCAGGTCACGGCTAGCTGGAAAACAGCATCTTCACCTCCAGAGCAACTTCCAGGTCTCCTCCACACGCAGGGATGGGCAGCACGCACGGGGCTATACCTGACCCCAGCTGCCCTGCCACGATGCCCCATGCAAGCAGCTCCAACCCTGCTGTCCTGCCTGTAAACGATGAGAACTGCAGTGCCTCACCAAGAAAAAAAAGAAGCAAAATCTGTGAGGCGCTCACAACCATCAAGCAGGTCCTAGCAAGGGGGTTACTTAAGCACTTGAGATAGAAACAGGTTGTAATCAGCTGAGAAATCAAGGTGGGACTTGAAGCGACAACCACCTGTAAACAATCTTGTGCTTTCACACAGTTCCTCAGCTTAACATTTTCCAAGGGCTCTTTCTCGCTCTTGAACAAGCAGGTCACCAGCTCAGGAGGCAGGATAGCCAGGAGCGGGGTCCGGCCGCTCAGGCACTGGTTACAGGTGACAATGGAGGGATGTCTCTCTCCAGCTGGGCTCCTGCACCCTCTGTCTGCTGCCCATTCGTTTTGTGATCCCAGGACTTATTCACCCATCTGTAGTGAGGCAACGAATTCCATTTCGGGGATCGTGGTGGTTGTCATAGGGGGTACCTTGGGTTCCTGCTACCCCCAAGCCCACTGCAGATGGAGGTGCTGGGTTGTTTTGCTGTTTCTCACTGCTTATCTGGGACAACAGCTGAGCCTTGGCGCTTGTCCCAGGGCAGAGAGGACGCTCCCGTGCCACTTCCAGCATGTTTGAGGTATGGTGAAGGGAGGGTTTCCTCTGCTCACCACTGGCGCCAACTTGTCCTCCTCCTGTCCTTCCCTGGGAGGCCCCACATCAACCTGGACCACGCCAGCTAGCACTGCTCTGCTGCTCTCCTCCACCCTGCCCCACAGACGCCCCTGTACACCCCTCCACCCATCCCAGCTGCTCTCGCTTCATGCCCTTAGTCTTTCTGGTTAATTATTCTGGACTGGGATTTGCAACGCCAGCTGGAAAGAGGCCACTAACGGTGGGATGTGGAGAAACCCTGATTTCCAAGCGAGCAGTGCAGACCAGCCGACTCCGCTGTGCCACAGGGCTGGCTGGCACTGCTGCGAGGAGTGATGGGCACCTGCGAGCTGGGTGCTGGTGTCACCGAAGACTCTTTACAGGACCTCAGATGAGTTCTCAGAGACCGTTCTGGCCACAGGCAAGAGAAGACTTTCGGGCTGAGATTCTGCTTTTGGTGTGGATCGGCATCCAAACACCTGGAGACTTGTTATAGCATCACACAGCGATGGTGGGAAGGAACCTCTGGAATCTCCCATCCAACAGCCTGTCGGACTGTCACCAGCACTGGACCAGGTTGGTCCTGCCTTGAAAACCCCCAAGGATGGAGCAGCCCCACCTCTCCAGGTGCCTATCCCGAGGCTGCACCATCCTGCAGGGAAGAAGTCTTCCCTAACACCCAATCCCACCCTCCCAAGCCACCATCTGTGGCTGTTGTCCCACATTATTATTTCATGTGTCGCTATCAAGGAAAGTGTAGCTCCACCACCTTTGTAACGACCCCTCTAGGAGTTGTAAGCTGCTAGTAGACCCCCTTTTGACCTCCTTTTGGCCAGAATAACCCAGCCCAGCTCCTTGGTGACCCCTCACTGGCCCCTTTCTGTGGTTCCCCCACCTCCCAGTCCCCATCTCTGCCCAACGCAGAGCCTACCCAGCCGTTCCTCCTGCCCCCACAACCTCCTTTGGCGCATCTGTCCCCAAACAGCAGGGACGGCACTTGGCAAAGGCCAGGCTGAAGAGCAGCTCCCAACCCCTTCCACACATTGGACTAAAAACCACGTGGCTACACCAGTCCTAAGTACCACAAAGGTTCAGGTGGTGGAGGGCTGCTCCTGCCCAGTCAAACCATTCAGGTTCCCGCTGGTCCCGGTTCTTTTGCTGTATTTAACCGCGATAGCTGCAGGACACGTCGATCCTCCTGGGAGAAGGGGATGGGCAGCCCTGGAGCATGTGCATGCCAAATGCGGTTAGAGGCAAGGTCATCGCAAGAGGCGCGAGGACTCCAGGGCAACAGGAGGGTGCTCGAAGGCAGGAGAGCAGCGGGTCACCCCATGTAATGGCCAGAGCAACCTCTCGGGGCATCCGCTCCATGCCCCAAATCGATTAGCGAGGTACTGCCAGCCCCTTCCCCTCTGAAACCTGTGCCTCCCCCAGGACTGATTTAGTAGCACCGCTAAAGGGCAGAGGACGGAAGTCGTGGCAGGAAAATTGGCTCTGGGGACCACTGATATTTGGGTACTGAATGACGGGATGCCAATAGCCCCACCCCGGGGCCTGCGCAAGATTTCGGGTGTCCCGGTGGGTGCTGGGCAGAGACGAGGAGCGGGGGAATGGCAGGGCTCATCCAACATCACGTGCCTGGAGTAGCTGCTTTGAGGACAGCGGCGAGCGCTTTCAAACTTTAATTCCTTTCCGTACGTCACCGCTGGTCTTCTCCAGCTCTGCCTTCCCCCAGGAGGACGAGCTGAAGCTAACCAAGAAAGACAAGGGCTCGGAGGTGTGCGCAAATGTTTGCTCAGACGCATCGGATCACTGCAAAGCTGCTTTTATGGGCATTTCAGAGCAGCTTCTGGCAGCGCCGCTGGAGCTGAGCTCCGAGGACGCTCGCCGCGCCCTGTGACGTGAACCCACCAAGTGGGCTTCAGACCAAAAAGGGGCGAGGAGAGCTCGTGTTTACAAAATTTGAATGAAAAAATGCCGCCAAACAGCAAAGCCTGTTTGAAGCCAGGAGCGGGAACAATAAACCCAAACGCTTTCCTCTGATGGGTTGCAGATGCAGCATGCCGGCAATGTCCCGGTGGAAAAAGCACTGCTGCATGGAGGGCTTTTGCCATTTCTTCACCTCGGAAATAAATACAGTACTTTACTCTGCCCCGAAACTCTTTGGTTTTTTGCCTTGAAGATGAAATACAGAGAAAAAAAGGGCAGTGTTCCTCCTTGCTTGTGCAGTGCTTAAACAATGTACCGTTATCTCTTCAGTTTCGTTATTAATGTGTCATTTGCACTGTCCGGGCATATTAATTATGGGGGAACAAACCAGTGGGAATCTTTTATACAGGTGTTTGTTAAAGGCCCCAGAGCCAGCCCAGCCCCATGCGTGGGGTGGTTGCAAGCCTGGCTCCAGCACTCATCCTGCACTGAACCGCTGCCCAAGGGCCGTCAATAGCTGGCCCTTAACGGAGGCAGAAACCTGCTTTGCCGAGCGTGGGGTGTGGGCTCTCTCAACACAGGGGCCATGTGATGTGCCCAGACCTTGCGGAGATGTTTGAGCACCAGGGCTCCCCCTTCCGTGCCCAGCCCCTGTGGCTCCTTCCACCACCGTTCAGCCAGGAGAGCAGCTGAAGCCACCGTGGTGCTCTCGGGGGCCACAATTCTCCCCACATTGCAGCTGGAATTAACTCACCGATGACAGGGTCAGTATGATGCCTCGAGCACAGAGGAGCTGGGAGCAGCCCAGGTTGCTGCGGTCCCACACAGGCCGTGACGGAGGGATTTCTGCAGTTGGACCTGTCCCTCGTCATCTGAGCCATCGCAGGAGCTGCCCGGCTGGTGGAGGGACAGGCTCTCAGCTCTGTGGGGGGAAAGGCTCCCCCCGGCCCCACTATCACCGCCTCCGTCAGCAAGCGCGGCGCTGCTTCGGCGCCTGGCACTCGGCACTGACAAAGTGGCACCGACGGTCTCCAGATCTGTGCCGGCAGCAGGGAAAAGGCACGGGGCGCTGTGGCAAGCCCTCGCCGGGCCAGATCCTGCCCCTTCCCACCCTCTGCAGTTGTTTGACTGACATTTTGACAGGGTGCTCAGGGAGAACATCAGCTTCGGCGCCCACACAGGTGGCTGGAGCGGCAGGGATGGGACGTGGCGTGACCCAGGGCATTGAGAGGGGATCAGTGTCATCGGTGTCCTACCCCCAGGACCTGGCCCAGGCACCTCTGGGTGTCAGCAAACCGAGGCTGCCCAAGCTAGGATCCTGCAGCCAGGTGCTAAGTGGAGGAGCCATGTCCCGTTCTGCTCAGCAGACCCACCTCTGACCATCAACATGGCCTCTCCAGACCAGGATCTCTTCATCCTCTGCTGAATTATCTTCATACCTAATTAACAGACATTATGGATCATATGGAGGGCAGAGATGCGCCAAAGCTTTGCCATTAAGCACCCAGACAGTCAAGAAGGGCCACCTTTGTAACGGAGGAGGTGGGCAGATTCGAGCCCTGCCACGTGGTATGTTCCCTGGTCATCACAGAAAGCATTACCCGAACTCTCCCAAGGGAAAAGGCATCCCATTTTCACGAAGGTTATTAATGTCCAGCCCTTCTACACACTGGAGACCTTGTCAAATAAAATAAAAGGACTTGTTGTGGAGGAATCCTTGGCAACATGACCAACATACACATGACCTTCCAACTTGGAAAACAGATGGCCAAAAACGCAAACGAGCAATCCCACCACATGCGGCATGGCTCAGCTTCTCTGCCGCCGCCACCGCCGCCGCCACCAGTGACAGGCCGTGATGCACCATGGTTCCCAAAGCCTGACGGAGTAAGCCAGTGAGCGAGAGGGGACGTGCGGGATCAGCGTCGCTCCAGCCTGGATGTGGCCCCTTCTCTGTGGCAGCCACAAGCCTGGGAAAGCCATTTATCACCTCATTTATCATGTCCTTCCCCAGGACTCTCCCTGCTCCCAGGGGTTCCCCTCGGCCAGCCCTCTGCCCCTCCACCACGGGGGTACGTGTCCATGGGTGGCTTCGAGGGTTGGGAAGAAGCCTCCTTGCAGCCTCCTTCTTCGTCCCCGCTGCTCTCCAGGTGAATGGAAAGCCCTGCTGCGCTGAGCGCCGCAGAGGGCAGCCAGGGACACCTCCATCGTCAGACCCCGCGTGCTAATGCCTGGCATGGGGGAGATCCCAGCCTACCAAGCATGGCACGGAAGAGACCTCCTGCTGACTCCCGCCTCCCACCTCCGCCGGTCAAGGAGGACCCGTCCCCTCCTCCTGGAGATGACACTTCCCAGCCAAGGGTGCAACCTGCTCTGTAAAAGCTGCTGCCGGCACTTCGAAGGCTGCTCCTCAGTCATGTGGATAACAAGAGAGATTAGCAAGTCAGGGGAGGATGAGAGGTAAATGAAGCGTCGCTGTGCAAGAGGCTGCTCCATCTATCCCGCTTGTCTTCGGGCAGAGAAGGGAAGGCAGAGGGCAGCGCTGCAGGCAGGCCAGGCACAGCAGCGTGCCTCCACGGTCGCTCCTGCCCTCCTGGAGCTGCGGGTACGAAAGCCAATGTGCCGCAGCAGCACCCTTCCCGGCGCCGTCCCCATGCAGGGGATGCTCACCGCAGCTCAGCCGGGCAAAGCCAAGGAGCCTGCACGACCTGCAGGGTTTTCAAGGGCTCCTTGGTTTGGTCAGAGCCCGGGGTTCCTAACGGGTGCGGTTAGTGGCCCATCCCCGGGGCACCCCAAGTCTCACCCCTCGGCGTTTCAAGCCTTGGCAGCAAACCAAAGCAACTTATCTTCCCAGTTCTCGGTCCCAGAAATGCCAGACGCGTTTAAGCTGGGCTGTTTAGATGAATGCACGTATGCTGGACACCCAGCATGAAAGACTTCAGCTCACGATTAAAGTTTGGCAAAGCCCTAAAACCACAGAAAACAAAGAGTTTTATCATGGGAAGCACTGGTCCCTGAGACGAGCTATAATTATTTCTGTTCTGCTTCAACCACAGCACATAAACACCGAGGACGGATGGCAGCAAGGGCTGATTTTCCAGAGCTGGCCGTTGCCGGTCGCTTTGGCTGATGGGATGGGAGGGGACGCGCTGCGGTGCAAAGTGCCCATGTCCCCGCGACCGACACACGGGGCTCACGCCTGCAGTCTAAGTATTTCCCCCAAATTCCTGCGAAACACCCATTGCATCACTAACCATCGCCAGTGCGAACTTCCCAGGAAAAATTCACTTTCAGGAAGGGAATCCGGCCTGGAAAATTCCAGCCTCGGTGAGGAATGACAGGCAAGGGGCTGTGATGGAAACTGTTTCGCAGCCTTAATTATTTTACCCCAAACGCTGGCAGCCCAGGCAGCGCCTCTCGCCCCATAATCTCATTAGTCTCCTTGGGAACGCCTGCCCCACGAGAGCCCCTCTTGCCCTCTTATCGCTCCCCCTGTACGCCTGCTCCCCCCCAGGCGCTGAAAAGAGCTCCCCGTGAAGCTCGGGGGTCTGGGGAGCCCCCCACGCGCACGGCCTGCCAGGCAGGCCCTGGGAATGCCTGATTTATAGTCTTATGCCTCGTTCTGTTTACGCCAGGCAAGTTATTTAAAACGAGGAGAGCAAGAGGAGCCCGGGTTTTGTTTAAAAGTCCGGCGAGGAGATTTGCCTTAAATAGTCAAGAGCTGAGATTGGAGGGGAGGCCGCCCAGCAGCCCAGACCTCCAGGGTGGGAGCGGAGCTGGCACCCGCGGGGGGAGCTGGCTGGCTGGAGGAGAGGTAGCAGGAGTCTCCCGCTTAAACCTGGGGAGTTAAACCACCCTGCGGGATCGCTCGCAGCCCTGGCTTTGCGTGGCCTGTGGCACCGGAGACGCGGTTCACCGCTGCGACATGGAACACATGAAATGGCAGTCTCGGAAGAAACAGCACTGGTCCTCACAAGCCAGTGTTCACTCTGAACCCTAATGATGGCAATCCAAAAAATCTGCTCCATGGCCAGAATTGGTGCAGCCACCCCAAAGGAAGCTGTCCGCAGCCTGGCACAGCCCCAGCTATGAACCCTCCAAGCAGCCCCCCTCCAGTCCTCGAAGCCTCCTCCTTAGGGGCAAGGCTAAACGTGAAGCCACGCTGATGTAAGAGCCTCCCACGGGGGGACGACACGAGCTTGGTTTGCTTGGTGCTGAGCACAGATCTGATTGCTCTCTATAAATACATCCGGGGTCAACACCAGGGACGGGGAAGAGCTATTTAAACTCAAGGGGGATGCTGGCAAAAACAAAAGGCTATATATAAACTTTCCATGAGCAACGCCAGGCTGGAGGGAAGGTTTTAACTCCTGGAGCAGGGAGGTAGAGGAAGAGCCCCCACAAGGAGCGGGGTGAGGCAGTGGGATGGGGCCAGACACGTTTCTCTGTGTCCCCAGGGTGGGCAACCCCGGTTTCCGTCCGTCCCCCATCCCCAAGACAGCAAAATCAGTGGAGAGGCCGGCAACCAGCCTTGGCACCGCTCCCAACCCCGCTCCGGGCAGGACAGCAAGGGGCAAGAAGCTCTTCAGATATTTTTCTACTTTCTTGACTTATTTGGTCAAAATTGCTGATGGATTAATCAGAATAATGAGTAACTTGGGTGCCTCGGAGCACTCAGCAGCAACCGTCGAACGCTGAAAGGCAGAGCTGTTGTGCAAAACCTGGCACCCTTTGCTAACCCCTGTGGTGCTGCTAATGCCTGCGCCCCCGATAATCCCTCTTCCTCCTGCTCATCTTTGCACCCCTGTAAATCCTGCACCCACCGTTAGCGCAGGCATCACCTGCTAATCCCTAATCCTTGCAACCTTGCCCATCCCCGCAACCTCGCTGATCCCTGCGCCCCAAGGAGCCATGATGCCTGCACCCCACCACCCACTGAACCCAAACCCACCCTGGGCAGCACCCAGTGGGACAGGCAGAGCTGCCCCCACCTGCTCCCGCTGTCCCCGTTGGGTCCGTCTGCCAGATCCTTGAATGCCAACAGTTGCTTGTGGGAACGGCGTGGGCAAGAAATATTGCGTTTGGGAAGCGCAATGGAGACAGCAGGGAGAAGAGGAGGAAAAGGGGGCTGCATGTGGGGCAGGCCCCAGTAAGTGGGCAGGCTTGTGGGACACCAGCGTGCCTTTTTTTGCAGCTTATCTGGGAGGGATCTGAGCCCGGGGACGTCACCAGCTCCAGCAGAACGGCGGTGCCGTTCACAGGGCGGGGGATGAAATATTCAGAGAGGTTTAGAGCAATTTGGCGTCTCCCGTGGAGCACGCTGATGAATATTTCAGAGGAACAGGCACCCAAGGGAGGGCCAGGAGCCGGCTTTGCCAAACAGCCACCCTGTAACTGCGGTGGCCACGGTGTGGTCTGGCAGGGATGCTGCCGGGGATCGACTAGGAGCATCAGGCCATGCCAGTGGAGCTGCCCGACAGAGCAGAGCTCTGGGACAGCCTGAAGCCAGCCGGTGGGGGCAGTGACCGAGGAGGACACCTCTCCTGGAGGCGTCTGGTGTCTTCCCACTCTGCGCCCAGTGACGTGACAGCAGCGAGGGTTTGTTCCCATACACATGTCCACCCACCCATCAGCTGTCCTACATCACTTCAGAGTTGTTTCCCAGCAAGCGCCGAGACAGACTCCATCTTCCCAGTTCCTCCCAGCTGACCCCCATCTCGCTCATCCCCGCCAAGCAGCATGGTCGCCGTGCTCCTATACTGTCACCCCACGTTTTGGGCTCGCTGTAGGGGGAAGGTGACAGTGTTTGGTACAGAGGACATGCATGCTGTCATGGGAAACCCCTCACCCGGCACCAGCCCACGGCGATCTGGTCCTTTCTATGCTGGAAGAAGAGGAAGCTGACCACAGTGACAGTGAAGTATGGGCTTTAGCATGAGTCCCATAAACATTTGTCAATGTAAATTAAAACAGAGCTGCCTATGTCTGCCATGCTCCCAAATCCCCTAAGCCACAGCCCCGATAGCAGCCTCACCGGCGCCGGTGTTGCAATGACCAGGGGAGGGTGCGGAGCCACGTCCTGGGTGAAAAGTTCAGGTCCGAGCTGGGGGAGCCTCTGGGGCAGAGTAAAGGCTGCGGGGTTTGAGATGCAACACGCAGGGATGCGCTGGCACCCCGCTGTCCCCGATCCGGCATGGAGCTGCAAGCCACGACCAGACACGTGTCCTCTTCGCCCCCAGCAAAGCCAGCAAAGGGCAGGCCTCCCGGTGTGCTGGGAAGGGGCTTTAATTCCTGCTGCATCCCCTGGGTGTGGCAGCAG
The DNA here is from genome assembly GCA_034782735.1 of Sagittarius serpentarius. Lineage (NCBI taxonomy): Eukaryota > Metazoa > Chordata > Aves > Accipitriformes > Sagittariidae > Sagittarius > Sagittarius serpentarius. Next base: position 426,665 of record JAVKLA010000002.1, read on the forward strand.
CGGCCTGGGAGCTGGTGGAGCAGAGACGTGGCCAGCTGATGGGAAAGTTTAGGGTAGCAGGGGGGAAGGCGGCACAGCTGACAGCCGTGCTGCCACGGGCTGAGCCGGCTCTGGGGCCGCATTCCCCAGGGACAGATAAAAGCTACCGTAAAAGGGGAGACCTGTCACTCGGGCTGGCCTGGCTTGTCTCAGCATGGCAGGGAGAGCGGTGAACCACTCAGCGAGCGGGTGCCACCGCAGCTTCGGTGGCTGAGGGCCACCTTATCGGCGGCATGCCACGGCCCCGGATGCTCACTGAGCGATGCCGGGGAAGGCACCGGCCCGCCGGGGCACCTCTGAGCTGCCTCAGCCCTGTCCGCCCCGTGATGGCAACCTGCAGCCGCATGCCTGGCTGGAGCCGTCACATCCCATCAGGCTCCGCCGGCCGCCGAGCCCCGACTCCGCACACCGTCTCCCCGCCACTGCGGCCCTGCAGTGGGAAGCCAGGATGGCTCGCGGGGGAGCCCAGAGCTTCCAGGGGTACAGTGTGTCCCTGGCTCCCTCCATCGCCCTCACGCACCCGAGGGAGCGGGGACCTTGGGTGAAGGGAAGGCAGGAGATAGCAGCCCCCTCCAAAAGAGCCAGAAAAGTGACCCTCGGTGCTGCCAGCGTGAAGCTGGGGCCTGGCAGGAGCTGCGGGGGGGCCGCCGACTGCAACAGCTTTTGCTTACGATGGGCAAAATGCTCCAGATCCATAAGCAGGAAGAGGCTCTTTTGGAGTGAACTGCAAAATATTGTCTTTGCACTACTGAACTCCCCCACCCGTGCCTTCTCCTTGAAGTCTCAGCAGCTCTTGGGGAGAAGGTTTCCTTCCTCCTTACCCCTCCACGAACGGCAATGTTCCTCCCCGCAGCCAATTAGTGAGCCAGGGTCGGGGGTCAAGGGGCTTCCCGAGTTCACGGCACTAATCGCCGAACCCGCTGCCGAGCGGAGCCGGCATCGAGCGGCGCCGGCATCGAGCGGCACATATGCGGCAGGCCCCCTTGGTCATCCCTGGGACACCCTGGGGACAGCCAAATCGTCCCCCACCCCGAGGTCTCAGAATTTCCCCCTTCATCACCAATTGCCGGGCTCCCCCCTCTCCGCCCAGCTCCCTGCTTCATTCCTCCCTCGACCTGACAGCCTCCAGCTGCCGTCCCGGCCCCCACGCATCTCTCCGCAGAGCCATCGCGGCTTCACCCCACCACTGGCAGGTTTGCAGGGCTGGAGGAGGAGCCCACGTCTCTCCAGCCCCATCCTGGCACAGCCACGCTAGCCCAGGCAGCCCTGCTCCGTGCCAGCCCCATCGCCAGCCCCCCCCCGCCGCCACACACACACACCTCCTTTTCCTCCACAAGCCACGCTGCAGCGGGCCGGTAGCCGCTATCAAATATTCATGGTCCTGCGTGGTAAATAAGCATTATGAATTTATGACTTGCTGAATTAAACAGGCTCCATCTCGGGCCGGCTGCCATTCGGCGAGGCGGAAGGAACGGCGGTGTTGCTGGCACAGGCAGCAGCAAAGGGTGCCGGCACAGCCCCAAAAGCCAACCGCGTCCAAACCCAGACCCAGCCTTTGGGAATACCCAGAGCACTGCAACCCCAGAGAGCTTGCGCCAGGGCTCCTTCACCTCCTGCAAATACTTCGCTGCCTTCTGCATTTCAGGTCTCCCCAGGGCAGCTGACGGTGCAAACTTCTCCCTCCGTGGAGCTGCAGTACCTCAGAGTAGAAAGGAGCGAGTGAATCGAGGCTCAGGTTCACCGGTTTAAACAATATTTAGTCCAGCGCTATGGTTACACGACTAACCAGGTTAATTAATAACACGGCAAGCGTTTGCCTGATGCAGGAAAGAAGCACAAAATGATTCTGCTCAGCACGAAGAGGCTGGCAGAAAGTCGCCTGTGAGAGCTCCAGGCAGCAGCACCGATGCACGGAAGGAGCGATGCCTGGCTCTGTCAGAAGAGGCTCGTTTTCCACGGCCAATCCAACACAGTGGGTGCAAGGAGAGGGCAGCACAGCTTGACAACCGAGGCCGGTCTCCTCTCTGGGAGATGTTCGGGTGTCCTTGTGAACATCTTCAGAAGGGAGATGTAAGGACGGGGTGGGGGGAAAAGAGACAGGGTAAGCACTGCAGCAGCGGGTAAGACATCACCCGACCTGGGCCAGGGGTGTAAATGCCGAAGGAAAAGCCGAGGGACGGGATTTCCAGGATTGGTGTGACAGGGAGCGCAGGGTAATATATAAAGAGCAGCGTGAAAGGCTCCCCGCCAGCACCATCTCCCAAGGGAGCACCGTTCAGGGCTTCCCCTGTGTAAGGATCAAATCCAGAGGGGGAAACATTTTTGCCCGAGCAAATATGGCACTTCACACCTCTCTGCCACACCGCAAAGCCAGGAGGAGCGAGGCCCGGGACATTGCCAGCGCCAGGTCCCCTGTGACGGGGCAGCAGGGTGTCTCCAGGCCTGGCTGGTCCCCACGTTCAGCAGATGGGACCTCCACACCCGCTGTTAATTAAGCAAATTATCTTCTCATAGCTCCCTCATGGTGCCAGGCTGGGGCTGGCTCCCCGGCGCTGGGCACATCCTCCAAGGAGCAGCACTGCCAGGCCTTGGCCCGACACCACAAAGCCACTGCCCTGGAATTGCAAATCCCCCTGCACTTGAGCGATCCGCTCCCCAAATCAGCCCTGGTACGCCTTCTCCGAGCTCCTCTTCCTCGAGCGATAACTGAGCCACCAAGGAGGATCGCCAGTGGGGTCCGGCTGGGGCTGCATGTGTCAGTGCTACCCCCTTCCCACCCTGCCTTCCTGCCCCCATCGGGTGTTCAGGGCTTTCTGGCAGGGCTTTGCCACCCAACGGTGGCAGGAGCCACGCATGCCTCTGGCACGGTTGGCTCGTCATGCGGCCAGCCAGAGCCAGCTGGGCTTTTCCGCCACCACTAAATTTATCCCTGAAGACCCCTTCCTCGGTGCGGTCAGTTCCCATCACCGGGCGATGCTTCGCTCCCACCCCCGCATTTCCTCCACCTCCTCCGCCTGGACAGGACGTTCCCATGTGGTCGCGCGTGCCCGGGTGGGCTGGGAGAGGCCGTGTTCACACGGGACGGCAGCGTGGCCGGACCCCCTGAGGATGCTCCAGCCTGGCCGCCCCTGGCCCCTCGCCACTAGGGAAGAGCCCGTGGGCTTCAGCCTGGCCCCGGCTGGGGGCCTTGCTGTGCCCACCGCAAGCCAGACCTGTGCACCGCAGTGGCATCTGCTCCCCTCCCCAGCTGGGCCGGGTGCCGCAGAGCATGTGCTGGCAGGCTGAGGATGGGTTCGGTGGGTCTGCGCCCTGCTCGCACTGAGGTGTTTTGGGGCTGCCAAGGGGGGGAAGCAGCTGGGGAAGGGGCTGAGATGGGCGAGGGTGGAGCGCAAGCTTTGGGGAGACCCCCCACCTCTGCCAGCCAGTGCACCCAGCCAGGGCGGAGCCATAACCTTTTATTTTTTGCTGCCTTCTAATTATATTTTCCACTGGCCCTTCTGGGAGAAATCATAAATTGGGGGGGCAGGGGGGGGAACAAAATGTGGGATATGCCCTCCCCACCGGGAGCCCAGCATGGTCCTGGCATCACCCCACACTCCCCATGTCCCAGGACCACAGAGGTTTTGGGGTGCCAAGGAGGAGGCTGCAGTGACCGTGACAAATGCCACGGCGCGCGTCTACGTGCCAGACCCGGGGATGACGCTGTGAGCTTAAGCCACCATCACTCCCTCCCCACCAACGACAGCCAGGAGTGGCCAGACAATGAACAGATCCCAGCTCCCTTGCTGGCTCCAGACCCCAGAGAAGCCCACGGAGCTTGAACATTAATGTATCGAGCTTCTGAGGCCACGTAAAAAGCTTATTCCTGCGTGGCTGCACTATTTAAAATCAAAGATATTGCTGACCCTGCGTTCATCCAGAGAACATAGTCCTGAGCGCTTGAAATCCCGGCCGGCACAACGTTAACAGGATGCAATGCTCAGAGTTCGTCATCTTGGAAAGCGCAACTCGTGCTCAGGAGAAAAACGCTCGTTGTGAAAGAGTGACCCCAACCGTCGCGCTGGAAGGAAACCTCTGCTGCATCTCAGCCGGTGCAACGCCAGACAGCGAGATCGCCAGGGCAAAGTGTAAAGCCGCTGCGGGGAGACACAAGACAGGAACAAAAGTTACGGGGTATTGCAGGTGCCACAGCTCCACGTCATTCTCCAGCAGCAGTTTGCTGCGGTGGGGGGAGAGGGGTGAAGGAGGCTGGTGAGGAGAAGAAACTGGTTTTGCATGGAAACACCTGAAAATATACTTGAGCCCCCAAAACTTCAGGTGTTAGCAGGTGGGGTTTAAATGCATCAACCTCTCCATTTCCACCAGCAGCAGCACTGAGACACACCGCTGTTCCTGGTGTCACCTTCCTGAGACCAGGAACCCTCCTGGTCCACGCCTGCCATCTGTGCCCCTACGAGGCCATGGAAAGATCACGCAGTTGATATAAACCTCATACAATGGAGGAAAACGCAATCACTAGTGGGAATGCAGGGGACAGAGAACCGAGGGAGGGACAAAAGAGCAGGTAATGGATGGGGTGACAAGTGACAGTAATGGGGGCTGCCTGGAGCCGGGGTGCAGAGGGAGCAGGGTGGCCGTAGGGTGAAGATGAGACACAGGTTTGGTCCCAGGGACCCCCCCACCCCGCACTGTTCCCCTCCAGCAGTGGGGCAGACACGGCACAGCCCCCTCAGTATCACTCTCACGCCTCGACTCACTCCATTGCGGCCCAGTTTGGACACCCTCAGCGACCGACACAAGCCGGGGGAAATATTGAGCAGACTAGGAACGCTGCAAAATAATAAATCCACCAAGCGCCGGGAAATCCACCCCACGCCTACCGGGCATGGTTCCGCAGAAAGGACACCCAGCTTGCACCAAAGTTGGCCAGGGGCCCAGACGCAGCGGAGCCAGACGGTGCCGTGCGTGCATATGAGAGCACACCGCCATCCCGTGGCTGCGCCCACCCCGCAGCCCCGGGAGCCAAGGGAGAGGGGTGACCACAGCTTTGGGCCAGAAAGTCATGATTTTTTCACCGACACCGATAGAAACTTCCACAGAAAAACTCTTGTCGGCATTTTGCCTTTGCTTCACCCCCCCTCCCCACTGCTGCTCCTTTTGGCTTCCAAGCAATCCCAAAAAAACCACCCTCCCTGCATGCATCCAGCCGCGCTGCCAGATAAGTGAGCTGGAAACGCACCGAGCAAAACCAGCCGGGAGATGGTGGCTGAGCTGAATATCCCCTAAAAAGCCACAGGGCCGTGGGGAAAGCTGGCCTGACAAGGCTGCGCTTGGGGACAAGGACTGGGCACTACTGTGCCCGCATTCCTGGGGCTTTTTCAGCAGGATGACGGCCCCAGCAAGTCCTGGGAGAGATGTGGGGGACAAGAAACTCCAAAACACACCACTTTTCAATCAGCCGAAAGCAGAACTTGGCAAATAGTTTTAAAAATGCTGAAAAAAAATGCTGGTGGAGCCAAAAGCGCACTTTAGTATTTCCCAAGTATTCGGAGGTTTTAGTGTTCAGAAGAGGCTCCTCGCTTAACAAAAAGGAGGAAAATATTAAAAGGCACATGAGACATTTCAGCTGGTCCGTAACGACCTGCCCCTTTGCCCAGCTTCATGCAGCGACCAGCGCCCGCTCAGACGGGGGGTGTGGCTGGTGGGAGCGACCGCTGAGAAGGGAACAGGGTGAAAAGGGGTGCTGGGCATCCACACTTTGGTGAGGGGCACGTGGGGTGCGATCGCAGGAACATGTGTGTGGAATGCATTCCACGCACGATGCCAGCCCGCAGGGGGCCACATGCCTGAGCTGGTGGCTGAGCTGGTGGCGTGTGTACCTGGTGCACCCCAGCTCCTCACGTCATTTTGTGCTTCCTCGCCCGGCGGAGCAGAGGCAGCGTGTCAAGGCGCTGCTCTTGGCTCCCGCGGCGGCTCAGCCTCCTGTCCTCAGGCCGGTTCCCACGACCTGCTGCACTTCCTGCGGCTGGCGGCCGCTGGATGGCTGCGGGACGTGGTGGCGGAAGCACTGCGATTCGGGTGGAAGGAGAAGCAGAGAGCCGGCCCCAGCCTGGGAACGGCCTCCATGCAGCGTTCCCCGCAGCCGTGACACCCAGGGTGGGTTCCGCTCGCAGCCAGGAACTGGTGTGCCTGCTACCCAACTGGTCTGCAGATGCCCCAGGAGAGCAGGCCTCAGGAAATACGGTCTCGGGTGATTTCTCCTCGATGTGCAGAGCAAGGCTGAGCCCTGAGCAGAGCCGTTATACGATGTTTTGCAAAATGCCCAGGGTTGGCTCCAGCCCAAAACCACTTCCTCTCACTCCCAAAGCGCCAGCTGAAGGGGGCACTCCGGGAGGCAGATGTCGGTGCTGCTGGTCTCGCAGTGGTTCCCATCCTTTCTTCCACAGACGTGCAGTAAGAGGCAGGGAGTAAGGATGCTTTTCCTGGCCAGGCTCAGGCCCTGCACGCTGGGCACCAGAGCTGCTAGTAGCATCTATCTGAGGCACGTTGCATGCTACCCATCACACACGTGGCGAGGCAGAGCTATCTGAAAACTCCAATCCAAAGGATCCCAGTGCCAGTTTCCCTTTGAGAGGCTTCATGAGTCGCCTTCAAAGGACAGCACGCTCTCCTACCAGCAATACGGTCTGCAGTGAGGCTTCCAGTGGGTCTAGTACCTTTATCCATACCCTAAACCTACGGGTGAGCTCCAGCATCACGTGTACACTAGCTTTTGGTACTGCATTTGGGAATGTCCTCCACGTAGGTAACTTGTGAACCTTTTTATCAGTGTTTCAAAGGACGACGGATGGCCTGCTCATGAATCCCTTACTCAGCTGTTTGATGGGCATTTTCTCAAGTTCCTTCCTGCAAAACATTTAGACCTTTCCTGAGTTTGGGCTTGCTTGGCAGCTGGAACTGGAGCCCCAAGGACGGCAGGCTGCCCCTGTACACAAAGACACCAGCATTACAGCCCAGCCGTGCACCTGGTTTGGGTCTCCCGACAAAGAGAGGTCTCTGAAAATATTTTTTACCTGTGGGCTCTTGAAGAAAAAGGCATTTGGTTTCTCAGGGACTCCTCTCGGTGGCCACCGCACCAGGCTGAATCCAGCTGCCGTCACCTGCAACACAAAGGTGTCTCTGTCCCAAATTGCAAGCAAAGCTGTGCAGAGCCCGGGGAGGCCCTTTTCCTGTCTCCCCCTTGTTTCTTTCCTCCCTCCATTCTTCGTGCAAAGCTGTGTTCAAATAACACTTCCCTGGAACAAGGAGAACTGCAAGGTAATTGGTATGAAAAAGTTTGGCATCTGGACGTGTTCTGAGCTGACAAACCCTCACCCCATTTTCCATTGCTATTATAACAATGCTGGAAAACAAAGCGCAGTACACACCCCTGCAGTGAACCCGCCAGCGAGAACACTCGCACGAGACAGGGCAGGCGCTGCCCGTCAGGCAGATGCAGACAGGGGAGCAGAGAACATCTCTTCAGGCACCCACAAAGGCTCGCAGGTGCTCTGTGAACAAGAGAAATGTGCTGGAGATCCTCCTCTCCCACCCTGTGGGTGCACGAAACCTTCCCAGGGGTGTTCCCTGCTCCCATGTGGGTGCACATCCCACCCGGTTTGCTACGAATGTGTGGTGACGACCCCCAAAAGGGTCTGCAGTCTTCTTTGCAAGATACAAAACGAGCCATTCATCATCTATCTTAAAAGGAAATTGCACGAGAAACCCAGAGTTTACTTCCTTTCTGCCAGTTTGCTACCAGAGTTACAGGTGATCTGTTCGGAGCTTTTGAGTCTTTTATGAAGCTAGCGCAGACTTTGGTCATAAAAGAGCTCCCAGCGTTTTTCTCATTCTTATCACAAACTGCCCTCCGTCCGCTAAGTTAAACTTCCAGCTCCTCCAGAATCCAAGACGTTTCTCCCTCTCTGCATGCCCAGGCAGTGATTTCTGGGGTTGAGTCAAATAGGAGTAAATTAAATCACACCTAAAGAAACCCAGAATAGAGCAACTTTTGAAACACTAAGGAAAGGTGTATTTGGTGGGTTTGAAACAGCCAACAGAAAGGAAAGGATTGCAGGTTTATATTGTATGAAGCAATTTAGCTATCCATATTGTGAATAAATAATTGCCCTGCATCATTTGGAAAAATATCCGTTAGACCGTAAAGCACAAACTCCTAGGACACAAGCACCTACGTATACATACATTCATAATAAAACTATCCAGAGAACAGTTTTAACAGTATTTGGAAAATATAAAGGAGCTTTGCTCCAGAATAATCAGCAACTTGAGGGTTAGCAGCACCCTGGCTTGCGGTTAACGTGCTGCGGCTGTAGAGAGGAGCCAGAAACCATGCTTCGGCTCCCAGGCCATGAGCAAGGCAGGCAGCTTTGCGGAAAAATTTTCTTCCATCAGCTCTTTGCCTCCGTTCACAAACAATCCGGAGGGCTAACACCCAGCCAGCCTCAGCAGGGAGCCCCCAGCAATTTTACTGAGCCTGCAAATTCCTGCGGGGCTGTGAAAACATGAGCTTTACGAATCCAACTGCACAGGAACAGAAACGCACCGAGCAGAAGCCTCACACACACAGAGAACCAAGAAAGAGAAGAATCCAAGCACGCAGGTTTGGAGTTTTTGCAGGGAGCGCATCCCCAAGCCCAGGCGGCGAAGTCCACATTTGCACATGTGACACGGAAAGAGAGGAACGACATTACCTTTTTTCAGAGGATGGGACAGAGGCAGGATCAGGTTCTAGAAATATCTGGGTACCAGACCTCAAATGAAGCCTTCCCGTGATCCAGTGCATTAAAACAGGCCCAGACACATTACTATGGGGGTGTAGAATGGAGAAAAACAAAATTATTAAAGCAAATGGAGGAGGTGTTTTGCCTGGACAGGTCCCCCAGCTTCTCAGCTCTTTGTTTCCAACAGTTTCACCGTCAGCTCGGGAGGTGTCAGCAAACAGGCGCTCTGCAGCCGTGAGTGAATCCTCGGCCCTGAACCACCTGCGCTGCCCTGTGGGAACAGGCATGCCAAGGCATCCAGCGCCGCTGTGCAGCATTCCCCAGACCTGTCCCCAAACACCAACACGTGGGCCCCATTGGAGGATGGGACCAAAACCCAGGTGTCAGACCCACAGGACCCACCCTAGGCTCAATCTGCTTAAATCTGTGCCGCTAACACGACAGGAGAGCAAGGTTTAACCATGCTGCCGGTGTCACCTCACCACCGCGCACCCTCTGCTTAGGGAGTTTTGAGACTGCACTTTCAGGATTTCAGATCTGCAGGGACTCCAGACCTCCCTTCCAAGATTACTTAGTTTACGGTATCGCCGTAGCTTAAGACAAATGATACAAAACAAGCTCCCCGCAAGACAGTTCTGAATTCCTGTCACATGAAATTTCTAAGAAGCCTCACGCAGATACTGAGAAATGCCATGAGCAGATGCAAGGCTTTAATTTTTAGATTGTCCTTGCAACATGCAGTCAGTTTGTGGTCTTAAAAATGCAACTCCAAGACGCCTTTCGGATTTTTGGCTAGACTAGCAGTGCCTCCCATCATCATTGTGCCTTTTCACGCCGACACACCACTCGGACATCCTTTTCCACAAGCTATTTCCATTCATGGGAACGTATCCCGAACCACCAAAACCACACAGAAAAGTGAAACCAGTTTCCAAGCAAGTCCCTGATTCTGGCTAAGTTCATGCAGCTCCATTAGAAACACCTCCAGCTCCATTCATCCCATCTTCAGGCAGCATCTGAAAGGAGCCAAGACAAGACAACTTGAAGGTACCTGTTTTTCTGCAGGGACAAGTGGAGCTGCCCGCCCGTTCCCAGTTCACATGAAGATGACTGAAGAGAGGTGAAACGAAGCCTGCCATGCCTGTGTTAAATGAACAAGGGAGCAGAGATGTGCCAGAAAAGATGAGCTCATTGTAAAAATAATTGAAAGAGCTTTTACAAAAATCAATACAAAGACCTAGCTGGATTCAGATTTGCAACGTGCCAGCGGCAAGACACCTCCTCACCGCCTGCGTGCTTTCCTGTGTGCTCTTTTTTACCAGTTTGACCTCAGATATTTCGCCCTTTTTATCTCTTGGTGCCACACACCAGACCCTGCACTGGGAGGCTTTGGCTGTGTCCTGGAGCATGACCTACTCCATGAGCAGCCAAGGAAAAGAGCTCCAGGCACAGAGGAGCAGGGATGACACAGACAAGCAGCTTCCTACAGGGGAAACAGAGGCAGGGAAACACAGGAGCATTTATTTTGACCAAGAAAGAGGTGACCTCCTGAGCTAACCTCTGCTGGGAGCACGCTGCTCCCACAGGCACGCGTTGCTGCCAGCTCTCGGCTGACGCAGTCTCGAGCTCAGAGCTGCATGCCTCAACCTCACACCTACACGTTCCCATCTTTGCTGTAGGCTTTCTACTTCACAGCTTACTTTTTCCATCACGCCCCATTCCCAGGTTCTGGCTTGCCAGCAGATCACGGGTGGAGGGACCACCTTTCTTCCAGTGTTCGCCAGTAAAACCCCTGCCTGCCTCTCCAGGGCAACCCATCCCGACACTCTGTGCTTGGAGGGACAGCAGCAGGTTTGTTAGGGATTTGCTCTGGCGTGTCTTCCACAGCAGCAGCTCACCCCGTGCCTGTCCTGTCATCCCAACAGAGCCCTCTCTAGCGTCTGCAAAGGTGTCGGCGCTGGCCCAGAGCATCGGCCCAGAGCACAGGGCTCACCAGTGACACACAAGTCCGTAACAGACTCATCTCGTGGTGTCACATCCCCAGCTCTCATCCCCCTGACACCATCCAGCTCCTCATCTCACCCCATCACGCCCCAAATTCACATTGCACGAGAACACCTTAGATGCACACCCCACTGGCACGAAGAGGGACGATGCCTCTTCAGAGCACAGCGGAGGGAAGCCAGCCCTTGCTGTGATTTCTACATTCTTTCTTCTGCCTATACCCTGGTTCAAGGCCTTGGACATGCCAGTTACCGCCCAAGCTAAGCTTGATGCTCAGGGTGCTCGGAAACAAGACGTTCCTTGACCTGCTTTTCTCTCATCACCGATTCACACCTAGCAGATTTTCAACTCAGCTCATGTGTGAACTCTGTGCTGGCACCGCTTAATGGCTAAATAACAAATTCTGACAAAGCTCATTAAAAAAGAAAGCCATTGATGTCAGCAACGTGCCTTAAATGTGACCCCCAGCTCCAGGCACGCCTGCCAAGGAATCAACTTATCCCATTGGAAATATAAAGGAACAGCAGAAAACTCCGTTAGCACAGCTTGGAAGGAATCTCTTCTTTTTGTTACAGCTGTGAAGCAGACAGAAGACACAGGTTAGCGATGCTGAACAGTCCAACAGTTTAAAAAATTAAAATCCACCTCTGAGATGGACACTTGCCTGAAAACCTCAAGACATGATTCCAGCCTCATGGCTGCGCAAATGGACTGGCTTTAGGGAATTTATCCACTGCTCACCTAGAAACACAGGGAGTGAAAATCCCAGGAACGCTCCTGCTGCTGCTGCTACGGCTGTAAGATGATATAGACATGTCAGCACAGGAAGACCAAACTGGCAGCTGGGCTGGGAGGACCGAGGTATGAAAACAAAATTCCCTGGCAGCGTTCATTTTTATTTTTCCCCTAGCAAAACAAGATCCTCATGTTAAAAAAAAAAAAAAAAAAAAAAAAAAATAGCAATCACAGAACGGGGGATGAAAAGGCTGCTGTTGAAAACAGAATTACATTCCCAGCCCTAGAAAGTTCTGAATGACATGTTTCTAAAGATGTTTTTAAATAACTACAGGGTATTAATTACATATAAAGCTACCAACCCTTTTCTGTCCTTATTTTGAAACCTCTGTTTGGAAGTGTTTTCCATTAGGCAACACCTTTCAAACACAGCCAGCTATGCAGCGCTGCTGTAGGTACGGAGGAACTGCGTCTGAGGCTCCGGCTGGGCGCAGCACCCATCGTGCACCCCAACGCTGGCCGCGCTTCGCTCTGACGGGGAGGGCACAGCCGACGGACAGGCGTGTGGTACTCGCTGGGGGAACAGGCACAGGGAAAGGGCTACAGCCCATCGCTTCCCTGGTACAACCGCCTCTGCAATAGCACCGTTTTCCTTATCTGAGTGGCCGCATCACTGCGAGGTCAGCAAGAGACCCTGTGATGCATTGCCATGCAGCCGGTCGAGCGGATGAACTCACTTCTGGCTGTTTCTCACACAAAGGCAAAGACAGCGCGGCCAGGACTGCAGCCAAGGCAGAGCACGGAGCAAATGTTCGAGAGATGGCCTGTCCCGCAGGGACTCCGCTTTCCTCCACGGCCCTCAACATCTGGGCAGCGTCTCTGCTGTCCATTCCATGCACAAGAAGGCTGTGACCAAGCGGCTGTCCTCCTGTTGTCTTGTCCTCGCCTGTCTCCATCTAGTGTCTTCGGTCTCATTGTCAGGCAGCTCCGAGAGGCTGGGGCTACCTGCCGGCCCAGCCCCAAGCCCATGAGTGGTCACCAGCTCCAGGCGTGGATGAGCTCTGGGTCTCCGCTCCCCAGCTGGGGAAAGATGTATTGCTTGTCTCTGTAGTTTGTCCTGATGTATTGTTTAAGAGCTACATAGTTCACAACTAATCACAATAATTAATGAGATGCACAACTACTGTTAGAAAGCCTCTAAAATAAAAAGGTTGCAGAAGTCATCTGTTCCGCATCTAGAATTTGGAATAATTAATCCCAAAATGCAGTGTGACAAATAGCAAAGCCACTGAGAGGTGCCCATCCTGCATCAGACTGGCTGTATCAGGAAAAAAAACGTACAAACCCACGGTGTAACAGCAATTCTCATTGGCAAAACCCCGGGCAGGGCAATAAAACCGTTTCCAGGCCAGGAGAGGACATGGCAGAAACGATTTTGCAAAGGAGTGACGCAGCGGGGGCAGAATCGGAGCACAGCAGAAACGGCGCTCAGGGTACCAGGCTTAAATCACGCGTGGAGCTCTCAGGGCGGGGAAGCTGGCTGCAAACAGCTTTTATTTGAGAAATAAAGGATAGAAGGGTGACAGTTCAGCACCCAGCAGAGCCTCACCGCTTATAGCAAGGGCAGCAAACAAGGGACAGCAGAAACACCCTCCTGTGCAGGTGAAAGCGGCATAGGGCCTTGCAGAGCAGGGAAAAGGAAAGCCACAAGCGCTGCAGGCAGTGTTGCCAAGTGACGAGGGCCTAAGGAAAGGACAGGCAGGGCATTCTGTCTGCCTGAATAAGGGTCCAAGCAGGGTGTTTCGCCGCTCTGTAAAACACCTGCCTGCCCGGGAGCTGTGGGGCCTGCGGGTGCTTGCCAGGAGCTCAGGGCGGGCAGGGGCAGCATGGAGCTGCCACAGCCCGGCCATGCCCACAGCCGGCCCAGAATATCCCACGGCAGCCCCCTGTGCGGGGAACGGCCTCACGTGGTCAAGAAAGGCAAAAAAAGTGGCCACTGGACTCTGCTGGCAGCAACACCCTAACGAACGGTGACACTGCAACCCGGTTGTCACACCCAGCCTCACGCGGTGTCTCTGCGCCACCCCAAAACTGCGGTGCAACGGCACTTCTCACTGCCAAAACCCCAGGCAGGGTAGTAACGACAAGCCCGTTTCTCTGAGCAGGACTACAGTCTTCCCTCCTCCGCACACGGGGGACACTGAGGCACAGAGCAAGCAAAAGACATGATGGGTACTCCCAGGGTTCAGTAACAAGACGGGGGATATCAGCAATATCCTTTTTGCCTTGGTTATTGGGATGTCTCTCAGAGCACCCACCACCCTCCCCAACAACAGGGGCACGCAAGCAGAGATACCCGAACCAGCGACACCTCGGCAAAGCATTTGAGAGCCACGCGCAGCAGCCGGAGACCTTGCGCTTCGCAAACTTTCCTCGACACAGATGGGGACATGGAGCGACACGCAATTAAAAAAAAAAAAACAACCTTCCCCGGGGGGATACAAAAATAATACTGCGTACATTCCAGTTTCCCAAACAACAATCGCCTGAGAAGCCGGCACTGTGGGAAAGTCTCAGCTCGCTTTTCCTGGGTATTATAAATAGAATTATGGCTGCAAGCTGAGCTTTAAACACGGAGGAAGGGGGAAAAGGCCATTTAACGGGCTCTGTTTGAACTTGGGCTCTGGCCGGCGTCCAGCTTTCTGCAGAACAGCTGGTCACTTCCTGCCGAGTGAAGGCCAGGGTTGCCATGCTGGGAACCAGGAAGCCCAGGCCAAGGGCTGCCTGTCAGATCCCGGAGTCCAGGAGCCCAAGGGGTCCATCACACCTTGGGCTGCCAATGTATGTCACTCGGCAGCCTGTGCTGCCCGCGCTTCGGGCGAGGCCTGTGTTCTCCGATGCGCTGCGAACACCAGATGGACAGTGTGGGGCCAGGTAAGTAGGTGTGATCTTCCCCAGGACTCCACCCTGCAGGGCTTGCATCCAAAGGGTCTCAAGAGCTTCTCTTCCAGCGAGCTGCTCGGATTCTGACCCCATGTGAAGGCTTGCCACCCACCAAGCCCTGCAGGACTGAACCCCACACGTTACTCCCACTGCCTGGTTCTCCAGCCTCCCTGTCTTTGTCCGGCTGACTGCCACTGCCCTTCCCTTAGGGGTACGCTGCTCAGCACAAGCCCCTGCAGAGCCCTGCCACAGGCAGCTCAGCATCCCATTATCCACGTATTAATTCCTCTCTCACTCTAGCTCCTACTCATCCGGGTTATGTGGCTGCAGTTCTCCAGGCCACCTATTAAGCACTAGCATCATACTTTAAGCAGGTTATCACACATCAGAGCCAGCAGCTAGTTCTGTCGTGGTACCACCGGGGCCGCACAGCTCATTACTCGGTCTCGCTGCTCCCTAACCTCCTTCTCCCACCACTTCAACGGGAGCCAAGACGGCTCCAGGAAGCCTTCCGCCTAAGGGCCCTGGCCCCTTCCACTGTAAGAAACAATGCAGACACGCTCCAGTTTCCGGCCACGGCGTTGTCGCTTCTCATCCTTCCTCACAGCCCTGGCCGCCGGCCGCCTGCTCCCCACCCCCCCGCAGGCGGCTTTACTCCCGGCCCTCGGGCCTTTCTGCTCCCTCAGACCCGCCTCACCGGCGCCTGCCTGGCCGTGAGGAGGGCGGCGAGGGGCCGAGGGCCCGCCGTCCCCACGCTCCCCGCCCGCTCGCGAGGTGCCAGCGGGCGCACGGGAGAGACCGGAGCGCTGCGGGGACACCTCGCCCCCTCAGGGAGCCGGCGCGGCCCAACCACCGCCGCCGCCGCCCGCCCGCGCGGGCTCGGAGCCGGCGTGCGCACGCCCGCGCAACGCGGG
>JAVKLA010000002.1:442259-457787 GCA_034782735.1 Sagittarius serpentarius
GGCGCGGGCCCGCGAGGTCAGTCGGAGCGCGGCGGCGAGCGAGGGCGGCGGCGGCGAAGGGAGCGGAGCGGAGCGACTGACCGACCGACTCACCCACCGAGTAACTCACCCAGGCGAGCGGGAGCTGAGCCGGGACCGAGCCGAGGATGATAAACACCCAGGACAGGTGCGGGGCAGCGTGGTGTCCCCCCTCCCCTCCCGCACCGCCGGGCCCACCCCGCCGCAGCCCCTCAGAGCGGCGGCGGCCGGGCCTGAGGGGCGGACGGGCGGGGATGTGGAGGGGGGGGGTGTGTCTCTGCGCCTTTCCCGAGTTAAAATCCCCGCTTCTCCGTGGCGGGGAGGCGGGGGGGAGACCCCCGGGCGGGTGTCTGGGCTCACCGGGGCTGGGTGTTGCGGGGGTGGGGGAGGGGGTGACCTCGGCAGCCAGTGTCTGAGCATCTTTTTGCTAATAAGAAGCCTTTAACGGCGAGGAGGGTTTGTGCCCTCCCTCCCCGCAGTCCCCACGCATCTCTAAGGAAAGGTGATTTTTTGGCTGGCGGGTTGGTTATCAGCAGGTGTGAGCTTACTCCATTTGTATCTGTGCTTCTCAGCTGACCAAACCATCTTGTGTCTGGCCCTTGTTTAGAGTCCCAAAAGTGTCATTTCCTGAACCTCTGTCGTACCGTGTAGATAAGCACCCAGAGGATGTGTATAAAACAGCCTTGTTTCTTGGCCGCTGCATGTACTTGAGCTAATCTGCATTCATCAGATGGTTATTTACAAGTTGCTCCTCAAATCAGGTTCCTTAATACATGACTCGCAATGGCTGGCAGCGTAATATCTTATTATTAGGGGCTAAGTGCAACTGCATCTTTCGCAAAGGGGCAAAAAAGAAAACAAACAAAAACCCCTCCATTTCTGTAATGTCAAGCGAGCTGCATGGGTACTTCCATCTGGTCTAAGTGCTCAGTGCAAATAAAACCCCCCAAAACCAAGAAGACTTGCAGCTTTTAGACCCCAAGGTGCTGGTTGTTGTTGTCATGGCCAGAAAGGAGCGCTGGCCTGGGGCTTCAGTTGCGAGGGCTGTTGAAGAGCAGCCGTGATGGGGTTCAAAAGTTGCCGAGTTGTCCTTTGCGCTTCCCAGGGGCACGGCACGGCATGGCGTTGAGATCGCTGGAAGCTTAGCGAGTTAAAATTATACCCACTGGCTGAAAATGTACACTTGCTTCCAGCTCCCGTTTCAGGCAGGACTCGGTCAAGAAGCTTTTGCCTGGGAGTTTCTTCAGGGCAAGGCCCTTGGTGATCTAAATGCATCTTGATCTAAACCAAGCTGCTGGAGAGCAGCTTCTCAGAAGAGAAGAGAGGCTTGCAGGGAGCACAGTCCTCGTTTTGAAGCTGTAAACAGGCCTCGGGGAGCAGAGTTGCAGTGGGCTGCTCGTGCGCAGATGCATGAAGGGATCAGACTTTGTCGGGCGCTTGCATGAACTTCTTCCCAGGGTGCTAACGCACATCTGGAGGAAGCAAAACCTCTTGTAATTTGTGGCCGCCCCCGCCCCGTTCACTCCCCAGCGTTGCCTGATGGTGCTGCCCTGCGTGTGCTGCTCTTGGGACCCTAGCTGGCCGCCGCTGCGAAGTTTTGGGGGAGGATAGCGGTGGTGTGCAGGTCTGGGCTGGGCGAAGCCCCAGTGCCGCAGGCAGGGCTCGGTGGCCAAAGGGGTCTTGTGTTTTGACTTCTGCATGTGCCAGAGGAAGCAAAACTGGGAAGTGTCTTGAGCTGCTTTGCATGAAAACTACAGCCTCTCTCTTTTTATATTTTTTTTCTTTATCCCCCCTCCCCCCCCCCCCAACTACACTTCATTATCCAGCTTCTTGATGCCTTGGCCGCAAGTTGGAGAGAGCTATCAATAGTACATTGTTGACTGGGGGGTGAGGGAGGAGGGAAGGGAATAACAAAGCTGCCAGCAGCTTTCTGGGGGTGGGGAACGGCACAGCAAAGTGCTTTGTCATGGCTCTCGACATCCACTACTACTGAATACACACTGGTCCATTGATAGCCCCAGTCATGCCGTGAGGAGGGACTGTATTAAAACAAAACGGCACTGAGCATGTGTGCAGAGGGGTTTGCCCTGAGACTTCTTCACTGCAACTGCTTAATACCTTTTCCTAGTGTATTTAAACAGCCTTTTCTCCAAGAAGTGTCTGCCGTAGGCCGTGGCACACGGGAACACTGCTGCAGAACCCAGTCTAGCGAACCTGGAGGAGGGGGAGAAATATGTGGAGGAAGAATATTTGTGTTTCCTGTAGAAAGATTATTTTGGTATGAGGTGGCAAGCCAAGATCTTAGCAAATTCTGCCTGTGTCATAACTGCGTTTGCAAGCTATTTTTTGGCATTCAGAAATGCCAAATTTCAGTGGTTCGTTTGCAGTCTGGTATCCATTCTAGCATCCTGTATAGGCGGTTCAAGGGATTCGGATAGTGCAGCTCAGTACTTGGTCTTTGGATGCTTAAGCCTGTCTCCCTCGTGGAGAGGGATCAGAGTGGAAAAACACTGTCTTGGGAACAGCTCAAGTGAGAAGTTTTAGGACAGACAGTAAGTTGCCGATACATCTGCAGAGTCTGTCCATTATAGCCCTGTTCCTTGCTCCATCTGCTTATTGAAAACCCTCACACTCCCCTTTATTTTGGTGGTGTTCACATAGCTTTGTGCTGGCGTGTTTTGTAGTGGGAACGCTGGGGAACGACAGGTTTCTCTGCTTTGCTTTTGCAGGCTTTGTTAGAGGGATACGGCTGCTGTGCCGTGCCTCAGCAAAGAGCCTTTGTGGTACTGATAAAGGAGGCAGCGCTCCAGAAGTAAAATAATGTGCTTTCATGAACTTCCTAAAAGCTGGAGCAGGTACTAAAGCCTGTGTTCAAAGTGATCCTGAAGGACCGCGTGTAGGACATCCAAACAAACTTAGAAACTGCAAGGGAAACTTATTTTCTTGCTCTTAAAAGTAGAACTGTGGGGTGAACTTGTAATTTTTAGTGTTGGGGTGAAGGACGCTTGTATGATGTTTCATTTGCATGTGAAAATGTCAACTCGGACAGTGTAGAGCGTGTTGAAAATACCTGAAGAACCAGCCCTTTCACTCCTCTTTTTGAAAATGTGAAACTTAAACCTCCTCCTTCTGGGTCCTGTTGATCTATTTGTAGATATTTGTCTATAGAAAATGTGTGCTCATCTGGTCATGCGTTTCCAGCCATCTGCTATTGGCAGTCTTCCAGGCATCCCTTATTAGCATGAGGTTGCTCAGCACTCTCTGGGTTCTTGGCTGCAAAGCCCCTCCTCCATTTCTAACAAAACGCCGCCGCCGCTGGTTTCTGATACGACTTGGGCAGCGAGTGTTTTTAATGTAGATGTCCGGGTGCTAAAGCTCCGATAGCTGCCTGTGGCGTGCTGTGGAGGAGCAGGAATACGAGTGGTTTGGGGTTATGAGGAGCTGTAGCATCCGAAACGTGATCCCTGCTAATGTAACCTGGTGTTCTCTCTCTTTTTCTTGCAGTAGTATTTTACCTTTGAGTAACTGTCCCCAGCTGCAGTGCTGCAGGCACATTGTTCCAGGGCCTCTGTGGTGCTCCTGATGCCCCTCACCCACTGTCGAAGATCCCCGGTGGGCGAGGGGGTAGCAGGGATCCTTCTCTTTCAGCTCTGATATATAAGGTGAGAAAGATCTGACGTCTAAATAATGACCTGTACCCGTGTTGCAACTGTGTTCAGTCCGTTTCGCAGTCCGATGGGAATAAACGCAAATAACTCCACGGTAATAAGTGGGAGGACAGTTAATTTTTCAGCGACCCTGTTGGCAGATCGCTGAGCTGCGTGCAGTGCTCTCCTGCTTAAATATCACTCGTTTATTGAGAAACGAGAGACCTTTTCTCAGAGGTGTGCAGCAAATAACTCACTAGCCCTGTTCCCAGAGGCCTGTTTGGGCTATTGTGTGCAGAGCCAGCATTATCAAAACATGAAACAACTTCTTAAACGTCTCACAAAAAGAGGAAGTGGGAAGTAGCAAGGTGAAATGCAGAGAGAGAATGGTTGATAAGCTCCTTCCTGTGCCCTAGTACGGAAGGTAAAGCTGTCGGGGCCTGGGAGCTGCCTGAACTGAGGCACAGAGTAACTCTTGACTTCACAAAAGGGTGAGGAGGCTGTCCACCTCACAGACTGGAACGTTTCTAGAACACGTGCATAGGATGAGGAAGGCTTTGTATCTGCAGACTGGCTTAGGAGCATGTGGATCTGCGTCGCGCTTTTTTTTTTTTTTTTTTTTCTTTTTTTTTTGGCCCTCTTCATTCCACAGGACCTTTCCTTTCGAATGAGGAGACCTGGCTGTTCCTTGCTATAGAATAATTGGTGGTTGGGCAACTTCGTGTTGCGTTGTGTTATGGTGGCACACACCTGTCTGCCTTCTGGGACAGGGGCTGCTTTTCCACATGCCAAGGAGTAAAGTGCTATCAGATGAGGTAGCCTGAATTTATGCTCAGCTTGCAAATTTGGCTGTTCAGACAGGAGTGTTGTCATAGGTATTAGACTTGATTTTTAATTACCCTGTGGGAGGCACACAGACTTTATATGCTGAAAAGATACAGGCCTTTTTGGGTCATGGCTACCAAAGTCTCCTCCTGAAATTCACGAGAGAATCGCAGACCTCGCAGCTGCTTTCGGAGGAGTTTTCTTTAATGCAGCTTTGGTGAATTTTTAGCACATGCCTCACCTGCTTACCTTGTGAATAAATGTCAAGCTCTGTAGCCTCTTAATAATCATGTAACATCAGCTTAATGCTATTGAGTTGAATTGTCACAGATGTTAGAGGCGTATGAAATCTGGAGAAGCAGCAGAGCATAACGGGCTTCCCGTTAGATAAAGAAGATAAGATACATAAATAGCTTCAAGAGGGCTCAGGACAAGTAATGAGTTCCCTCTGGGTGGGAGGGGATGAGAAACAGGGGACCCTGCAACTTAAGCTCCTGCAGGCCAGCTTTGCCAAGCCTTGCGTACGCACCAGGCAAGGTCCAAAGGCAGAAAAAGGGCTCAACGTGGAGGAGATGCTGCTGGAAAGAATCGCGGTTTGGAGACTTTGAAGTGTTTGTATTTCAGTATGGCCTTGAATTCGCACAGAAGCTTTTGGCAGCGCTGTGTAGGCAGGGGTTGCTGCCTGTGGGGAAGTCATCTGGGTAGCTGCATCCCAGAAATACGGATGTGATTCTTCCTGGGTTTATTGCTGACAAAACCTAGCAGAATCTGTCAGAAAATCAGCCCCTTCTGTAACATAGCTTATCCCAGACCAGAGTGGGCTGTGTTGCCCGGTGGTTTGAAGTCGAACCTCAGATGGGGGTTACTGGGACTCTAGTTGCCCCTCTCAGTCGCCCGCCCAGTCGAGCAGTGCTGTAGTTAACAGCAGGCTGCGCTTTTCAGCCAGCAAGCTTCAGCGTGACCTGGAAAGGCATCTGGACCCAAAAGCTTAAGTCCTTTTTCCAGCTGTATCAGCTGTTCTCGTTCAAGGGATGACCTTTCTGACCGAGCCTGCCTCTTTCGGAGCACACAGCACAGCGCTCATATACATCAGCGCTATAAATTAAGCAGCTGGGGCTTCCTACAGTTATTGGTATTTTTCTGTTAAGAGACTTGAATATTCATCCCTTCATCAACGGAGCTTTACTTGGGCTGGGAACGCCACAGTGATCAGCGTCGGTGCTGCGCAGCCAGGACGGGCTTTGTGCGAACGGACGTGCTCTGGCTAGCAAACTTGGCAGGAGGCTGCAGGTGTAGCACATGCCAACAGTAGGCCGCTTACACGGGTTTCTCCAGTTGCTTGGCTATGGTAGATCATAACATCCTTTCTTCTTACGCTGCCAACACGTAGGGGCCTCCCCCTGTCCTTCTCGGGACATCTGAGGAGCGTAGCTGGGTTGGAAAATCTTGTGCTCATTGAATTGTAACCAAGTGGAAGCTGGTCCTTGTGGCTTTACTTCACTGAAACGGAGCCGAGGGCTGGAGACCTGGTGGTTTAGGCAGCTGTGTATAAAAGATAGTCTGGTGGGGTTTTTTTTGCCCATGACAGCGTGGTGGTGGGGATTTTGCAGGGGTGAACTAAAACTGAACATTTGTTGCGTAAACAGGATTTTGCTTTGAGCAGCTTCCAACGAATTCTGGGCTGCTGCTTCACAGGAACAGCTTCTCTCCCCATCATCTCGCTGTCTCTATTTTGATGCCTAGAAATGAAGTATCGGCTGCCCGAGACAGCCTGTGTAAACGTAATTCCCTCTGAACCAGGGGAACTGGTTCTGTTAATCCCTGCGGTTGTGCTGCCTTTGGTTCATGGGCTGTTGCGTTAGGGGGCTTTTAAGTGGAAAAAACCTCGCTAGGTTTGGAGTGCGCGGGGCATGACTTCTGGTGAAGGAAGGGCTAAGCCAGAAGGCTCGGAAAGCTTTGCCCCTCCTATTGCAGGCTCCTGCCAGCCTTCCCGCACAAATGCATGTCTGTGCCTCCCCCTCCAGCGTGTCAATCCCAGCCTGCTTTTCTCAGCTTCCTCACCCTGTTTTTGTTTTCATGAAGTATAAGAAAAGAAGCATCTGGGAGCTTTTCTTGAGAGAAGGATCTCTCCTGAAACGGAGACACTTTCTGCACAGTAACAACAACTGTAAAAGGCTCCTGTAAAGTCACTGGTGAAGGATGTGCATATAAAATCCTCTTGGTTTTGGTTTTTTTAGATACACCTCTGTAGTGCAGAGCTCTCTCTGGGCTCAGATCTGACTCTTGCCGCTGGCTCTGCGGTGGCTTTAGCAGCAGCAGTCTGACTTAACTTGAGCAGCTGTCAGTAGGTTTCTTGGTGCACTTGGCTTAAAACTAGTAAAACCTGACAGCAGGCGCAGCCACAAAAACTTCTTTCAAACTCGATGAATAAACTTATTTCCTACAGGGTATTTATTCTGATGAAGTCTAAACTTGTTTTTCAGCTAAGCTCTGTGGGCTTTAAACAAGGCGGCTTCCTCTGCTCTGGTTACTGAAGCCAGGCAGTTCCTCATTTGCATGCGGCGTTACTTTGTCGCCAGCATTAACGTACTCGATGGCTTCTTTGTCACAATAGTCAAACCAAGAGGGATCTATTTTAACAGGAATTAAAGCACTGGGACAGAGCCCTGAGGAGCCTGGAAAGGTTCTCCATGATGTTTTTGCTGAACCGCTCACTGGTCTTTCAGCAGTGCTTACACCTTTGTAGCTTAAAACGCCGACAAGAAAACATCTGCTTGACAAGCAGCGATACTGAGGAGCCTTCCACCCTCTTACTGGGCACTGTTGGCTGCTGATGTGTTTGGGCTGCCCATCTTTTAAGTGCTTCTTCACTGCAGATCCAAACTGGACTGAGTTTTCTTTGCCGTACTGGCTCCC
This sequence comes from Sagittarius serpentarius, assembly GCA_034782735.1. Lineage (NCBI taxonomy): Eukaryota > Metazoa > Chordata > Aves > Accipitriformes > Sagittariidae > Sagittarius > Sagittarius serpentarius. Next base: position 449,666 of record JAVKLA010000002.1, read on the forward strand.
TGCGTGTGTTATGGTCAGAGATGAGTATAGGTCACTACAAAGCATTTATGAAGCCTTGTCTGGTGAGGCGCTGTCTTTCTGCAGCAATGTCACTTGTTTCATTGTCAGTCCAGCTGATCGTCGGCAGGTCGGAGCTCGTAATGAGCTGCTGAATTAATCACCCTGTTAAAATAAAATGCCTGGAGACTGGACGATCGCTCACGTAATGACCTGATGGAGTAAAGCACCTCCCACCCCACCTGTTGGTGCTGTTGAGGAGAGAGGGACACAGGGCTTTCCCAGGCACTCTTGTGACTTGGGAACAGAGCAGACATGACTTCTAGTATCTGGTTTACTTCTGCCCTTCAAAGCTGTGCAGGTGACTTTGTAAATGTGAGGGAATCGGGATGCATGAGCCTGTAACCTAGCAGGTGGGAACAGTTCAGCTTCCACGGCAGTTGACAGCGTTAACTCAGGAACCTAATGAATTTCTTTGTCGTTTCATTGGGGCTTTTTGCAGTGAAATGTGGAAATCATTACTGGGCAAGCCAGCTGCCTGCAGAAATTGTCAGGAGAAGAAATGGAGTTTTGACCACGAAATTGTTTTCTAGGAACTGCTGAGCTGAATCTGAGGCGGTCTGCATGCTTGACATTCTAGTTAGAGCAGTGTTGGAGAGGGATGTCTCCATTTGTGGTCTCTGGAAAAGACCTACTCACAATCTTCAGATCTGTGTAGCTTCTGTCTGTTTTGGGATTCTCTCTGTGCTATGCGCTCTCCTCCCTTATACCAGGAGGCAAACCATTTGCCATGCCAGTTGGTTGTAAAATCTGGGAAACCAATTTGTGGCCATCCCTTAAACAAAAAGACTGTGTCGGGGATTGGGGAGACAATGAAATTGGTCAGACTGCGGCAGCAGATGCTCTTCCAGCTTGTCGGTTCAAGTTGTGTTCTTTGAAGGGTAGTTCGTGAACTGCCCTTCAAAGATGTGGCTGGGACCTGCGGTGAATGAATGGACTCTCACTACCCAGAAATTTAATATAATGTAAATATGCAAAATTACATTCCTTTGAACAGGAAAACACGACTAGAAAATCACTCTGAGGTCAGAGTACTCATTGTGGTCCATCCCTGAGCCAGTGAAAGGGGAAGGGAAAAGTATAGCATTCTTCTTAGTAAAACTGTAATACCATTTATTTTGCATTTGCTCTCTCTAGTTATACTCCCCTGGCTGTTTAGTATGTAGGACTTGGCTTTTTTGTTCTTTATTTTTGTATGAGGTTAGCATAAAAGCAAGGTATTACAGGTAGTTCAGAACAATGGCTCTTAACCACTTCAACACTTGTTTAGAGCACCGAGACTCAGACGTGAGCTTGCAGCTGACTGTGCGTCCCTTCACGAACTACGGTGAGTCTCACAGTGGTGAATTTTAGTGATAGGCTGAAACTCTGGACACACACCAGTCTGTAAGGGCTGGTCCTTTGTCAGGCAGGGGCTCTCAGTGCAAACACAGTCCTTCTGCTTGCTCATTTAAGCACGATCTCTTACAGTTTTGGTCTGCAAGCTCATGGGTAGTTTTCTTTAGCCCTAAAGCGTATTTCATGAGCTCTCCTCCCTCCTCCGCACAGGACGAGAAGATCACTGTTAACCAAGATGTCCCAGTGCACGAAGGGAAGCCTCATATTGTCCACTTCCAGTACAAGGTCACAGAGGTGAAGACCTCCTCCTGGGATGCAGTGCTTTCTAATCAGAGCCTCTTTGTGGAAATCCCTGATGGATTATTAGCTGATGGAAGCAAAGAAGGGTAAGTTCAGGATCCCAGAGCTGCATCTGTGGCTCCCCAGGGAGCAGGACTTTGCTTACGTGGGTGATGCTGGGAGAATGGGCTGTAGGTATGGCGGCTCTGTCCCTGGTTTGTGTATCTGAAGGATGTCCTTACTCCCTTGTCTTAAGAGAACTGTCCTCCTGTTAGTCCTCCATACGTATGTTTTTTTCCCCTGGTGATCATTTCAGATGGGTTACTGTTTTTTTGAGTCCCTGTGCTAATGGGAAAAAAAAAAGCAATAAATAAGCAGAGTGATTCTTTGCATACCTTTGTATGGAAAATCTACAAGCCTTTCTCTGTTTTTTTTTTTTTTTTTTTTTTTTTTTTCCTGCTGGCCACTCGGCAAGCTTATTTTGGCAGGCGTTTTCCTCTTTCAGGGGGGAAAAATACCCTCCATTATATTGATGCGCTCCTTCTCATTGGTCGGTGGATCTGCTCTTGGAGTGCTGCCACGCAGGCGTTGGGCTCTGCCAGAATCTTTTGATTTTTCTCTGTTGGCAGAATACGGTAGTGTTTTGTCCAGACAGCTCTGCTCTGGGAAGTTTGTGTAAACGCAGCTTCCAGAGCAGCTACTTCCTGCCAAGTGCTTTGCCAGAGATCTCCGATGGCGGGGAGCACTGTAGCGTAGATGTGGCTTTACTGGATTCCTCTGCAGAGCTCTCTGAAGTCCTAAATCTCCACGTAGGCTTCATCCGTAAATGACACAAGCTAATTAAGGGGAAGAAAACCTCATTGGGCACCTTCAGTAAGTGCCAGTGTTCTTGCTGTCTCACATTTGTCTCGTTTGACTCTGAGTCCAGATAAACGTTGGTGTAATTTCTCCAGTCAGCCCGTAAATCTTTTAGCTGTCGAACAAGCACCCTCTCTCTTGGGAGCGGCTTCTTCTGGGAGGGTATTTATACGCCTGTGTCATCGTGACTTAAAGCGCAATTTTGTCAGATTATTTTTAGCTAGGTAAAACAGCCTAGTAGAGGCTATAATTAAAATAGTTCATTACCATATTAACAAAACCCTTGCAAATTTAATCTCCCTCGCTGCACTCCAGTCTCACTGACTGCTGTTTAATTAGAAGTCGATTGAAGCCCTGTTTTGTCACTGCTCTAGCAGCCTGCATCGTAAACGGTTACAGGGCCAGCAGTGACAGCGATGGCTCTGCTGTGCAGATCCCCAGGGCTCCGAGGGGTTAATGCAGCGCTGCTTCCATCAAGAGGTGGCAGAAGTCATTTAGCTGGAAAGGCAGGAAGCGGTGGGTTCAGGGTGCATCAGCTGTGCCAGCCAGCTGATGTGTTCAGGAAACAGCTTTGCCTGTGCACATGCTCCTTCAGTGATGTTTTTCTCTTCTGCCTGGCCTGAGCTCCGTTTTTTGGGGTTTTTTTTGATTTTGTGTTTTTTTTTTTTTTTTCTTCTTTGCCTTTCCATAAAGCACAAAACTTATTGATCCCCTCGTGCATGTTGCCAGCGGCGGTGATGTAGCCTGGCTCGGGATCAGCTGCAATATTCAGCTTCCTGCCTACAAAGGCTTCTGTACAAAATCACCGGCTGGTGGGGATGGGTGTTGGTGCACGCTGGGACACGGATGGCGAGGACAGTGACTTGTTGGGCAGCTTGGTGTGAGGATAGCTCTTAGTTCTGCAGGGCTGGACAGTGAAGCAGGAAGCCCATTGTTCCAGCACCCATTGTTCGCTGGAAGGGGTCTGTAAACAAGTAATCTTTCTGCCTGAAAACATCCAAACAGTTGATAATGCTCAGAGGCTTCCTCAGGACAGGACTTCCTATAGCTGATGTTCTTTTGTCTTCCTCCTCCTTGGCAGGTTATCAGCACTGTTGGAGTTTGCTGAAGAAAAAATGAAAGTAAACTACGTCTTTATTTGCTTCAGAAAAAGCAGAGAAGATAGAGGTGAGAACTCGCCCCCGCCGTCAGGTTTGCTCCCTCGATTTAAAACGGTGCTGCTGAAGCTGTACAGAAATCTGGTAATCCCAAGGCAAAGGCTCCATGGGACGCTTCCTACTGCAGTAGTTGGTCTATGCGTAATTCTCGTGGCGTTCTTACAAATTAGAAATAGTTTCTTGTGGAGGAAATAAGCCCTTTCTGGAGGCTAAGGAGAGGGAGTATTCTGGTTTCTCCAGCAGATACGCTTTGTTATCCTGCTGTTAAATTATTGCTAGTACTCCCACAGGGAAAGCTGCTTCTGAATTACTCGGAGTGTTTTCTTGTCCAGAAATGGGTTAGTATTTCCCCTTTGGTAGGGAGTGAAGGTCTTCGTTTGGCATCAGGCTTCTGTGACTTGGAAGGAGAAACCAGGGGGAAGTTACTATATGGGAAATGGACACTTATAGCTTGTTGCCCTCGTGTTCGTCTGCTTTTTAAAGATCTCCCAGCACTTTTGCCCTTCCTAGATTTACAGGTAATCCTCACCCTGGCTATAGATGCTTATGGCTTAAGGGGGCTGCATTAGGCTCTAAAGATAGACGTGCTGGATGAGTGATTACAACACGGAAGTTTGAGGAGATTTGTGGTGAGGTGCCAAGCTATGGATGTGTCACTTTAAATCTTACTAGACGCAAGCTAGTAACCAAGCAATTGCCATGGCAGGAGTAATTCAAACCTGAATTCTAATTTTACTCTGCTGCTTCACTTCACAAGCTGCACCGTCTTTTCTGCGACGAAGCGCATTATTAGAGCTAAGCTGTGCTGAGCCCGGGAAGATGTCATTCCATGTTATGGTGCCAAGAATAATTTTCAGATTAAATTCTTGCTATAATGCCGCCACCGCAGGTTGCATAGGTGACCTCCGCAGTGGCTAGTTACAGGAGACATCCGATATTGGGGTTTGTTTTTAAAAATGCACTATGTGTTGCTCTTGGACCTGGCTGGTTTGTACAAGTTCTGGAGCGCTCCAGATCCTGGGTCCTTGTCTATGCAGCTGAAATTCGGTGCTGTCTTCAAAATCCGTAGGAGCTCCTCTGCATGACTGTTCAGTGGCTTGAAGCTGATCATCAGAGGGTGCTGCAGAGATTAGCTGCTGAACCAGGGTAACTTTCACGGGTCACGGGGAAGTGACGAGTAACTTGTATCTTTAGTAACAAGCGAGCGTGCATCCAGTCACTGCATAATATAACCTTGTCTGGCTGAGACGAGGTGTGGGGGGGGCTTCTGGACTGACCCCACTCTGAATTTCTGTGCATACCCCGTGGTGGCTTTGCTGGGGGACCGCGCTGAGCTGTGCTGAGCTGTCTTGAGTTTCCACTGAGCTCCGGGTCCTCCTCGCAGAGACAGCAAATGTCTACCTAGACTCTGAGTAAGTAGATTCCTGTTTGCGGCTGTCAGACCCGCTTTCAGGGCTCAAAGGGTGCTGGGACCCTCCTAAGTGCCGAATAAAAACTTGGACGTGCTGTGGGACGGCCACGTGCATCCTGGGAAGGCGGGTCTCTGCGGCTGATGCAGGTAGATGACCAGCCATCGCTGTTTCTCAGAGGGGATGGAAGAGTTGGCAGGATAAACGTGGACAAACGTGCTCTGCTGCACAACTAAAATCCCCTTCACGCTTAGGAGCAGCTGTGATGAATGCAGGAAGAGAGAAAACCTTCCTGTTCGAGAGGGCTCTCACATTAAAATGGTTTCTTTCTGTGCAGGAAGCTCTGGATGCCCTCACGGCTTCTGGGGTGACGCAGGTAAAGAGAATTATTTCCGGTGCTAACAGATTTCCTTCTCTTTGGTAGCTCCACTCCTGAAGACATTCAGCTTCTTGGGCTTTGAAATTGTGAGGCCTGGTCACCCCTCTGTCCCATTGCGGCCAGACGTGATGTTCATGGTGTACCCCCTGGATCAGAACTCTTCCTCTGATGAAGAATAGCTGCAGCGGGGGACTCCAGTGTGACCTGAAAATGCTGTTGAGGGGAGAGAGGGTTACATCTCCTTTCTTGAGGAAAGGGAAAACAAGCTTCTGTTGGACTGAAACTGCATTTCTCATTGTTAGATTGGCCTGTGTATCCTCAGAGTTGACTATCTCATTGAAATGTGTTGCCTAGAGAACTATATATACACACATGTAATCACCAAATAGTAAATGGAAGATGTTTATGAACTGGCATAGGAGCTCTTTACGTGCAGCTGTGTGGTGTGTTAGCCTAGGGGCGCCTGGTGCCCGGGCTGTGTGTGCGTGCGTGAGGGAGCACAGCGGTAGATGCAGTATCATCAACTCCTTGGCTTCTCTAAACCCGTCTTCGTCCTTTCCTGATCACCCGATGTGTGCTCATCTGACAGACTACCTTTTTATTTTTCACTCAAGACTCTTAAGTAGAAAGCGTGTTTTGGGTGTTAGGCACATGGAGGAGATGTGCTCGAGTTTAACCTTTAACACTACATTAAAACCCCCATGCGTCTCCACTTTGGGGTGACCGACGGTGTTTTAACTCGTCTTTTTTTTTTTTCTTTTCCTTTCTTTTTTAAACTTCTTGCTCTTCCAGCTTTTGTTTTAAGCAGTCTTAACTCTGTTCAATGTTACCACTGCACTATCACAGCGTTCAATAAAAGGGGCATTCAGATGAACTTCACACAGCTGGGGCTGCTTATTTGAAAGGAACTGCGGCCCTCATGGGCTGCCCGCAGTGCTGCGATGGTTTCAGAGGGTCAAGTGAGTGCTCGGAGCACTACCTCCGCTCTGGGGGAATGTTTCCTTACCTGCCTGAGGTGCGATGGTTGTGATGGTCCAACGAGCTGAAAAAGCTCACGCCTTTATCCTCTGCCCAGGGACGGGTACAGAGCGGGCCCGTGGCTGTCACCTCTCTTCTTCCTCCTCGCCTTTCCAAAGAGATGATCTCAAGACTTGAGACACCGAGCTGATGGCTGTATCCAAACCAAAGGGGGTTGTGTGTGGGGGCAGGTGTGGAGGGTGGCTCTGCCGGTCACGGTGGGATGCTCTCCCTGTCCCGGGGCTTTCCTGTGATGGAGGGATGGGGCTGTGGTGCCGGCGGTAGCTCACGTTTCAACCCTGCCCCTTCTAATGCTGGGAGAATGAGGTTGTGCTCTTGTCTTTGTGCCATGTGGATGTAACCTGGCTGGCTTTCTTTGAAAGGCCATGAGAAGGGTGTATTTATAAACTGTGCCCCGGAGGCGTGCTGTGAGCTCTCTTCCTGGCCTGGCTGCTTGTGTGTGGAATTGTCCTTGTGTGCTTTGTTGTGCTCTCGCCCTTCTGTGGAGGATTTTGTTAAAAGCTGAAGCCGAGCCATTCCATAAACGTCATGGTCAGTGTTTTGTGTTTGGGGGAGAGAGGTGGGGCTGGGATACAAGTTCGTGTGAATAAATCATCTTAAAGTTTGTGTCTCTCTTTCCCTCCTTCCCCTCCAGTGACATGAAAGGGCTGGTGGCTCTACTCCCCCTTCAATGATGGGGCCTTAAATCTGAAGTCTGGTTTAAAATCGGAGGCTGTGCTGTGCTGATGGGAACATCTCTACCCCAGCTTTTACGGGGCCGGGCATCAGCCCCTCTCGTGCTGGCTGCGGCTCTGCAACAGGCATTGCCCCTCCTGTCCTTGCTCCACGCATGGTGCGGAGACAGAGGAGACCTTGTACCCGTTCCCTAGGTGATCTTCTAGTTCTGGCTTTTGAAAGGCCAAGTTTTAGCCTTTCTTGTAGCTGGAGCTGCCCCTCCAGGGCCCTGCTGTTCCCCCCCGCCCCCATGGGTCTCCTCTGCTGGCACATCCCTAATGTGATGGGGTGGGAACCACTTTGCTCCTTCCTTACCAGTAAAATTTACTGGTAAAGCGTAAAGGTTTGCAGCAGGGGAGCCTGGAGCGAGGATGATCGCCTGAGCGCTGCGGTTATGAGGCTGGGCCAGGGTATGTGCTTCTCTGACACGTGCCAAATGCTCTCCTGCCCAGGCTCAGTCTTAAGTGTGGTCAAATGTAGAGCTTGCGGGTCATGGAGCGTCTTTGGAAATACCCTCTTGAAAAGCCTAAAAGGTGCTTCCGATTTCTCCGAGTCCTGCCTCCCCTGCAAAGCTGGCAGAGCCAAGCTCTGCCCTGGGGCACGCAGGTCCCCCAGCTGCCTTCCCCCCCCCAAAAAGAGGGCTCCCTAGGGAGAGGGGCTTGCCTGGTGTGGGGCAGGACCCTGGCAGGCCGTGGGGCACCTTGTCCCTTGCCAGAGCCCAGGGGCTTGAGCCTGGCGGGGGTGGGGGGGGTGGTTCTGACCCAAACTGTCAGGGCTGAGCTTGGCTGCAGCATCCCCAGGTGAAGCTGTGGGTGCTGGTGGCAGAGCGGATGGGTCAGATCCAGGTGCAGGCAGAGGTGTGCTGGGGGGGGGGGGGGGGGGGGCCGGACCTG
>JAVKLA010000002.1:457887-469605 GCA_034782735.1 Sagittarius serpentarius
CCCCCCCCCCCCCCGGCCCTGCGGCCCCACGGGGCCACCCCGCCACAGCCTTGGTGGCCGCAGACCTATGAGTGTGGCAGCAAGAACAGCATGTCGTCTGCCGAAGCCCTCCCAGGTGCCCCAGAGATGCAGATGCCCCCCTTCCCCCCTCCCAAAAAAACCCAAAACAACGAACCACCACCACTGGCCACAGCTTTTGGGGACAAAGGACCAGAATTCAGGGGAGCAGGAAGAAAAAGCCACCCTCACAGGTTTGTGATTGTCTCTTAAAAAGATTTATTCTCTCTCCTTGCCCAAATGTACAAAGGCAAGAAGAGTACAGTTTGTATATATATATATTTATATATATATATATAAAAAAAACAAGGAACTTGGTAATAATGTACACTTTACAGAAGGGCAGAATCAGGAAGACTGAAATGAAACCCAACACAGCAACGCCAATGGAAACGAGCTATAAACACCAACGGTTTGATGCCCTGGCCGTGGGGCCCAGGGGGCCGGGGCCGGGGCGGGGGACCCCACGGGCAGGGGCACGGCACCGCTGCGGGGAGGCCGGGGTGCCAGCCCCAGGGGCAAGAACTGACCAGGAAAACCCGGGAAACGTCAAACCTCGAACCTACTCTGCATAAACCCTTGTTCCGTTTAACACCTAAAGGGAGACTCAACTGGGACCCAACTGGGAAGGTGGGGAGCAGTCGCCCCCCCACCACCTTAAACTGCCAGCAAAGCTTGTGGCCACCACTTCCCCCCATCACCTCCCCCCACCCAGCCCAGACACCATCCTGGGAGCCGCTGGTGAGCCCTGGCTGTGCCGGGAGCCAGGCTCTGCCAGACTGGCCAAGCCTGGAGGTAGGAGCAGCGGGCGAGAGGCTCCTCCACGGGTGGGATGCGGGGCTCCCCCCGCCCCCCGCCATCACCCCAACCCTGCCAGTCCCCAGCCTGGTGGCTGCATGTGGCTCCGTAATGAGTGTGGGGTGGGTCAAGCTGCTGCTCAGCATCACCTACCCTGTCCCCGAGGCGCGTGCTGGGCCACGTGGCCCCGTCGCCTTGCAAAGACAACGAAGAGTGGAAGAAAAAAAAAATTGAGTCACCCAACAAGAGAGAGTAGGCTGGGGCCACCGCGCTGCCAGCACCTGAACCAGGGCCGAGACCAGCGAGTGCCTCCTTTCCAACTGGGTAAAGTGGGGTGGGGGGTGGGGGGGGGTTATGGGGAAAGAAAACAAAACCCAAAACAACAGCTTTCAAACAATTGCTTTTTACAGTATGTACAGAGCCCGGCGGGCAGAGCATCCCCGTACAGCAGCCCCCTCGGGGCCGGGTGCGACACGGACACACACACACACACCCCCCCCCGAGACCGATGGCTCCCCGTGCTCCCCCGGCCGGGCAGCGGGGAGAGCTGGGGAGAGAGCTGGGGCGGCCCGGCTGCTGCGGGGCCGAGGTAGCGCATCGGCCCGGGGAGAGCCGCTCTGGGGCTGGGGGAGCAGAGGACCAGAAAGCCCCTGTCCTCGGGCACTGGGGAGCAGCCAGGAGCGGGGACTGGCTTCCTCCGGGGCCTGGTGCCCTGAGCCCTGGCACGAGGCCGGAGCGGGGGGACCGGCACGGCCCACCCGCACCTCTGGCAGAGCCTAAGTGTGCTTGTTCCTTGCTGGGCTCTGCCCACGGCCTGGGGAAGCCGCCTTCAAAGCAGAAGGTGGATGTGAAGGGGAGATGCAGCGCTCACCGCCTCCCCCCACTCCCTGCAGAGCGGGATCTGCTGCCCTGGGATTTGGGGAGCACTTGCAGGGGTTGGGGGGGGGGGGCAGCAGTGGAAAGGCCGGGGGTTTGCAGAGTCACAGCTCAGAAACCAACTCAAAAGCCACGGACGCGGGCTTCAGACAGGTCTGGACCATGCAAGGCACTGGGGAGGAACCCTGGCAGCTGGCTGGGTGACAGGCGCAGCCCCCAGCTCTGCGCCCGGCTGCTCCTAGCCCCGCCGAGCCCCAGCCACCTGGGGGGGACGGGGGGGACAGGGCAGGGCTTGCTTCGCCAGGGCCAAGAGCAGCCCCCGGCTGCCCCAACCCACCGCTCTGGCCCTCGGCCGTGCGCTGGCAGCTCCTGCCCACACAGACGCAGAGCGGCGGGTGCTGTGGGGTGCAGGATCGGCCGAGGGACTGGGAGAGGGTGCACCCCACATGCAGCACGTCCCCGGGCCCCACGGCCACCTCTGGTCAGGCTGACACCCACCCCCCCGCCCAAGCTCGCACCAGCCCCCCCCGGACACCCACCTTGGTTCCGCATGAGCCAGCCCTCCCTTTCCTGAGACTGTGACTCCACGGCAGGCTCGGCCCCACGCTTCGAGCCCCGGCGAGGAGCAGGCAGCACCCCTGCCTGCCCCCAGTCCCGCGGCGCTCAGCCCCATCGTGAAGTAGCAGCTCGCAGAGACACGGCGGGGTCCCAAATCCCTCGAGAAACCTCAGTGCTTCCGTTTCCTCTTCATATGCACCAGGCAGGCGAGTCACCTCCACCCTGAGCGCCAGTGCCCAGTAGAATAAATATTTCTGCAGGTACCAGCTCGCCCACTCACCAAAGGGGAGGGTGTAGGGGAGGGAGTCAGTGTGTGTCCGACGGGGGTGGGAGAAGACAGAGTCTGCCTCGGATCACAGCAGGAACGTCAAGCAGAACAATTAACACCATTCAACTGATGTCTAAAGGAGTCTCCAGCGCTTCCCCATGTGAGCCAGTCACATGTCTCGTACAGCCCAGGCGTCCTGGCGCGTCACGTCCTGCCACGACCCAAGGTCAAGTCAGCTCCCGCTGCCGGCAGCCCCAGGGCAACGGGCGAACCCCGAACCCTCCGCCCGCAAGGGCACCCCCTGTGTACCCATCCCGGCCACCTCCGCCCCAGCCCGGTTGCCCGCGGGGGAAGCAGGGTGGCCGTGCTGGTGCCACGGGAGGAGAGCCTTACCGTTCTCACCTCCGGGGAGGTGGGTATAGGGAGGGAGCAGAGCCTTGCTGGCTGGCAACGATGGCTGTGGAGGAGAGACCTGCGGAGGAGAAGCGGTGTCAGGAGCCAGCAGCCTGGGACGGGCACCCAGCCCTGCCGGGGGAGCTGGAAAGTGCCAGATGCGGTCAAAGCAAAGCTCAGCGCAAGGGCTCACGCTACCCAAAGGTGGCTACAGCTCCTTCCCGGCTCCCCTGCGCCGTGCTGGGCCGCCAGCGTGAGGTGCGGCTCTCACCTGTTGCATAGGGCAGGTTGTACTGCGCTGGCAGCAGCGAGTACCCGAGGTGGTGGTGGTGGTGATGCGTCGAGAGCAGGCGCTGAGACGGCGAGGTGCGGGGCCGGTCGGTACTCCTCTCTCCCCCGCCAGCTCCCCCGACGCTGCTACAGCTCCCGCCACCTCCCACCACTCCGCAGCCGCTGCGGTCCCGCTCCTGAGACGTCTTCTCGCTTATCTGGAGAGGAGAAAGCAGATGCATGCTGAGGGACGCTACCAGCTACCCCGGTGCGCAGGGCAGCATCAGACCCACGCCAGGCACTCGAGGCCACCCCATCCGGGCGATACTCCCCCCGCCTTTACCCAAAGGCTCCCCACGGTGCTGCTGGGAGATGACGGGATGGCCGGTGACCAGCCCAAAACCGGGGGCGAGGATGCAGGTCCTGTCTGAGGGCAGCTCGTTCCTCACCGTGCCAAAGCTCCGTCTCCCAGCTCAGCCTGGGAGGAGCTCATGACCCTGCACTGCCGTGGGATGGAAAGAACCCCTGTTGCCCACCCACCAGCTCCAGGGCTGAGGGCAAGCGTCACCCGGTTGCTGCAGGGCCTGGAGGAGCTCCGGTGCTTCTCTGGGCCTGCCTAGAGGTTTGACTGGTCCATCCCAAAGGGGTTGTGTTGTGGGACTACTCCGCAGCCCCAGGTCTCCTACAGCAGCAGGAACGGCAAAAACGCACGGCAAGCAGAGTTGCTCCAGGCTGGTTACAGGATCCAGGGACCGTCCCGAAGCTCAAGCACAGAGCTGGGCAAAGCCAGCACCTTCCCGACCCTCACCGTGGGCGATTTGCTCTTGTAGTGGCTGGCGTGCTGCTGCAGGATGTCCAGGGCCTTGGACTCCGAGCTGGATTTACAACTCACGCTGGGGCTGGCTCGGGACTTGTCGCTGTCATCGCTCCCAGACGCCTTGCTCCCGTACGGAGAGAAGGAGTAGCTGGAGGGTAGGTATGACCCTGGGGGGAGAAAAAGCAGTCCGGGCATGAGGAGTCTCTGGGCTCTGTACGTGTGCCGCCACATGTGAGAGGACGTCCCACAGCCCTGTCCCCCACTCCAGGAGCAGGGGCAGCCTGGGAAGGGACGTCCCCGAGAAGACCCCGCCTCCTTACCTGGGTAATTCTGCATCATGACAGTGGGCATGGCTCGGTAGCTGGGGTGGTTGGGGTCATAGGACTGGCTGTAGGAGTAGCCGTGCATGTAGGGGATGTAGGACTGATGCTGCGTGAGGGGTGAAGACACAGGGACGTGGACGCTGGGTCTGGGGTCCTTCCCCACCATGCGAGCCTCCTCGGTGGGGGTCAGTTTGCACTCGGAGCTGGTGCTCTCCTTCCCATCCTCCTTGGACGCAGCTTCTTTGTTTCGATTTCTCTCTTCCTTCAACTTTCGGTCCCTCTCCTCTTTCCACCGCTCGTCCTCTGTCTTGATGTCCGAGTACTTCGCCGGGTACACGTAGGTCCACATCCGGGGCTCAGCTTCCTGCAAGAATCAGCCAAGCATCAGAGCAGCTGCCTGCCCGCAGGCCTCCTTGTCCCCAAACCAGGCTGGATTTGGTGGAGACCAGCAAACCCCACTCCCCTTCCCCGGGCTCTCCTTGGCCCATCCGTGACCTCCCAGCCCCATCCTTTTGCTGGCCCCAAGGGAACCTCACGGAGCCCCATCACAAGCAGAGGACAACGCACGTTCTCTGCGGTGATGGCCTCAGCAAACGCCTGCAGCGAAGCCACGGTGAGGGGCTTCCTCCAGGAGAAAGCTCACCGCTGGGCTGGCGGGCAGCAGGCAGGCATTACCTGTCTGTACCAGAGAACAGGGTCCACCTCCGTTTGCCGGCCACACTCGGAGCCAGCCTTCGTCTCTGCAGTCTCCTTCCCGAGGTGGCTGGCCTCGCTCAGCTTCACCTTGAGCCCCTCGGCGACCTGGCTGCCGGACAGCTTGGATGAGTCCTCCAGCTTGGGGATGATGACAGATTTGGCCATGTCGGCACCTCCCTGCTCCTTGGCCTTGCTCAGCCCAGACTTGACGAGGTCCGTGAGGCTCGGGGCTTTGGTTAGCGTCGGGGGCATGGGCGGCTTTTGCTTCCACTCCTCTTTGAGCGCTGCCTCCCTCTCCTTCAAGCCCAGCTCCGCCTTCTTCTCCAGCCCTCGCTGCTGCTGCTGCTCCAGGCTCTGCCGCTGCTTCTGCTGCTCCTCGTACTGCTGGCGGTAGGCAGGGTTGGTGCTCAGCAGGTGAGCGTGGTAGCCCTGCTCGTTGTAGCCATAGGGGGGCACGTAGGCGTACTGGTTGTAGTAGAGGGACTGCATGTACATGTTGGGACGCTGCTGGATGACTGAAGGCTGCTGGCTGGAGCCACCGAGCTCTGCCTTCTTCTCTTCGCAGCCTTCGCTCTTCACCTTCACCTCTGGGTTCTCCTGCTCCTCGTCCTTCTTCAGCTTCAAGGCCTGCGTCTCGGCCGCGGACTGGCTACCAGGGTTCAAGGGCCCTGGGCTTGCCTGGGGGTAGCCAGGGGAATAGTAGGTTTCAAAGCCTTGGTAGTAGGGAGACTCTTTGCTCTGCGGCTGAGGGGGGAAAAGAGCTTTTTTAGCACCTTCCTTGACCAGCTGCTCCGGATCCTTCGCCTTCACACTCTCCAGCTTGCCCTCCCCATCCTCCCCAGCATCGGAGATGTCCGAGTAGGCCGGGCTGTTGGTCTTCACGGAGCTCGCCTCTGCCCCGTTCTGGGTGACAACGTGCAGCGGGGTCATGGGTTGGGCTGCGTTGGTGTTCTCCAGCCTGCTGGCACCACCGATGGAGGGGCTCGGGGCGTTGTCGGTGAAGCTGTAGATTTTATCTGCCTCGGCCTTGATGCTGGCAAGCCGGCTCTGGTGGGGGTCGGACGAGCCGTTCAGCAGCCCCTCGCCTTTCATCCCCAGGTCGCTGGATTCCCCCCGGAAAGGGCTCTTGCCTTCCTCCGCTCTGCAGGCTTTGCCAGGAGTCAAAGGGTTTTCTACCTCCTTGGGCTCCTTCTTCTTCTTGTCCTTCTTCTTCTTCTCCTTGGAAGGGGTGAGGGCAGGGTTGACCGCGAAGGGCTCTCCCATCACCGTGGGCTTGGGCTGGATGGGTTTGAGCTGAGGGCTGTTGGGCATGGTCTGGACCACAGTGGTGGCGAGGCCCGCGGAGGAACCGGGGCTGGCCGCGGTGAGGGTGGCTGTCTGGAAGGTGTACATCGGCTGGGGGGGGATGGCTGGCGCAATGGGTCTGGCGGACTTCAAGCTTTTAGAAGGCATCTTCTCCGGCTTAGCACCAGATGCCTTCTTTGATTTGTCCTTATCAACACATCGCTTCTCCAGAGAGTCAAAGCCGTCGTTACTCGTCTCATCGGCCACCGAGGGACCGTCCTCAGAGCCGTCATTGGACAGGGCACCCGGGTCAGTGTCTCCTTCCCCACCCAGCTTCTTCTTGCAGGAGACCTTGGCGCTGAACTTGCTGGACGGGGAGGGACTGTGGGGCTCCATCAAGCGCACCTTGGGGGTGGCCGAGCGAGCCGGCGAGAGCGAGCCCTTCTGAGAGACGGCGGCACCGTTGCAGCTCCCAATGTCCGCGTGCAGGGAGGGCTCCTCGCCGTACTCGCTGTCCACGTCTGCCTCCAGCTTGCTGTCGTCGTCTGTATGCGCGTGGGCCTGGTGGTACTTCAGCCCATTGATGTGCTTGTACTTCTTGTTACAGTTTGGGTGGGGACAGTCGATGAGGATGGGAGAAGGGCAGTTTCGGTCGAGGACAGCCGGCTCCACCTTGACTGCGGCAGGTGGCACAGCTGCCGAGCCCATTGAGTTCGTGCGGATGCGTTTGCTGCCCTTGGAGTCCTCCGAGCTGGAGTTCAGCTCCATGTCGGAGAGGGGCTTGCTCTTCCGCTTGGTGACGGAGGAGGGGCTGGCCTTCACGTCCTCCGCCGTGCCGCCGGGCGGCGTGCGGTGGTCCGAGGAGTTCTGGCTTCCCCGACGCCCTTTGCTGTTGGCTCCCGCCCGGGTCTTGCTGCTGTTGCTGGTCCCTTTGCTGTCCGAGGCGGTGGCAGTCTCGTTGACGGGCGTGTTGCTGTTGGGGCGCATGCGTTTGCCCCTGCCCCGGCCATTGCGCATCTCCAGGTCGCTGGTGGGAGAGTCGCAGAACCTGCCAGGATGAGGAAAAGGAGGTTTTAATGGAGAGACGGCAGTGTTGGGCTGTGCCATCCCCACTGCGCGGTGGGGACCCCCTTTCCTCCTTCACTATCAATCCTGCAGGCTCATCCCCGCCCCGACCAGTAAAGAGGAACCAGAGTGGTCCACTGGCAAATGCCCAACCATATCCAGGCTCCAGGAGAAGGGAGCCTGCAACTGAGGGGGCAAAGAGCCACGGGAGCAGCTCGGTTGGGCAAGGAGGAGATGCCAACCCCCACAGGCAGCCCCACAGGCCCAGGGCAGAGCGTACAGGGTGCCGTGGGGGCCGTACATGGGAGAAGGGGGCTGAGACAGCACTGCCGGACCCCACCGCCCGCTTACCGGGGAGGCGCCCAGTCGTGCTGCGTGCAGTCGAGCAGCGTCCCCACGTACGTCTTGTTCCTCCAGGTGACGTTGACCACCAGCATACCTGTAAAGTGAGGGGAGAGGGTCAGACGGGGCCAGGCGGGACCCCACGGTGTCTCGCTCTTCCCCGAGCATCAGGGCAAAGGGGTGTCTACCCCTCAAGACAGGCAGGAGGAAGAGCTCAGTTCTAGGGCTGGAGGAAGGCAGACAAGGGCTCTTGGGCTCTCACGAGGGGTGAGACCCCGGGCTCTGGGCTAGAGAGGCACCAAGATGGGAGCTGGAGACCCCCAGCTCATCCCCTCTCTCAGCACGACTCTGGCCGGCGTCCACCCAATCTCTCCTCCTCGAGCCGCTCAGCGCTCTTCCCTGTTTTCATGGGGATGCTAACCGGCGACCCCCAAAGGGCTGCAGGATTTGGGGGAGCCTGAAGATCCACCTTGGCTCCGCACGCGCTCGGGTAGGGAAGGCGATCTCTGGGGAGCGAGGGCTGGGAACGCCCCGGGGGAGATGCAGACAGCCCCCAGCAAGGCTGTGGACCCCAACACGGAGCTGCAGAGCCCCCAGCAGGGCTATGACCCCCCACCGTGCGTGGCCGTGAACCCCACGGCCCTCCAGAAAAGGCTGTTACTGCCACTAGATGGCAAGCTGAGCCCAGCATCGCCATGTAGGTGACCACCCCTGGCAGGAAAACCCAGCCTTGGGGGAACAACCCTTGTCCCCCGACTTCGCTTTGCTCCCGCACCCCCTGGGACACCCATCAGCCCTGTATCTCTGCCTGGAGAACCACCCACGGGGCCGCATTTCCTCCCATCGTGAAGCAAAGACATTGGGCATTCGGAAAACCTGGTGGTTTCAGCTTTTTCACGCCAGTTCGAGACGAGAAGCAGCCTGGCTCACACCCGCCCCGAGGACGCGGACCCTTGGCATCTCTTCTTGGAAGTGGAGGGGTCTTTCGCAGCATCACTCGGCTTTGTGGATATTTCCTCCCTGCCACGGACCGCCCTCATTACCACAGAACTAATCTGACCGGGAGCGGAGTCTGTTGCGCTGAGCACATTTATCTGAGCAAGGTAAAACTCGGGACATAGGAAACTCGTTTGCAAGGGTCGTTGAGCGTGGCGAGATATACAGCCGCGCAGCCCCAGGAGATGGATGGAGACAAGGGAGCCCAGAGCAGCTGTGCCTGAAGCACGTTTATAAATCTCAGCCCGTATCCCACGTTGTGCTGTGCCAGCAGCAGGCTTCAGGGGGGATAATATACAGAGCTGAGGTCCAACACATGGGTCTCCTTCAGAAAGAGACATGAAATGCAGGTCTTGTTTCTCCTTCTCCTCCTGGAAAATGTTGGGTGCTCCAGCGGGAGCAAGCCGTGGGAAGACACGGTGCCGGCACGCAGTCAAGACCTACCCTCACCTACCTGGTGAGCAGGAAAGGCTGGGTCCTGCCTTCAGAGGAAGGTGCTGGGGACCTGCCTTCACACGGACATGGCCAGGATGCGATGCTGGAGACGACGCAGGGTCGAAACAAGCATCAAAACCAACTGCTGGGAGCCCACAGCCCCACGCAGGGAGAGATCGCGGGGAAAGAGGGGGATGCTGATCCCAGGCATCGCAAAGAGGGCACATGGAGGGCGGTCTTCTACCTCCGTTCCTCCTAATGCAGCTTTTTTTAGCAGGCACGAGCCTGTCCCCCCTTTCCTTAAAACCCAGGGAAGCTGCTGGCTGCATCCTGCACCCCCACCCAAACCCACCCTCCCCAGGACACCTTTGTGGAGCTGCTGCAGGACGCTCCCAGGAGCTGCAGAAGGACCAAGCAGCTGCTGAGGGACCAGCAGCCCTAACCCAGACCCCATCCCTCCTGGCCACGGAGCTCGGAGGAGCAGCTCCCTCTGCCCCCTCCACCACGCAGCCAGTGCCACCGGTTCAATCCTTCTTTGAAGCCGGCGAAGACCACACGCACCGCTGGAAGTTACTTGCGCGACAAGCCACCGGAGCCTCTTGTGCATCCCAGGGCCAGCGTGTGGTATTAGAAAGGATGTGCTGGTGTTTTTTTCTCCCCGCCACCGCGATCACAGGAGAGAGATGAAAGATGAAGGGGCAAAGTGAGCCAGCCCACAGCCGTCCCTCCTTTCCCTATTGGAGCGACAACTCTCCAACACGCACCGGCCTATATTTAACCCGCTGCAACCAATCATACCAAATCCCCTCCTAATCCTCCAACAATAACCCACGACAATTTAAACCCCGAGGATAGATCCTAAGCAGCTTTTTTCACCCACCGTGTCCCCCTCCTGCAGCAGGCAGGGCAAGGGCGGGCAGCGAGGAGGCAATGCCCTCGCATCCCCAAGGCTGGAGATGCTTATGCACAAAGACCGGCAGCGATGCTCTTGCAGAGGAGGAATCCCACTCGGATAACTCCAGTCCCACCTGGTTTCATGGGAAGGTGACACCTTTGAAGCTCTTAAGCAACCGATACCACCTAAATCTGGGTGCAAACCGCTCAGCATCTCAGCCACCGAGTGTTCACATCGCCACAGAGTCATACCCTGGCAGGAAAAATTAACGGTGGGTTGACGGTGCCAGGTTGCCGTCTGAGAAGGCAACGTATGAGAGAATCCTACAAAAAAAATGGATCAAGAGATGAAGGGAGCAGGGGGATGCAAAAAAGCACCTCCTGGTCCTTGTATGGGTGCGCTGTAGCAGCGGAGCCAAGGCTCAGTGGGTGCACGCGCCTGGTGGGGACATGGGATGGACAAGGACAACGGCGCGTGAAGTCCTCCGTCCCAGCGCAGCCCTAAATTAGACCAGACTAAGCCTTTCGGATGAATAGTCCCTGCTGGGGCACAGCTCTTCCATATTAAAATGTAGGTGGCCTAGACCAGAGCCGTGGGTACCAGGAGCCATCACATCGGTGGGGAAACGTGCCCCCCCGCTTTGCAAATACAAAGCCCCCAAGCCCAACCAAGAACATCTCCAAACCCTGCTGCAAAACCAGCGTGCCAGCACCCGTGGCGAGCACGGATGCTCTCAGACCCACGCACGGCCAGTTCATCGCGTGCCTCAACGTCACCCAGGCATAATGCCACTGAGCTGTCCCCAGCAAGGCCACGTCCTCAAGCACCGCGGGGACTGCTAGAGTGCTTGGAGGAGCATACTCAGCCTTGTGGGGAGCAAGGAGATGTTGCCTCTGCAGTTGGAGAGGACCGCCTCCGAGAGCTCTGCTAGCTTTCCGCTAATTTTGGGGGTGCAGGCGACCTCTCCAAGGCAATGGGATGACAGCCAGTGGCTTTTCCCACCCCAAGGAGCGGTAGTTTGCCTGCAGGTCCATGAACCAGCTCAGATGCGGGGTTGGTGTAGCGCTCCACATCCCATCTACACCAGTGAGCAGGAGCAGGGATCCAGCTTGCACTGATCCTGCTCCAGGGCACCACCAAACCTCCAGCACCTGGAGCCATTCAAAGTCCTTCTTCTGTGAATTGCTCCTCCAGCTGCATCACTTTGGGGATGGTCCAGCTTTGCCGTAAAGACCTGCTCGCGTGCAGGGAACGTGGCCTGACCTGTAGCACCCAGGCTTTAGGACACGACACTCAAAGCTGTTGCACGGCCATCATGCAACAGCTCCAGCTGCCGCTGCCAGGAGAGCAGAGGACACCACGGGGCAGGGGATGGCCAGCACTAGGGCCACCTCTCCCAGCCAGGAGAGAGAACACTCAGCAATTACTGTCACGGCCAAACAGACTCAAGTGGGGAAATTAATTTATTGCCAAAATCAGAGTAGGATAATGAGAAATAAAACCAAATTCTAACACACCTCCCTCACCCTGTCCCACCTCTCCCTTCTTCCCAGGCTCGACTTCACTCCCAATTTCTCCACCTCCCCCTTGTAGTAGCACAGGTGGATGGGGAATGGGGGCTGCGGTCAGTTCATCACACCTTGTC
>JAVKLA010000002.1:470056-531965 GCA_034782735.1 Sagittarius serpentarius
ATCTCTGCTCCGGCGCCTGGAGCACCTCCTGCCCCTCCTTCCTCACTGACCTGGGGGTCTGCGGAGATGTTTCTCTCCCATGTTCTCACTCCTCTCTTCTCTGGCTGCTGTTGCGCAGCAGTTTTTTATCCCTTCTTAAATACGTTACCCCAGGGGCGCTACCACTGTCACTGATGGGCTCGGCCTTGGCCAGCGGCGGGTCCGTCTTGGAGCCGGCTCTGTCCGACATGGGGGCAGCTTCTGGTGTCTTCTCACAGAGAAGCCCCCCTCTCCCAAAACTTTGCCACGCAAACCCAATACATTCTCCCCGGCAAGGTCAGAGGGAGGTGGGATCATTCCACTAAACCAGGCAGGGACGGATGCTCAGATGGTGGATGACTGTCCCTGGCCGCCCAATGCTCTGCCTTCCAAGGGACAGGAGGGCTCCGAGAGGGGCCTCAGGTGCTGGAGCATGGAAAAAGCAGCAGGAAAACCTTCAGCTTGGGTCACACCAAGGGACAAGGAGCCAGCAAGGGTGTGTTTGTAGGTTCTGGTGACCAAAGTGACTGCGAGAAGTCGCACCGCTTGTTGCTGATCCCATGGGATGGGCATTTAGTTCACCAGGACCTGCTGAATATGCACAACCCGCTGCCATGCTCCTGCCCAAACCCTGCAACAAGCGTCCGTCCACCTTTGCTGACGGTGGTGATGTGACTATGAGCAAGGTCCTAACATCATCCTGCAAGAGGACGGCCTGTCCCACTGCGACCCATGCTGGCCAGCACCCGAGTGGGACTGGGAGCTGCAGCTCCCTCTCCGCGGCTTGAAGCCCACCCAGAAGATGTCTCCAGGATTTTGGGGACCTCGACGCCTCTCAAGTCTTGGAAGGGCAGGCAGAGCACAGCCACAGCACCAAGCCCCCAGAGCCACCTGCAAGCAGCCCGGACCTCCATCCTCATGCTCCCGGCGGAGGGAGGCAGAGGAATTGAAACCAATTTAGCTCCCAGGAAAGCGTGGCAGAGCAGCTTGCAGCTCAAGAGCCTCCTTGTAAACAAGTCCTTTAATCCAGCGCTCGGCAGCTAAGGCAGGAGCCCCAGCTGGTATTACCTGGGGCAGCTACACAGATGCCTTAGGGAGATGGACACAAGCAACAGTCCTGTCTGGAGCAGAATATTGCTCATCTATTGATAAAACAGCCTCCGTACAAAGCTGACAGATGCTTCGCGAGCGATAAGCGGTGCATTAGCTCTCCTCCAGCTTCCCACACTGTCAAGCCAGCAGATATTAAACACGAAGCAGCGGCGCCGGGGGAGCACCGCGGAATGATGCGTAATAAAACTCTGCTTCTCTGCACCAACGCACAAGCAGCCACCGTGCTCGGCGGGGTTTGCAGCCTCCCCATCCGTCGGTGAAAGAGGAGGAGGGTGCAAGGTAGCAGCCCAAAACAGCAGCAACCCTCGCAGCGCCGGAGACAAGATGCCCTGTCACCGAGTGGCACCGGATGATGCTCCCACCCAGAGTGAGCTGCTGGACTGCTGATCTGAAGATGAGAGCGGTCACAGCCGTGCTGTCACAGCTTTAGGAAGCTTCGGAGGAGCACGCTGAGCCTGCGCACCAGCTCAGCCACCTTGGAGGGGATTTACAACCGCTCGTTACTTTGGGAAATGCCGTTAAAGTAAATGAGAAATCCATATTCCTGCTCCTCACCCCTGCTGCATCAGCCTTAAAAACTCATCTCCTGTTTCTGGGTTCAAGTACACATGGCTAAGACTGGAACGTGTACGTAGGGGATGCTGTAGCCTCCTTTGAAGCCCTAACGCCCACCCATAAGCAGTGCAACCTTGGCACATCCCCCTTTTAAAACATCCTCAAAGGCAAAGAGCAACCGCAGGCTGCGGCTAAAAACAAGGCAGCATGCTCAACATGCAAAGCCATCGAATTTGGGGTCAGGCTTCCTCCTGGTTACAGTAAAACCTTCCAGTCTTTGCCCTCACCCTCCAATCCTTCCCCATCCTCTCCCAATCCACTGCACATCTCTCCTGCTCCAAGCAAGGACACATCCACGCTGGCATGTGCAGACCCCAAGGACGCTCACGCTCCATCATACCCCCAAAGAGATGTTTGCAAAAGGGCAATCCAAACACCTTGGGGTGCACAAAGCTCGGCCACGGGCAACCTGCTGCTGCTGCCGTCCCAGCACGGAGCTGGAGGAAGGGATGCAGGGAGAGTTTGCTGCCATTTTCTTGGTGCTGCCACACCACAATCCTCATTGCTCGGAGGTTTTGCGTGTCAGGTGCCAGCTCGTTTCGGCTGCAAACAGCACCGGTGTGGCGCCAGGAACCAGACTGCTCACTGCGAGCGCAGGTGAGGTGCTCCGAGCCAGGTGACACCAGCTCCGCTGAGGGGGATGGAGGAGACCCGGCAGCTAACGAGGCAGCAAACAGCGATGCTTTCCGGTGTAATTAGATCAGTTAATAGTTCCTGCAGATCAAAATCACACCTAACAGAATTAGGGGAACTGCCAAGACAGCTGCTCCCCACCAAAGCTGTTTCAATAAAACACATCCCTGCACAAGACGGGCTCAGCAAAGGGACAGTGTCACCAGCACGGCCGTGGGAGACCGTGTACAACGGGTGCCCACCACCGGCAAGACCAGACCTCGGCCTGACACCAACCTGGAGCAGACGGACCAAAAGTCCTGAGCCAGATGTTTGGTGGTGGGAGCCCACTGGGATGCCTTTGGCAGCAATCACGGTCCTGTGGCAGGTTTTCTAGCAGGGGGAGAGGACGAAGCTGGTGTTCAAGCCAGGAGGGACGTCGTGGGACTCCTTAGAGCTTCATGCTCCCATCTCAGATGGGTCAGCTCCAGCTTGTCCTTCTGAGGTTGCTCCAGCGTTGCTGGGCTTCGGCTTTAGGAGCCTTTCTCCCCAGTTTCACAGCCCCAAAGCCATTTTCTATGAAAAGGGAGCTCTGGTCAAATAACCACGTTGCCTTCCTCTACCCATCCCCTACCGGAGACACTCGAGGCAGGCAGACATCTCCAACAAGCCATGGGCTTCTCTGGGGTGAACAAGCTGGTAAATAGCAACTGGCTGAGCCCAAAACACTTTTGCCGGCGTGCGCAGAGCAACACAGATCCCCTCGGCTCGGGGGCACGTGCCATTACCACGCAGCTGGGAGAAGAGCAGCTTGCAAAAAGGTCCACGTCGGAGCAATTACTACAGGAGTCTAAGGGGCCCGTCCGACACAAATCCAATTTTCAAGGAGGCATTGCGCTGCTAAGAAGAGACGCCCATCTTCTGAAAGGCTCGGTGGGAACCGCTCGCGACGCTGCCCAGTGGCGGGGGGGCTAGCCGAGACCCGCAAGTGCCCACAGCATCCCGCTCGGGGAACCGGGACGTAAGTGGGAGCAACCGTAATTCTGCACCTCCCCGTGTCAATCGCTCCAGGGGATTCAGGGATGTCACCCCTGGGGAGGAAGCAGCTGCTGCAGTTGAGCCAGCAAGCTCCTCTCCGCCGACGGGGAGGATGCTTGATGCAAGTCAAGAGCTGCTCCTGCTGCTCTGGGGTCTTTCCAAGTGCTCCAGCAAGGCTGCAGCACCACAAGGAGTAGGGGGTAGAGACGGATCCCTCTGGGTGAGGGTGCTGAGATCCCTCTGGAGATCCTGGGGATAGCCTCCAGGCACACAGGCATGCTCACATGTGCTGAAAGCATCTCGTTTGGCTTTGTAGACGTGCCCTTGGTGTAGCTTTCTCCCCTGTATCCTTTGGGCAAGGAGAGATACTCGCTGCATCCATTTCACAAGCGCCAGTTTTGGACAGCCAGGTCCAGCATCTCCTCCAGCATTGCCCTTGACCCCCCCCATTAACAACGGGGAGGCAGGAGAGAGGTGCCAGGCAGGAAAATAGGGACAATCTCACCCTGACTTTTCACTCAAAGATGAGAGAGATGCTATGACAGAAGCCAACGCGTGCAGACGACCAGAAGTGACCAAAGGCAACAGCAGAGCTTGTCTTCTGCAGCGCTGGCCATAGAAGTCATCACTCCCGACGGTGGCAACCAAGCAGCAGACAGCGGAGAAGGATCTTTGCACGAGTTCACTGAATTACTGTTGACTAAAAATAGCCAGGCTGCGGGAAGTCGCAGGGCACCTCCGAGGCACGCTCCCAAAGGGCGGCTGCAGAAGCGAGGGGTAATGCGGACAGACAGGCAGATGGGCCGCAGAGCTTCGCAGTGGGGTGAGGAGCAGGAAAAAAGGGAAGGGAAACCAGAGGCTGCTCCCATGTCACTGCTTCTCAACCAGGAACTGGCGGGGGGAGGATGTTTTTGCACTCTCTGACTCAGGGATGCTCTGTTCATCCCTCCCGGCACAGCCACACGGGCTCCTCTGCCCACCATGAGCCTCTTCTTTGGATTTCCACCCCCAAAAAAAAGCCCCCTACAAGGTCCAAGCTCTCACCAGCTTTGCCGCTGCCCATGGGGGTCTCCAGCAGTCCTGGGATTTTCAGCGAACTCTGCAGCTCCAGGGCTTCTGGGGGAAGTCACACCAGAATGGCACGCTGGTGGTGATGGGAAGGTGGTGGGGGCCTTAGCATGCAGCCCCAAAAGTGGGGGGCGCCGATGCTCCTCTGCACTGCTGCGTGTCCCAACACGCAGCCTGGCCGTGCCTCAGTTTCCCTAGCTGAAGGTATTGCACCTTGTAAAGCAACCAGGCTCTTTGCAGACTCTGAACAAGCAGTGCCAGTGCGCTGGTTGCTCAGCAGACCTTCCGCAGGTTTCCTCTGAGCGGATCCCCCTGGCAGATCCCCCTGCTCGGGGACTCCTGAATGTTCTTGCTTTGCGTTTTCTTGTCCCCACCAGCAAGCCCAGCTCGAAGAAGAGGCTCCTTGGGCCCAATTTTACAACGTATGGTGTCCTTCTGCCTTGGAGCAGCAGATAAAAAAAAAAAAAAAAAAGCACTTACGGCTCCCGGCTGCCTCCATCTGGATGAGTTTTTCCATACGGAACGGATGGTGAAGCAGAGAGGGCAGAGGAGTGCGGAGGTCCCCATCCCAAGATAGCACATCCCAGTCTCCTTCAGCATGGTCCATGCACTCCTCTCTTCCCAAATAGTTCAGGTCACGACACTTTTCCCAGCGGGAACAATTTCGGTGCTCACCACCTCCTCACCACCACCTTTGGCATCAAAGGCCATCACAGCACTCGGTCCTGCACCAACCACAGTTTCAAAACCAGTTTCCCAGTAGGGAGAGAGGAAATGCAAACTGGGCCCCATCCTCACCTTCGCAAAGGACAGGGCAAGAAGGGAACCTCCCTGGTAGCAGCTCACACACGTTTCAGTTCAGCTTCTGTCAGAGATAACAAAGACAGTGGCAGTGAGGAGCAGCCAGGGGATAAAGGCCGACAGCTTCGTGCGCACGCAGAGGCGATGGAAGAGCCCGAGCAGATGTCCAAGAGGAGCTCTTGGGTACCTGGCTGAGATGAACCATCAGCTGGCCTCCACCACTGCTGCTCTTTCTCACCTTTGTGCTTCGGGGCTCTGTTTCTGCTTCCGGACTCCAGCTGATGCCAGACACAAATATGAGGAGCTCATCCCAAGCCTCCCGAAGCAGAAACCTCCAACATCCCAACAAGGCTGGAGGGAAGGCGAGGTTCCAGCACTCGCCGTGGTCCACTGAGCCACCTATTCATCCCTGCGTTACTTGGCAGAGCCCCAACAGCAACGAAAACCCATCAAAGGACCTGGGAAAGCAAACCAAGCTGTGCGCAGATGAGATGAGCTCCAGCGGAAAAAAAGATTCGATTGGCTTGGCAAGACAGACGAGAGCCTGATCTCCTGCTGAGTCGATTTTGAAAGCTCCGCTGGGGTTTTTTAATCCAGCAGGAGATTTCTGCCACCTCCCAGGGTTTGAGCGTTTTTGTGACAGACCTGTGGGTTGCCAAGCAGAAATGAAGTCAACTCCGTTGAGTTCCCATGCAGGCTGGCACGGCCTTTCCTCTGGCACCTCCAGAACAAGTTAGCTCTTGTAGAAAGGCAGAGAAATGGCAGCTTAGATTTTCGCCCACCGTCTGGGCAAGGGGATAACGCAATGCATTGGGCTGACGCAAGTTCTGGCCCATTACTCCCTTCGCTGGACAGATTAAGGGCTGCTCCCACACGGCTCCTCTGTCCTGACCACCCAGATGGTGGGGGGAAAGCCCAGGATGTGCCAACAAGCAACACAGCAGGGACACGGGAAGGAAGGGATTGCCATAACTCCAAAATTACATTGTAGGAGAGCAAAAAGCTCTCTGGTGACACTTACCGTCCTCCGTCTCTTGCCAGACGATGCCCTCCAGGTTCACGCTGGTCCCAGGCTCGCAGGGGCCCAGGCACTCGGGCTCGGTGGCCAGGGCCACATCGCAGGTGTTCACTCCCACCGAGCGGGTGCGTACCATGATCTGCTCGCAAGGTGACGAGATGTCGTTGTTGACGACGGGGACAAGGAGGTGCAAGGGCAACACCGCAGGCGTAGAGACCGGAGACTCCATCTGTGGGGAAGGAGAAACACGCCAGTCACCATCAGGAATACAGGAAGCAGAACAAGTATCAACAGGCATCTACATTCCTGGAGAACCTCAAGCCGAGGGCTGCCACCTTCCCGATGCCTGTGCCAGCAGGCAGTTCAAGTCCCACACCCTGTCAGAGGACAAGGATCTCGCAGATCTCTCTCACCTTAGCATGCCCACAGCCACGTAACCCTAAAGAGCCGGCACTTTGTAGTCACATAGATCACACCCAAAAGTCATTCTGCAGGAGATATCTGCTCTCCTGCTTGACAGAGTTTGTGCCAAGTTCCTTCCCTGATGGCTTTTACCAGTCTAATCATCCCCGGTGAGGATGCCTTTTGGCTATTGCTCAGATGTTAACGCAGTCAATGGCTTTGGACCTGATGGCTCATTAGAAGAGGGGAAAAAAAAAAAATTACAGGCTTCTGCTCAACTGGCAGGACTGGACAAACGAGTAGCGGTCTCCCTCCAGCGCCCATGAAAACCAACATCCTCCTCCTCCCAAATCTACCCTGTGACCACCTGAAGATGCAGGCGTTCAGATCACACCCCTCTGCGCAAGTATCCATTACAGAACCTGATCCGGCCGATGGCCAAGCCAACTGTGCCAGCCATCGTGCTCTCCTTGCGCATGGAAACCACATCCCATGGCCAGAGCTGGGCTTGGAAAGCCAACACGCCAAGTGAAACCACGGCCAAGCCACCCTGCCGCTGACAAGCCAAGGTCCTTGGCCGCTCTGCCACGCTAGCAGATTACAGCAGTGTTAGGAGAAGGATGGCTGACAGGCTGATTTTGCTGCTGGCCAAGGGAAGGGTAGGGTGGAGACCTTCCTACCCTTCAGGGTTCATCAGCCAAGCCAGCCGCAGTCAGTCAACCCCTCGCTTTCGCTCACGAGGATTTGCAGCAGTTTCGGGGCTAGCTGCTCCTCCCCTGCTCAGACGTCCTCTCTTTACGGTTTATGATCTTGATAAGATACTGAGCAACCTCAAAAGAGATGTAGACTGAGAAAACTAAATCAAATCATCAGCGAGCGCTGACCTGGCTTTCAGTTTCAGGCAGGGGAAGATCCCTCTAGAACATCCAGCACTACACTGAGAGATGTCCTGCTAAGCCTCTGCTGAGGAGAGATGATTGTAACCGTGGGGAGGCCAAGCTTGCTGGTCACCAAGAGCAGACACAGACTCCAGCCCATGACCACTTCCAACCTCGCTACTGGCTCTCTCTGGCCAATGCTGCTGACAGCCACCAAACGGTTAAGGCTCTCACCCTGAACTGGCATCCCGGTCCTGACCAGCTGCCAAAATCATCTGCTCCCTCTCTTGTTCACGTGCCTCCATCCTTTAAGCAAGATAAATAATTCCCAGCAGAAGCGTGCATGTCCAGCCTCACCTGCCCCACACAATATGGTGCGCACAACCGCAGTGAGCGGCTAGAGCACCCCATCTCCCCATCAAGCCGTGACCCCACAAAGCCTCTCTGCATCCTCAGCAACGCCAACATCATCCGCAAGCGGAGAAGGTGCAAGAAGCAAATCTCTAGGCAGAGAAGCGGAGAGGAGCACATCACATCCGCCCAGCGGCTTCTGCCTGCTCCCACGGGGGTGGCTGCGGGCAGGGGACACAAACGTGACCCCCACAGAGAACTCTGAGATCTTCTGTCTCTGCCAGGGCAAGTGGATTTGCTCTTCCAGTAGCAGAGCACAAAGCACCTTCTGCCCGCGTGCCTGCAGCCCTCTCCTTGTCCTCCTGCACCCGTCCGCTCTCCAGACAGCTCGTCAGAGCACAGGCACCCCACGGAGCGTTAAAGATGGCCTGGAGGTCTCGAGCAGCAGTGGCTGGACCGCAAGGTCCCCTCTGCTGGCAGCACAGCTCGTGCTCCGCAGCTCTTTTCCCCACACGCTGCCTCTGACCTCCCACTGGCAGGACCAGCTCTCCCCCAGGAGCCCATCCCCAGCTCTCCATCACCACCCGCCTCCGAGGCTACCCCACAGCTGGTGCCCCAGCTGCATCCCATGGGATTTGAGAAGGGTGTTTTTGGCAGGAAAAAAAGGCCCACAAGCCTGCTGGAGAGGAGGGCTGCACTCCCGCAGACAAGTCACCCCCCGCAAAATACAGCGGCCTCATCTTGCCCGTCTCCTCAGATCCAGGGCAAGAAAGCTGCTCAAAGGAAGCACGAGGCTCCTTTGAAGGAGCTCAAGAAAACAAACTGCTCCTCAACACCACGTTTTGCAAACCAAAAGCAAGTCTCCAGCAATGAAATAGCCACAGAGGAACCAGGCAGGGCTGCCTGACTTTGGTGGGCAGCAGCAAAAGCCCAGGCGGTGATGGGGAGCACTTGCTCCCATCGCCCCGGGAGCAGCGGCTGCGTGTGCACGCCGAGGACCTGCGGGTTTTGAAACCGTTCAGCTTCCTTCCACTTTGCGACAGAAACCACAGCGCAGCACAGGAGCGTTTAATTACAGTTCCAGCTCTGCTAATTATCGCCCGGTCACATTCGTAATCTGCATTATGCCATGGTGCATAATAAGCAGCTCGCTGAGATCTCTCTAATAAGCGAGGCGGCTTGATGGGATTTCATATTTCACCCTACACTGGAACAAACAGAGCCTCGTTTAGCAACCATGGGGAGACAAGGCGGCTCTCCTGCTCCCTTGCCCGAAGCTCAAGAGCAAAATAAAAAGGCCCAGCGTGGCTTTCCAAGGGCGAGGGCAGGAACAGAGCTGCCTCGCTGGGACACATCCGCAAAAAGCCAAAAGCCACGCCAGAGGAAGAGTCAGATGGATCAATGCCCGAGTTCATCACCCCCCCGCATGTGTCTCATCTCCCGGTGCCACAACTTTTCATCCTCCTGCTTTATCGAGCAAGGTCAGGAGATTCACCCGCTGGTGGCTGCAGGACAGCCGGGGGGAGCCAAGGCAGCCCCCGGTACTGCAGGGCGGCTCTGCCGGCCGCTCTCACTGGCGGCAGGCACCCAGCTCTCTCTGCCGGGCCACAAGCCAAGGGAGATGCTGGCACTGGGGCCGCTGGGCAGCACTTATACCCTCAAGCAGCAGCTTTCGCATGTCCTCCAGCTAGCAAGGCTGAGCTAGCAAAGATCTCCAGCTCCCCAAAGCAAGCCCTCCACCCTCCGGGCTTCCAGCTCCAATGCACACCACCCCCCGAGCAAATCACTTAACGCTTCTGGGCCCTAAATCCCCTTTGCAGAAGGAAAATTTATTTCTCTTTCCTTGCCGGGTAGGCTCTAAGATTAAATGCTGGTGAGTGCAAACACAGTCACTATGCGCTTGCTGCTGGAGGGAGCTTCTATGTCTCCACAAGAGTTACACAGGGTGAAGCTTCCCCGTAACGGCACTGGCCGTCCGCGTCCGCCCGCTGCTGCCTCCCCTAATGAAGGCCCTTTGTGTTTCTCACCGAAGCTTTCCCATCACGAGGAACGTGCTTTCACCACCGCCGAGGACAGAAGTGGAACAGAGCCAAGCCCAGGCGGCGGCGGTGGCCAGCACAAGCACTGCTCGATGGGGAAAAAGCAAATCCACCGAGAGTGTGATCGGTGATGCTGATGGCGCCAGGCGATGCCGGTCCTGGGGGAAGGGCTCCAGGTGGGTAATTAAAACCTACCCCTCATCGTAGCCCTCACTCAAAGGTGGGACAGGGTCCCACGTGAAGGGAAGTGCGGCGGTGGGTGCCAGCATACCGAGATGCACACAAAGCAGCTCCTGCCATCTTAGAGCTGTGCCAGCACAGCTTCGTTAACATCAGTCACCGTTAAGGGGACTTCACAGCAGCAATTAGCTAACAGGAGAAAAAGACAGCACAACAAAAATAAAAACATTGTACTAATTTTGATGCCAACCCCTAAACTACCCAAACCGCCCACTCATATTCATGAGTATTATGGTTTGCTCCCAATAATCAAAGTCACCAGGCAAGAAAAGTGCATTTTTGAGCAACAAAAGCCAATAGGGACACCAAAAACCCAGAGAAGAGCAACCAGCAGAGATATTTGTGGTGCTTCTACAAGGATGGAGAGGGTGCGAACAACCACGTGGGGTAGGGCACCCACAGACCTGCACCCCATTTGTCAGCAAGACCACTGATGCAGCTGAGATGGTGCTAGGCTTCCAGTGTATGCCCCCTTTAACGAGCTACGCAGCGCGGTGGCCCATTTTTCTCATCTAGAAGGGTCCTTCAACTCCTGCAAACGCAGACAGACCACAAAAGCCAAAGGGAAGCCTCATTACTGGTCACAAACTCTTAGCTGCCATGGGCCAGGAGACAAAACATGGACCAAAACCGCTCCATCACAGAAGCGTTGCTTGAGGCTGCAGCCGACACTTCCCACATCACTGCATGGCTCAGTCCAACATTTGGGAGCTTTGATGTTGTCACTCTTGTCCTGCTTAGTCACCACATCCCCAACAGCTTTGCTTTTTCGGAGTCGGACCTGGGAACATGAGCTTCCAACTCCTTGAAGAGAGATAACCAGCGAGCAGATCCATCCAGTTGATGAGCATCTTTGGTGGGCATCTCCAAACCTCAAAACTGCAGCACCTCACATGCCTTTCCCCCGCTGCCGGTGACCTCGGCAAGGATTTCAAAGAGGAACCACAGTCTTCTCCAATCTGACCCCCTAACCCGGGTATGCAGAGCCTGAGACAAATCCCTTTGTTGGCACTGGTGCCCACCATGCCTACGATTTAATCTTGAATCTACTTGCAAGCATTGCTCAATAAGCTCCAACAGACTCGCCCAGAGCTCCTGGTCACATCCCCCAGCGACAACATCTCGACACACTGGAGGCACACAACCCCAGGCAGCATGGAGGAGGCTCCAGAAGACCCCCTCCCCGAATAGCATGGGTGGCAACGAACCCTGACTGTTTGCTGGCTGCTTTTGTCTGGACCACAGCAAGACAGTAGCCAACAAGAGCTTCCGATTAATCTCCACATGCAGGGATATAATGGTGGCACAAGCGTCAGGTCCAAGGATGGAGCCAGGACCGTGACCTGAGGCACCGATTCCGATACTGTTGCCTGTTGCTCTTCCCTCTTGCTAGCTGGAAGTTGAGGTTGCCGACATCAAGATGTGAAAAAAAAGAAATCTGTTTTAGAAGAAAGTTTCCCTTCCCTGGAAAAACACCAGCTTAAATAAGCTAAGCCAGTTATTTCTACGGACCGTGGGAACACACTCAGGGAGGACGTAGGGTTTAGTCGGCAAATCTGAGCCCACAGGACGTCAGGGCAGCTGGTCCAAGAAAAAAGGAGGATTGTCATTTCTCACAGCCCCCTCTAGCAAGAAGCAGTAAATGCCACGAGAAGGAAGGATTAATCCTTCCACGTGCTGCAGAGAGGAACAGGCTCAGCATCACACTCCCCAAATTCGCTCTGCAGAGAGGACAAGCAAGTTTGGGACCTCCTGGCCAGTGCCACCATCAGAAGAGCCAGGCAAGTTGGATGGGAACTAAGGATTTTTAAGTAGCTGCGGTCCAAATTTCCCTCCTTGGACGATGCAGCTTGTCCTTGGAAGCCAGCAGGTAAAGCCAGCCCCAGGGTGCATGGCAGGCTGGGAGAGAGACAGCGAGTGCAGATGGTCTGGACTGCCTCTGCAACCAGGACTCTCACCGTCCCCCCAAAACCAAACCAGGAGAGGCTAATTCCTCCCCACACTCCTTGGCGGCTTGTCTCACACCCCCAGACACTTGCCTGAGATTCATGGCACCTTCCAGCCCCGAGGCTGTTGACGGCAGAGCATGACGGGAAGGCTCTGCCTACAAAAGGCTGCCTGCGCATCCTCTCCCGGCCATGCGAAGCACCTGCATCCCAGCTCTGAGGTCCAGCTCTCCCCTGCGCGGAGAGGCTTTGCCTCCATCCATGCAAACCCCTTCCCTGGCCGGCAAGTCCCTGCAGAACGGCGGGAGGAGATAGTGGCCAAATGGCTGGCACAACACGGCACGCCGGCGACGGTCGGCAGGCACGTTTCAAACTCAGACTCATCTTTATCTGGGTATTTTGGGGAGGACCTGGGTGGGGAAATCTGCCCTGGCCGCACATGAGCAGGCCACAGGAATGAAAGCCTGGACAAGGACTTCTGCATGAAGCTCACGGTCCCACCTCCAGCACAGCTGAAGACAGACCCAGTCACGGTTAGCGGGTATATCGGGGCGTGACAGCCCATCCGGTAACACCACAGGTACAATCTCCCACTGTGCCAGTGACGAGGGACTGATCCAAACACCCAGATGACCCGGACAGTCATACGCTTATCAACCCTGGCCACACTGCTGGAGAAATGCAAATATTACCCAGCATGACCTTGGACAAGCCGCTTTCTCTCCCCGGCAGAGAGGGGAATAAAATCCCTGCTTGAACACAACCAGCCTTATCTCAGTGCTTGCAGCGTTTTGAGATCAAGAGGAGGCAGACGCCACAGAGGCACAGTCTTGCATATTACTGCTTCTTCAATAAAGCCAGGAATAGTATCCAAGACAGACGTGCTGGCACCAAGTCACCTGCTCCAACCACTTTCAAGACTATCAGATCTGCTCTAGGAAGGAGGGAAAGAAAAAAAAAAGGTGTCTCTGGTAGGAGAGAGGTAGCGAAGAGCAGCGATGAAAGGGGACAGTTGACGTGAGCAAGAGACACGAGAAAGAAGAAATCCAAGCTGGGACCTCCATGCATCAGTCCCACCAGATGACTGAGGGCCTGCTGGTGTCTCAGTTCACCTACTGCCAACAACCAATATCCCACGGAGCGGTTGCACCAGGCTCACCTCCTTTATTGAATTAAAATGCGAAGCAGCTCACTTGGGGGTGAAAAGGGGAAAGAACCCATGCGGAAAAGCACTAGAGATGCGTCTGGGTCAAGGGAGGGCAGAGATGGTTGGAAACATGGAGTCCGACTGCAGATGGCTGCAAGCATCCTTCGCGTTGACCAACCCAGACTTTGGCCCCTTCTTCAGCACCACTGCTGCCGTGCGGAGGCTGCTCCTGGTCACCGGAGTCATCCTCACCTCTGGCAGCACCGTCCAAGCAGGAAAGCTCTGACAACAGCAAGCAGCTTCCCACTGGGAACCCAGGTCTCACATTAAGCTCCCCCATGCCGTGCCCACCTTCCTGTCAACACGGTCAACATTGCTGATGTTGGCTTCTTACACTGCTGCTCTGCCTCCAGAATCCCCTGCACCGCCAACACCAGTCATCTGTCCTTCGAGCCAGGATGCTAACTGGAAGAACCACCGTGAGGCAAAGTCTTGCTTTTATTTATTGTCTTTCCTCCAAACCCAACAAAATAACTAGGCAACTCTATCCAAGCAGAAAAAGGATCCTCCTCCGCCACAGGAGACACAACAGGCCCATTTCCTGGGGATCTTCTCAACCACCAGTGGAGCCCACCTCTTCAGTGCCTCCCTTCAGAGATGTGCAGGTCATCTTCTTTTTGCTTTCTGGGCTGGAGGCCATCATCTGTTCCCCAGGAACCGGTTCCCCAGCAAGGTCCCAGCCCAGCCTTCTTGCAGAAGACAGTTCTTCAAGTCCCTGAAACCCCCCCGCAGCTCACTATGTCCATCTACACGAGGCTCCACCAGCTGCCATTCCCCGGCCGCTCTCAACCAACCACCCCCACGTTGATTTTCTCATCTGTTCCCACTAAAAGATGTTCACGTAGGAAGAGCAGAAGCAAGAGGACCAAAGCCACAATTACAGCGAGGCAGACACATTTTTCTGCTTTGGACCACATGAAATGTATGCCCAAATCTGAGCAGCACTCAAATGGCCACCGTTAACACTAGCACTCTTTGACCAGCACATTAGAGCAGGCAAAGGAGCAACATAAAAGCTTTCACGAGCACCTCGGTGCATCAGTCTCCCGGAAGGAGGATATAAATCCAGGAGGCCTTTCATGAACCACTTGCCGCGGTGTGATGCAGCTCCAGCCTCCGTTAAAAGACCGCTGATAACTGCTGGCTACACAAAACCCAGCCAAAGGATACACAGGCTGCAAACAGCCAAGCTAGAGACAACCCTAAAGCCCAAATCTGCAAAGCAGGCAAGGGAAATCATGAAAAGGCAGCGTCTTCGTGGCAAGTTGCTTTAGCCCTGCCAACTCCCCGGTGAGCAACGAGACCTATGGGGTCTGTCTCGAGCTACAGAGCACCCTGGCCGGGATCCCGAGCACCAGGGCCACAGGTTCATCCAGAAACAACCCACCACTCACACAGCTCTAGGGACAACGAATGTATGACAGAGCTTGGCATCTCCATTTAGGCACATCAACAGGTCTGCCCTGCCACTCAGTGTGGGTAACCCTGTAGCTCCGAGAAGGCTATACAGAAAGCAGTTAATCTCTGGTTTTAAGGAGAATTATATTATGCTTGAATTGAAGTTCCTACTGCAAGCATTGCCATACCCGTGCTAGGTACACATCAGCATGAGCCCTAGACAGCAGGTTCCCACCACCACAGTTAGAGGTCTCAATGCAAACACCCCAGGCCAGGTCCTTCTCGGAGGATACCTGACCCCTCCAGCACCTTCAAAGAGGTCAAAAGAACATGGTACTCCCGATTTGCTGGGCACTATAAGAGAGACTGAAAACAGGCGCTCTGGAGATGATGAGAACCCTGAAGTTACAAATAAACCTCGACCAGGATTAGCAACCAACGACAACACGCTGAGACAGACATTTGGTAGGTCAGGGCTGAGCACGAGAAGCTGGCACAGCAGCTCAGCTGTTGGTTAGGAAGCGGCACAGCCCCACCTGCCTGGTTCAACCTTTTTTTCATTGTTTCCGCCCAATTTTTCTCCACTTCAGTCTTCCAAGTCTAAACCTCCAATACACAGACACTGTGGCTGCTGGGGCCCCAGCAATTTGTGCCAGGGCACGGCCACACAAGCATGCACACCTACGTGCAAACTCAGAGCATTAATAATTAAATCATTTAATTAATTCATGATGCCCATCCAGGCACAGTGTCTGGCACAAAGTTCTTATCTTTAGAAAGCTGCAGTATATATAAAGTCAACCAGAGGGGAGACAACTCAGGATTTACTAACAATTGCAGTATAAAATTGGATTCTAGTAAATGTAGAAGGGAGGACGTGGATCTAAGACTTGCAGCAAAAATGAGCTGGGCTCAGACCTGCCTCATCTAGGATGGGCTTCTCTGCTTGCTGGGCTTATGGTCCAGGGACCACGTTTCCCCCCGTCCATCCCAGCATCCAGAGCAACTGCATTGCAAGTGCCCGTTCCCAGGCGAGAAGGGACAAAGCCCAGCCCATAAGCCACCGCAACCACCCTGCCATTGCTGCCGAGCCAAAGGACCCATGACAGACAATGCACAGACGAGGTTTTATTACACTGCTAAGAAACCAGCTTTTACATCTGGTAAAGCACAAGAGATGATGTGAAAGAACGCCCTTGTGTTTTCAGAGAAGAGCCTAGAAAGAATAGGTGAAAGATGGGCTTGACCTTCAGGTGTTTTCATCAATCAAGCTGTAAATGTGGCATGGGGATGGCTGTACCTTCCACAACAGCCAGAACTACAGCACTGGGTCACATCTGCCAGCATCCAAGGGCTGCAAATTGGTCCAAAAGCAAGTGTCAGTCACACGTGGAGTCACAGTGCAAGAAAAGCAGTGGGGATAGGGAGTTACAGACATACATAAATCAGTTGAGCATTACCCCAAGGTGGTCCTTCCAATGATCTAGAAGGGGATCATCTCCAAGATGCCATCTTAGCATCATTGAATGATTTGCGTTGGAAGGGACCTTAAAGATCATCTAGT
Organism: Sagittarius serpentarius; assembly: GCA_034782735.1. NCBI lineage: Eukaryota > Metazoa > Chordata > Aves > Accipitriformes > Sagittariidae > Sagittarius > Sagittarius serpentarius. The sequence goes on from JAVKLA010000002.1 coordinate 486,365, forward strand.
CCAACCCACTTGTCATGGGCAGGGACATCTTTCACTAGATCAGGTTGCTCAAAGGTCCTGGAACATTTCCAACCAAGGGGCATCTACAACTTCTCTGCACATCCTGTTCTAGTGTCTCACCACCCTCATCATAAAAAATTTGTTATGTCCAATCTAAATCTACCCTCTTGGACTTCGTCCATGCAACATGGTCTAGGGGTTCCTCTAAACACAGAGATGGCACAGAGGTGCAAAGTAGTGTCACCAAGCTGGCTTAGCTACATTTGTCCTATTTTCCACAGCCAACAGGAAAGCAGGTACTAACACGGTGAGACCAGCTTGCAAAAGAGACCTGGAGGCAGAGCCAGGAGCAGTAAACAGTACTTTGCTCAGCTGCATCTACACCAAACTGTCCTTGCCTCTCTCAACCCCAATTCAGTGGCAGCACAGTATCGGAGAAGGGGGAATTTAATAGTTTTGCCCTGATGGCTCTTCTCAGGAGAGTAGCGATTGCACTCAGCTCTGGACATCTCATGACTGAAAAGGACATAGACAAATTGGAGGAAGTTCAGAGAAGAGGAACAAAAATAATGAGGCTGAAGGGACTGGTTTGGAAGAGGAGATTAAGAGAGCTAAATATGGATAATTTGGTTCAGTGACAGCTATGTGGGGGCACAGTCATAATCTACAAACACATGGGGGACGAAAACATCAAAAGGAGAGAGAGGAATTACGCAGGGTGATGCAGGGGGCGACAGCAAGGAAGAATGGGATGAATCAAGGATAGGAACGTGTAAGAAAGACATTGGCCACAGCTTCCTGGCAGTGAAATTGTTCCTAAGCCCACCAGTATTTCCAAGTGGGAAAAACCTTCATCCTTCCACTGCTCTCCTCCTCCCCCCTTTCTCACGTCCCTCCATCAGTACCACAAGGCACCCACATCATCCCAAGTGCTGCTGACACCCCAGATCCCCCCCGTGCCAGGCTCCAAATCACCAACAGCTCCCAAGACACAGCAGCGGTCCTTGTCCTTTCACTGAGAGCCAACATCCAGCAGTTTCAGGACTTGCTCAAGTTCAGACGAGGCACCAGCAAATCTCAGGCTGGCCAAATTTTCACAGGGTTGTCTTCTCTTGAGGTTCTTCCACATTGTAACCATGATAATGGGCATCGCTGTGATAGGAGAACAGCTTCAGCACAGAAGTCCACCTCTACGGCTGGACCAAGAGGTCCATGGCCCAGCAGATAAGAAAAAAAATCCTTCTCTCATCGCACTGGTCTACCTACAAGTGGCAGTCGGCAAGCTGGAGTATTTTCTAAGCAGTTCTCCTGTACAAGAAACCCAGTAGCCTGGGGCTACAAACACCATTTGGTCCTGAAGGTCTTGTGGACTCTTGTCTCCAAAGCACGAGAAGCCAAGCTGTGTGCTCAGCGCTCGTACCTATAAAATTTACTTGGAGAAGGGCCGGGAGGGAAGGAGACAACACAAGGTCCCTGCAAAGTGAGGTGCATCTCCTAAGCCACCCACACAGCTCCTGGAGGAGATCTAGCACAGGATAAGCGTCACTTTGAAGGCACCAGGGGACTGCAGCCAGCTTCGACACTTGCCTTGGTGGCATGCTGAGAAGCATCACATCCCATTCTCCTGTCCAGACCGTGGGGTGCACGCAGCTACGGATCTGGGGGAAAAGAAGCAAATCCATTCACTGGGTGCTGCATTCGGAGACTTGGCAGCACACTGCACACACGCCACAAAAGCAGGAGCATTTTACACACACATTGTAGCAGAGTATTCGTTCGTGGCTCCTGGAGAGGCTCGATTCCAGGGCGACATACACGTATTTCAGATGCGATAAACAGCAAAGTCTAGGAGGAGTTTCAGATCTATTTATCCCTCAGGCAAGAGGAGACATCTTCCTTCCATCTATTTAATATTAAAGACCTACTTTGGTATGATTTTCACGTCCCAGCCCCTGCAGCCTGCACGTTTAGGAAGCTGCCCACTTGGCTCTCATCTCCTCTTCTTTGTAGGTTTTGCTCAGGTTGCCAGGAGAGATCCTGGTGGTCTCCAGACACAAAGCCAGCTCTGTCCGATGGCCTGATGGGGAGATTACGGGAGGGAAGCGAGCAAGAAATAAGCCCAATCACATGATATACGAGGATGTGGGTGAGCAAGAGGAGGGTGTCACTACGCATCTCCCACACAAGGTGGCCACAGAGTAGGGACGAGCACCGTGCTGCCCTTCGGGGACGCGCACCCCGAGGAGCAGCTCCCAGCGTCACTTCTCAAGTAAGTGCCTCTGTCTCCCCAACACACAAGACGGAAACCTCACGCTAGGATGGGGGATGAAGAACAACCTTCACTTTTTGTGCTGGGTCCCACGATTGCGTCCCTCCCCACTCCACAAACTCCAGCTTTCCAGCAAATTGTTTCAAACATGCTATTTTTAAAGCAGCACAAGCCAATAGTCCTGTTCTGGCTGATACACGCTGCGCTCTCCCCAGTCCCCTGAGTAACGGCTTGCACCCGTGTCCATCAGTCCCTGCTGGGAACATGCAGGTGTCAGTGCCTGCAGGATACAGCAATTTCAACAGAAAGTTTTTCAAGCCAGCTCCCAAGGTGTTTTTAATTATTGAAATCAAGCCACTGTCTCTCTAACCCCCAAGCAGAACGGTGCCCAGTCACACGCACCGACCGACCCCAAAGCAGCACGGCACATGCTCGTATTGTCACAAAATCTCTACTGATGAGTTGCAAGGGGAGGAAGTACGAGCTTTGCACGTGAACCCACAGGCTCCCATCACCTACCACCAACTGGATTTTAATTCCAGCCTCGGAGATGAAAAGCAGCTCGCCCTTCTTCAGCTCAAACGCCTCTCGGTGCCTCTGCTCTGATCAAAAGCATTTGTCAGGAGGAGGGTAAGACAAGCTAGGTTCTGCCCCAGGTGCGTGGGCTTTGCCACACCGGGGGGAACATCCCACCCCGAGCCGGGCTTTGCCAACAAACCCGCCTGCAGTACAAGTCTGGTTTGCACCCACCAGGATCAATAACCACAGCTTTGCGCAGAGTTGCAGCATTCAACACTGTCCATTTTTAACACCCCGAGCACAATGGTGTCGAGCGAGGCACCTCTGCTCCCACCAACCCACCGACCTCCCCATGCAGCACAAGTCAAGCCCTGGGCGCTCATCCTGGGTCCCATTTCTCCTGCGCTGCCCTTGCCAAAAACACATCCTTATGTCAACTGCGGTGCCTTGCAAATCCTACGCCGCCGGTGCTGCTGCGAGACAGTGCCCTGGATGCTGGACACAGCTGGGCTGCGATGCCTGAAGGTCTCACCCGATGGGTTTTGTGCTGACAACCGACAGCCGCCGGCGGTCGAGCCGCACAACTGCAAAGGATCGATCGCTCATGGGGAAGGTGAGCAGCCAGGGAGAAGAGGAGACGAGCTAGAGCAGAGCCAGACCATAACTCATCACTTGCAGGCTACCTACCAGCCGGAGAGCGGTGGAACCAGGCCGGGGTCTTTCAGCACATCTAAGGGAGCGGAGCTTCATGATTTGCATCACAGGACTATGCCGCCCGCAGCCATGCTCCTCCTTGAGAGCACTTGATGTAAAAACAGAAAAATAACTTCAAGTGGCTGCTTCATCAGCTCCTCTGGACTGTAGCGAGGGGAAGAGCTTGTATCTTCAATCCAAATAAGCCCCCACCAAAAGGGTGATGCCAACACCACCCATGGCTGAAGCTTTCTTCCAGCCCAATTAAGCTCCAGGAAGGTTTTTAGCCTCTAACCTCGCGTTTCTCAGGCTGCACGCAGGGATACCCACGGGTCACCGAATTCCAGCTAACGAGAAATCGCTCCCCTTCGCCATGAAACAAAGCCCAACGCTTGTTTTGAAATGAGACAGAAAACAGTCGCCACTGAAAAAACACCAACCAACACCAACAGGCACTGTGCCTCTTTCCACCCAGCAGCACCTTTTGCATGTACATGTGCAAAAACGAGACGCTGAGGCTGGTGGGCACATTGGTCAGGGCAGCAGCAGTGCTGAAAGCCAGACAAGGTTATATTCAACCAATATGCTGGATTTTTAGCTAGCTTCCCTAAAATAAAGCAAAGATGCTGCGAGAGATAGACCCACCATATGCAAGTCCAGATCTTCACTAATTTTATTCCCCGCCCTGTTGAAATTTCACCGATTCTTCAAATTAACAGCCAGCTAAAGGCAGAGCAATCCTGATGTCATGAAAAATGCCCATAATAAATATGGGCATTTTAGCACCAAGTACACCACGCTCGAGGCATCCTGCCACGTATCAGGCTTTGCTGGCCACCGCGGTCCCAAGCTTGGACGCTTGTCATTAAAAATCAACCATTCCCCTGGGGCCAAGAGGAATCATGGTGCTCTCAGCCAAAACAGGCAGCCCATGGAGAACATGGGTCCTGTTTGGAAAGACACAACAGACTCGTAAGCCAGAGCCTTGAAGTTTTTTATGTCCGGCAAGGGGGGCATAAATAGAGGGAGCCCTTGGCAGGAACAGGGAGTGCCAACACTGCACCCCGAGCACCCCAGTTGGCCCGAGAAAGCAGCCGTAGGCTCAGTGAGGGAAGCCCACAGCAGCCACTGAGCACCCCAATGCCTGCATGCAGAGGCTCCCAGCTGCCGAGAGCTCTTACGAGGCAAAAAAAGTCAACAAGGAGCAAGCGCTGGGGTTAATTACCTGCTGGCTGCATGTTTCCACCTCCTCCATCCTCCTCTCCTGCCTTGATGAGAGGTGGGAAGGGATCAGGGAGCTCTTATCTGCTCCCCAGGGCTTTCCACGACCAACGGATGGCTTCAAGGGACAATTAAAAAGTCATCTTGCCCAAGAAATGCTGAGGGTTCAGAGCTGGACTCCACCAAGAGTTCAGAGCTGGCCTGGAGGCCACGAGTGGGCACCACATGGTGTTCAAGTCATCCTTCTGGTCGCTTCCGTAAAAGGAATGGCCTTGTCATATAGGGAACCCACTATGCTACAGCACCACATTTCCAGGCAACTTGGGAAGCCAGTCCCACAGTGTTTCTTGGCCTTTGAGTCCTAATTAGGGACTTTTTTTTCCAAGTCCAGCTTTTTGGAGACGAAAAAAACCCCAAACCCAACCAACACAAAAATATAAAACCAAGGCAATCAGGACAAGGCAGGATACCAGAGAACCTCCCAAGAATGTCAGTCACGTGCCTGTCTGGATTGGTGTCATGACCCGATGGCAACCCGTAAGAGAGGATTCCCCATTACCAGTGGGACAGTCTTCCAGACCCTACGCTGGAAGCTACAGGACTACCACAATTGTTGGCCAACAGCTTTAGATGCTTCAGCCTGAAGAAGCAGAAATTCATTTCTGCCTGTAATAAACCCATCTGACCTTTAATCACACCATCTCTCTTGAAAACACAGAGGTGGCGTGTCTGTACACACTCATCTACTATTGCCTTGTACCTGATGGAGAGGAGTAACAGCTTTTTGTTGACAATAATCATATGAGACATTATTTGGACTGAGGGAGAGGGTCCCCAAAGTGCCAACTAGCAGCTCCAGGATGTCAGGGCATGCTAATGGGTGCTTGTCTGCAGACAGCAGGGCTGCCCCAGGTCGGGGCTATGATGCAAGGCACTGGCCAGGGCGCAGCAGGGCTTTGCACAACGGTAGGACACCCTGGGAGCAGGCAGAAAGGCGCACACGAAAGTGAGAGGCAGATGGACGGTCAGCTGTTTGTGGCAACCCCTGTGCTCAGAGTCGTGTGGGCAGCAAAAGCCCTCCTTGCTCCCACTACCCATCACTTTGGGTCTCTGCCAACATCTGCACCTGATGGTGGCTTCCGTCAAGCAGAGGCAGACAGTGACACCCTGGCACCTGTCTGAACATCACCGAGCTCTTCTCTATAGCAGACACTGCAGCCACATCCCCTAAACATCACATAGCTCATGCAGGGACAACCAAGGACATCCAACACAACACAGCCCAGTGGCACAACTCAAGGACACGGTCCCTGGCCAACTCAACCCACTCCCACCAAGAAAGCAGGGGCACAGGGTCAAAAGAAGAGTTAGGAAGCAAAGTACAGCAGTTGGGAGAAGCCATGCTGCCCCCAACCTGAAGCCAGAAGGGCCTCTGCTCAAGGGATCAAATGCGCATGGCAACAGAGGCTGCCAGGAAAGGAGAGTGGCACGGCGGATATGTTAGATCTCAGAGACGCTTCTTGGCCATGGAGACTAAAGACAAAATGTTGGTGTTTGAAGGGCACTGCCTCAGAGAAGAGAGTTGACGGCTGCAGTGATGAAAGCCTTAGCAAAGCTGCATGGGGCCTAGGAAAGGACCAGAGGCTGGGATTAAAGAGTTAAAACTTGGTAAAAAGCCAAGAAATTACTCCCTTCACATGGAGGAACACCACGACAGACACAACGGAGAAAGGGATCTGAAAAACATCCCTGAATAAGGTAACAGTAACCAGAGGAACACAAGTAAGTATGTAAAACGCCAGCCAAAGTGACACACCGAAGCCAACGAGCAACTCTGGAAGAGCAGCACCGACTTCCAGAAGGAGCAAGTGAAGAGACCAGAAGACATACGAGGTTTCAGAGACAGAGAGGAGGGCACCCAGTTGGAGTCATGCCAGGGGACACTGCCTTGGGCAGAGCTACGCAGGCAGGGAGAGATGGGGGATGCAGAATAGTAGAGGAGAAAAGCCTTTCTCCATTACATTAGCAACCTCCTTTCCCACCCACAGCGGAGCAAATGTCTTCTGTGCCCTCTCTGGCCTCCAGGCCAGCAGCCTCTGCAGCTGCCAGCCTCAGGGATTACCGAGCTGGGGTCCTGTTCCTTTAGCTGAGCATCTCCCATGGTCCATGGCTGTCACTCTTCTTCCCTTGAAAGCCAAGGGATCGTAACTCATCAGTCATCCAGCTTTAGCTGCTGCACAGATGATCCCCAGCCCCGCAAGATGTCCTACCCACCAGTCATCACAACCTCAGCCTGGCAGCTATGGGACAGCCTGAAGCAGAGGCACGAGGAAGAGTGTGGCCAGCCCTGGCTCCGCCGGCAAGGCAGTGACCCACGCTAATCTCATGCAGGCATTAACCAAAGGCTACCGAAAGCCAGGCCAGAGCTGGGAACACAAGATGTAGAGGAGCCCCTGTTTATGCCTCCTTGGGAGCGTTTCCCCCAGCACAAGCAGCCACATCCCACCCTTCTACTAAAACCCACCCTGCCCAACCACTCGCCCACCCTCCTCCATGAGCCCTGCCTTGGCCCATCCAATGCTACATGCTTTCCAGTCTGGATACGGCCATGCTGGGACAACCAGCGCCATTAGTCCTCCCGGGGGCCAGGCCCAGCTTGGGCTTTCAGGTCCAGCATTTCACGACCGTACCAAGGCTGTGTGAGCAAGTGCACCGCAGCTAGAGAGCAGGAGAATGCTCTGGAACGTGCAGACCACCCAAAGAAACCAACAGGGAGGGCTCCCTACCTCCTGCTTCCCCCACATAGGTCTTCCTCAACCTGCAAGGCTTTGCCCAGTGCTTGATCAAACTGACGCATACAGCTTTGCACTTGCAAACCAAACCCTGGTCCCCAAGTAAATGAAAAAAACATGTTTGCTGTTAGACATCAGCTGCAAGAAGCCAGATGGTCTCTGCTCTAGCCTGTTTGCACCCTCGGGAGTGGCGAGAGTCAAACAGCCACCTTCTCAGGCCAGGAGAGACATCCCTGCTCCAGCCCTGGCTCAGCAGCTTCCCCCACTCTGGGGACCATACGGCCGTGGCCCAACGCGGCGGGCGTGAGCCAGCCAACGCAGGGACCTGAGCTGCTTTCCAAGCCAGCAGCTCCCCCACCTCCTTGTAGGCAGGCAGAGGAAGACCTCGGAGGAGGGAGGCGAGCGCAGAGGCTGCAGACACATCTTGTTTTAATTGCATCAGCAACCGCTAAGCAATTAATGGCAGGGAAGAGGAGGAGGAACAGGGCGCTGGGAGAGAGAAAGGGATGCAGCAAGCAAGAGGAAACAATTTACTCTTTCCCTAAGGAGAGGGGCACTATTTACAGCCGCAGCTGCAGCTGCCTCACCCGCTGCATCCAGCTCCTCTTGTGCTGTACCCGGACCGCTAACGTGGCTTGCTGTGTGCTTTAAGCCCCAAAGTAATTTTCCTGAAGTCATCTCGTAGCCCCAAACAAAGGCCTCCAACCCCTCCACATGCGCAAACCCTCCCACACGCTTCCCGAGAGCCACAAGCCATCGCAAAACCCCGGGTCAGGTAAACACCACCATCAAGGGCAAGCAGGGACTGGAGATGGAGCTTCCCACCACCATGCGGGGGCTCTGGTCTGCAAAGGCACCGCAGCTCCCACCCAAAGCGCAACCCAGTCCCCATCATCGACCCTCGCCCATCCGACCGACTGCAGCAAGCAGGAGAGCCAAGCTCATCCCCGGGAGACGTCGTCCTTCAAAGCCTCCGTGGCTTGATCCCAGAGATCGCAGCTCCCCAAACACAGCCTGGAAAGCGGAGGCGCTGGGATGCCGGAGAAGCATGATAGCTGAAAAGTGGCAAATCAAGTGCCAGGATCTGTGATCGGCTTCGCTGCATGTTTAGTCACGAGAAGCAGATGCTTAAGGAAAAGCCTGAATACAGCAGGAGCAAAAACCTTCAAGGAAGTGGAAATCAAGCAGGAGCTGCTTGTCTGATCCCCAGCTGGAAAAGCCGGCCCTGAAATGAAGGCAGACAAATGAGGAAAGCATCCATGGGAATTGTCCACCAACTGGTTTGCAGCCTTCTTACCTAACCCTCCTCTTCATCACATCTGACAGCCCAGCCCAGTGCCACTGCCTGCGCCAGGATGGCAAAGTCAGGCAGTGGCGGTCTCCCCGTGCTCAGCCGAGTGCAGGCAGGCTGGCAGCTCCGCTTGCCTCTGCTCCTGCTGTTGGAATAAAGCACTACGGCAATTTTTTGCTCTGTTTAGCGAGTGTCGGGGACTGCCAGCACTCGCAAAGCTCAGGGCCTGACCGTTCCCCCACCGAGCAATTCCTGCTGCAGTTCATCCAGCGACAGAAAATGGCTTTCGGCTCATTAACAAGCCTGTGCCGAGATCAGGGGATTCATCCCCCGCTGCTCCCTACAATAGACAGGACAGCCTGAGACACCCCAAAACTCAGCTTTGCTAACCCACCAAGCATGGAGGCAAGAAAGCCCTTGGCCAGATCCCAAGCCCTCCTCCTGCTTGTTAGTAAACCTGCTGGTGGCTTCAAAAATCCAAAGAGCTGGACTGCAAATTCAGGTACGCTTGGAGGAAAGGCACAAGGCACTCTGTGCCGGAAAGCCGCCGGCTCGAGCAGGGAGCTGGCAGGAAAGGCTCAGCTGGCAGCAGAGGCTTCTTTCTGAGGATACGCATGGGAACAGCCCACTTGGCACCCCCAAAGGAGATGCCACAACATTTCACTACACTGATTTCACTGTTTCTAGAAAAAGGATCAGAGGCGCAGACCTCGTTTCCAGCACGTCGTTGCTCCCAGGACAGTTTGTGACCGATTGTGGCAGATCAGTGAAGACCTGGTGCAGCTTAACCCCTACGAGCTGGACACCCGATATACCCCAAGGCTGAGCACCAGGCAAGTACTCAAAATCCAAGCTTTGCTACAGCAAAATCATCCTTCACCCACCAGTCCTTGGCTTTTAAAGATGTAGGCTGTCGGTTGGGGTCGGGCAGCGCTCCCGATGTCCATAAGGACACGTCTTCCATGTCGCAAGGAGCACAGGCAGAGGAGTGAGCCGTGCCTCCAGCCTGCAGTTTATCAGAGTTACTTTCTCTGATCGTCCCTTGAGAAACCATGTTAAAAAAAGGAGAGGGCACTGGAAGGGAAGCCTGCCCTGCCTCTTCGCCCCGGGCAGACTCTAATCACAAGCAGCACGCTCGCCCAGCAGCGAGGAGCGATTAGTAGCTTCACGGCGGATATTGAATTTGCCAAGAAGCAGGAGAGAGGCGCAAAGCACCGGCAGCAGCAGGCAATGATTTATAAAGCCGACGTGCCTTTCCAGGTCACATATCGATAGGAGCCTCGCCTCCTCTGCAGGCGGGGAGCCAGGCCGATTATCTGTCATATGCTGCAAGACGCAGTGCCAACAGCCAAGCCGAGATCACCCAGCTTGTTTGCAAAAAAAAAAAAAAAAAAAAAAAAGAAAAAAAAAGAAAAAAAAATAAAACCACGCAGATGCAAGGCAACCGGCTTTTGTTCAAGCCCGTGCTTGCCAGTGGTAGGTGAGCAAGCACATCAGCCTGCATGAAAGCACGTAACGCCTGGAGGCTGATCCTCCCCTGAGCTCCTGGCAAGAGCGATGGCAAACAGCAGGCAGGAGCACTGCTCATGGGAGCAGCTCTGCAGCTGCCCGACGCTCTCCCACCTCGACTCACCCCAAATTTGGCCCCAGGGTTTTTCGCGGGGTTACAGGCTTCGGAGGCAGAGCTGGCTGCTCCATGAATCCCGCCGCTGGCGCGACGCTGCCTAACGCGGAGCGAAGCGGTCCCTTCTCCTGCACTGCCAGGAGAGGAGCAAGCAGCAAACCAGCCTGTGCAAAAAGAGGATGTTCACAGGTCCCCTCTCACAAGCCACGTGGCTTTTGCAATTAGCCTGTGTTAACAAGCGCATTGTTGTGTTTGGCTTTTTTTTAAATCAATTTTAAGAAATCAATTTTTCAGAAATTCAAATTTAATATGGTATTTCCTCCAAATCCCATTTCCTCTGCAGACCAGAGGGATAAGCTGAGAACCACCTGCACCCAAGTCAGCCAAGAGTCGCCAAGCCAAACCATCGCAGCCTGAAGGACGCAAGCTTCTGGAGCTGCCGGCTGCCAATGCCGTATTAACCTTCTTTTCCTTCCTTCTGTTTTACCAAGTAATCCCCAGACGCAGCCACTCTGCGGCAAGATGCCATTCGATATTCCGCACCGCGTCTTGGAGCCTCTCCTCCCCCTAGGATCAATAGTGGGAAAAGGTTTGCGGTGCTTGTTTGACAGCCCTGGAGAGCAAGTGCAATGCAAATCCCTTCACTTCCGAAGTGTATTTCATCCAGAGTTTTAAGAAAGAAACCAAATTACATGGGAGAGAAACTCAGGACAGGCAGACTGAGACTTCGAGAAGCACTCTCCAATTTTTTTGTTCCCTTGGGTTCCGCCGAATGCCTTAGAGGATGCCAATTTTCCGAGGAGGGGATATTCAGAGATCTTCCAAAAGAAGACATGCAACAACTGAAGCACCTAACCTAATCACTGATGAAAATACAGCCCAAAACAACACTAAGACCTTCTGGTTTGAAGGAATAAACAAACCTGGAAGAGCCAAACAATGCCTCATCATCATTGCTCAGAGTGAAACAGCTACACAAAGATTTGAGGGTTCAAGTCCAGAGAAGCGAGCATGCCTACAGAATAAGCTTTATTCTAGTTTTTTAGTTCATTTTGGCCCTACCAGCTGCATGTCCAGCCCATGTAGACCAGAAGCAGGGCCAACACACGCTGCCCTGCGGGACAGGAGGCTCCTCAGAGAGGGGAGACCTCAGCCACATTGAACCCAAGCAACAAATCTTCACCCGCGACTTCAAACAACGTGACACACCAGGAACCTATCATTAGGTAATTAAGAACCTGAATATTTTTACACCTAGGATATATCACTGCAGGCCACGAACAAGCGAGCCACCCACCGCTCCACAGCAACGGTGGGGGAGCCTCCAGTGCCAGCCAAAAAAGGGACTGGGAACTGATGGTCTGGGAACAAAAATAAAACCTTGGGGTTGTGAGGCAGGCTCCATCCCAGCCGAGCTTGCGTGCTAGAAGTTTAAGAAGGGGGTTGTTTGCTGACAGCTTAAAGGATTTAAAGGAAGGATTAACCATGGCTTTGCTGATGAGGGAACCAGTGGCAAACTCGGAGCAATCCCATGGGCATGGGGAGAAGCTGGAAGAGGACAGGGAAAGGGGGGACGAGCCTATGATGGCAAAAATAACAGGGACAGTTTGCTTTGCATAGCGAACATGACCAGGAGCCACTCTTCCCAGCATTAACAGGCTTCGCTTGCTGCACACTAAATATGGCACAGCCAGCTCTGGAGTCCCATCTTCACAGCCCTGGATCATCTGGGGAACCGAAGGTGCCCAGGTGCTGGGCGGGCGAGAACATCGCAGATCTCAGTCATGGGTAAAGGTACCCAAAAAGAAGAGAGTGCGGAAGGCCTGGAGAAGGACATGGTGGTGGGAGTCCTGGTCTGAAGGTGGGGTAGGAGGGAAATCCTGCTACAGAGCAGCAGACAGCAAGGAACCACAGATCAACAGCACCGGCTGATCCAGGAAAGATTCACATTTGTTGCCTAAGAGCTCCGTGAAATGTTTACAGCCAAATAAGGCTTATATCCAGGTGGACATAACAGATAAAAAGCAGGAGGCGGCAGATCTGCTCCAGATCAGCAGAGGAACATGCAACTGGAGGCGTTCATTCCAACAAGCACGGGATGCTGGTCACTGGGAACATATGTAGACAGATCGATGGACTTGTCTGGCAAGCTGGAGCCCAGCGACAAGGGCATGCTCCAGCTGGGAGCAGCTAATCCGCCCTCTCAACCCACTCCAGCTGCTCAGCAAACGAGCACGGTCCCCTTAAGAGAAAGCACAATCAGCACAGATTTAGCTGGAAGAGGGTGGGGATATCGCTGAGCTCCAAGCCACAGTCTGAACCTTATCTGCTGCTTTAATACCTATCAGTGTTGATACAGATTAAAGGATTAGTCGGGATTACTGAAGGCAACTCCCCTCGCCCCAAGCAGCGATGACGGGCATGGGTGCGGTGCAGCTCCAGCATTCCCCTCTTGCGCCCACAGCCCTTTGCGCGGCACCCTTGGGAGAGAAGGAGCCTACCGGAAGTGTGGCGAGGAGGCTCTCCGTGGGCGACGGCAGCCTTGAAACGTCAACCCACCCGCAAGCGAGCGAGACTGGGCTCTCTGGGAAGAAAACAAAGCCTTGCCAGCCAGAATCCCAGCAGGAGTCAGGTTTCTTGTCCCTACAGTTGCCTACCCACACAGGCCACGTTCAGCAAGTCTTCATGGACCGGCACCACCACAGTCCATCCACGGTTGCCCGTTCCTACCCTGACCCAAAGCGCTCTTTTACCAACGCAAGCATTTCTGCAGCACTGGGAAACTGCCTGGTTAAAACCTGCTTTTGATGTTGCTCAGCATAGCTTTTAATTGGATCATTTCCCTGACCCAGTTCCCCAACATGGTTGCACAAACCCTCGAGCATTGGTGTGGGAAGAGGTGGCCAGAAGCAGGCAGGACACCTCCTGGTGTAACAGCGAAGCTCCGATGACCACGCAACTAGGCAGGAAAGTTCCCAAGCCCAAGCTTAGGCTGAACCCAGACTTGGTGTGGGGAAACTCTCCTCGGAGATCTCCCATCTTCCAAAAGATCATAACCAAGCATCTGCTGTGTCCAGACAGCTGACTCCTGAAACGTGGCTGAGCTGAAAGCAGTTCAGGATAACAGGCAAGACTAGAGGTCCCAAAGCAGAAGAATACCCCAGGGCTGCCTCCCATCCCCATGTACCCCGCTCCTTTCTCCAGGTAGGAGCCATCAAGCAGGAAGACCGTGGCTGTGGCCTTCCCCTGGGCAGCAGGGAGTACGGCAGGACCTCACGTCTCAGCCAGTCATCCAGGACACCCTGTCTCTCAAAGGACTTTCATTTTGGGATAATTTAGCTGGTCAGCACCGCTGCTGTCATAAAACGAAGCTTTGCTTGTCCAGGGCACTGGTTGCTACTCTTCACACCCAGCTTAGGAGAGAGCAACAACTTCCCACACAGGCAGGCTTCAGCATGCACCCACGTCCTGACACTGCTGCTTGCACGCGTGAGTTGGCTTTGGTGGGGGACCCTGCCAGTAAGGAACCACAGAGGCACGTGGAAGAATGACAGAATGGTTAGGTTGGAAGGGACCTCTGGAGGTCATCTGATCCAAGCCCCTGTTCAAGCAGGTTGCCCTGCTCTAGGGAGCGTTTTACATAGCTGGCTCCTTTACCAATGACTCCTAATCCAACGCCTCCACACAAAATCTGCACGCTGAGCGTCATCTCAAGCACGGGAGGCTCTCAAAGCACCACCCATCCGAACAGCTTTGCAAGTCAGATACTGCTGAGACCGAAGGTGGAACCAAACCTGGCTCCTCCAGTTCCTTTGCTTTCCCCACAAGGACAATTGGAGGGAATGGCAGAGGTGCTGAAGCAGTCAGCCACAAGAAGACAGGCTTAGATCTCGGGGCAAAGACCTGCAGAGTAAGACACCACCGTTCCAAAATGATCACCTTCCAGAGCCAAGCTCAGCTTCCTCAGGGAGCACGCTCACATCCACATGCCAGCATCCCACATCCCGCTGTGATTTAAGGATGATCCTTTAGATCAAGCTGCAAGCCCAAGGCAGTCCCCCTGTCCCCCCACAAAAAAGCAGCTCCTCTGCAAGGTGAAGCCCAGGCAGCTCTGCTCCAGCAACTAGCTTTTTCTCAGCAAAATACCACCAGGCTGCAAACAGCCCAGGAAGGCATGCGAAGCCCTGGCCACATACTGCTAATGTGCTTATGAAAAGTACACACAGATAAAAGACTCCTTCCCCACCACGCAGAGAGGGCCTGAGTAAGAGAGAGGACCAAAACCTTCACCAAACTTATCACACTTCACTCAAAAATAGACACAGTATGATCGCCTCTCCGTAAAGAAGAAGATGAAGACCTGCAGTATTGGACATTCAAATAATATAAAAAAAAACCCAAACCCCAAAAAACCTACCAAGCAACCCTATGCCGAGATTTTAATTTCGGTCCAGAAAAAACAAGCAGCGTTTGCCCCTCTGGGAACGCACCAGCTGCAGAAGCTGCACCGGGCGCTCGGGTGACCGCCTGCCAATAGCAATAAATCTGACACTGGAACAGTGTTACAGCCCGGTGCCAGGACAGGTCAATTAAGCCCCTACAAATTCTTGGCCCAGAAGGAAGAGTGGCTACTTTCAGCCCTGCTGGGTTACAAGCCAGCTGGAGTCCTCCAGTGAGTCTCCAAAGCCAGGCTCCCCGTCCTGCCCCACTCCCCATAATCCCAGGCAGGAGCCAGTGTGGCTCCTGGCCAGCGTGGATGTGTTCAGCCATCCCAGGACTTTGAGGAACTCTGCAGGCAGAGCCACCAAGGCTGATGGTGCTTTCCAGAGTTCATGTTTCTAGAGCCAAGAGAAGCTCTTGAGAAGGAACACACTGTCCCACCAATACAACCTCCTCCAAGTCAGTATCAAAACCATTTATGGAATCCAGGCTATCAGTTGTGACTTTAATCCTCTGCTCACCAGCAGTGGTGTCCTCCCGATTGCACTCACTTTTCACTCCTGCTCCCTCCAAAGCCACTGGTTGTTTTAAATGAACTTGAGCAGCGACACGCTCAAGGCCTGGCTTTGCATATTACTCAGCGGGACATGACAGCGACCCATGTTCTCACCAGGGAAGTCCCACCTACAAAACATGAAGCCTAAGGCTTGACGGGATATGCAAGCCAGCAGCCAAGAGGTTCAGAAGGAAGTCCTGCTACAAGCACGCTTTTCTTAATAGTGCCTTAAGAGTTGTCTGTATTCAGTTCACTGTGAATTAAGGAAGCTGACCCAATACAATCAATCCTGGGTCCTTTGGGAGAGGCACGGTACAGCCCAAAGCCAGGGTTGGATCCCATGCAAGCCAAGGGAGCACGTTAAGCTTCCTCCAGCAGATCTAACTTTGCCCTCTAGGAAGCAGATGGCATCAAAAACATATTTTGCTTCATGGCCACGCAACTCTGGAGAACACATGCCGCGTATACCTACACGTCTCATCAAGGAAGAAGTGTAGCTCCTTTTCACTGCACAAGTTGTCAAACAAAGTTACAGCATACGGACGTGTGATTTTTAGTGAAAACACTGCCAGAAGGAGCATGACGAAGGGGGCAGAGCTCAGGCTGCTGCACTCAGCTTAGCTCTGCACTTCCCAGGTGCCGAGAACCAAACACTTAACTCCAGTACTGCACCAACCTACTTTTCAGATGGCTCTTCATACAATACCTTAAAGATCATCCGTATCGCATTGTCACCATTGCATCCTCAACCCCTAAAGCTATGCCAGCTATCGGGCTCGTTACGTCAATTTGTCACAGGATCAGATGTCATCCTGAAGGAGCAAAAGCAATTCATTGTGGCGGGGGAGGAAGATGGATGTGTGCATCAACAGGTTCCAGGCTGTTCCCACCAACCCAACCACGTGCATGCAGATCCCTCCTCTCAAGGATTTGGTCACCTCAACCACAATTTCCTGCAACTTTCCTGACCGCTATTAGATCATCTCACATAGCACATGACAAACTCAAACACTCTCACGGAGAATTTGTAGTCCTATAACCCCCAGCAGGAACAACCAAGCTGGAACATTTGGGGGCTTCCTAGGGCTGTTCATTGTGCTCACCCACAAATTGTTTTACAAGGAAAAGTCTCGAGAGCAGTACTTAGTCTCAAGCAAAGATTATTTTTGGCAGCTTTATCAGAACAGTTCTCACTCCCTTAACCTCTTCTTGGACGAAAGCACGTTTAGGAAAACAGTCCAGATGCTGGAATATCAATAAAACAAAAAGCAACGGTACAACACAGTCTTGAAGAGCCCTTTACAAATAAACACAACTTTGGGGGGTTTCTACTGAACAGTGCCAGGCCCACACTCATAAACCAAAACTACATGCTCACCTCGCCTGGAATCGGAAAATAAAAGCTGGTTTGGGTTACCCATCTGCAGGACACGCATTCAAGAACTGCTCCTGCAGCTCTCCTTCCCCTAAATGGTCAAGCTATTCATACCACTCAATGGACTTTTTAATCAAATTTTCCAAAATAACAATTTACAGGAGGAGTCACAGTTGAGCCAAAATCCAAAATGGGAAACGTGATCGGAGAAGACATTATGGGAAACTCACCATCAGCTCTAAGCGAGGGTCTGGAGAGCTGAGATTAATCTCCCATCACAGCAATAGGTTTCTCCAAGCAAGGAGACACCCCTCATGCACGCCTCAGTTTGAACCCGGACGTCACCCATGAGGGCTTTGAACCTCACAGAAGCACTTCTCACTCCCAATGCCATTTACCATCAACAGCTTAGCACCACAGAATCATAGAATGGTTTGGGTTAGAAGGGACCTTCAAAGATCATGTAGTCCAACCCCCTACCATGGGCAGAGACATCTTTCACTAGAGCACGTTGCTCAAAGCCCCGTCCAACCTGACCTTGAATGCTTCCTATCATGGGGTATCTGCAACTTCTCTGGGAAAGCTGTTCCAATGTCTCACCACTCTCATCATAAAAACATTTATTCCTCATTTCCAATCTAAATCGACCCTCTTTCAGTTTACAACTGTTTCTCCTTGTCCTGTCTCTACAGACCCTGGTAAAAAGTCTCTCTCCATATTTCCTATAAGCCCCCTTTATAGACTGAAAAGCCACAGTAAGGCCTCCCCAACTGAACAACCCCAACTCTCTCAGCCCTTCTTCATAGCAGAGGTCTTCCAGCCCTCCGACCATTTTCACGACCCTCCTCTGGACCTGCTCTACCAGGTCCAAGTCTGTCTTGCACTGGGGACCTCAGAGCTGGATGCAGTGCTCCAGGTGGGGTCTCACAAGAGTGGGGGAAAGGGGGAGCATCACCTCCCTCCACCTGCCAGATACGCTTCTTTGGATGCAGCCCAGGATACGGTTGGCTTTCTGGGCTGCAAGTACACATTGCTGGCTCACATCCAATTTGTCACTCACCAGTATCTCCAGGTCCTTCTCTGCAGGGCTGCTCTCAATCCATTCACCCCCCGGCCTGCACTGACAGCGGGTATTGTCCCGACCCAGGTGCAGGACCTCACACTTGGCCTTACTGAACTTCATGAGGTTTGCATGGGCCCACTCCTTCAGCCTGTCAAGGTCAACTTCTTGAAGAAATCTAACCATATCACGCTACTGCCTTGATCTGCAAGACCACTGTTACTGTAACTTAAGCAATCTTCTCCTCCTGAGCCACGCTGGCCATCTCCAGCAGGTCTGGGACAACTTTCATCAACTGCTCCAAGGACTCTGCCTCATTTCCATTAGACAGCAAGTCTCCAGCACACTGAAGGCAGCTTATTTTCTCCCTTCTCTCACCCAGCCTGAGGGGGGCAGGAACACTAATGTGTTCGCATTAAACAGGCAAGAAGAAAACCAACCCGCCTGAGCCACAGCCCCGTCTTTGCCTTTTCCATTCATCGGCAATCTCAGCGTGAAGCACGGTTGTCAGAAGATTTCTTGGGTTTCCTTAAGTTCTTCTGCCAAGTTCTGATTAAAATCCTCCTAAGTGGTTTTATCTTTATTCGATTTCCTAGAACTGAGAAATAAAGCGGACCTGAAAGCGGCACCGAGTGCCAGAGCTAAGAGCCACCGATACAGCCGGGACATCCGAGTCTCCCACACCAGCTCGTTAGGATCAAGGGGAATCTGAAAGCAATTCTCTTCCCACCTCCCGTATCAGACCATCAGCTCCCAGAGGAGCCTGGGTTTTAATGGCCTTGGTCGCTGGCAGGAGGCTGGAATCGCTCGGCTGACATGGGCTGCCAAGGCACCTCTCGTCAGGCACTGCTTTAGTGCCACGTTTGAAACGGGTTGACCAGGGAGGATGGTTCCCAAAGGCTTTTGGGCAATGCACAACAGTGGAGTAGTGGGTAAGGGGCGAAGCACAGCACCGTAACAAAGGCTTCCATGCCCAGAAATGGCCAATTTACCAAAACTCTGGTCCCCCGCCCCAACTCGACATGCTCCGCTTCATGCTAGTGGCTTCGAAAGAGGAGCCAACCTCTCATCACGGGCTTCTTGTGCTACCGGCTTGGGATCTGCACCAAATTGAATCCCCCCCTTGCCCAGAAAATCTGGCAGCTTCAGTGGCCTGGAGGATGAAGCTGTTGGTTTCTTGCCCAGAAACAACAGGCACCTGCAAGTCTGGTTGCTCTCATTCCTGCGGCCAAAGGCTGGAGTCCGTCGGGACGCCACGCAGATGTGGTGCATCTCACCCGTCCTCTTCTCCTAGCCAAGAGCGGCCGAGGAGAGCCCCTTCCCTGTGAGAAGGTGGATGCATTTGACCCCAGGGCTCAAGCACGCTGGGAGTGTTGGGTATGGAGGCGGTGCAACGGGAACCCAAAACAGCCTCCGTTCACACAACAAGAAAAACCAGAACCGGATCTGCCGCTACCCCCTCCACTGTGTCTTCTGCCTTTGAAGGGCCCCACAGAGGGAGGTGCTCCTGCCAGGAGCCAAGGCACTACTTTTGAGCACACCGCCTGGAAATCCCAAATTTCCACTTTTTAATGCCGTGCGCCTCCTCACACCCTTGGAGGGAGCAGGCAAACGCTGAACCTACTTACAGAGACCACATGGACAGGACACAAGCTGGTCCAAGCTACCATTAGCTACCACAGAGTTATTTATCACAGGGAACACCAACAGCTCCTGTTTTCTTGGTCTGTAGGACAGAGCAGAGAGGAGCATAGGCTGTGAGCCCCTCAAAAGCACTTCCCATATCCTGGGACACGGCTCCTCCACAAACAAACCAGGGAGCGATCCAGCAAAGCCACGGCACCTTCGGTCACCCTTACGCTGAGGGGCAGTTTCACACGCAGCCTTTGCTTTTTTGAGGCAAGATCCAGTCCCTGAAGAGCACGGCCCGAGAGCTGAACCGCCCACTCTCCCTGCTAGCAAGGGGCTTTAATTCTTCCCCAAGATCAGGGCAGCTAAGAAATGCTCTGCTCGTGGCTGTAGGGTTTCTACCAAAAGCTGGTTTCCTTCAAAGGGACATTCAAAGCTCAGCCCCTCCAGCTCCCTTCACCCTGTACACAAAGTGGAGTATTAATAGCCAGCCTGGAAGACCATAAAACACTAAATACCTAAAGAGTTCCTGTACCTTGAAATGTTAATGCTAAGCAAAAAAAGAAACCTTCCTGTTAGCAAACCGCTCTGCTCTGTGATATATATACACGGTCACCTTCCTCCCCTGCAAGCCACAGAACAGCAAACACCACTCGAAACCCTGAAACGTCGCTCTACTTACAAGGCATCCTATAGATCTGCTCGTCTCCCCAACGCCCGGGCGGGAGAGGCTTCGCCAGCACACGCCAGCTCTTCTTGATGACTTAGTTACCACCTCAAAGAGCTGACTGGCGCCTGGCCATCCTCCCCTTACAGGATCCTTTTCAGCCTTCAAAAGTAATCTGCCCTGGCCCCCGAGCATGCACAGTCCAGCCCCAGCTCTTTCCTGCTCTTCCAAGGCTCCCTTCCCCGCTCAATTGCCGGAGCTCAGCTCCAGCACTGATGTTCCTCCTTCTTCCCCATGGCTTTGCTCCCTTCTCCTTGCAAAGGGCCTCTCTTGCCTACGCCACGGTGGGTCAAGGGGACACGGGAGCAGAGACCTGGGGCTGTGTGTCCCGCCGGGGAGGGTAGGTCAGGATCCCAAGCTGGCAGGGCAGCGCCAGCTGGAAATACATGCTTGGAGCTGGTGTAGTCACGTTAGCCACGCCTCTTGGCATGCACCGTGCTCGGCGTGGGACCACGGGAACGTCACAGCCCCTTTGCCGCACCACGCTTTGCGGCATCCCAGCACCGACACCAGCTCTAGCAGTACCGATTATTCTTGGGATGTCCGCCCCAGGGAACAAGCCCCTTTGGGACAAAACACCCCACACTTCCACTCGCCACCATCCATGGACAAGCTGCTGGCTGGATGCAGCTCTCCCTCCTCCAGCCCAGCCAGTGACGGGCTTGAACCCAGGACCCAGCCCCAGCTCTGGGGTCCTCTTTCAAGGGTCGGGCCCGAGGACGGCAGCCACCGGCCATATGGCAAACGCCGTTCACTCCAGAACAAGCCATACCCACCTGTTAAAGAGATGAGCAGGGCCGCTCCCAGTGCGGGAGGCAGCATACCAGCATCCCAAGAACTGGAGGGAGGGATGGCGGGGGGCAAGCAGGGGGAGTCTGGGAGCGATGTTCGTTTGCGTAGCACCTGGGAGCGGGGGGGAGGGAATCACAACATTGCATTTACATAGCTAATTGAGGGAGTGACCTTCCCGGGATGAAATTACTCTCTGGCTTGGGGGGGGGGGGGGAACCCAAACACCACCACAGCCACATTATTTGTAGCTGCAATGGTGCCTTCTCCACCCAGAGCACCTCGGGTGCTCCCCCTGACAAAGTCCATGCTCCTGCCTAACAAGGGAGCGTCCGATCTGTGTGGAGGATGGGGGAAACTGAGGCACAGAGGCTCCAGCATTTGCATCAAAGAAGGGTAGCCAAGAGCTCTGACAGCTCCTCTTGCTGCCTTGGCACCGGACGAAAGGCGCTTTTGAGTAGTATCACATCCCGTCCCCTTGATGGGATGTAAAACGTGGTGACCTCCATGTCACAACCAGAAATAAAGTTTAAGCCCGCAAAGCAGGCATGCTCTCTGCATTACTCATCACGGCACGCTTCAAGAGACCCCAAGTGAACAAGGGCCAGACAATATTTTAAAATAAATCTAGACACTTACCGAGTTTTAAACCAATTTCAGTGTCAAGCACAGGGGAAACATCAGCAGATACGAGTACATGCCATTACGCCGCCATATAAAAGCTCTGTGGTTAACGTCTTCCTGCAAAGGGATTTATCCTCTCCGCAGCGTGCTGGGATGGAGCTGGCACCGTTCACTAGGCCGGGGACAAGGCTGGGGACACCAAAGGAGGAGAGATGGATGGCACAGGCACCACGTGCCCTCCTGGGTTGAGCGGTGCTGACCAAAGTCACCACCAGCCCTGCGAGAGGCCGGTGGTCAGGCAGAGCCCCCAGCCCCTTACACCATAGCATCAGCTCGGCAAAGCCCCCGTCTCCAGCCCCAGGCAGCACCAGCGCTGCCCGTGACCCCGTCCATCCCAGCGGCGCAGCGTGCCCACTCACCCACCCATGCCAGCTTGCAACCTGAGCTCACCCTAGAAAACCCCAAGCGCGTTTATTTACATCAGATCAGTTCCATGATCTGGTCCGTGGGCAGGAATGAGTAACAGGGACAGGAATATCTTGAGCAGATGTTGTCACCAAATACAACATATCATCAGGCTGCTGGTAGCTTTAAATCATTTCGGAGCCTGGCGATTTCTTTCCAGCCCTGGGCTGCTCTCCCCAGCTCTCCGACTCCAGCTGCTGGCTCAACACCTATGAGACCTGGGGTGACTTTCCTCTTGCAGCCCCGTGAGGACTCAAGCTCCAGGTGCTGAACACCATGAGGTAGGAAGGTCACAAGCAGTCACTCCAAAAAGTCCATTGCAATCACCAGCTGCCTTTTATCCTGCACAGGGGCGCTGCCTGCCATCAGCTCTGAATATTTGGGCGCCCTCTCGCCCAGCACATCTCTGAGGTTGCCGGCACACAAGGACTCACAGGGAAGATGGTCTTCGCAGCTCCAGCCCAAAGCATCCTCAAGAGCAGCGGCGGAGCAACGCAGCACCGCGTCTGCACGGCAAACATCGGGAAAGCAGAGGCACAGAAGACGCCGTGCTTGCAGAAAACAGGGAAAAGGTGGCGAATCCCCACCAAGCCAGCCTTTAAAAGCAGAGGAAGGGAAAAGCGGGCTGCGCTTTGCTCTGCAGCCCTTTCCAGCAGCCTCCCTGGCTGCCGGGTGGAGGAGCAGCTTTCCTCATTAGCAGGTTATTCCTGGCACACTCCCCCTGCATCAGCTCCCCGGCAGGGCTGCGGGAGCAGCTCGCCAGGTTTTGAAGCCTTTGGGGTCGCGCGGCGCTCGAGATGCACGAATCTTCCTTTAAAGAAATCTCACTCAGGCAGATAAATGGTGCTGGGTAACTGGGGTCATTAGGCTAATAAGCAGCCACCACCAGCCTGGAAGCAAAGCAAAAAACCACGAGAGTCTACCCGAGGCAGTTAGCCTCAAAATCTGACCCATCTCAAGCAGTTACCGTCTCCATCAGAGGAGAAATCGGGTCCATGAGTCAGCAGGATCAATCACCCACCGGCCTTTTCATCAAAATCTCTAATCAAAGCGTCAGGGGAGCAGATTTGCAGCTCGCTTGCGCCAAGCAAGCAGTGCATGGACCCTGTTGAGAAGGAGCCGTCCCCCCTCTGTCAGCCTCCTCGTTAGCGCGTTGTCATTCCGCTCTCACGCTTTGGGAATGGGGAGATGTTTCCTCCGCTTTCCCAGCATGGCTCTGTTTTCTACTGCCGTGTCCTTGATGGGGAGCTGCAGGTCCTGCTTCCCACTCCGGTGGAGATGGGGCTGCGTTTCAGCACGACAACCTATTGAACGGGAGACAGCAATGCCGATGGGTTGGGCATCAAAACTAACTCACCCCTTAACTAGTCCTTCCTAACGCTGCCAGCCAGGAAAGCAAACAGGGAGAGATGCAATTTTTCCTTTATAAAACCTTCAGAGGTGGGATCAGCTGAAACTCCCAGACTGCTACATCTAGCGGTTATTAAAAAAAAAAAAAAAAGAAAACCCACATATAAATAACCCCTCAGCAGGAGCCAAAACTCAAAGACTAACCCCATGGTTTTAAGTGAACGAGGCCAATTTCCTCCTTTGTAGCTCTTGACACATGTTGGCTGCGTGCCCCCTTCTCGCCTTGTTCCTAGAGCAGAAGGCTCCGGGCGGCGGGTCCGGGGACGATAAGGAAACAAGTGGTGTAATTCCCAAGGCCTCCCAACACAGCCCTGTCAGCAGCTCTGGAGGCGGCCGATTCCAGCATGACTGGAGAAAAGAAACCACGGCGAGAGGAGCAGGCAAGAGCTGGCAGCTGCCCGCACCACCCCTGCCACTTTCTTGAGCTGCCAATGCTGCTCCGGCTGCCATTCCTCAGAAAGAGCCGAGCCCGGCAAAGCGAGGGGTGGGAAACAGCACCGGGATGGCAGGAAAATGGCTTCTGCCGTTCTGGTTTTTTTTAGTACGAGCGGGTCCCTACCCCAAGCACTGGGCTTCCCGCATGCCCTGAAAATCCCTGGGGGAAACGAAGTACGGGGTTAATGCCAGCTCTGAAGGGATGGATGGAGCAAGCTTTGGAGGAGCTGTAAAGCAAAAATTGTTTCCACTGAAACGCCTCCATTGGGAGTTTCTCCACCCAAACTCTGACCTCAAGACAAGGAAATCCATGTCGGGCACTATCCATCACATCTGGGTCAAAACCGCAAGCGCTTCTTTGAAGCGTGAGGCTGGGACCAGGCTGCAACGCCCCGTCCTGGCTTTGCGGCACATCAAGCGACTCGGCTTCCCAAACCACCATCTGGAATGCAGAGGAGCCCTCTTCATCCTCACCTCTATGGGGATCTCGGGTCAGAGCAGCTCGGGTTTTGCCAAAGCCTCGCATCAAACGTCTTGACATTTGGGGTGGGAAGAGCTGTTTTGGTGCGTTGGGGTTTTCTGTGAGCACAGAAGGTGCTCAGCGCACAGAGGGCTCAAGCCCTCGGCACGGCAGCTCCCTGCTCCCACACCGTTCCTCAGGGAGCTCGGTGGTCAGACTACATTTGAACTGGTTTGTACGGGAGCAAGACACAAACTGCTGCTGGCGGAGGGTGAGAGCAAGTCCTAAAAGGATGCACGGACAGTAGAGCTGGAACGTCTGAGCAACATGAATCAGCCGCACTGC
This sequence comes from Sagittarius serpentarius, assembly GCA_034782735.1. Lineage (NCBI taxonomy): Eukaryota > Metazoa > Chordata > Aves > Accipitriformes > Sagittariidae > Sagittarius > Sagittarius serpentarius. The sequence continues at coordinate 511,089 of JAVKLA010000002.1, forward strand.
TGTACTGCTGCCACCGTCAGCTAGCGAAGGAGACGAGGACAAGCACTACGGGACAGCAAGAAGCTGGCAACGGCCGGGACACTGCGACAGAAGAGGCCACAGCAGAGCTGGAGCCCTTTACACCCACCAGCTGGACAACGTAAAGCGGCAGCACAGGATTAGTGGCCACATCTCCACAGCCACGCGTAAGGAGCTACCTCCACAATCGGGTTGGGGCCAAGCCCACGGTGGTCTCCAGGCTCTATACAGAGCACCACTCTTAGAGGTGCAAAGCTGGAAGCAAATGCAATACCCAACACACAGAAATGTCCCTAAGAGAGTCTACGGCCATCTCCTGTTGGGCTCGGACCTAGCAGAGCTACTGCCTTCTAGGAAGATCTCACCTCTTCAAGCTGGAGTCTTCCAAGCACCCCTTCACCCCAAACCTCGCCGCTCCATCCACCACTAAATCTTATCCCTCACACCAAAAACTGCTTTAAAAAAAAAAAAAAAAAAAAAAAAGGTACCCATGTTTTGATTCCAGGTAAAGAACTCTAGCACCCAGGGGGACATCCCATGTCCCAGTCAGGCTGGGATGGCCACAGCTGTAGAACAGTGCTGAAGACACCATGCAGGTCTGCCTCTATGGGTTATGGGGACGAAGGTCTGCACAGATGACATCAAAGCCACATTGCAAACTGCTCGACAAGACAGCGGCAGCAGGGAGAGTCCAGGGATGTATTTTTGGGGAGTATTTCTTTTTTGGCAACTGCCACTGGCGTGGTGTAGCCACCCCACTTCCTCCACTGCCATCTGACCTCCCAGCCACTGCTCCAGCACCACTTCCAACGCCACGCTGTCCTCCCACAGAACCAGAAGTGTATTTTCAGACCAGCTTTGGGGTCCGTCCACTGCAGCGTCCCCCACCTTACAATGTTCCCTCATCATCGGGCCACCCGTAGCAGGGGATCTGTGCTCGGAGCACGTGCAGGGGCATAACCACGCTGTGTTCGGGGTGGGGAGGGGTAAATTCAGGGCAAAAAAACGCACTGGTGGCTTCTACCCCCTCTCTCGCAGAGGGACATGACCAAATCCACCCTCCTCACTGCCCAAAACCGCAGCGCACATGACCCAGAGAGGCTTTTCAGAAGAGCCGAGTCTCCAGCGGCTTCTGTTTGCCTTTCCCTTGTTTGCAGCAGCATCGCATCTGGATGCTCGTCAGAAGAGGAGGGGGAAAAAAAAAAAAAAGAAAAGAAAAAAAACGCCCTCCTCCTGCTGAACAACCTCTCAATCAAAACAAAGCCGGAGCAGCAGCCAAGAGCTGGGAGGCTCTTTTGTTTAATGCTTAACATCCCCGGCCGGGCCAGCCCGCCCCAGCGCGCCAAGGAGCGGGGTGCAGGGGCAATGGTGTGGGCAGCGAGCTGGAGTGGAGAGCCAGCAAGCGAGCGCCCGCCGCCCCAGCGAACGGAGCCCGGGGCCAGCTCGGCCACACGAAAGCAGACAGTGGGGCAGGTGGCGAAAACAGGCTTCCCAAGCCCAGCCGGCGCTGCTCCTCCGTGCACGGCCATTTTGCTGAGCATGGCTGCTCGCCGAGAGCAGCCATTCCCTCCCAAACACCAGTGCCCCCCCAAACCGAACTTCAGCTCAGATCCAGCCACCCCCAATGACCCACGGCTTGCTGCCCGCCAAGGCGGGGACAGACCTGGTTGCTGGTCCACACGCCGGATCTGGGCATGGGTGCATCAGCGCAGGCTCATTTCTCTCCCTGCCACAAGCAGCATTAAGCTCTCACTCCTGCACCCCAAGACATCTTTTGGGGCTCCAGCAGAACAGGCTGGTGCAAGGAGCCGCCCAGGCACCGAAGCACAGCCCGAGGCAAACCTGCGCTAGGTGCTCAGCCCACCCCACAGACCCTGGAAGGTCTCAGCAGGGTTATTGCCAACAGGTTTCATCATGATCAGCCCCATCCCTGGCAAAGTTATCACTTGTGTCCCAACATACTGATGGCATCGGGTTCGAGGAGGGTACGTAACAAGGCAGGGCATGCCGCAACAGGAGGCTGGATACGGCCAAGATACACACCTAGAAAAAGGGTGTTTGGGATATTCAGTTCCTGAGGCTTCACCCCGGAGAGCAGCAACCAGAGGAGCCGTGGGGTCACACCAACAAAATACGTCCCATCAAGCCCATGGGCCACGTCCACCAGCTCCTTTGCTGCAATGTCAGACATGGGAGCAAGGGTGATCTCGCCTGTGGACACCACATCAGCTCGATCACCTGCTGACAAGAAGGCGTGTCTGAAAAAAACCAAAGCAAAGCTCTTTCTTATACCTAGCAAGGACTGGAGGGCTGCAAAACCCTACAGTGAGATATTTAAAGAGCACAAAAGCAGAAGGAGGGGCAAACAGCAAGCTGACTGTGGCACTGAAGCACCTCGTCAAGGAAAAATACTCACTGCTAAAGTGCTCTTTAATCCAGCCAAGGAGATACAACAAAACCTCCTGGCTGGAGGCCGACTGCTCAGCGTGCACGTATGTTGGGGGAGGTCATCTACCCTGGGCTGAAGCCGGTGGAGGGAGAGACGGTCTGTCTTTCTTCAACCCCAGGTGGAGACCAGCCTCCCTGCCCGAAATGGAAGCAGGAACAGCACAGGGTTAAGCAGAGGACAAGCTGCCGGAGACCAAAGGTTAGGCTGAGTCACATTGTGGCCGTTCCTGTTTCGGTCTGAGCAAGTTTCTCGCTTCCCAGGGAGGGTTTGTCCCCAGGCCTGCAGGAACCCGTTGCCTTCATCTGCTGAGCACGTACGTCCGCTCTTCACTTGTCCTTCAGACCCCACATGCCAGTTTTGGGGCATCTCTGCAGCTTTCAGGAGATGGGAAGAGCCCAACGCCACTGCCCACCTCCATCTCGTCCCCTCCGTCCTCCACCCTGCCCCAGCTATCAGCCCATCCCCACGCTCTTCCTTGAGAAATAAAACTGCTTTCCCACCCCCCGCCATGCAGACACCTTTCCTCTCCTCGCCCACAGCTTTCCCAACCCGAAGGAAGCCATCTAGCTGCCCCCAGGAGGCTGACGGAACACAGCTGATGTTTCCTCCTGAGTGCAAACCCAACATGTTTTCCTGCAGATCCAGACCTTAAATCACTTCTCAAAACAGGGCTCAACCCTCCAGGCTGAGCCTTCATCAGTGTGGTTGTACCTGAACCTGGATAAGTAAAATGGCAGAATCGTCCTCACAGAGTATCTGTACGGAGATGACAAAACGGTTTGGGTTGGAAGGGACCTTCAAAGATCACCTAGTCCAACCCCCCTGCCATGGGCAGGGACACTTTCCACTACATCAGGTTGCTCCAAGCCCCTGGCCTTGAACACTTCCCTTCATGGGGCATCCACAACTTCTCTGGGCAACCTGTTCCAGTGTCTCACCACCCTCATTGTAAAACATTTCCTTCCTTATAGCCAATTTAAACCCACCCTCTCTCAGTTTAAAGCCACTGCCCCTTGTCCTGTTGCTGCGGGCCCTCGTAAAAAAACCTGTCTTATAAGCCCCCCTTTCTATACTGGAAGGCCGCAATAAGGTCTCCCCAGAGCCTTCTCTTCTCCAGGCTGAACCACCCAACTCTCTCAGCCTCTCTCCGTAGCAGAGGTGTTCCAGCCCTCGGACCGTTTTCATGGACACACTCTACCAGGTCCATGTCTGTCTTGCACCGGAGACCCCAGAGCCGGATGCAGTGCTCTGGGAGGGCAGGGGGTCTCACCAGAGCAACAGGGGAGCATCATCTCCCTCAACCTGCTGGTCACGCTCCTTTTTATGCAGCCCCGGATACGATCAGCCTTCCAGGCTGCAAGGGCACAGTGCCAGCACACATCCAACCCGTCACCCACCAGTATCCCCAGGTCTTTCTCCGCAGGGCTGATCCCAATCCATTCAACTCCCTGTCTGTACTGATGGGGCGGGGGGGGGTTGCCGCAACCCAGGTGCAGGACCTCACACTTGGCCTTGTTGAACTTCATGAGGTTCACATGGGCTCACTCCTTCAGCCTGTCAAGGTCCACGATGCTTGGTCCCTGTCTTCATAATCCCCACCTCGCCTTGGCATTTCTACCTGCAGAGAGTTTCTGCAGCTGCATCAGTGAAAGAAATAAATTTTTAATAGTCAGAACACAGGAAGAGCCATGCAGGGTATGACCAAAGGCCCAGCCAGCTCCCACGCTGGCTTTGACAGCGGCCAGAAGCAGATGGCTATGAAGGAACATAACAGCCAAGCATGTTGAGATATTTCCCAAACCACTTCCCAAGCTCCAGTCCTCCTCGGGCTTTTCCCAAGCCAAAAGACATTGCCCTGTACACCTCCGCGGTGGGTTCCTCCTCCACAAACCCACCCAGGTGCCCCAGAGCATCAGTGGACTTTGAGCATCCACAGCTTTTTGCAGCAGCGTTCAAGCCCATCATGCAAAAGAGCTTCTGCTTCTCTTCCCACTTTCATTCACTCTGGTTCTGCTGCCAGAAAGGAGAAGGAGACAACATGTCATCTCCCCACCACTTCTTAATTTTACAGGCTTCAGTCACCTGCCCCAGGAGTCTTCCTCTTGAGCGGAGGAAGCACCAACCTACTTAGCAGCTCTTCTCCCAGAGCCATCCCATGGCCAACCATCCCACCACCCCTCTCTCCGTATATGCTCTATCTTTTTGCAGACGGAAAAAAAAAAATATCCCCAACACCTCACTGGTCTCAGCAACTCTCCCAAATCCACTGAGCGCTCCCCACCCACCCCTTCCCGCTGCCCAGTACCATGAGCCCCACGCCAAAGCAGAAATCCTCCTGGGAAGCCACCGACTGCAAACACGGTGACGCAAACCCCAATACCCGCCCAGCCACTCTCCCAACACCCCAGCACGTGTTGACGGCAACAGGACTGAACCACCCTGAACGCACATGCTTGTGATGCTCACCCCACACACGGCAAACGTGTGGCTTCACAGGCACGGACCAGCAATACCACACATGCAGCTAGTGCGGAGGAGCTTCTGCTCCAAGCACGAAGAACTCCACGCACTAAAGTCTTCCCCCAGCCGCCTGCAGAAAACACATCGGCCGCTGCAATTACTAAGAAACAAGCTAACTGAGCTGCCGTTCCAGCAGCTGTATCCAGAAACGGCTGCGCAGCCACCCCAAGCCAAACGCCACTCAGACAGACAGACAGACAGCCGTTCGCCTCGTCGGCCGTGGGCCGCTGGTGGGGCTTTTCGCACCCCCGGTGACCTGGAAGAGCAGCTTTGCCGGCTCAGCATCACTGCTGCATGCTGACGGAGGAGCGACACGTAAAAAATCACCCACAGCAACCCGTCGGCCTGAAGCTGATCGTCACCACAAGTGGGACAAAGCCCACGTACCAACGGCAGACCAAGAAACGAGGCGGTAACTCCTGTCAACCCTGCACCTTGTGCTTGCCTGCACACCCACGCAGATCCCACATTTACTAACACGTTAAGGTCTCCTTCTCTGCAAATGATGCAACCAGAGAGAAACAAATTCTTCTGGGAGCTCCAGGGAGCTTTGACATGCAAGGCGAAGCCTCCGGGAAGCAGAGTACAGCGGCTAACAGACACTGCCCTGCTGGGAGCCGGAACGGGCAGAGGACCGAGACATCACCTTCACCACCAGCCTGGGCTCCTCCTGCAGAGTGACAGGAGCCGGAGAGGCTTGGACCCGCTCGGTGCAGCCACAGCGCCGAAGAAACCAAATCTCCAGGGGTACAGCAGGACAGTACCCTGATGCACAGCAACTGCAGGCAATTTGCTGGTGCACAGTTCCCAGAAGCCAGGCACGGCTTGAACAGTGCCCTCCCATTGTCACATCCAAACCCCGGTGCATCACACGGCCAAACCATCTTCACGCCAGAACCAGGAGGCACGAGCCATACATCAGTGCTGGCCCTCAACAAGACAAGACTCATGGTCCTGCTGGAAGATCCCACTCCCACAGTGGCATGTCCCAGCGCAGGAGCAACCGCCAGAACCGAGCGGCAATGCCACCTCTACCCGCACCCCGACACCTTTCTTACCTTCTCCGACTTCACCTTTTTCAGCTGCCGGCACTCACTTTCCCCATCCTCCAGCTCCGACTTAACTCCCAAGGGATTGAGCGCAGCTCCCGTGTCAATAGCTATACTCCCAAGCTGCTCGGCAGCAGCAGGCTCTGTCCCCTGGCCCCCATCATACTGTCCCACCCTCACCGCCAGGGCCAGAGGCTGCAGCACGCTGGGCTCCTTCTCCGCCGCAGTCCCCGCACCCTCACTCCTTTCCTTCTTGCTTTTGGATGAGCCGCCCTCTTTCTCCTTCTTGGAGCCGGCCACGCTGCGAGACGCCTTGGCCGATTTCTCCGAGCCCTTCGGGGTGACAGCAGGCACCAAGCTGCCCGAGTTCGCGCCATCCCCAGAGCGTCCTTGAGCCTCCTTCTTACCACCAGCTCCCTCGTTGGGAGTGAACAAGGAGGTCCCTGGGGTTGGCTTGCCACTGTCCTTGCCACTCTTGCTCCTTTTCGACTTGGATTTGCCCTCCTTGCCCTGCGGGCCCGGCACCGGGCTCACAAACTTGATGTTATCCGGTAGGGTTGCCACTGCGTTGGGTGCCGGGAGCCCCACCTCTTTGGAGCCCGACATTTCCAATTTCTGCTGATCCTTCTCCAAATCAGCGTCCAGGTCAATGATGAGATTCCCTACGCCAATGTCCCACTCATCCCCGCTGTCGTACGTCTCAACCGGGTTCGCATCGATTCCTTTCCCTCCGGAAGCTCCGCTGCTCAAGGACATCTTAGAGTTAACGGCCCCTCACGGTTCAAGGCTCTTCCCTGCCTCCACGCCCTGGGAGTCACCTACGTCCTCGGGGGGCTTCCAGCGGTCGGGGTCTGCCCAGGTGACGGCATCGCTGCTGGAGGGGAGAGCAAAGAGAACAGGGTTACACATGAAGAGCCCCAGGCAGGCAGATCTGCCTTCACTGGCAGCCACACATGCAGGCAGGAGAGGTCCTGGGCAGGCTGAAAGCCCCCAACCTCCCAAATCCCCCATCGCATGGTGCGAGGCAGCCTCCTCCTGCCGCCTCCTCCAGGCTGGGGGCTGCTTCTCAGCCATCCCTGCAGCAGCAGCCACCTGGCACGGCTCCCTCGATCAATACCGGCCCTGGCAGGTCACAGCTCTCAGCTCCAACGAGACATTATTCACACGTTTCCCCACTCGCCATTTCCCTCTGAATTATCGAGCGCTGCCCCTGGGAGGGAGGATTGATTCCTCTCCTGCCGATGCCACCCGGGGGGAGGGCTCCTCTCCATGCCAGCCCTGCTGCGAGGGACGAGAGCCGCTCGCTGGGCAAGTCGAGTGCCTCGGTGGGAAATAAATCCCAAGCTTCAGAGCGCCTGTGACATTTGGGACATGTCAGAGCGGTCGCTGAAGGCCCAATCGCAGCAGGAAGCACAGGGTTGCCATCCCGCACCTCCAGGCAGCACAACACGGTACCCAGCTTTAGGACGTTCAACCACCATCACCTCCAGCACAATGAGCCGCGTAGCGGGCTTCGAGTGATGGGAAACAGCGACAGTTGCACGGGTACCCAGTCTTAACTGGGAAGAGTGGGATCAGCCCTACCTGCCCATGCCGTGGCCGACCCCGACTACCCCAAAATTTCTCCTCCCGGCTTCCCAGCCCCTCACCCTCCCTGCTCTCAGATGCATCGTACGCTGCCCCATCCCCGGACGCAGCGACGGAGCGGCGGCAGGCGGGGGGGGGCGGTGGTGAATAAAAAAAAGACACCCACGCACAACCTGAAAAAGCACCGGACTAGCTCACTGAGATTAGCTCGTGGCAATTACACTGACGAGACATAATTAACACATGAAACAGCTTCTTCCCAGCAGCCACCCGGCCAGCTACTTGGCCGCAGCCGCTCGCTCTCCAGATCTCTTAAGAAATCCTTGACCACCCATTTGGACGAAGCTCCTCTCCACCAGCACTGTCCTCCCCTTCCCCGCTGAGCTCCGGGCCTGCCGGCTCCTGGTACTATTTACAAGCAACACTTCAAAAACAGGTGACTTAAAGGAAAATGAGAAGGGAAGAGGAAAAAAAAAAAAAAAAACAAAACCACACACGCACAAATTTCTTCAAACCCCAGCAGGCAGGAGCCTGGAAAGCAGCTTCATGGTGCGTTTCCAGAGATGCAAACACTGTAAAAATGCCAGGGATTCTTTCATCAGACAGGCTGCCGCAGCCAGACCATTTTCCATCTGCTCCCCACAGCATCCTGTACAGTTCTGTACAGCTAATAATCCGCTCTCTGACAGGTCATTATGGAGATTTTTAACCCCAGGAGCCGGGGGCTAGCATGCAAGCTGGAAATGAAAAGCACTGACCTCTCATTTCAGCAGCAGAGAAAGTGCCAAATCAGGAGATCACTTTGTGCACCAGAGTTGCTAACGGCTTCCCAAAGCCACCCTGTGTGTTTCTACCGCCACCGCCTCCTGCCCCAGCACCCGCTCCCCAGCTCTGAGCCGAGGTGTCCAGCCTGACCCCACCGACCTGCCTCTTCGGAGCCTGTCTCCGAACCAGCGACGGGGCCCACGATCAGCAGTGCCCATCTTGTCTCCGCATGGCACCGACCTCCCCGGCAGGCACGCATTGCCACAGCCAGCTCCCTTTGTGCTGTGGATCCGCAGTGATTCCTTTGTCCGGATGGGCAAAGCCAGTAACAAGGTGGATGAACCAGATTTTTAGCTGCTAACAGCCCCTTCCCGGCCCAAAGCTGAGGCACAGTGTCCAGCCACAAGCCCGCTGGACAGGGCTCGGGGACACGGCACTGCTGCGCAGGACCAACACACGTGAGCTACTGGGAGAGGACAAGGCTCAGCCTCCAACTCCACCAGCCGCCCACCCAAGGTTGGAGCGCGCAAAGGGCCACGGTCAGATCAGATAAGAGCAACAACCGGACAAGGATCTGGCCTCGCTGTCGCAGGAAGGTGACGGACAATCCCCAGGGTTGTATGGTGACAGGCATGGCATCACCCGCTCCACGCAACGCCTCCATGATGCCGGCTTGGCCAGCGCTCAGCTCACACCGGAGAAACTCACCTTGCTGTTTTAAGTGTGCGCATATACATGTACACACACATATATACATAAATATTATTTATATATATGAAACAAGGAGAGCAGATGAGCAGGACTTCGGTCTGAAACTATGCAAACAGCAGCAGCGTTTGCCAATTCCTACCACAACAAAAGGAAGAAGGAGCCCAGAAGTCCGCTGGGTCCCCGGCGATTAGAGAGCCAGGAACAATCAAAGGGTTAGAAAACAAGGGGAGAGAAAAAACATTCACCCTACGGAGGAGGCGTCGAGGGAGCCCGGGCTCTGCTAATGCAGATGGAAGGGAACCGCAAACAGGACAGACGAGAACATGCTGGATTTGCAAGAGTGGAGGAAAGGCACGTCGTGCCGAGAGCGGGGCAGGGAGCTCAAGACTGCCACCGTGGGAAGAGGGACCTGGGCAGGGATCTGGCCCTCTCCAGCCCAGGGCTGAAAGCTAGGACCCCAGCATGCGATCTGGGGGGGGATCCCCTGAATGTCATACCTATTGCATGTGGCTCAAAAGCATTTCCTGCAGTTCGAACACCCCCTCCCTGAAACTCCCATCCCGATTCCCCACTTCTCTTCTCCAAAGCGCCATTCTCACAGGCTCAGCCTCTGTAGCCGGAGGAGTGTTTTGGGTCCCTCTCCCAGGCAAGACCCCCAGGGACCCCTGACCTGCCACACCGTCGCTATTTCAGGCGGACAGGAACCCCTGGCTACCGCAGCCCGCCATCCGGAGAAGGAGGTCCCTTTCCCACCACCTGGTTTGCGCAAGCTGGAGAAGCACCGGGTGCTATCCAGATCCTCCCCACTCTCCTGCCGGGGAGGACTAATGCCGCCACAAATCATGGCATCTCAGAAAACAGACCGAGGAGATTGATTCAGCTATAAATGTGTCCTTCCCCTTACCTCCTGCCATCACGGGATTGATCCCTGCGCAACATGAAAAGCATGTGCTCACTTGTTGGCCTGGAGACCTGCCAACAAAGCGTTTTAAGAGCAGTCCTGGAGCACAGATCCTACAAGGAGACAGCTTTCTGCTTGGGAATGCTGCACACACACAGCACCAGACATGAATAATTCAGCTCCATTAGGTGCCGAGACCTCTACAATCCACATCTACGGGCTGGGACGGAGCCAACCGTATTAAGAGACAAACCTGAAAGTTCACTTTCAGAGCTGCAAACACACCTAGAGAAAGCTATTCAAACAGAATAGCTCACCTTCAAAAAGGGAGCGAGGAAACCGCACGAGCCCACGGGTCTTTGTGCTAAAACATGCGCAGGATGCTCAGCAGCAAACCTGCCAGCGTGCCCTGCTTCGGCTTTCTCTACCGGTTACCGGAGGCCAAGAAACCAAAGCGGGGAAGGACTGAACGCCCAAGGGCGGTGAGATTCAGGAGAAAGCTCTTCTGGCAGCAACCAGCCCACACATAGGGAGACTGTCTCATATCCATGTGCTCCAGCCTGCAGCGCTCCCGGATCAGCCTCTGGTGGCTTCCAGACATGACCGACTGCAATTTTCACCCTGATTAACTTTCAGGAATGCCCGCAAGAAGGAGCGGCAAAAACGACAGCGGGGGTGGGGGGGTGGAGGGAGAGGGGGAAATCTCCAGGACGCAGCGTTTCCTCTGGCGGGGCACAAGGCAGGGAGCGGAGGGTTTCAGCGACAGACATGCTTGCCCCAGCCGGGAGCAACCCTGGAGAGCAAATAGACCCCTCCGCTCCCTCCCAGGGAGAGGCAAAGGCAGTGCCCGCAGCCGGGACAGAGCATCCATGGAAGACGTGCTGCCCCCTCCCCGCTTGCCAAGACCCCTGAAGGGCTCCCCACGAGCCCCCAGCCCCGCTCCGCTGAGGCAGCGGCACGAGGGGCCGCAGTGCCGAGGCCCTTCCTCCCGCCGCTGGCGGCCAGCCGACAGCTCTCCCCACACGCTGCCTCCGCACAAGATCCCTTTTTGTTTCCTTTTACGACTAAAGAAACTCAGGGCTTGGGGGGGGGGGGGGAAACACGCCTGCCTTTCCCAAGCTGCCGTGCTCGCTCCCCGCTCGGCTCCTACCACCACATTTGTAATCCCCCAGCTGGGCTTGTTTGGGTTGGATTTTTGTTAAGTAACTCCCATGTCTTTTCTGCAGATTTCTTTTTAAGATGTTCCCCTCTCTCCCCGCCCCCTCTCTCTAGAGATGGGGGAGGGGAAAAAAAAAAAAAGAGAAAAAAGAGAAATGTTGAACACAAGCCAGCTGGCACGCACAAGAGGAGACGGAGAAATCTGCACAAAGGAGCTTCCTCACTCACTTGCTGCTTTCAGCTCAAGAAATCACGCAGGGGAGGAGGGTTTGCTCTCCCCCATACATCAGTCAAGCCGTAGCAGACAAAGGAGATTTACCATGACACCCTCCAGAACTGCCACCCAAGGGGGGCAGGATCCCTCAATCGCCTTCGCCCGGCGGGAGCCCGAGCTGTTGCAAAACATGCCGAAGCGCAGGGCTTCAAAACAAGCTGTTCAATGTGGAATTAAGCAAGATTTTGAATGGAAGAGCTGCGCTCCCACCTCCTTGTTCGCACAAGGCGCCAGGAGAACTTTGGTGGCTCTCGGGGCTGAGCAGGACGGCGCCGGCGAGCTGCCAGGCGGGAGAAGGCTGAACCCAATTTGAATAAAATGGAGCCACCCTTCTTTTTTAATATGGAGGTGCACCCCACCAAGACTACATCTTCCAGCATGCACTGCAGCTGGAGCACCCGGAGAGACATCAAGAAACTTATGCCGGGACTCCAAGTTTCCGCAGGCTGAGCCTTGACACTGGAGATGAACCTGACACAGGGCAGCGCTCGAGTCATGAGTCATTTGTTGGCATTCTTGAGAAAAGCCTGAAATATTTCAGTCCAGGCATTACACAAGCAGGACGGACGAGGTCACTGGAACAGCCTGGAGATGGAGGAAGATGGGAGAGGTGAGCAAAGGTCTCTTTGGCGTAGGGGTGGCCAAGCAATCACCCTACCTGGAGCAAAGCTCATGAGATTTATCAGCTACAACACCCACTTGCTACCAAATACACACTCAAGCATCATCTTCACGTTCATCATCAGTCAAAAGATACAGCTCAGATCAAAATTCAGCCTCACATCCATCCCCATCCGTTCACGACCTTAAACCACAACATTTACAGCAACGTTCAGCAAGACTACGGCACACAAAGAAGTCCAGCAAAACCGTAGATACAAGATAAGGGCACACAGTGCTAGGTCTCAACCTGGCTGTGTTTGAAGAAAACACTTCACCAGATTAGCTAAAACTCTGAGTTTGCTTCTTATTGACACTTCTTCAACCTCAACACCGAACAAGCACTGAGGAGAAACTCGATCTAGGGCTGAAAAACCCAACGTTCTTGAACACAGCTCAACGGCAAAGCCATCCTCGCCAGACCCCCTTGCTTCCCTCAACTCCCAACAAGCCAAACAGATCACTGATAGGCGAGGTACACGAAAAGGGGGAAAACAAAAAGGAGGAAACATTTCAGGCCTTCCTTTATATCGCGAAATGGGGAAAACTGGAAAAAGTTCCTCTTTAATCCTCCCGTTACTCTTGGAAGTGTCATCACCAAAGTCTCATTTTTTCATTTGTTCATGCCTCAAGAGCCTGCAGTTCTTCAGATTTACAATTATTTGATTTTGATGTCTCTCAAGCCTTGCATTTTTTTCAAGCTACTTACCTCTGTAGTGAATAAAACATGACTTGTATTCCCTCCGCCAACACACAAGGAAGTCCAGAGCTTCATATTTCAAGAAAACTAATGACGAGAGAAACATCACTCAAGTGTGTGGTCCTCAGCTCAAGCAGGAGGCACATCAATACCTACGGACCCACACAAAGGCACCAAATGTCTCTTCACTTTGCTCCCAGGAGGGACAGCAGGCAAACACCACCTTCTCGGATGGCCGCTTGGTCTCCACTGAATCGCGCTACTGGAGTCACCTCTCCAGTGGGAAGCTGAGCAAGCACCATCATTACACACAAACACGAACATATGTGTCAACACGACTCAAGTCATAGAACCGTACAGCAGACCAGGTTGGAAGGGACCTTTGTAAGGTCACCCGGTCCAACCTTTTGCAGGAAAGGGAGCCCAAATGAGATTATCTACCACCCTGTCCAGTCACATCTTGAAAACTTCCATTGGTGCGGACTCTACCACGTCCCTGAGGAGGCTGTTTCAGTGAATGATTGTTCTCACCATAAAAAATTTCTCTTATGTTGCAATGAAACCTCTCCTGGTACAACTTTACTTCTCCATGTGACTTCTTGGGAAGAGAGAGTCTTTGCCCTCTTTGTAGCTGCCCTTTAAGACCAGTGACTTGCCTGCGTGCACAGCCCTCCTGCAGAGCCCTCCTGCCAGGCAGGAGCCAGGTTTGCAGGAAAGGTCACAGCGGTGGGATAAAGCGTCAGCATGGGCTACGGGAGCATCAAGCACAGCTAGGCCAGACGAGCCGTGCCAGCGCCTTGTTACAACTCTCACAGCGCTGTCCTGTGCAACGCACGTCCCCTTCCCAAGCCTCTGCCACAGAGCTGTGGAGGTGGCAGCAAGGCTCAGGCTTGGCTGTTCCTCTGGATGCTGGCTGGACCGTAGCCTGCTCATCCAAAACCACTGGCCTAGACTTCTTCCAGCAAGCATAACCTTGCAGACTTCAAAATCTCTGACAGCTGAAAACGGCCAAGAGCTTTCCCAGCAACCCCAGCACTCAGATCCACATCCATAAGCATAAACTGGCGCCCAGAGCTCTTAACGCTCGGCTGTACTAGGAAAGAGGAATTGAAAAACCCACGTGCATGGGAGAAAAAGTATTCGGTGGGTAAAATAACAGAGCCAGCTTCCTTCCTGCAAGCTCAGCTCTAGATCTATCTGGAATTAGGGACGCCCGACAGGGATTTATCCCTCACCACTGTGTCTGCATGCTGGAAGACACCACCACGTAATTGCCATTCCCAAACCTGCACGCGATGGTTTAACAGTAACTAGAAACACAGCCCCATCTTCACCCGACACCTGCATCCCCCACTCGCCCCACAATCCCCACATGCCACCCTGCACGATTGCAGGTGTCACAGTGTCACCGGCACGCAGCACCCAGCGGGTGCCTGGCAGGCACGGGCAGCACCGCGGCAGCGGACAGGCATCACCGCAGGGTTTGGCTGTTGAAGGCTGACACACGGACTGTTGGCAGCTACACGGCGGCAAAAGCAAAAAGCAACCCTGCGAGCAATAGCTGGCCAGGATTAACTCAGAAACGCTTCAGATGAGCCTAAGCTAGACAAGCCGGCGTGCTACAGCTCATTGGAGGTGCTGCCGGCAGCACCAGACACAGCCCCGGTGCTCTCCTACCACCGCAAAGCCCATTCTTGTTGAACCCAGCCAGCAATGCTGCTGCTGGCTGTTGCCAAAAATAACATTAAACACACAAAACGGGACATCTGAGCAAATCTGTTTGGCACCGAGCTCTGCATCGCAATGCTTCCCATAGGGACAAACCTGGGAGCTGATTGTCCCTCAAGCAGAGAGCTGGTTTCCACCCGGAAAGCGAAGCAGCCGTGCAGATTTAAAACCGGTCTGGTTACACCCTTGCTAACCCCAACACAGAAATGAACTGATTTACGAGAGGCTTAAAGATATCCGAATCGGTGGCCCGACCTCATGTGCAACCTAGAAGGAGGTAGAGAGCACATAAAAATAACCAAAAAGCCTTACAAATTTCAGATAAAGCTCCACGCAGGCTGGGAGATTGCCAGCAGCTTGAGAAAGTCAGCAGCGAGAGGAAGCAGCAAGATGGATGTGACCAGGAAAGATCCCCAAAGCATCAGTCACGGAGATGAAGAGAAAGAAGAGCTGGCAAAGACCAAAGACAACCAACGGGCATAAATAACTGCCGGAGTAAGAGCTGGAAAGAAGGAGCTCGCCCTTCTCCCCCTGCTTGCCCAATGCCATCAGCAGGGTTGCAGAAAGGCACCCACAGTTTTGGCAGCAGCCCGAGCTGCTGGGCGTTGGTGGGAGCAGGGCGTTGCCTCTGAACCGGCCATTTGTACCCTGTCCTTACGGGGCTTTGGAGGCGGTGAGGCTCCTCGCCCCGCAGCCGGCCACCCTGGTACCCCTGCCGTCCCCCCAACCCAACGGTGGTCCCAGTCCCAAGCTGGGGCTCTCATGGTTGCAGCCGCACAGGTTTCCAACGAGGATCACCCTCCACGGAGGTACAGCAGGAAAGGGAAACCACCGGCTGCGTTGGCAGACACAGGGAGGGCTCCCGCGTCTCGCCTCTCGTCTTCTCCATCCAAAGGAAGAGCACCGGAGTGATCCCAGCCAAGTGATGCCCAGTTGGGCGGCATCTCCCAGCCACAGCCCTACCTCAACAAGAGAGGGGTACGCAGCAGCGCAATTCGGAGAGGATGGACAGACGCTCGCTTGCTCACTCCCAGGGAAGGGAGAGCTTCTGGGCTTTTTCTTTTAAGGGGAGAGGACACAGGCAGCCTTGGCCGTTTCCCAGGCTTCAGGAGAGGACAAACATCTCTCTGCCGCTCTAAAAATGAAGGAGCCGCCACTTCACCTATTAATGCCTTTAATTCCCTTCATTCAATAACCAATTAGGGCACCTTGGCTACATGAGCTAAGGCTTCATTTGCAGCAGAGGACCGTACAGGCGGCTGTAATCTCTCTTGCTGTCAAACCACCAGCCTGGGAACACTTTGGGAAAAACCAACCAGGCTGCAAAGTAAAGGAGGAGGGAAGGCGTATGCAGACAGGGACAAATGCAAGCAGGACGAGTACCACGCCAAGAAATCCCTTTTTTTTTTTCCCCCTGGGAGGGATAATAAATAGGTGTGTTTCACAGATTAATAAAGCACATTTGCAAAACTATGATATACATCAGAAAGTTGCTAATTCATGCTAATGACCCACTGCAAATTGCCAAATTTTGTGAATTAGCCAGCATGTAAAGGAACACAATAAAAAACAGCAAGAACCATGCATCAAAGTGTACTTGGCTTATTTTGGTAGTTGTCGTTCACTTTTAATTACTTGTGGCGGTAAGTACAGAGGGAAGGTACAGATTAGAAGTGAAACTCAAAAAAAATAAACAGGAAATCTTCAGGACAAGAAATCTCACCATGGCATCAGCTACTAAATCTTTGAGGAAGGAGCAGTAATTCTCCTGGAGATTAGTAAGACTCTACCTCTTCAATTGAATTCATGGCTAAGTCATTACACACCTCATTTTCACTCCTTTAAAAGCTGCAAAGCAGCCTCCTCCCAAGCCGCCCTTTCTCCCGTTGGAGAAGCACCGGGATAACTCCGAGCCAAATCTTTGGACTCGCTTGAGCCAGGAATGCTCCATTTAATCAAAACCACAAACGGGCTCAGCAAATTTATTAAAATCGTTCTCAAACTGCCTTGTTTTGTTATCAGTAAATTGGCATAGCCACGCAGAGATGAGACATTGCACGTGGTGTAGCACTGTACAAAGATACCATCCTTCCAGCCGTCAGAAGAGTGGCCGAGTGGGCCCAGGAAGAGCTCGGAGGGAAAAATCCAATGCCACAAAACCTTTCCGTGTCCACGATGTGCTCAGAGAAGGAGAGGCATAAAGAGACAACATTCTCTTTCTTTTTTCTTTCTTACTTCTTTCTTTCTTACTCCATAAGCAAGGAAACAAATTGTAGAAGTTGAGCATTTAATGTTTAAATACAAAATAGCAAGATTCTCCAGGAATTATCCTTATTCATCCACAAAAATGCACTCGCATCCTTTTATACCCTCTCTCTACACACACACTCCCCTCACACAACATCCGAGCTGACGCTTAAGCAGCTACGTCAGTAATTTTTGTGCGTGTGAAGGACACTCAGCTGCAGCAAAAGCAAAACCACCTCTTAGTTTCATCTCAAAAACTGACTTTTCACCAAAGCCCAGAACTGAAATCGATGTTTCCTTTAAAGACATTACATAAATTCAAAAAAAGAAATCACACAAGCAACTAGAGTCACAGAGCAAGCTTCCCAGGCAGGCAGCCATTCCCTATTTTCTTTAGTGTAGGACTGTCAGAGCAAAACCTTACTCCTTCCTCCGAAACCACGTCAGACCACAAGGCACTGAGCCTCGTTAGCAGGAAAGCGCATTTTCGATGCAATTTGGTGGCAAAAGCAGCCACCTCCCAGTGGGATCTTTTTTAATACCCTTCCCCAAAACCAAGCAGCGCCCCTTCCTCACCTGAGCCAACCCGACACGGGGACGTGAAGCAGACCGGCTGCAGCTGGGGCGGCCAAAGCTCCGGTTCAGTGGCTACGTGCGGCCACCGATGAGCTCCGAGGGCTGTCGTGAGCTCTGAGCCGGCTCATCTACCTACCTATCTTATAAAAGACCCTTCACACGCAGATGAGCTCCTCAACGTACCCCCTACACGCCCAAAACCCTTCTGGAGTCAGGCACCCCCACGCAACGGCACCATCCTCCCGCCGGCCACTACCACCGCAGCGCAACCATCCAAATTATGACTTTCCCGAATAAGCAGGCAAGCTCCATGGGGAAGGGACCAGCTCTCCCCGTACCCAGAGAGCCCACACGTGCTTGGTCTGTGCCCATGAAGCATCAGAGGAGGCGTCACAGGAGAACTGCAGACAGCCCAGGCCCTCTCCAGGTGCTTCGGGGACTCTGGTGCTTCTCAAAAACATCCCTCCACAAACCACCATCAGCTGCGAAAAAATACAAGGCAGGTTTGGGAACAGACCCGCGACTCTCGCAATCCAGAGGTTAGGGAAACATCAGTTCACGTTCTGCAGCAAGGCGGCAGAGATAAACACGGACCTCACCTTGAACTCGGTGGGAAACCACCCCATCTCCTGTGCACTGCCCAAAGCCGATCCGCTCACTGCATTCACTGTGTACAAGCAACTGAGCATGGTTAAACTGTCACCAGCCCCTGGCAAGGTCACTTGCGGCCTCACCTCTTTTCGGTAGGGAGCCGGCACGTGACGCGCTCCCCGGGAGCATCTGCTTGCTCGCTGCCTGCCCCCGTCCCATCCTGTCCCTGCCTCCAGCCAGGGAGACCGGCCAGAAGCAGCACAGTCAACACTCAAAGGGCATAGCTGCGCACGCACCCTGTCACGCACCCCCCGAAACAACATACCTGGGACCATAAATACCATCTTATTTACATAATACTCTGGATAAAGGGGACAAAGAAGCTTATTGCGTTACATCTGGGACTAGTATTGCATCAGCGCCCAGAGGCCCCAATCCGAATCGGAGCCCTGCTGCGTGGGGTGCGGCAGGACGGCGGCGAGGTGCATCCCCCGCTCCCAGCCCGTCCAAGGTCGAGAGCAACACAATACAGCCCGGCTCTTCCTCTTCCCTCCACGAGCAAGCAGAGAAAGATCCCTTTTTAGGCAGCGCACACCCAGGAAATACCGAGTAAATCACAGCATCGGGCATGACGCGTGACTCTGGTCCCCAACTGCCTTTCTATCGTGGCCGAGCCCCAGGAGCGTGATCCCAGCCACGGGTCTCCAACCTCCGTCACGGCGTGGACACGACTCACGGGCATCGACTTTGTTTTGGTAGGGACGCCCACATGGAAGTGCTAGAACGACAAGGCAGCTCCTGGGTTTCTTTAATTTATGCAATTAAAATTAAAAGATACTGTAAATATAATCTGGAGGCAAATTTCGATTCAACGTGGCCCGGTTTTCAAAGGGAATAAACCAGACGGAGTGAACTCTGATCCCTCCCTCTTGTTCATACATAATAAAGATACACAAGCTGTTAGGTAGCTCCAACACAGCATGAGAAGCCCTCAACCGCCTTTATACTTTGCGAGCCTTTTCTTCCCCAAAAAGGCACGTTTTTAGCTAGCCTAACGATTTAAAGGGAAAAAGCTTTAGAGGCAGCAGAAGCAGATGCTGTGCCCGCCGACGTCCGACAAGCTGGGTGCAGTGAGCACAAGGGGACTTTGCAACATCGCAACTGCAGAGAGGGAGAGATTATTTGCGGTTGCCACCCAGCCTGTGCCATGGGACTACAGAAGGACAAACATCCCTTATTCACAGCAGCTTCCCCCCCCCCGCCCCCAAAAAAAAAAGAAACCACCGTTTTCAGCACGCACAGAAGACGCCACGATAGGATAACACGTGTATTAAGAGACACCTATGTGCGTATACGCGCAGGCACCAGCCCCTCTGGCTAACGAGCAGCCTAATGGCGACTCACAAAACACACAGACCCTCCAGTGGGAGCCAAGTCCAAGCGCCCAGCTTGAGAAAAGCAAAAAAAAAAAAAAAAAGAATTCCCTGTGTCCTGGCCATACTCAATTACAGATCATTACAACTTGCTTGATAATTAATTTCCGCTGGTGGCTCTAACTGGCTCGCAGCCCTCGTCCTGAACGCGAGGCCAGTTTAGGTGAAACATTAAATCCTTGTCCTTTTGCACCACCGAGACGGCCGCGCTCCCGGCGCTGCGCACGTCTCCCTTCCTCAGCAAGCTCTACCCCGCAGGGAGAGGAGAAAACCTTGCTGGATGAACGAGGGCATAAAAGGGCAAGGATTTTTGTTTCGAGACTGAAACGGCTTCAAAATAATAAATTATAAATTATTTCTGGTCAAGAGCTAATCAATAAAATAAGCTGACTGGATTTTTCAAGTGCCGTGCGTGTGCGGTCGTGTACTGCCAACAAAGAGCTAGAAATGTGCAGCATAATCCGATGCCGGAGTCGTCGCACAAAGCGGGGAAATCGGTTTTCCTGAGGATGTCCAGGCGAGGAAGGCTGCGAGCACCCGCGCCGCCCCTGCGCACGCCGGAGCCCGAAAGCCAGCCCTGCTACCAGCATCCTTAATTCTTCTGAAGGCGGGGGGGCGGGGGGGGGAAGAGCCCCGTGAGCTTTCCGGTGCGCGCCACGAAAAACGCGTGTCTAACACCTCCTCCAAGGGAAAGGGCCTTCCCAGAAAGGGGGGAAAAAGGAAAGAAGGAGGAAAAAAAAAAAAAAAAGAAAAAAAAGGAGAGGGCTGCTGGGAGATGGAGGGGAGCCAAGTCTCACAGACCAGACCTGAACCGGTGACCTTCCCCGTGTACACAACGGGCGGGAGAGCTTCACGGCGGGAGCGGCCGTCCTCGCCCTCCCTTCCACCCGCAGCCTTTATGGGATGCCTCGCCGGCGCAGCCACGTTGTCACTGGTGGTGTCACCCCACACACACACACACATACCCCTGCTCCCGCCCCGGGATCGGCCCCCACACGCTGACCCTTCGGGCTCTGAAACAGGCGGCGCGGGGGCCCGAAGGCCGGCCGCTCCTCCGGCGGCACCAGGTCACCATCACGCAGGGGTCCCCACGGGCCCTCGAGGGGGGCTGGAGCCGGCCCCGGTGCCTCGCCGGAGGAGCTGTGCTCCCAGTGGTTGCCCCCCCCCCCCAAAGGCACACAGACCACTCGTGCTCGCTCAGGGGCTTTGGGAAAATTTAATCTTCTGGGATTTGTGCTGAGAACCCCCCGCGAGGGGCCGTGTGTGTCCGTGTCCCCACCCGCTGGCACCCCAAAAGGGCTGGGGCGCGGTGTCCCAGGGCAACCAGCCCTCCCGGGGCACAGAGACTGGGGGGGGGGGTGTGTCAAGAAGTGGAGACATCCCCCCACCCCACCCCCGGGACAGAGCTGCCCTCTCGGGAGCTGCATCCCCGTGTCCTGCCACCACCCCAGGCCCACGGCCCGGACACATCGTCGTGCCGCTTCCCCCCTCCCCCCCAAAACCCGCCCCC
>JAVKLA010000002.1:532677-565485 GCA_034782735.1 Sagittarius serpentarius
CGATCTCCCCGCTCACCTCCGTGTCCAGATGCACCAGCTCCATGTTGGGCCAGGGCTCGGCCAGCTGGGCGAGCGGCATGCTGCCGGCGGGCTGCCCCGCGGGGCTCGGCTCCGCTCGGCTCCGCTCGGCTCCGCTCGGCTGGGACGCGGCAGCCCGGAGCCGGAATGCGACCGGCAGCCGGAGTGGGGTGGCGCGGGCGCGGCGCAAAACCCGGAAGGTGGAGCATGGAGCGGGAAGGCGGAGAGCACCGCCCCCGGCGGGGCGGAAAACCCGGCGCGGCGCGGCCCGCACAAAGGGGGCGCCGGGGCACGGCAGCGGCGGCCGGAAAAAGCGGAGACCGGATCCCGATGAGGAGTCGGGGCGCAGGAGCAGCGGGCAAAGCCCGGAGCGGAGTGTTTCCCCGGCTGAGGAGCCGGAGCCGCCGCGGTGTCACCTCGGACACGGGGGCGCGCGGCGCGCGCGCGCGTTGTTGGGGGTATTTTATACGCTGCGGGGTGTTGTGTGAGACCTCCTGCCCGGCATGGTCCCCCCACGGCGACGCTGTCGGGGGCACCGACAGCGGCCACCGGTTCTGCTCACTGAGCCGGCACAGACCAGCTCAGACTGGTTTTCAGGCAGCGTACTGCTCAGAGAGACTTGCCGGGAGCGGGCAGGAGGGGGTCACCACCCAGCATGCGCCCTGGGGTACCCGCATCCGCCCCCGAAAAACCACGACATCATGCCCCACGCAGTCATTTTTTCCTCCTCGAACAGTTTTCCAGCACCGGATGGAGGGAGCATCTTCCTTCCCGAAAGCTCCTGGATCCCCAGCCCTGCTTGTCCCCCCATATCCTCCGCTCCCGACCCCAAAGCCTCGGCGGCGGCCGCGCACTGGCCAGCAAGGAAATTTCGGCTCATCTCAGTGGAGGGTGTCCCAGCCCTGGCCCCAGAACACCCCAAAACCAACCCACCACAAGCACAGCTGGCCCCCAGCAAGGCAAACGAGCGCGGCACGCTGTGCCGATGGAAGGTGGGGTGCACGATCCAAGCCAGCACCCCGGCAGCACTGAGCTCGGAGCCGGGACCTGGTCCTGTAGCAAAGGTGACAGAGAGTGGGGACCACCACCTCCATCCACGCACCCGGGCTCCGGCGTGGGGCATCCCAGCCCGGAGAAGTGCCACCGTCCCTAGGGATGACAAGTCTCCTCCTCCAGCACGGTTTCTGGAGGACACTGAAGGAGACACCAATTTCTTCCGACACTTTTCACCCCCAAACGAGGACAATGCGAGACCCAAACCTCTGGCAAAGGAGGTGGGACAGCATGAAGGGCTGCGGTTTGGGTGCCATCACCCTGTTTCTCTGGCTTTTGGGGCTGGGGCAGGTGGGGGGGGGAGCCAGGAGAGGTTTAGAGCAGTAGGAGAAGAGGGATAAGAGCATTCACTTAGCCCGAACGAGATGAAGAGGAGAAATTCTTCCTTATCATGATGAGAAACCGTCCTCGCACGGCACAAACCCAACACTAGTGGGCCCCAAGACAACCTATATTAATAAATTCAGGTCAGTTTTTACCGAATTTTTTTGAAGGATTGGGTAAAAGGTATTCTGGGCATGGGGTGCTGATTTTCAGCACATCCCAGACCAGGGATGGTGCTCCCGAGGGTGGGAAAACCAGCTTCTGCCGGGAATGCAGAACAAACCAGGGGTGGGTCAGTGCCTCAGTTTGGTCATTCCCTGGCAAAACCATAAATGATGTCATTAACACAGGAAGAAAACAAAGACACTGCCAGACAACGCAGCTTCGTTGGAAATGATCTCGGCATCGCTCCGATGGCGCATTTTGCCGCGACCACGAGCAGGGCCCATGACCCAGCCTGCCCGGGGCTGCCGGAGCCACCAGCCCCACAGGACTGAATGGATTTTACCGATGCTGGCGGAGAACGTGAAATCCTTCGGGACTGGACTAGATGACCTTTGACGGTCTCTTCCAGCCCAAGCCATTCTGTGATTCTATGAAACCTTCAGGTGACACGCAGATGTGAGCTGTGAGCAATATAAAGGACAGCAGGGAGGTGACAAAGCAGCTACCGCTCTCACGGCGGTGGAGGCGGGAGATGGATCTGGTTTGATATGAAGCCAAAACACGGGCTCGTGTTAAAAGCCTGGCTCAGGCAGGGGGCGGGCAACCCATCCTGGGAAGCAGTGCCCCAAGAGGGGGATTTTGGTGGACGTTAGGTGTGATGGGCAGGACGTGAGCCCAGCCGGTCCCCCTGTCCCATGGGGATGGTAAAAGATCCCACGCTGTCACGACCTTGTCCCGACGGTGCTGCGCTCCCGGGATAAGGAGCAGGAGCTGGAAACCCCAGGGGCTGCAGCATGTGGAGCCCAGCCCGGGTGCAACCCCTGGGTGCTGAGCACGTCCTCCCTTGGTGCTTCTCCGCCCTGGGTGCTCGGTGTCCTGAGCATCCCGCTCATCCCAGGCCACACCGGTGAGGCGCAGGGCAGGGCAGCAGAGACATCAGTGGCGTTTTGTGAAAGATGCTGTCTGCCACGTAACCAGAGGCTCCTTCTCCGCGCGCCTGTCTGGTGCCTGCAAGAGCGTCTCCCCCACCTTGGTCCCACAAGCGCTGCCTGCGGGCTGGCTGCCCGAGGGTCGACCCCTCCCACCTCTCGGAAAGATGCTCCAGGGAGCTGCAGGCAGCGCGGGCAAAGCAGCCTCAACGTCCTGCCTCTCCCACCCAGCCACCAAGGCCAAGTCCCCTCCTGCCTCCTTCTCCCCATGGCACCAGGACCCCAGGATGCCACCCCAAGCCCCCCGTCCCTCTCCAGCTCCACTCCTACGGGCACTGCAGAAGTTTTCCCCTCGCTCTTGAGGCACATCCACTCAAGAGAGGAGGACCTCCATGATACAAGAAGAGAAAAATGCGTTGGGAAGTCACCGGGAGTCCCAGCACAGCTGACTGGGACCGTACTGGTGGGACACGAGGGACAGGGACAGGCTGGTGGATGGGGGGGATGCAGCCAGAGGAGGAAGGAAGCGGCAGAAGCCCATCTCCTTCTGCCACGCCAAACTGCAGCTCCCATACCACGACCTCCGTGCCAAGCCCAGGGCAACTCAGAGCTGAAACACCCGCGAGGGTTTTCCAAATGAGGTATGACATGGGTGGGCGTTGAATGCAGATCCACCACCTCAGAGATTCCCCCAGACAGCAAAAGGAGCTAGAAGACAACTCCCGAGGCAAATGGCAGCGCTAGTGGGACGATTTCCAGCACAGCAGCATCCAGCTGCCGAGTTTCAGGGGGCGCAGGCAGCTGGCACGAAGACTTCACACCTTCCTCCTCCTCCTCCCTGATGGGGTAGCGACAGGAACTGAAGCAGAGGGCTGGGACAACCTGCAACCAGTGACCGCGCCAAGCAGCTGAACCGGCAGCACTGTTCAGCTCCCCGCCACGGCCCCGGGGAGGAGGAGAAGGGATGGATGGCGGCAGCGCTCCGGGGTTGCTCTGTCCCCTCCGGAGCAGGGTGGGCTCCGGGGAATGAGGAGGAGCACTTAGACCATGACGAGGAAGACCCTGGAGCAACGTGGCACAAACAGCTCACAGCCCAGTGAACACGAATGCGTAATGAGCACAGACACGGCAATGCGGGGAGATGCTGAATATGAAGGATTAAAGAAAAAAGGAGAAATTAATCTTATTCATAAGGCAGAGCGGGTTTTTAACTCACGCACACAGCTGCTGGAGGGGGGGGGGGGTCGGCTTTTGCAGGGTGGCTGCTCCTTTGATACAAATCGGGAGAGTGGGATGGAAGGCTAGGCACTTCCCGGCGATGCCGAGAGCTGTAAGGGCGCGCTCCTGCGAGCAGAAAGCCTCCGAGCAGGAACAGTGCCCACCTCTCACCCTGAGTCCCCTGCTTCCCCGAGCACACGCCCGGCAGTGCTCAGGCTCTCTGGCTCTTGGGAGCCATCCCCCTCATCCCCCCGGTTTCTTGCTTTTCTCCTGCAAGGCCGGCGCCGTGATGCGTCTGACCCTATCCAGCCAAAAAACCCTCGAGGCATGTTTTGGGGAGGGGGGCACTGCCAAAGCAAGGACGGAGCTACCTCCTGCCTGCCGAGACGGATGGAGTGGGGTTGGCCGCTGCTGGTGGGCTCCCCTCGCCCGTCCTGGGATCCAGGACTCAAAGGAGATGGGGAGATGCCAGCGCTTGGTTGAACCCCATCCCATCAAGCTCCATCTCCCACCCACCCTTGTCCGCAGCGCGTGACTTCCCGGAAAGCATAGGGCTGTTGGGCGAGAGCTTGGTGAAAACACGTCTCTTTTAATGCTTTGGTAATACAATGGATAAAGCAATACCTAAAAGCACTCTGGGATCTGTCTTGCACCTGCTTTCCAAAGTCAAGGACCATCCTGGCACCCTTTGGTGGCAGTCCGGTGCTGCGTGGGAACACGTCGCTGCTCCCCGCCGGGTCGCTGCTCCCCGCCGGCTCACGCCGTTGCTTTCTGCTTCATTAACCCCTTCTTTGCTCCCTGATGGATCTTTGCATCCAGCTTCCCTGTAAAGAGGGGATTAAAAAAACCAAAAAAACACACAACAAACCCTCATCACTCTTTATTTTTAAATGCTATTTGCAATGCAAATCAGCTGGAGGCAGCGAGGTCTCCTAGTTAGTGTGTTCCTGTCACATTCAATTATCGTGCTTGAGGAGCCAGGCGTTTCCAGCCGCCGTGGCTTCCCTCCGCAGGCGCGACACCAGGGAGCTGGGGGCAAGCATGTCCGACACAGCAAAGAGATGCTGGAGAGGGGAAAATTCAGTGAGGAGGAGAGTAAATTAACATCCAGCACTCGCCTGCCGCTACCAGGGGGAAAACCGAACCCTTCACTCGCCCGCAAGATGTGTGTCGACACATTCGAAGGAGATGGGGGACCATCAAGTACCATGTCAGGGACATGTTTTGCCACGACATGGTGGAAAGCCGGGCTTAGGGACAATAAACCCTCAGCTTGGGGATGATGATGCAGTGGGGCACACAATGCGATGGGGACCACACACCCTCTGCTGCCAAGTGCCAGGTTGGTGGCTTCCAAGGCCACCAGCTGGGAGGGCCATGCTGCCTTTCCCACCAGGCAGCACCTCGGGGAGCCCAGGCACCCACGGCTCCGGTGGAACCTGGAGCAAAAGCTGCCTCCCCTTCTCCCTCACAGCCCTCAGTGGCTTTGCTGCCAGCTCCGCTTTCCCACCTAGGAGAGGAGCAGGACACTAGAACATGGGATGTGGGCAACTCCTGTAGAAGAAGCCAGGAGCCAGGCACGGCGAGCAAGCCAGGAGGGTGATGTGCTGCCTCAAAGGAGTGTCCCCGTCCCCCTCTCCCTGCCCGTAAGAAAACAGAGAGAGCTCCCGCTCTCCCAGGCAAAGCTCCCTCTTCCAGAAGGGAGAGGAAAAAAGGGAAGGTGACCTTAAGCGAGGCAGCACGGCAAAGAGCCAGCCTCCTGGAGAGGCTTTGCTGTCAGCCAGCACCAGTCACCTCCTCTAATGCCACGTCTCTCCGGGAACTTGCCTCCCTGTTCCTGCTCCCCTGTGTCTTCCCATCCTCCAAATGCCAGCCTTCTTCCATCTGTCTGTAGCTGGGAGCAGGGATGGGGCTCCAACACATTGCAGAAGCCAGCACCAAAAACTGCAGACCCCATTCTGAGCTGGGGAGGGCGGCCCCAGTCCCTGGGGAGCATCCCCTGCGTCCCTCGGGAGGGACACGGGCGTCCACTGTGGTCACACCGTCAGGAGAGGAGGCAAAGGGATCAGAGTTTGATCCCAAGGAGGTAGACAGACAGAGCCCATCCCAGCGAAATCCCAGTGAGGTGGATGGAGCTGGAGCCGGCCGCACTTCATCTGGGTCCCTCAGCATCGTCCCTCTGGGGAATCAAGCCCAGTGTCACCCCGTGGGTGAAGCAGAGCCCAGGCGGTCCCTGGGAAAGCTGCGTTGCTCCAACCTAGCTACAGCACACAGCAGATCTCATCCCCGGCTGGGACAAGATCCACCAGGCTCCAAACCGGTCCCGCTTAGGCCACTGCTCCAAAAACTGCCGGTAAATGCTCATATGCCGTAAGAAGGAGGTGCTTGTCCAGAGAAAGTATCTCCAAACCAGCCAGACACCATCACCTTCTCTTCAAACCAAGAACACTTCTCAATTTCAGCTCAGCGAAGGGTCCGACAACGCTTTTCCCAGGAGAGGCAGGTTACAAAACTGCTTCGCTCAGGGTGTCCCACCAGGACAATGCAGCCACCCTGAAACTGGTGGTCCTCCTTCAGCATGAGTTTTGGGCCAGCCTTGCTGCTGTCTGGGCTTGAGAGGGAATTTCAATGCACCAAAACCATAACACGTTCCAAAAAAAAAAAAAAAAAAAAATGTGAGCAAGCATTTGCAAGTCACCGTGCCACAGATCCGCAAACTGAAACGTGGCTATGGTCAGGACGAAACTGGGAGCAGGAACCAGACGCTGCCAATGTCTTGCTGCAGCCGTTGCCAACCTGCAGCCCACAGGACACAAAAGGCCATCTGCAAAACTCTTCCACCATCACAAATGAGAAAATTAAGACGGAGGCCAAGCGAAAAGGCAAAATAGGGCATTTCTTGGCGCATCGGTTTTCAGACAGCGTTCTCACCCTGAGCCGCAGAGTTTGGAAGATGGTCCCCTACAAGGTCTGAGCGATCCACCATCCCCTCTGCCACCCTACATGGGAGAAGACTTTCCCCACCTGCCTAAGAATGAGGAAGAAGCTCCCTCCTTGCAATGGCCAGAAACAGCGACGGGCACCCAACGAGGCTGAGCCAGCACAGCCAGACTGTCCGGAAGCAGCGTGTCAGACCACCGGGTCGCCACGCTGTGGCGTTTTTGGCAGGAGAAAGGCAGCGAGTTGACACTCGCTCCATGCTCTCATCCCCCGCCACCAGTGTGGTGTCATCTCCAGGGCTGTAAGCTTCATATTTAACAAGCCTGCCTGCTCCTCCTGGACCCCAAAAGCGATCAGGAGGCTCCTCTGCTCTACCGGCTGGCAAACATAAAATATCAGCTAGGTAACCTTTAGGAAAAGGTTAAAAATAAGGCAACAGCCCCAGGGTCCCCTTCTCTTTCCGCTCAGTGATTTAAGGACTCTTGTCTCGCACTGTGACATGTCCCTTTGCCCACTCCTCCACGCTCTTCCAGCTGTTGGCTGTTGAAGGAAGGCTGCTGAGCAATGCTCCAGGGAGGCTTCAGGGAAGCTTTGCCCGGATTCAAGGAAATCTCCCATGAGAACCACCACCGAGCTTTGTCCTCACGCGCTAAAACTAAGCAGGGACGTGTTCGGGGAGAGCCATGCTCCCAGATGCAACACAAACACAGTGCCCATCCCTTCCCCACAAACAATAACCCTGGCAGCAAAAATGGAGCCATGTTACTTTTTTTTTTTCCCATCCCCAGGCTGCTAGAAACAACTAATTTGCAACGGAGAAGCATTCGGATGTCATCACGGCGAGGTCCATGCTGTTATCTGGCAAGGAAAACTGCTCTGGCTTGGCTTCCCCACAAGACAAACTGGCATTTTGTCATGGCTTGAGCCAGGCTTCAAGGAGACCAGGGCAACCGGCGAGCTCAGGTGGGGATGTGAGGTGGCACCTTCCCCCTCCTCTGCTTCCAGCTTGGAGAATTAAGCTTTTGACTGCCTCAGATGTAATGCCAACTCCTATTAAAACAGTGCCTTACCCCAATGAAAGGTCAAAGGCTTCCCTGCTCCTTCCCTAGGCTGTCGCAAATATCACCCAGATGGATGATGTCCCCTCCGGGAGGGGAACGTGCAACTCCACAGTCTGCCCCGACAGCTCCTGTCAGGATGGAGGGCAGGAGAAGCAGGGCCAGCAGCAGGAGCGGGCAGCGCAGGCAGCCGCCAGCACAGCCGGCTTCCTTCCAGGCTGTTAGACTGATCCTTCTCCAAGCAGGAAAGTGTCACAACACAAAGGAGACGATGTGACAGATGGGGAGGGGACCGGCAGCACCTGCACCCAGCAAGGCAGACGCGCAGAAGCCGGCCGCTCTGCGCTCACACCGCACGGCAGCTTCCCCTTCAGCCGCCGGTGGCAGCTCTCCTCCTAACCGCGGCCGGGTGGAGGCAGATGTGGCAGTGAAGGGGCATGACAGAGCCTGTACGAGAGCAAGGAGAGATTAAAACAAGAAAAAAAGAGGAAAAAAAAAAAAAAAAGAGGATGCAGCGGCTGCTCCAGCACGCAACAGCGGCGAGGCTGTTCTACTGCAGCAAAGACGTTTGCATCCTAAGTAACTCGGTGCAGCCCTGCCTGCTCACCGGAGCGCTGGGAAAGACCCGTCCCTGGGGGAGGACCGTGCCACCAGCGAGCTCCGAGCGCTGCAGCTCACCAGGCGTCGTTTGTCGCCATCGGCTGAACGCATCTCCCAGATGTTGCTACAAAAGGCAGGGAAGAAACCAAATCATTTTGCCCTGCTCAATACCCCGGCAGGGAAGGAATACCCCCAATGCCCAGGGACGGACTGAAGCTGTAGGAAAATGCTGATTCTCTGAGCAGAGAGGGGGAAAAAAAAAACCTCAAAACCAACAAAAATAACCCTACACTGTACTTCAAAAGCCCTTATTAACCGGTCGTGAGAAATCCTGCCGCTCCTGCACCGCTAGACAACTACTCCCGGAGAACCGCGCTGCAAACGAGAAAGAAAACCCAGCCATCAGCTCTGCTAAACAAACAGCCAAGACTATTTCTGCTTATGCTGCTTTTAGCCCGTCAAATTAATTTTTCACATCCCCTGAAAGTGTGTACAAGTGCCTTCCCCAGGCTGTGTGGTGGGGAGGCTGCTAATAAGGACAGAGCTGACTGCAGGCTCCCCAGCTGCTGCATCCCTCCTCCATCCTTTTTACAGCAGCAGGCAGGAATAACTGGCAGCCTGCGGAGGGGCTGGTGGCTCATAAAAGGGACTAACGACGCTGGCAAACGGAGCGCGGGCAGATGCTGCGGCGCTTCCCTGCGAGCTCTGCCAGGACATCCCATCCTGCCGGCCTGCGGATGGAGAACATCCATCTGGCCCCGCAGCTTTTGCTGCTTCAAGCCCTCACCGTCCTCACGGGCGAGAGGGTAATTTTGAACCGCAGGCAAGGAGCTAGCGCGGATCCGCCTGAGCATCGCCGCACTGGCTCGTATCCCGACCCAGGCTGATGCCAGAAGCGGATCAGCTGCAGACACAAGCGCTCTTTGACTCCCGAGTGTTTGCAGAGGCAGGAAGAGGCATGTATTTGGAAGGAAGCAACATCTGGGGAAAGGGGAACCGAAGACAAAAAAAAATATTACAGATGTATTTGAGTCATTAAACAAACACCTAGAGATCAAAGAGCACAGGGGCAAAGGTTGCGAACTCATATGGCAAAGGCAAGCAGAGGTGGTGATGGGAGCAGGCACGAAAGGCCAAGGGGGGCATCTGTGGAAACTTTACTACTTACAGATTTTGGGTTTTCCTTTGATGGGAAACTTCACAACCATCTCCTGGGGATTAGTGCAGATAAAGACAAATGGAGATCCGGACTCCTGGCTCAGATCTGGATACTGCGAAACACAGACACACAGACACACAGACACACACACACACACACAAAATAGAGTCAGACCGACTGCCACGGGTGTGAAAAGAGCTCGGCGGTCAGGAGCAGAGAAACAGTTATGTAAGCGAGGGGTTATATCTAGGCTGCAGCAGCTCAGACTAAACCAGTTCAAGAACTTCTAATGAAAAAAAACAAAAAAACAAGCAATTGCAGGTTTGGGTCTTAATCAGCGAGCCCCTCGCTAAACCTCTTCTCATCACGCCTCTGCCAGAGCTTGCTCCCTTTTCGGATCTGCTCACCGAGCCGCTTCCCTGTGTGCTCCCTACGACTTTTCAGCCCCCTTTAGCAAGAACCTGTGTTTCACTGCCTAAAAGGTGTGGTTTCGCACTTGGCTTGAGCTGATGTAAAGCGTGGGGTGTCGACAGAGAGGCGGTCAGGGGCCCTGCCCTCCCAAGCTTGCCTGCTCACTGCCTGCTCTGCGCTGGGACAAGCATGGGAACGATTTTCAGCCTGATACGTTCCCAGATTCAGCTGACCGGGGATGCGGGTACCCCCGCTAAACCCCAGCCGGTCACCGGCAGCACACCAGCACCTCAACCGAAACAGCTTGGCAAACCCAACAAGATGATGACCACTAGAAGGGTGGCCATCTCTTCTACTGAAGCAGCTGTCCCAGCTACAGATACATCCCCACCTCTTCCCCAGAAAGCTCAGTCCAAACGCAAGGGCTTTGAGATCTGGAGAGCGTGCGCTGTCCTGCTGTGGGACAGGCAGCCCTTGAGGTTCGTCTGCATCCAAAGGGTGAGCAATAGAAGAAACAGTTGCAACACGCCAAGTCTATGGCTCAGAGAAGCCGGCCGTCTCCATGCAGGGCTGCCTCCGCGCACGGAGTCTACGGAGAGATTTCACTGCGATGAAGACACGGGGGAATTTTATAGGAAGAGTATAAACAGATTGTTTCTCTCATTAACCACAGGGGGAAAAAGAAGGGGAAAAAAAAAAAAAAAAAAAAGACACTCAGCGAGGGAAGTGCACCAAAGTCCTGTCTGGATGTAGCTCAGCCTCACTGGTGCTCAGAATTGAAATGCAAAACAGTAATAAAAAATGTATATACCAACCATCACTTCAGATTCTCCATTAGCTGCAGACCTTGCACTGACAGGCGCGGAGGTGAGGGCAGGCCACAAAGGTGCTCCAGCCCAGGAAACTCTGTTCAAACAGACTGCGGAAGTGGTTTTCCTTCCATGGGAAAACTGCCTGGTTTTTTTTGCTCCCCTGCCTTCCTCGAGCAGATCCATCAAGGCTGCTGTAGGGGACAGGATGCCAGACCAGATGGAGCAGCGTGTCCTGGCAAATCCCCCGTTTGTTACTAACAAATGACTCCTAGGCTGAGTGTTTGAAAAGCTCTCACCGACCTGCCAAGATGAGTTTGGATTTGCCCTGGAACAGCTGGGCACGGAGAGGGAAGTGGGGAGCAACCCGCTCTCCCTGTGCTGTAGTGGGGTTTGGCAGCACTGCCAGCGGTTAGGGGAGATTTACAAAAGCCCAACACTGGGATTGGATCAACCGGGGAAAGCATTCCCAGCCCCTCTCATTTTACAACAGAGTGTTAGAGCCATTCATCGAGCAAGAGAGAGAGACGTACATGCACTTAGCTGCTCTGTACAACACCCACACCAGGGGAGAAAGAGCTGCACTGATCTGCATTGCATGCGGATGCCCTGCTGTACCGATCTGGGGTTGGACAGGTTTCTTCCTCTTTTTTTTTTTTTTTTTTTTGGCTGAGCCACGTTACTTGACTTGCTTCCACTGCTCCATGCTGATGCCAAGGATTTTCATTTCCCATCTGCAGGGAAGGAGGATCTTGGAAGGTTAGAAAGAGCCAATGTGAATATCCCCGGCCAATGCCTGGTGAGTGTGAAACGTTGGCGCCGCTTTATTGCTCTCGGCATCACGCAGGCGACCGGTGGCCCCTCCATAGCCAGAGGGGCTGACGTACCCAGCAGCTCCCACGCAGGCACGGCCTCCGAAGGTCACGCCGTAAAGCGGTGGAGCATAAGCCACCATCCAAACCTGGTCGCAGAGGTGGTCCATCCCTGCTTTACTACACGTGGTTCAGCCAGTGGCTTCGTCAGTCAGGTTGTGTGTCCAGGACCCGAGTGCCGTAGAGGTCTTGCTGCCCGGAGTACAGCTGCTTCCCAAATCTCCTCAGCCACCACCTCCTAGGTGGACCTGGACTTCACCATGTCCCCCCTCACACACTTTACAGCCCCCCGCCCCGAGGGAATATCCCTGTAACAGGTACCCTGGCACCAGCAGTGGAAGCAACAGCCAAGCTGGTTTCTCCACTGACAGCTTTCATCCAAAACCAAGATCAAACCTTCAGCTCCAAAAGCTTCCAGCTCAATCTGATCCCAAGGCCGAGGCGGATGCCACAGCTGCGACTTGGGTTTACGCTTCCACGCTGCCGCCTTTCATCTTCGCTCCCAGGGTACGCTTCTGTATGTGTGCCAAAACCGTTCGTGTCCTGCATTTTAAAAGCCTCAGTCCTTCCTCTGGCATCTCACTCCCAGGAGGCAGGGAAGGAGCCCCTCGTCGAGCTGCTACATTTAAGGCTTCCTATTGTACCTACCCCGGAAACCTCTTATCCCATCCTGGTGAACAACAAAAGCGGAATATTCCTGCCTGCTGGAGCTGAGAAAAAGCCGTAACCCTTTCCTCTGCCTAGAGACAAGATGCTCCCAGGTAAAGAAGATGAGGCTGAGCTCCCACAAGATGCTGAGGCCTCACAAGATGCTGAGCCAGCCTAATGGCCAGGCTCCCCTCTTCCCCCAGTCCCTTCCAGAAGTCAATTAAACTCATTCATCCTGCAGAAATTTAGGGAGCTTTTGGGTAAAGTTGGTTTTCTGCCAGGGTAATGGGCTGAACTGCACAAAGAAGGGTCCGGTGAAGCGGGTGAATGGCAGGAGCGCGTGGCCGGGGGCTGGTAGGAACCGAGACTCCTCTTAGAGAGCAGCAAGAGGTTAGATGTGCCCGCTGCATCTCTTGAAACCACTGCCTGCAAACTGAACAGAGAGACAGCCAGATACGCTTTTGCCACACGACACATCACTACGACCGAGAACACAGCCTCTCCTCAGTGCGCCTGTAACTAGCTGCCAATTCTTAACGTGTTTAGAAACCACCTCCATGGACCTCATTCCCTAGAGGTCACTGGAGCTGTTAGTATTTCCTGTTTTGCTATTTAGTCCCCTAAACAGCACCACTGTGAGCAACGTTGCCTGTAGACGCCTACCGACTGTATCTACACTATCTCATCTGGTCATCGAGAGCATCCAGACAGAGAGCGTGGCTGAACGGCAACGCTCCTCCGCCTCTACGGCTCGTTCCGCACCTTAGCTCAGTGCTAGGACATCAGTACCTACCTGCCCTGCGCCGAAGATGCCTCTGCTATTGGCAACTACTCAGCTGACTTACGCTCTCAGCGGAGATGCTGCCACCAAGACACCAAACACGTTTGCCCCCGTTACATTTTCCAAAGCTGCCCAAGTGTCTCACAAGCAAAAAAACCTCATTTCTCAGTGTTTCTGCTCTAAGAGGTTGGTCGAGACCCTCTACAATCTGCAACGTAGTAAGTTTAGGAGACAGAGAACAAATTTACTCCGAACTACCACACTCCACAGGCAGCGGCCACTGCCCATCAGCGCTTCAGCAAATCTGAGACTTGAAGTAAAAGCCCAAAGGCCACATCTAGTGCACCAGAGAGAGAAGACAGAGCATATGCCCAGCAAACAGAACCTGCAACAGCCATTTTTTAAATAAAAAGTCAACTTAGACGGAAACCACACTGCCTCTCTACCAGAGACCAAGAATCAAACCCAGGCAGGAGTCTGATGGGAGATGTTCCTTCTTAATTTCAATGGCACTCATCATTATAATCTTGAGGGTGTAAATAAGACAGGTGCCAGTACTCCAGGCTTTGACATTGCCTCTACCAGGAAGCAACTCAGCACCTAGGAGAAGGTGGCTAAAAAGGCCCTCTACAACAAATACAGTCCAGAGGCCAGGTTGTCCCTCAAGAAGGAGAAAGCCCACCCTCCTCCAATCCTGCAGATGAGCAGGAAAGCTCAAGAGAGAGGGGTTATGCAATGTAACTGCGGTGAAAAAGAAAAAAAAAAAAAAAATTCAGCCTCCTTTCAGACCTTCTGCCACCTCATAGCGGGCTTGCGACGAGGCAGTTGGGAGGACGGTGGGCTCCGTGGGCTGTGAACAGCCGGCACGGCTTACCAACTGCTGCTCCAGCCCACTGCTTCGCGCAGTCGAAAACCCCACGTATGCTCTCCATACACCGGCGTCCATGCAAACACCACCCCCCCTGCTCGTCCCATCTCTGCAACCACACCAGTCGGGCTTCAGTTTGCTACTAACAGGTTTGTAAGATCCTAGCTGTGAAGAGATTAGCGGGGGGGCGGGGGGAAAGCAGATCTCAAGGCAGCTTAACACACCCAGAACAAGCTCAAGGTTAAAAGTAGCGTTTGAGTACGAGCTGGAAGAGGGAGCTGAGCATTGGGCTCCTCCAAAACCGGCCACTAGATTCACCCTCTCGCTGAAGCTAGCACTTTGAACATACATTAAGTGGCTATCAGATGTCCCCGACAGCAACCCCAATCAAGCTGCAAGCAGGGATAATTGCTAATGAATGTTCCCTACACTTTGTTTTCACAATCCCTCATCTCCCGTCACCAGCTCGTCACCACTAGAAATAGCAGCAGGGCTGCCAGCCTCCCCGCTCCGCAGCCCACAGCAAAAGAGCAAAGGAGGGGACAAGCCAGCTCGGAGCCAGCAGAGACACGAAACCACCTTCTCTGACATTTGAGAAAAAAAAAAAAAAATCCTGCTAATTTCCCCACACCCCCTCCCCCCAATCTGTTAAAGTAAATGTTATTTTTCCTGATTTGGGTAAAGCCTGAAGCAGGATGCAGGGGCCAGGCAGGCTTGCCCAGCATCGCTGGTAACAATGTGGGGTTTGGGACCCTTAGCTTGTCCCGATTCCATCTCAGCGGTGGGAAAAAAAAAAAAAAAACCAAAACCACAGAGAAAGGCTGTTTGGAGCCCCTCCATTTCTTCACCCCTCCCCAATAAGCCGCATTCGAGTGAACCCTAGTGCCATGAAGTGAAGGCAGGGGAATTGAAAGAGCTGAAGGAAAACATGCAGGGGGGGAGCCAAACCATCACTAACGAGATGAGCTCTGCTCCGGTGCA
Organism: Sagittarius serpentarius; assembly: GCA_034782735.1. Lineage (NCBI taxonomy): Eukaryota > Metazoa > Chordata > Aves > Accipitriformes > Sagittariidae > Sagittarius > Sagittarius serpentarius. The sequence goes on from JAVKLA010000002.1 coordinate 547,512, forward strand.
TCCGAGGAAGGAACAAAGGCACCGCGTGCAACGGAGCAGCGGCTCTGTGCAGCACAAAGCCAAAACACTCCCTGGCAGCTTCGTTAGCGACCTTTCAAGAGCATCTTTTGCTCTCATTAAGGTCTCCGGACACAAAAGGAGACAAGCAGATGCAGTGCAAGAGACTGAATGCTAACACCGGGTGGGAATAGCCCTAGTGTTTTGCACATGCTGGTCTACAGAGCCCTGCAATGCAGCCTGAGCTCTCCTCCGCTCTTCTTGCCCATTGAGCACACGGCCCCAGCGCGCATCCCAGTTAGCCGGAGCGTGGTGGAGAACTGCACGCTGGAACCTGTAGTCCTTCGGTGGGTCGCTGCCACCCTCTCCATCTTACAGCTGTCGGGGGGTGGCCTTGGGGCACTGGCACCGAATGGTGAGGAGGTGGTTGAGATGTTCTGCAAGGTTAATAATGGAAAGGGTTGAATCATTTTCCTGGCGTGCCTCCTCAGTGAACAACAAGGGAAATAGAGCTTGCTCTGCCAGGCAGCGCTGGGCCAGGACACCAGCTCCAGCCTTCATTTCCCTGCTGCTCTCCAAGAGCTTCGAAATAAAAGAGGCAGCACTGGAAAGCAACACTGTCTGGAAAGAATAAAAGCAAGCGGAGCCCATGTGTTGGCAAGAGAGCTCACCGTAAAATGCATTCAAAGGGAAAAAAAAAATAATCTTGGCGAAGACGGCATCCCCTCCAAAAGAGCAGGGCTGCTGTAACCAGCAGTGGCAATAAATCAGCTTTCCCCAGCAGGCAAAAACATGCTCTGGGCTCTTCCTCGGGTGTTACGAGAAGCCCCTTGGCCACATGCAACGGAGAGGAGCGGGATGCGAGGCATCCCCCTGGGAGCTGGGCACAACTTCCTTCGCCCTGTTTTCTTGGTGATTTGTGGGAAAGGTGGATCCGCTCTTCTTGCATGCCTCATAAGCTTCATAGCTGTCAGACTAACGTAACAGGTAATTAACTACTAAACAGCCATTTTCTCCTCCTCTCCGGAGGGAAATTGCTCACCATCCAGCTAGAAAACGTTTCTTCAGTGGTTTGCGAAAGGGAAAAGAAAGTCGGGAGTTTTCAGGCAAGCAACAGGGGTGCCGCAGCCAAGGAGGGGCATTTGCAGCAATGCCTGCAACACAGACACATGGATGCAGGAGAAAGGGAGCCATCAAAAATAAGAGAGATGATGCTTATCCAGTTGCGGGTGCTGCAAACTGCCCGATTCCAGTTCGGGCACCACCAGCAGTATCCCTGGCTCCTGCCTGCAGCTACCCTGCAGACCTGACCAGATACAGCTGCAGCTAAAACTGATCCAGCGCATCGGTTCCCCATCTGTTGTTCTAACAGCCGCAGTCTCCACTCCCTCTTTTAAAGGACATTCACTTTTGGGGATTATCTAGCCAATTTTCCCAACCCAACCTTCACCCTGAAGTGCTCCAGGGCACATTCGCCCAAAGGTGACACCCGGCTGGCAACAGGAGCCACCGCCTGAGCCAGGAGGTCCAGGTTTGCCGCTGCTTTGTGTCACCTTCTTCTGACTCAGACCTCCAGTTTTGGAAAGAGCTTGCAGAGCACCAAGTGCTTCACTTCAAGGTTTGATCTCCCTCATGATATGGTCTTGCATACTTTCAACTTGCAGCATGTTTTCAAGCATCATCTTTTAAGGACCCATTCCCTCTGCCTTCAAACAGGCCAACCAGCCTTTGGCCCATGAGAAACACAACATTTTCCTAAACAGAAACCCCAAAGCAGATCCAACTTCCTAGAAATGCCAAATTTTCTAGCCTGAGGCAGAAACATCCAGGGCTGCAGCCTTGTGAACATGCACCCGAGGAACTCTACACGCTGCCCTTGGCCACAGAAGGCCACATGGATGCAGAGGAGCCACTCCACAGAGCCTGGGTTAGGAAAGGGGTATGCGTCAATGCTCAATCCGAATCCAGAGAACAGGAAAAAAGGAAAAAAGCAGGATCACAAAGAAACACAAACAAAAGCCAGCAGCCAAACTTTTGTTTGAAAGCCTGTCAGGTCTAGACTGCAACGTGTGAGGAAGGAACAGCTCAAAACCACAGCTGCTAATGGTTATGGATTTGGCAATCAAAATGTCTTTGTTAAAAAAAAAAAAAAGTTAACTGCCTTACTATTGAGGTTACAAACCGCAGCCTTGATGCATTGTTGCAGTCAACATCCTCCCTGCTGTTTTTGAGAGCTTACATCTGCTGCTGGCAGATCATGTGCTGGCATAGGCTCCCTTCGCGAGGATGCGCAAGGAATTCTGCTAGCCTGCCTTCCTTTCCCCTTCTTCCCACAACGATGCCTGTCAGTCCTTGCCTGCTCTGCCCCTCGCATGCTTAGCTGGTACGCAACCAGATCCAGATGCAGCAGGCTGGGATCGCTGCAGGATTCCTCCCCAGGCCAGTCAGATCCATCCGGTGGGTGTTCTCTGCCTCCCAGCCTTGAGCTCAGCTCTCGTCATATTCCTACACCACAAGCTGTACTTTGATTCAAAGGGTAAGGGAAGCAATTAAAACGTAATAAGTAATAACAGGACTTTGAAATGTAGATTTAATATTCAAACTCGTGCTAGTGCACTCAGATTTTAAAATGCTGAGCAGTCTGCCAGGGCTCCGCTCTGCAGGGAGACCTGGAGGAGTCAGCGGTGCCGGCAAACACCGGGCACGCTGCATCCCCCCTCTGCTCTCCCTGAACCGGCGTCACAGGACCTACAGCCACCAACACCCTTCTGCAGCTCAAATCCCAGCCTGAGAAAACACCCGCCCATGGTAAACCCTACAAGCAGCGTGAGAAGAGCTCGAGATGTTTATGGAATGCCTGAGGACCGTCAGGGGAAACTGGGTGGACTTGGAAAAATATTCCGCAGTGTGCTAGGCTCAGCTGAAAGAACCGTTTTCATCCTCCCATGCCAAGGGATGGCAGAGGCAGGGCTAACCTCAGCTGCAACACAGCCCCACCGCGCGCTGTCGGGCCAGACTTGGCAAGGAGGAGGACAGAGGCAATTGGGAGGAGGAGACGAGGGAAAACCAGGGCACCTGCTTCTGGCTCAAGCAGCTCACAGCGCCGACACCCTGCTAGATACAGCTAGATGTTTTCAATCAGCTTCATAAAGTTCTTTCATAAATGAGATGCAAAGCAAAGAAAGGGCTAAAATGGCACAGTCAAGCGCAGCAGGTGACGGAGATCAGCTGAACTTTGGAAAAAACATAACTCTGGTGAACACAGCCCTGCACAGATAAGGCATCCGCGTCCCTGCCCTGGTTTACTTCGGCAGCTGCCACTCCCCGCACTGACCCTTGCTGCTACTCCCCAAGGAGGTGTGACGCTGGTGGCTGCTTCCAGCTATTGATTCAATCCCACCAACATGATAGGATTTCTCACGGCCCAACGCGCGGCAGAACCAGGATACGCATCTGAGCCACCGGTATGTTCGGGGTTATGAAATCGATGACACGCCGATGGAAGCTTAAGCAAGCATAGTCCTTGGGCACTCGTACATTTACTGCAGTGGTTATATTCTGTAGCTGCCAGCTCCCCTTTCATTTGGGGTCACCACCTAAAGGGTGGTCACAGCTCAACCTGGTGGAACTACAACCGGATTGCGAGGGTGTGGGGCACCTGAGCAGCAGCCAGGCTCGAGGTCAATTTTATCAAACCCTTGGCTTCAGGATTAAATAAAAATCAAACACCGAGAAGGCGGCAAGTATCAGTGACCACATCTGAAAGAAGAAAAAAAAAAAATCCCAGATCACTGACTAGTTTGCTGAAATGGTAGCAGAGGCTAAGTCCACAGTCATCATTAATTAAGTCATATGCTTCAGCCTTGGCTTCGTTTTTTCCCTAGGGTCTAGGAAACCAGAGGAGAGGGCAAGCTAGCCTCTATCATTCGATTTCTTTGGCATGTTAATGCATTCCTAAATTAATCATCATCAAGTGACAATCTCTCCTTCATCTTAACAGACTGAGCAGTGGCCTCAGTAAACCTGCTGGCTTATGCAAGGCAGCTGGAGCCTTAGAAGAGTCTCTGATGAAAACCAAAGCACTTCACATAAGGAAAAACTCCCCCATCTCTTACCGTCTATAATCCAAACCAGCTGCATGCCTGCTCTGCTCCGCTCCTAGAACCACAAACCGGGGGGGGGGGGGCTTTACGCGGTGAGAAACCCAATAAAGAGATGCATCACCCGCAGATCCCTGCAAGACAGACTAATGCCTAATACCGCTTGATCTGGCATCAGGCTGCACGCAAAAGACAAATTCAGCTTAGGAGAATTCGGGGACCTGTAAAGTTCAAAGGCCTTTCATCGGCTGCAATTATTAACAGCCACCTAGATTGCTGCAGAAGGAAGTATATCTGATCTAGCCTTCAAAACCCTGCCAAAAAAAAAAAAAAAAAAAAAAATCATTCTTCGGTAGAGGTGCGATAACTAAGCCTCAGGAATGAGAAGGCAAATACCCCGCTGGTGGAGGCTGAGCAAAGGTGCCAGGACAGCAACAGCACTGCACAAACAAGCATTTGTCTTGCTCAGGGCCTACATTAGGAAACTTTTACTTCAGCGAGAAGGTCCTCGTAAAAGGTCTCTACGCATTTATACTGTTCTTCAAAGCACACATCAATGTATACGTTTGTGTTTCTCCCTCTCATTAACTTCTTTCTTAGGAAAATATTACCAGCAGGCTATCGTTCCTTTATTTGGAGATAATCTAAACAGGCACCTTCTGGAGTCTAAACATAGAAAATTTCTACCCTTCTTCTTCACTCCTATTTGAGAATTTAAAGTGAGTCCTGCATGCTTGGCACTTGAGTCTCTTTTTTTTTGCGGTTATTTTCACTGGGGAGGGAAGAGGAGGACAAGAGATTAAATGCAAATTTCCTGAGAGGGAAAGATGGAGCCTATTTAAATGATAGTTGCAATCTCGTGGCACAAAAATAGCTTAGACGTGTTCCCTTGTGCAGATTTAGGACACTAAGTGATCACCTAGAAATGAAAAATAAACACTTTACTCCCGTCAAACATAATTACCCAGTATTTCAGCCCAAGATAATAGCTACATCTAGATATCGGCATGTGTGCACGCTTGCATTCAAAGTAAGTCCAAACACACCTATCAACTACTAAAATAGCAGCAGCGGAAACGTTCTTTTTCCAGTTAAAGTAATAGTCTCCCAGATCAAAGTCATTAGCAAAATGAACATGGACTTCAGAGCACATTAAAATAGCATAAATGTAAATAGTTCCCTGCTTGCTTTAGACTCTTGCCAAGCCCTTCCTGCACCATCCCATGTTTCCCCAGTGAGCGCTGCTGAAGTCACCGACACCTCATGCAGGAAAAGAATGGCAGCTCCTTGCTCTGCTCAAGGTGTCGGTGATGTCAGCCCCAGAGCAAGGAAAAGCCGTCATGAACGATCCGATCTCAACAGGGGGGAAAAAAAAAGTTTCCAGGTTACCTTTAGCGCCGACAAGCGTAACAAAGGGATCATTCTGGTCTCAACCAAGGCTTTTTGGGTGGCTGCCACGAGGAGAAGGAAACGAGCCCAGAACACGCTCCGAGGAGGTGCAAGATGTGCAAAGCTCAACTGGAAATACTGAGATTTAAGAGCCACACAGAGGGATCTCCTGGCACCAACCAACCACCCGCCCTCAGCAGTGGGGCTGAATTCAGAAAGCAGCTTTTGCTTCAGTCCCCTGCAAACAAAGCAGGTGACGCTCGATACCTGGGCTGGACCTTCCTACCTGACAATAACTTCTGCTCCTAGGGCAGCTTCAATCCAGAGATCGCAACTTTGAGCAGTAAAATAAGGTGTAAATAACCTCTGATGGGGAAGCCCTGCTTTATTTTCCATGTGGGAAAGAGACCCAGAGGAACAGATTTAACTAGTTCATGCAATAAGTAGCACAACTAGGATTAGGGCAATGTCATCTGACGCATCGCGGATTTTAATAACAAGGACATCTCTGCTCTGCTCTCCCTCTGCTCCCTGCCAGCTACTGCATACAAGAACCTGTTCTGTCATCATTTCTCACACGGCCCTGAAGATCTGCAAACCACTTCAACGTCAGTTGGTCTTCAAATGCTGTACGTAGGGCAGAGCTGTAAGACTGACCCCTCTGAAGGGGTTATGCAAGGCCGGACTTGCATGTCCGGTAATAACGCGGATAAATAACCAGTCTCTAACAATAACAGAAGCTCTCAGGGCAGAGACTTGCTCTGAGTCTGCTGGTGCAGCATCCAGTGAAAGAGGGCATCGCTGCTTGATTTTGTTTTTTGAGCACAAGTGTAAAAAAAAAAAATATTAAATGAGGATAATGATAGAAAAATACCAGCAGGGTGCCACTAACATCTTCATTAGCAACCTCAGAGAGGATGCAAACAGCAAGGAAATTAAATCTGCAGACGGTACTAAATAGGGAGTGGGTGACATCAGCAAAAGGACTGAGAAATAACAGAAAAGTCGCAGGAGGGACAGACCAGGAAGAGTCTCTCTTACCTATGGGAACAAATGGTCACAAGAGTCAAAACAAACTTCCACGGCTGCTGAAAAAAGCAGGACCACCATCAAAAGACAATGAGCAAGACAGGGAACTATTTCATCTTCGGGTGGTGGGTATAATCTGCAAATGTGGCTTGCCCTGCACTTGTGAAATGATTTCTTCCGGAAAATGCAGAAGCTTCACATACGAGTTGGTGAAGAGGAGAGGTGTGAGTCAAAGCACAGTGCCTGAAAAGAGCTCTGTGGTAGCTTAATCTCCGAGAGGTCTCTGCTGCTCCATCACATTAACCTTACTTGCTAATATACCGCAGAACTTTAGAAAAAAGTCAAATGTTTTTTGCATGCCATAAGTGGTAAAAACACATCTTCCTTTCCCTCTCCCCCTGAAGCCAGGAGGAGTCTTTGTGCACCAAGAAACAGCTCGATTACACTGCTGATGAACCTGGGTTGAATCATCAACGTGAGCAACAGGGATTTCCTGCTCCCAGCGAGATCTGACTCGGATTTCCAAGCTGGCGCTGCACACTTTTTCATCTTGCTTGCACTCGCAATTAAATGAATCTCAGCTTCCTTCAGATGCACTTGCTGCTCCTGATAGTCCACAAAACCATACACTTCCTCATAAACCAACTTCAGAAAGATGATCAGATCTCTGAATTCAATCTTATAAGCTAGGGAAATGAACGCTACATAAAGCAATCCTGGGGAAAAAATGGACAAAAACCACTGTAAAAAGGCAACAAACTAGGAAGTATAAATAGTTTGCAATACGGGAGCAGCAAAAGCCCAGCGAAATATAAACCCAGAAGCACCATGGCATTGAGGAGAGAGGTAAATCTCTCGCCAATAGGTCCGATAACAGTGCTCCTGGAATACACTACTCTTCCTCCAGTGCCTCTGCAGCCAAGCAGTGCCAGCAAACTGGGAGGAATTTATAGAGAACACAGCTAATTGTGAGGCTCCTCTACGGGAGGATTAAAAGCTAGTTACCCACAGCGCAATTTCCAGATTGTAAGGAGTTGTCACAGCCATTTAACCAATGCCTGAAAAACATATCCACAAAGAAGGAGGAGGAATTGTTCCAGAGAGAAAAGTACTTGTGAGAGACCAGGACATATTTTTCCACCACTCTTACAGACAGCAGAAGGAAAAGAATCTCCATGTAAGACCAAACTGCAAATTAGTGGATGGTACAGAAGAAAAACCCTACACTGGCCCCAGTGCCCTTTCCTCTTCTCCCTCCCAAGGCTTGCTCCCACACAAGGCCAAATACTCCTGCAGATTTCATTGTATTCCAGTCCCAAAGCTCCCTCTGCTGCTCGTACTCCAACCTCTCCCCCTTCCACCCACAACTAAGAAGAGACACCACCATCTCATCAGAAATGCTCTCTTCATCTCTAGCTTCCAGGCATCTCTGCTAAAAAACCTCGCAGGGTTTGGGAAAGCCAGAAGAGCACTTGATGAGAAACAGCCCTCAGCTGCTGATGCCTCTCCAGCTCTTCATGGCAAGAAGATGGCCACCAGCCTGGTGTGTCCTCCTCCTCTGACCCAAGGAATCTGTTTATTCTGTCCCACAAGATGGTCTTGGATCACTATAAAGCCCTACATGGTCTGAACTGGGTGATTCCCATGCCCAAACCTGACTTGTACAAGGGGCCGTGGAGTGAACAGGCATGAAACAGTAGCAGGAACAGCTGTGCTGTGCTTGGTACTAAGCGCAGGCTTTGTAAGTTAATAAAACCCCCCGAGGAAAGCTGCTGCTCCAGATTTTGGGCATGGAGTCAGTCACAGCATCACAGACTCAGACCTCAGAAGGTCTCTAGTTCAACCTCCTGATCAAAGCAGGGTCAACACTGAATTCAGGTGAGGTTGCTCATGGTTTTGTCCTGTTGGGTCTTGAAAATCTTCATGGGTGGAGACCGTACAACCCCTCTGGGCAATGTGTGCTCCAGTGCTTGGCTGTCTCCATGAGGAATTTTTTTTCTTAAGTCCCACTGAACCCTCGCCTTTCAATATAAGACCCTTGTCTCTCATCCTCCTGCCATGTACATCAGCAAAGAGCCTGGCTCTGTCCCTCTATAATCTCCTTGCAGGAAGCAGAAGGTATCTCTTCCTCCCCTGCCTCTCTTCACAGGGCACATGCTCCAGCCCTCAACCATCTTGGTGGCCTCCACTGTACTCACTTGTTTATCAACATCGTTTTTGTGACGACAGTATTCCAGATGTGGTTTAACCAACGCTGAGCAAAGAGGAATAATCACTTCTACTGGCCATACTGGGTCATCATGCCGCCAGCCCTCCTTGCTGCCAGAGCTCCCGTTCAGCTCGCTGGCTGCCAAGATTCCCAGTGCCTCTTCAGCAGAGCTGCTCCCCAGCACCAATGCAGGGGGTTAGTCTACCCCACAGGTGCAGGGTTTGGTGCTGGGCCTTCAGGAATATCATGCCAGCCCTTTCCTCCAGCCTATCGAGGTTCCTCTGAACGGCAGCCCTGCTGCTGAGCATATCCACTGCTCCCCGCAAGAGCAGCATTCGAAAACTCATTGTGGGGCACTCCACAGAATCACAGAATGGCTGGGGTTGGAAGGGACCTTAAAGGTCATCTGGTCCACCCCCCGTGCCGTGGGCCACCCACTAGACCAGGCTGCCCAGGGCCTCATCCAGCCCGGCCTTGAACATCTCCAGGGATGGGGCATCCACAGCCCCTGGGCAACCTGTTCCAGTGCCTCACTGCCCTCCGAGTAAAGAATTTCCTCCTAACGTCTAACCTAAATCTCCCCTCTTTTAGTTTAAAACCATTCCCCCTCATCCTATCACTATCTGCCCGTATAAAAAGTCGCTCCCCCTCCCATTTATAGGCTCCCTTTAAGTACTGGAAGGCCGCAATGAGGTCTCCCCAGAGTCTTCTCTTCTCCAAGCTGAACAAACCCAGTTGCCTCAACCTTTCTTCGTAGGAGAGGTGCTCCAGTCCTCTGATCACCTTTGTGGCCCTCCTCTGGACACACTCCAGCAGCTTCACATCCTTCTTGTGCTGGGGACCCCAGGCCTACACGCAGTACTCCAGATGGGGCCTCACAACGGCAGAGTAGAGGGGGACAACCACCTCCCTCGCCCTGCTGGCCACCCCTCTCTTGATGCAGCCCAGGAGACAGTTCCGGGCTGCAAGCGCACACAGCTGGCTCATGTCAAGCCTCTCGTCCATCAGGACCCCCAAGTCCTCCTCCGCAGCGCTGCTCTCAATGAATTCTTCTCCCAGTCTGGACATGTGTCTGGGGTTGCCCCATCCCAAGTGCAACACCTTGCACTTGGCCTTGTTGAACCTCAACAGGCTGTTGTGGGCCCACTTTTCAAGCCTGTCCATCTCCATCTCCCCCTCCAGGTCATTGCTAAATGTATTAAACAGGAGAAGTTTGAGGAAAAAGCCCTGAGGAACACCACCTCCCAGAAGATTACGAGACAGCCACCGCTGCCATTTGAAGCCCAGCCAGTTGTCAACCCTAGAAGTCCACCTACCCAGACTATAATGACCCATCTTGGATACATACATGCTGTAGGAGACCAGGCTAAAAGTCTTGCTAAATACATAGTAAAAGATAGTCACCTCTCTAACTATTGGATCATAGAAGGTAATCGGGTTAGTCAAGCATGATTTTACCCCTAGGTAAATCCACACTGGCTGTTCCCAATGTCCTTCTCCTCCATGTGCCCAAAATCAGCTTCCAAGAGGAATCACTCTACAAATTTCCCAGAGACCAAAGTGAAGCTGACTGGCCTGAAGTGTCCAGGATCATCTTGCCTTCCCTTTTTAAAGATGGATGTAATAGTCACCTTTCTACAGTTGTCAGGGTCCTCTCCTGATCTCCATAACCTTTCCAAGGTAAGAGTGGCCTCACAAAGACATCTGCCAACACTCTCAGCACATTTGGATGCACACCGTCAGCACCTATGGACTTGTATGGGTTGAGATTTGTCAGACAACCCCTGCTTCAATCTCCCTTCACTACAGGTAGTCCCCCTCCTCCTTGAACTCTGCCTCCAAGCATGAGACCTCTGGGAGATCTTGCTGATGAAGCCCGAGGTGAAGAAGGTCTCAGTACCGCAAACTTATCTGCGTCCCTGGTCACCAAATCACGTGCCTCATTCAGAAGAAGACCACTTAAACGTCCCTTGACTTCCCTGGGAGTCTCGATCCACTGCAATCTCTAGGCGCTCCGAATGTCCTCTCTGCAGTGTCTCCGTGAAGCCCCTGCTGCTCTCCTGCCCATCTTCCCAGGCGGGACAGTGCTCACCTCCTCCCACAGCTCCTTCTCCTGGTGACTCAGTGCCCCAGCCAGAGCACAGCTCTCATCTGTGAGGCCACTGTGACCTCCAGCTCCAGGAAGAAGCACCAGGCAGGTCCAGCAGCTACGGACCTAGATGCCTCTGCTTGGGCCAAGCTACCCTCTCTTATACCAGGGTAGCTGATGCCGCTGGCACCACAGGGCCAGGGACAAAGTCCCATGGCACATCACCACCGTTACTGCAGAGTTTTCCATGTTTCCACACTGTCTTGAGTTTCCAGGCCCCTTCACGTCCTCTGACACACAGATCACTGCAATAACTACAAAGTCTCTGCTGGCTGTGCTCAGGGAGTTGTTTGCTGCACTCCAAAAGCAGCCAAACAAGTACTTGACCTTCCTAATCCAGAGCCCTCCCTGAGATGGGAAGATCAGCATAGTTATACCCAGAGGTAGCAAAAAATTGCTGCCTGGCTGGGCAAAACTTGGAGCAATTCTTTCTACTACGACCCCATGAAGTTTCTTTAAGAGAAACAATCAGTGCTTTAGAAGCCACATCCAGGTAAGACGTAAGCTCCTGAGTTTGCCAAATGAGGATGAAAACCAGAAAAGCTACATTAATGCATTGCAGGTTCCTGTCTTCCACAGTCCAGCACAGGCAGTGTCCTGGTGCACATCCGTCCGTGCAGCAAGGGAAGCAACGACCGTCATGAGCCCTTGCAGCATCGTCTCTCAAGCTAGTGTTGCTTTAATTAAACAGGTGTGAGTCCTTATTGAAAAGAGTTTCAGAGTACGTGAGAAACTAGTTTCAACCAAACTACCTCACTGCCAGAGAAGCTGACAATGGATTTAGTCTGCATTAGTCCACCGCTCCCCCTCCACCATTGCGGAAATGCGCTTTCTCGGTACATTCTCTTTCTAGCCATACAAGACCATGTAGTAGTTGTGTCTTCTCTCAACACAGTCTAAAAACTCCATTCAATGTCTTCTCTAGAGCATCTCATGGAGGTGAGTTACACTACTGTGAAAGTTTGCTGGCTAATGCAAGCTTGTAAAGGTTTATTTGCTGTACTCACCTGCTCATTAAATTGCTCTTGCGATAAACAATCGGTCACGTCCACACAGCCTAGGAGGCACCCTGAGGGATAATCGCCTGGGAATTCCACATCTGCATCAAAAGAAATATCTCTTCAGGGCTCCACATCCCCACACACATAGCTGGGGTCTTCTAACCCCCAGGTGCCCTTCCCCCTCCTCCATGCACTTCTGCTTTTTGGGGCACAAGAAAACATACAGCAATTTTAACAGCCTGTCCTTCTTTTTCCAGCTCAGGATCTTCACCATGACAGGACTAAGGTTGGGAGATTTAATTATATATACACCTTTCCCAGCTTAGCTTCTGACAGAGGAACATACAGTGCAGGAAGAGCTATTTGCCCTGATGAGGGAGCAGACAACTCTGCTGTATGACATTAAAGCTGGGGGACATGCAAAAACACCCCACGAACAGGCGTGCAGCGCAGCCACCCAGCATCCTCCTACCCACAACATCTTCCTGAGAACCTGCAGCTTTTCAGTCCCAATTTCCGCAAGGTCAGAATACACGAAAAGCCTTTAACATCATTGTAAACAGACTGAAGCACAAGGCACTTCACACGCATGCAAGCACACACTTGATAGCTTGTTGCTTGAGCCAAGAATAAAATGAAGTCCTTTGCTGTCAAAAGCTATCACGGAAGCCAGGTGCAATTTGATGGTGTTTGTGCTTGGAGTACGTGACCAGCTAAAGGATGGAGTTAAAGTCTGCCACCATACCCATTTGGCAGACAAAATGCAGAAAGGATGAAGAGAATTTCAAGAACAGAAGGTTAAAAAGTGAAGCAGTAATAACTGCTCAGCAGAGAGGGTTTTCTGACACTGCTAATTACGTGGCTCAATGTACCAAATAATACAAAGATCCAAGGAGAGAAGTTCACCTTTCCGGAGCAGCATTCTGTAGGTGGTCTCCAGTTCAGAGATTTCCTGAGGGGAAGGTCGCTTAGCAGTAGCTGCAATCCATAACCGCCCTCTATGAGATGTGTACCAGGTCCTGCCCTCCACCCTAGAGAACAAAGGAGAATTCAGGACTTAAATTTCAGCAGAAATCACCCACATGGAGATTTTTCAATCGAACGTTTCGCTATGCAATTCCTGCTGCTAAGCTTTGCCCTGACTATTTAAACTCAAGCAACGTGTCAGCAGTACAGAGAAAAGCTGAGATGGGCAAGAAATAATGCCACAAGCAGAGCATGTCCTCATGGCTTTAGAGCAACAACAAAAAAGGACATCAATCCCCTGCAAGTACAGCAGTATGCCGGACGTGTGTAGGACAATCTGCTCGTACAATTCCCTTACAAGCTCAAAAAGTTATGCACAGTAAGCAGGCAATCTAGGGAGTAATAACAGACCATGCACTGCATGAAGCGATCGTTAGCTGCAGCTCTGGGGGCACTAGGCATTAACGCTGCAGCTGTATCGGAGGGGCTGACAGCATCCCCAGGCCACCTGGATGCAGAAGCTGGGCACATTCAGATTTACAGCATCTGTAGCTTAGGAAGCGAAAAAGTTTTGCCCTCTAAAATGAAAAATTCTGTGAAGGAAAGGGGAAAAAAGGGCTAAAGAAGCTTCTTTGTTCTATATTAATGGTAGGAGAGGTGAATTAACATGCCAGGGATGCTGGGCTGGAGGAGCTTCTCTTTGTAACCCGATTCCCAGCTCAGTGGGGAAGGCAGTGGCAAGGGGCATGTCCGTGTGGTTGGTTTTTTTTAAACAAAACCTGGTGCCACTGTTGGCTTCTTTATGATGGACAAAATGACCAGAAGAACATACTTCACATTTTCAGCTTATTTGCCTTTCAAATTCCAGAAAGTACACCCCAAGGATAATGCAGAAATCTGCCTCTCTCTAAATTTACCCACTGTGAAGAAACGTGCAACTTCCAGGTTGGCTACTCTCATGAAAAACAGACTCACCAGCTTCTCAAACCATCAGTACACTGGATGAGGAAGCACGGCTTCCAAACATGGAGCTATCACTAGGTATCAGTCACTGTATGAAGCAAGCAAGTCCACAGAGGTCCTCTGAGGAACACAACTTCCCACCTCACCTACGAAGCAAGAGCTGAGCAGGATACATCACAGTTCAGGCCACCCCTTTACCTTTTGATTCCTCTTACGAGCAAGGAAGCCCAAGGCTGGTGCATGCTGAGGCACCAACCATCATCTGAGATCTCCTGCAACTCTCGATCCTGAATCCGCAACCTGTTCCGCTCTAAGCCAGACTCATTTCCAGCGTCCATGGAATGGATGGCTTTCCTGTGCGGGAGCAAACCAGTTTGGTCCACCCACTTCACAGCATTCAAAAGAAACAAGAAAAAGGTTAGCGCCTCTCTAGGAACAACACATCTCAAGTGCAAATCCTATTTGAAGTTTTTCTTCATTTAAGGACAGAGCTATTACTCTCACTGGGATCACCCTTCCTGTGAGCTCACTGTGCTTACATGCCTTACTTTGGCAGCAGAAAAAGCAAGGTCGTGCTCCGCTCTGTGCGGCTTTTCCTTTCTATGCTTCACAGCTAAACTATGGATTTAAAGAATAAACCTACCTGCTGGTGTTTCAGAGCATTCACAGGAAGATACAATTTTCAAAGCACATTCACAGCCATCAACATTCAAAACTGGGAATTGTCCCACCTCCAAATGTTTAGCATACACCAAGAACACCACGATTAAAGTGGAATTAGAAGGTAAAGACTATGTCCTTTGGAAACTGGAAATCTGGCAGAAAAGGCTTCATAAATAGAGCTGAAAAAAGGTGACACCTCAGGCTGACTCTCAGCAATTCTTCCACATTCCTGAAAAGGAGGCAGGAGGCTAAAACTCAGATAAACCAAACCTACGAAGAGCCTGGAATAGAGCAGGGCATTGGCAAACCTCTTCCATCCCCCACTCAGATGGCTAATGAGGATCTCTCGGACACAGGGGAGGAAAGAAGTACCACAAACATGCAGGAATTCACAGTTCTTGAGCTCAACTCTCCCAAAGTTAGTCATTAATTTAGAATAAATTATTCAACCCATACTGACCAAAGGAGCAGGCTGAAGAAGACAGGGATTCACTAAAACACCAGAACTCAGAGTCGCCTTTGCTTCTGGGCTCCCGGCTGGCTTGCTCAGCGTGCCACAATTAATGGCTTCGATGGTTTCATCCAGTCTACAAGCACAAACAAGACGTATGAAAATTCCCTGCTTCCCCCTGGCAATGTCTCCCTTCTCCCCTCCTGACCCAAAGCGATTTTCTACCACCTCCCGTAACTAAACGACTGCATTGCTTGGTCTGATTTCTAATTTGAACAAGTCACTCTTCTCTACCGCAGAAACTCAGCCTGGTTTGAATTTGAGACAATTGGTTCTGTTGAGATAGGCCTTTTGCAACATCTCTTTCCAGGGCAGCTTTCTCTTTAACAGACACGCCAGCTACTGAAACCCCCTGCAAGCCTCGCACAGCTGGGCTTAGTAGAGTGTCTCAGCAGAGTTGTGCTGAAAGAGATGAGGTGCTGCAAGCCAAAAAGACCCTCAAGGAAGAAAAAGAACACAAAACTGCGTCCTAGGGTCGAGGTGCTCTACAAGGTACAGGCTTGCTCAGCTTTCCTTACACTTGCTCTTCCAGATTCAGTCAGACCACTACCCGTCATGATTTTCGCCTCCCTGCTCTCGGGCATGCCTTCACACTGCCAGTTCTCACTCACTTGCTGTGGTATTCAGCCATGCTGTCGTCTTCCTCCACAATCTGCCTGCCGGCAAAGTCGATGGTGATTTTTTTGGCAAGCCGAGAAGCGTGACGCAGCTCCCGCAGCTCCTGCTCTCTCTTCTGGAGGGCTTCCCTTTCCTGCTTGGACAGCCACTGGTTGGAGTCTGTGGCAAAGTAATCTGATTCATCGTCAATGACCTGGGTTCGACGCACGCTGGCGAGAAACAACCGCAATGGTAGAAGATGAGCACGGCGGGACAGCGACACAGCGCTGACCACCCCAGACATGCCTTCCGACCGACTCCCTTCTGTTCTCTCTGGAGAGCTGGACTGCCAGGGACACAAAGCAAGGCAATCCAAATGGGATCCACTCAAGGGGTTCGCTCTTGTTCTGGCAAATGCCAGCGTTAAGGTGTCTGTAGCTACAGCCCAGGTTTTAGAAGGAACTCTCTAACGTTTCTGTTAAAGGCAGCTTAGCCTACCAGATAATTGATGCTATTTCACGAAAGTCTCACAGCTAGTATCTTACCTTGTCCTGTCAAATTCCAACAACTTGTCTTTGTGTTTCACAGCCATCTCCAGGCCTGCTTTGAGTCTAGCTTCTTGTCGAGGCAGTAAGTCTTTGCTTATGGCATCCAAATTCCCTGAACTTTCAGCACCTGAGATAGAAAACAAACCACAGGTCAATAGTCAGTTATTTAAAGCCCAGTCTTGGTGGGCCTGGCTGCAGAAAGGCCCCCTAAAACAAATGCCATTCAAGGAGCTAAAAGAACTTTGCACCAAGATCAGCACCTTTCCAAACAAGATTCCTTTCACAGATTCCTTCCTCCAAAGAGGAGGAAGCATTTAAATACTACAGCGACAACGTCTAGTTAGTGTTTAGAGAGAAGGTCTTGGTCTTTGATTCTCCTTCACCCTTCCCTAACAATTTGGGCAGCCTAAATTCTGCCCATCACCAACCACAGGCCCTGAGGCCCCTCCTATAGGCCAAATTCTCTCCGAAGTGTTGTCACCTCCACAAAGAGACTCTGGGTCACAACAGATCACTGACAATTGCCAGTTACGCACAGAGCAAGCCTTCCGTCTGCTGCTGTACTAGCCTCTCACAAATGAAATCCTCCCCCAACGCACCTCAGAAGGTTTTTCAGACCAGCTATTGTTGGGGATGGAGAAATCTATTCCCAGCAACGATCTCTTCTTTCTTACCATTTCTGGCAAGGGGCCAAAACTCAACCAACCAAACAAAAGGGAACAAAAAAACCCCAAACAGCGTGCATCAAAGCCACAATGGAACAAACCAATGTATTTCACAGAAGACACCATGCAGGCTAACGCCTTTATTTCAGGGAAACAAAAAAGCCTGTATTTCCCTGTCGTTGCTGATACACATTTTTTCACTCCCAAGACAAATAGCTAACCACATTTCAGCTTTCACCTACACAGATAATGCACAAAGCAAGACCTGGCAGGGGCGGAAGGGAAGACTGATAAAATGGGTAAGAAAAGGGGATCCTAAAGTGCATCAGGATCTCTATGGGAAGATTATAAACAGACCAACTCCGTGATCAGCTGTTACTCTCAAGGATTTACAGGACCTCCTGCCATCTCAGCAGCTGTAAAAAGAAGTTGACACCAAGACCTAGAGTAAATATTTCCCCAGTTCTTCAGCAAAGTGTTTATCAAGCAAGAACACTGTGACCTTGGCTATATTTCAGCTAAACCCAGACAAACATCCCCATAACGCACAGTCTTTGCTAGAAGACTGGGTATTATTTCCTCTTGCTTTCCTTGGCTCTGTTCCTATTTTTAGCTCACAAGATAAGTGTTAGACAAGAACAGTCATTAGAAAATATTAACCACCACCACCTCTCTAGACCCAGCAAATCTGATAGCAGCACTTCATCTTCCACAGCGCACATTCCGCATGAGCCTTACCCTAATTTTCAAGGACTGCTACAATGATCCAGCTCATGTGATTGATTTGGGAATGCCTAACGAGCAGCCTTGGGGCCTCTGGGTAAGGACATTATACGCTGCCATTTGACACTCGCAGTTATCACCTCTGCTGAAGTTCAGAAATGCTGCTGGGTGCTTGCAGAGAGGATACAAGGAGGCAGCGTCCCAGCCATCCTTTTAATGCCCATCACAGACACCCTGCAGCAACAAGGGCAAGTGGCTCGGTAAAGTCTGAAGCAAATAAAGTTCACAAACTGTGCTGGCAACTTACATCCCAGAGAAACATTCAGGTGTCAGCTCCCGAGAAAGAATTACCTTTAGACTTTGCCAGCAGTTCTTTACAATTCGGATGAATGGATCTAGACAATACAGCCACCGGGACACACACACACACACTCTCATTCCTACACAGCATTAAAGCAAGTGTA
>JAVKLA010000002.1:591140-679722 GCA_034782735.1 Sagittarius serpentarius
ATCCGGCGCCGTCCCCCCCCCCCCCCCCCTTATGACTATATTGTGACATTCCTCTAGGCTGGGAAAATTGCAGCTGTTTACAAAGAAGTGAAGGTTTCTTTGCAGTCCTGAATCTGCTGTCTTTTTTTCTGAAGCTGTCACGTTTCTCTAGTCTTCTAAGATGAGCTGGCCATATTGCGCATGGTACATTAGAGGAGGCCACATTATTTATTAAATATCCTGAGTAGTTGCTGTCCTATATACGTGTTTTAATGTCTATTGATAAAGCTTGGTGAGTTCATGCAGTTCATGATGATGCGAAGAAAACTCTGGAATACCTGCTTTGCATAGAGCTACTCCTTTTTTCCAACCCACAAGGAATTGCTGTACTTCAGTGCTGAAGCTAGGTTAATTAAGTTGTAGGAGAAACCTACTTGAACTCTATGAAGCCAACCGGTCTGAAATATGTGTTTCTTGAAGCTATTTATTTTATGTTGCAGAATACGATCACTTCCATCTTAGTGATTTGCTATGAAGCTCAGTTAATAATTTAACTCATCTAATGTAGCAGAAAATCTTGGGTGCTTATGAGGTTGAAATCTGGATGTGTTTTTTTCTTAAATGCTTATCGTTGTTGCACCTGTAATTAGGGTAACATCTTATCTGTGGAAATAACAAACCAAACTTGGTGTTCCTTTGCTAGCTGCTGCACATGCATTTCTGAGTCATAAGTCAGAGGACAGATTCAGATGTGGTTGTTTTTCTTCCTTCATGTTAATGGAGAGCACATTACAGGAAAAACTAACTTGAAGAAAATTTGTCTGCATCTGTCTGGTCTTCCTCATAGCAAGGAGGGGCATGTGAATTGAGTTACTACTCTTGGATAAAATTCTTCACATGGGTTTCTGAAGAGCAGCAGTTTCAAGCATCTCAGACTTACTGGGTCTTCAAGCTTTCATTCCTCATGACTCAAAATTCCTTGTAGATCTGCTTATTTAGGTCTATTAAAAAAAATGAGAGGAAGTCCTCTAAAATACAGCTTATAATATTCCATTGATAATGCCAGTTCTGGCGAGTGTAAGGAAAGAATTCAGCTCTTCTCAAGTCTGGTACAAGCTGCTTAATTTTAAGTCCTGTGGCAACCCTGTTTTGGCTAGTCTGGCTGTCCTTAGGTACCTTGTAACTGTCTTTGTAACACGCAAGACTAGTTTCTACAGATTGTTTTTATTTCCTAGATCTTAAAAGAACAAGTTTCAATGAACAAATGAAACTTAAGAACCTGTAACGTCTTATTTTAATGAAGCAGAGACCACATACTTTGTAGTTGTCTCTTTTCAAGTCCAAGTTAGACTTCAAAGGTCTCACCTTTAGGAGGCTCATTAAGACTCATTCTTGCTGTCGCTTTTTGGCAGGACTACAGTAGCAGGTAACAACACTCTGGTTTGCACTGGGAGGGAGTGATTGAGGCAACACATGCTTTAAGTAACTTCTTGGATGGAAATAAATGTTTCCAAAACAAGTGTATGTGTACCTCCACCAGGTAGCGAGGTTCTTCCCCACCCTGAAAAATGCTTGCTCCGTGGTTGGAGTCCTATTTTGCTGGCCACGGACTACCTCAGCTGGCTTAGCATCAGTGCCAGGTTAGATGGTCTGGAGGCCCTCAGGTTCTCTGAATGATCATCCTGCAACTGAGATCAGGCCTGCAGCCACTTTGGCATCTGATATTGCTTCCCAGCTATCCTCTGTTTGGAAAGGTTTTGACAGGTTTCTAATTCTGAAAAAGCTCTGTGCAGTGTTGGCAGCACTAAGGCTTCAGTTTTACTGGTGATAGATGCAACACCAGTGATGGTAAATCATAGTTAAGCTGTACTCTGCTTCTGTGGGAAGAATACCTCGCTGAAATTTGTTATTCAGTGGTTAAGGTCCCAAACTGGTATTAGGCTCCAAACCAATATGCAGTCCTTTGGTTTTGTCTAGATTTACTGGATATAGTGCTGGCACTCAGTGTTTTTTATCATTCCTAAATGTTGGTAGTTATTGTGCATGCCAGAGTACCTTCACTTGTCAAGACCTGTGACTGGGAGCGTGGTGTTTTGGAACCACTTGTTCTGTTCCTTCTGGTCTCCACAGAAAACGGAGTGCTGGAGACAACGTGATCGAAGACAGGGTTTTGGGGGTAACTTGCTGGCTGCTCTGGCGATAGCTTAGGCTTTTGGCTCACAGCGTATAGGCTGAGGGACTTGAGGGTCTTGGCATCCTCCTGGCTGGGGATGCTGCGGGGACAGGTTTGGATGTAAGAGCAGCTATGTGCGGGGTGACGGTCGGGTATTCAGGCAGCCTTCTGCGTTACCATCTGTTTGCAGAGACTTGAAGGGGTGGAGTGTGACTTACAGGTGTCTAGTTGAGTACACATGGTCCAACATCTAGTGCAAGAAACCTTGTGCTCATTTGGATTTACTGCAGTCATCTTAGTAACCCTGGCTTTGTTTGTGTGATTGAGCTAATACTCCTGTTTGGGTTTCTTGCACCAAAATACGTTCTTCAGGGTCTCTGGAGGCCTGCAGGGCTGAGGCAGATAGTGTAGATATTCCCCACTGGTGTCTTGAAACCAATTCGTTAACTATTTTTTTTTTCTACGGGTAGATTCTGTTGAATGCTTGCAGCGATTCTGGATGTCGAACCTCAGTTGAGTGCTGTGGTCCTTCTGTGGGCTTGTGGCCGATACTGATCTTAAGACCCAACACAGCTGAAGGATCTGAGTCATTGCTGTCTTTTTGGCTTGGAAAATTATTAAATATTTGAAAAAGCTGTTCACTGTGACACCCTTTGGTAAACCGGGGCTTGTCATCACAAACTGTTCAATCACTCTCTGCTAACATTTACAAAAGCTTGAAATAATCCCTGTGTTCTCGTTGATTTGCTCTTCTATAGCATGTTGTAACTGTAGTGTGAGGCATGTTAGAGTAGGAAATATGCTTGCTAAGGAAGTGTTCTATGATACATTTGTGCTGAAATCCCATCTGTTAAATCTTCTTGAGCTCCTCTCTTACCAGCTCTAACATCGAACATAGTAATAGTTTACACCACTCAGGCAAACCAGGCTTAAAACAGTATCACGGTGTCCTGGTGCTAGTTTTGTATGGTATTCCAATACATCCCTTTGACGAATTGAGATCGGGCTCGCCGTTAATAGCTTTGAGATCATTTGCAATTAAATGGAGTCAAGTCTTCCAAGGGATTTACCCTTGGACCAGTGCTCAACATCAGTCTCTGAGCTCCCCATAACTAACAGACTTGCCTGAGGCACAGGTGGCTAAATTTAGTCTTCTAGTAAGCTTGGTATGACCTTGTATTACAAGGACTTTTTCTACTTGTATCTATATCAAATTGTAAAGGCTGCTTTTCTGTGGTAGACGGAGCTTTGAGGCTTGGTGATGCTGAAAAGCTTTTTGCGTTGGATTATTGGCTGACGCTTCCAGTGCCACTGTTGGCAGCGATTAAATCCATATTTGAATGCAGTTCAAAAGGTTCTACAAGTGATCTACTAGTAGAAAGCGATCCTCACCAGTGGGTATTAAAGCTTCAAAGAAGACAGATGCAACTTGGTGCGTAGAGCAGATTACTTGGTAATGAACATTTCTAATGGACAGCTACAGTGAAGATTAGGGATTCAAAGCGGAAGTTGAGTCCAAATGGCTTCATACAGATGCAGTTTCCGAACTGTGTGAATGGTAATGTTTGCCTTTGAGCTTTACTCCAGCTTCTGGGAGAAGTTTTTAGTGTGTGTGAGATGGTGCACAGAGCTGGACAGTTCTGGCATCTGCTTTATTGTGTGGCTTTGCTTCCTTGTGTGAAGTGACTTATCCTCCGTGTTCAACTTTTGCAGCTTTTTGTTAAGGCTGCTTCTAATTAAATACATAATTCATCCTACAAGCGTAATGAAGATGCCTTCAATGTGTAATCAGGCTTCTGGAGCTCTTGTGCCATCCTTTAAAAATGCCAAACTTCTCTGAAGTTGGTAGCACGCTGCCAGCTGAATGGGAAAAGTTGTTGCTGGGAAGTTGAACAGGATTTTCAAGTGTCTGCTGTGCTTGCTTAGGTTTAGGAGTGCAGTGAGTGGTGTGGTTCTTTTGGCTTGTGAAAGAAACTTTTGCAGATGAGTGGGCAAAACCCTTATTGTTTGGCATGGGCATGGCTTGGGACTGTCGGAATTTATCTCCCTGGCATTGACTTGGTTATTGTTGGCACGCTGCTT
Source organism: Sagittarius serpentarius (assembly GCA_034782735.1). NCBI lineage: Eukaryota > Metazoa > Chordata > Aves > Accipitriformes > Sagittariidae > Sagittarius > Sagittarius serpentarius. Next base: position 595,375 of record JAVKLA010000002.1, read on the forward strand.
TCTTGCTACAGGTAGTACGCATTGTTAATTTTTTGGAGGGCTGAAATATTAGTTTGATTAAGGACTAGGGTTGTTGAGTAATACGCTGAGTGACTTTCAATAGGTAAGTGTGTGACTGTCTATTGAGTTGGGCATTTCTGGTCGTTGCACGTTCAGCAGAGTTGGAAAACATACAGAGAAGGGCAGTTGAGTTGAAGGCAGAGGAGCAGCTGCCTATCTTGGAGTCTAAAATGTCTGAGTCTCTTAGGATTGGAAGGATTTCTTTATAAAGCAGGCAGCAAACTCCTGGATCTTGTTGCCCTAGGAGTTTGTGGAAGCTGATGGTTTAGATGCATTAAAAAAGTGGTTAAACAAACTCAGCGTCAGCAGGTCCATAGAACAAATGCTGGTAGGACTGGGCAGTTGTGTCCCTGCTAACATCTGTAATCCAGTGGTTGTGGATGCTGGAGCAGACTGCAGAAGCTTACTGCTCCCCGTAGCATCTGTGATCCTTGCGGACAGAATAGCAGGAGAACACTTTTTTCGTTTCAATTATTCCAACTTTACGAACCCTCTGCCTTTCCAGAATATTGGGGCAGCATGGGGAGGCAGTATTTCTGAAGAGCTCTGGAAGATCGCTTACTGATACTGACAGGAGGGGAAATCTCGAGCTGTTTCTCAGCATACTGTACATACCTACATGTCTCCCATGCTGTACATATTCAAAGGAGATTTGCCATACAACATACTGTGGCTTATGTGTAAAAGCACTTCCAGGTGGGATAGGTAGAAACTGAAACCAGGCAAATAAAAAAATTAGAAATAAGGGATGAAGAAGGTGATTGAACATGAAGTTCCTGGTCCCTTTAAAAGGGAAAAATTCTTGAAATTCCACCTTTTTGTGCAGAAAGTGGGAGGAGGTGATCATAATGCTTCTCTTCAGCTTTCCTCGTGTGGGATCATGACCAGCAGGCAGCTGGGCGTTCCTTGCAGGCGGTGATCGGCTGATAGCCCAGAATGGGGCAGGAACAACAACAAGTGAAGCATGCACATATTAATGTCCTATTCCGTGTTGTACCAATTACATGAAGTATATATAGCAATGATTGCAACGTTTCCCCTGTACTGTTTTGTTTGTGTTCACGTCATGGCTGACCAACTGTGGACTGCTTTTTTAGTTTCTTAGCTTGCTGATCCGTGCCTGCTAAAAATCTAGTTTTAATCAGAAATTGGACTATTAAACGAGTAGTCTTTTTAGCACAGTTGAGGAGCAGTTCATGTAGTTTTGTACCTAAACATGAAACTTGGGGTTTTGATACCTTGCCTGGTATTGAAACGTCCTGTTGTGGGGTGTTAAAAGCTTGTAAGGCTGTGGTGGTAACTGCTGTCCCCAAAAGGGGAGGTTTTGGTCCTGCCTTTCCCATATACTGCTGCTGGTGCTCGTCAAACCTGTTCCTGAACTGCCCTAACTCTCTAACCTGGCACGAAGCTCTCCAGGTATTGTTGGGTTGGTTTTCTCCTGGTGCTATGATGTGTTAGACTTGTTCACAAATGGGTCTGATAAGCACAGGCAGGGGAGAAACCGGCAGGAAGTCCTGCTCTTTGGTTGCTCCACCTTATGGAGAACATGCTTGGGTCTTCCTTCAAAGATACTCTTTCATCCTGGTGCAAGTTTTAGACTGCAAGGATCTTCCCAGCTTTTGGGGCATGTGTAGATTGTTGGTCTCCCCTAAATGGGGTTCACGTGTGGAGGAGGAGAACCAGGAGGAATAACCAGAAGCTGCAAAGAACCTGAAATCTGCAAAAAACTCCTAAGAAGCAGCAGAGGCCTTGGTGAATGAAGACTAGCGGGCTTTTCTTGGAAAGTGTCGTCTCCTCTCTTTAGAGGGCCAATGGTGTCACCTGAGTATGTGGCAAGCTTTCTGAATCTGTCAGGTAGGGAAAAAGGATGTCACATAGCTGCATGTGGGTTACTGGCTTGTGCTTAGGCTTGAGGAGGAGTATCAGCTGGGCAGGCTATTCTAAAGAGCATTAAATAGAGTCTGTTAATGATTTAGTAAACCAACATAGTAAGTGGGGGAATGTCGAGCAAATGATCTTTGCAAAGGCTGGGAGAGGCGAGTGCTCTAACAGTCCTTGGTTACCCTTTTCTTCAAAAGTGTATGAAGAACTGAAGAAGTTCATCTTCAGATGTGAATCAAAGGGATCTTGCAAGAAAACTCCTTGGACTAGATGGGATTTATTTTTTTTTTTTTTTTTAAAGTAGTATTCCCTGATGATCCAGGTTGGGATTGACACCTGGGAACTCGACCATGTCTAAGACGACAAATGCCACATGGGACAACTTCTTTTAGGCTTGAGTTAGGAGGCCTTTACCCCTCTTCCCAGAGGGACTGGGAGTGGAAACATTTCTTGTGCAGATGCTAGAAGAATATCAGCTGTGTGACTCGTGTAACCCATAAAGGGATCCTTGGAAAAGAAGAAAAAAAAAAATCCAAAATATGAGCAAAGTGCACTGTGGTAACAGTAATACACAGCGTGTGATCTAGGTACTGTGCGTTTTGGAGGAAAACGTAAGGTGAGCGAGTGCTGTGTAGAGGCACTTAAGACAGATTGCAATCAGTGTTTCTTAAAGCCTCTTTCGATAAGATAGTGAGAGTTCAGAATCCCACTTCTAAATATTTTTCATAACTCAATGTTTAATCAAGATGGATGCTCTGTTTTGGTCCTCCTCTATGAACTCATGGCACCCAGACTGTTAACTCGGTGCTGTTTTGTTTGGTACCCTCTGCTCTTGTTTCAGGGGAAGCCAAAAAGGAAGCTTCCTTTCTTTGCTCTGCAGTAGAAAAAGAGTAAAAAGCAGATGTTTCATGTTAAGATGTGTGCTTGTTTTTCCCAGAGCCACGTGCTGTCCTTCTTCCAGGCTACTGTTTCTTGCATAGTATCTGCAGCTGTTGGGGGAGAAAAAGGTTAAATCATCTGGAAGTGAGAAGTAAAATACTGCTTGGGTGGGCTTTCCCAATTTGAGTTTCAAGCTCTGGAGGCTCTATCAAACAGGTCAAGGTTTCAGGAGCAGAGGCTAGCATCGAAAGGATAAAATACAGTTATCTTTGTGAGCGTCCTCGGTGGGGCCATAACATCTCTCTGCACTCAGGCAGAGATGTCATTGAATCGCGTAATATTGGGTGATTGCTTGCTGCTGAAAACACGTAGTCTAGCTTCATGTTGGGAATATCTCAAGTAAGTATAAGCAGTAAAACCTTTATATAATGAAATTTAATTTAGAGTAAGCAGCACTGTGTTCTGGGTGAATCAAAAGATTTCAAGAATTTAATTTTATAATATTCTTATCTGAATGTGCCCACATGTTTTCTCTAAATTTTGTAGTCTCCTTGTCTTATATGAGGCACCGTTCCGTTCCCTTTCATCACAAAGACTGTTGGCATCAGTTTTGAAGTCATCAATATTTTGCTGTTAACAAAATGCAGGCTTCCTGTTATGCATTAGAAGCACATGCGGGTTTCAGCAACTTGCTGGGAATATCCAACCTTCTGACAAGCTGAGATCGCAGGTTAGGCATGCTGCTAGATAAGTAAAACAATTGTTTGCTCTTTTTCCTTTTGTAAAGGCAAAACTGAGATCTAGACCTGCTTGCAGCGTTCTCTTGCTACATCTGAAATGTGTGGGCTACTCATGAGTTAAGGGAATTGAGAGATGTCAAACTGTTTTTGCAAGCAGCGGTTTTTTTTTTTTTTTTTTAACCTAGGTGTCAGAAGATAAATACTGTTGTGAGCAGTGCCCAAGTACAGTGTCAGAATAAAAGCTGACTCTCTTTTTCTCCAGTTGAGCAGAATGAATGTAGATGTCAGCTTTGGGGTGTATTCAGGGAGTAATTTGCAAAGTACTGAGTCCAAGCAGGAGCTTTGCTTCGAGTGCGGTTGTTAAGGCATTCAGCTTTCTGTCCAGCTCTTTTCCAGGTGTTGAATGTATTTGGTTTTGGTGAAAAGACAGTAAAATCTACCAACAAGGTATGACTTTTCCCCATTTGACACTGCTATTTTCCATGTTTTGAGGGCAGACAGCCTTAATGCGTAGTTTGTGTCCTTTCTGCATCACTGCTGCTTTGCTGTTCACTAGACTTAGGTTTTAATATCTACTGATAATTGGCAAATAATACTTTTTGTTTATTCACAACTAGTTGGCACATAATGCTGCTTGTTTAGTCTATGCTGCCATAGTTAGTCTCCTACTCTTCCCCTTCTGACAAGAAGTGGTTATTTATATCTAGCTAACATTAAAAGGTCAGCAGTGGGTCAGGTCCACAAAATCATTAGTGGTGGATGTGGGAGGACTGTCCACTTCTTCTGCCATGAGATTTGAGGAGGATCAGATGGAGGTAACAGGAGGCAGTTCAGAAGAAGCAGGAGGATGTTGTTTTTCAGGCAGCAAATAGTAGGCTTGTTGAACTAGCCAAGGGCTATTGTGGCTACAAAAAGTTTGGGCGAGTTCAGAGAGGAACTGGACATGCTCATGAAGAGGCTGTGCCAAATGTTCCTGAACACCCAGAAGCCTGAACTGACTTGGGAAGGCCCAGAAATAAAAACCACTGGAGGTGGAAAAGTGCCTGGAGAAGTTATGTATGCTTACCCTCTTCTTTCCCTTTCCAAGAGATCTGCTTATGGCTGCTGTTTCAAGCTGGAGGTTAAGCTAGATGGGCCATATTCTTCGGTTCACCTCTTTGGCTCTCGGAGGACACAGCTTTAGGTGTTTTGCTGCTGTCCTCTGAGGTGTATCTGTTAATGGTTTCTGTAACGGTTCAGACAACCGGAGCAGTATACAGGTGGAGGTTCAGGTGATAGGTTCTAGCTGCTCTTGTCTGATTGAACTTAAAAACAGGGACTCATTCCTTCCTCTTACTTTCATGCAACGTGCAGCTTAAGTTTGCTGGACTTCCTGATTTGTCATACTGATACCTTTATTACTCCCAAAGAGCTGTTCCTTATGCATTGGTAGAATAGGAGAGGGGTGTTTCATGCTACAAACTCATCTATTTAATGGTTTTAACCATTAGTCAGAGTTTTCTTTGGGAGTTTGCTGGTTTGAGTTGAGGCTTTAATAAAGATGGTCTTACTAGTTTTCCCCTGGCCACTGAAGGTACTAGCTGTGGAGTCTCTAAAAATGTTAGTACCTCTTGAAATTTTGAAACAGGCTTAATATTTTGGGGGTTTGTTTTCTCTGTTGTAAGTGTCCCAGGTTTTCTTTTAATAGCTCTGGCTAAATGTCTGTATGAGAGGAGAACAAAATGCTGAGCTGTGAAATGAAACTGATGAACATGGTATTTACCCTGGGATTGTTTGCATGCTTCTGTCATTCAGAGGAATGATGCCCCCTAAAAGTGAATGCAAGCCCTTTTCTAGACAAGGCTTTGGAATGCTTATGTATTTGACTTGGAACAGAAATATGTTTAAAGTTTTATGCTGAAACTGTCTGGCAGCGTTGAGGTCTCCTGAACAGGCTTTCCTGGGCACCAGAAGCGGTCTACAGAGACCTTATTTTTTCCATACGGGCGTGGAATGCTTTGGTTGGAAAAACTGCTCACTTGAACATGTGTTGATCCAGGACTGATGGGTTGCTTTTCAAATAAGGCGCTTGTTTCTGGAGAACTACACATTCTGTGCATTGCTAAGCAAAGTTCTTGTTGTTTGAGCTTGACGTGATTGCTGGAGCATCATGTTTGCTCTTGAGGTTTTGTTCCATCATCTAATGCTGTTGGGAGCCATCTTACCATTTTTGCCGTGCTGGACAGCATGAAGACTTTGGAGTAGGACAGTGTCCATTAGGTTGGAATTTTAATATTGTTCGTGTGCTTTAGTTTGGTAAGACTGTAAGTGCCATGAGCCTAAAGATGGCAAGCCTCTTTTCAAGTATTACCTAGAGTTTTGTGCTGCTAACTGGTAATAAAATAATAATGAGCTGAAGTAAAAAAGATCCAAAAACTGTCTGTGTACCAGCTTCCTGAGAGAATTAATAAGGAATGGGTTTGTAGAGTCATCTTCCCTGCTGCGGCAGAAGCGATGTCCTCGTCCGGGAGCTGAAAAGTGTCTGTGGTATGCCCCGAACTTTCAGGCGCTGTGCCTCGGAAATCACATCTCTCGGTTCAGGCTGGCACAGATTTCCCCAGCCCCTGGAGGAGATGAAAGACCTGGTTGTGTACTCTAAGGTAGCAAATATCACCTCTTCACAAGCTGCCTTCAGGGATGTTAGTTTTTACCCTGAAACTGAAACAAGCTTCTCATCTGCTCCTTGCTTTGAATAGTAATGGGGAAAAATATCTAGCAAAGCCTTACATTTTCTGGTGTAGCCTTGTTCTCTCTCAGTGACAGCTGGAAGAGGTTCTGGGGGTCTGTGGGGCTTCTTCAGCCACCGTGAGAGCATTTACTTGAATATTGCGGCCTTTGAGGGCTGAACAGAAATGCTGCTTGTTGGCAGCGTGCTGAGAAGAGGTGGCTTTACCGCCATTACGTCGAGCGATGCGGAGGAGCATGTCCTGAATACAGGTGCATGGAACCCCTGCACCCCCAAATGCTTTGTATCCTTCTGGTTTTGGCACTCTGTAAAACAAATAACTCTTCTTCCTGAAGCAAGTTGCCCGGCAGGAAGCAGAGCATCCTCGTCAAAGGATTCTGTGTTACTTCTGCGTGGTCGTACGAAGCCAAGATTTATTGAGTTCAAGCGGAGATATGTGTCTCCAGGCCTAAGGCCTAGCTAGTGCCATCAAGGAGATGTCACAGGAAATGGGCTTGGTGTCTGGAGGTGCTAATTAAATACAAAAAAAGTTTAATTACCTGTCAGAAGTTAGAAAGGGTCCCTCTTGCTGTTTGTGGTTTCCGATTGCCTCTTTCATTGTCATTCTTTCTGTAGCAGCTCTTTCAGCTGCCTTAGTCTTTCCTTCACGAAGGGACGTGGTACCCTGGGTTCTGCATAATGTTAGGCTTTGGACAGTGAAGCTTTCTGGAAAAGAAAAGACTGGAGGTCGCTACCATGATAAACTAGCGCTCCAACCAGTTTGTCCACATACTCTTGCTTGTTAACCATTGCTTTTTGTTGCTGCAAGAGAAGGCGTTCTGTTTCATGCCATGCTTGTGCTAAACGAGGTTCCTGGCTTCTCGGCCAGGTTTAATATATGCTGCAGTCATGAGTGGAATCCTTTTGTTACTTTGGGCTCCTCTGTGCTCGGCTTCAGCCATCTTGCATGCCATCGGCGTATGGCTGGGGAAAGGATGGAAACTGAGCTCTACCTTTTGAACCTCAGGTGCTCACAACATGCTGGACTGTATGAACATGGGAGGAGTCGTGTTTGCTGTGCTGCAGGTTGAAAGATCTGTTAGTAAATGTCTTGTATGAGGTGGGGATGGGTTTTTGTCATTTGGCCTTGCCAGTAGAAAGTAGAAGAGGTTGACTGGCACGGGGGACTTTCTCATGTTACACTTTGGCTCTGTAACACGCCTCTGGCCTTGTTCTTTGAGCAGAACATGAATAAGATCTAATCCCTGGTTCAAACCTGAACCTTAGGACAGCATGAGATGATTTATTTACTTTTATTCCTAAAGTAAATCGTTGTACCATGGAGTGAGTTATAAACAGTATTCGGTGTAGCTTCCTTGTTTGGAGATGCCACCTTTTACTGGAGATCGGTATTTATGTAAAGAAACTGAGGCAGTTTCTGGCCAATGAACCCAGTTTGGAATTTTTACGCACAACTTTTGTTTTTCCTTCTGAGTTTAACTGGGGTGTGTCCAAAGTGGCAAAAGAGCAGCTTCACTGGGTTAAAGGGTGTTCAGCATTTAAATATGTCATGTTAATGGGATACTCCTATTCTTTGCCCAAGAGCGCTTTTAGGGTTGCAATGTCAAGTAACTAAATAAAGCTGCAATCCATCTTTCCCTGTGAATACAGGCGCTTGTGTTTTCCCTTTCTTGTAGGGCTTAGTTTGGTACAAGCTTGGCTGGTTGTTCCTTGCTGCAGCCTTTGACCTGGTCAAATAACTTGGAACAATTTTAGCGTCAAGTAAAACAAAAGCTTGCCTTAAATGCTTTGCAATAAACTTAATATTGGGGGACATATTCAACTACCTAATGCCTCTTTATTTTAGAGGAATGGGTGTCACTTGCCGCTTGTACACTGAAGCTGTGGAGCGGTGGTATGCGTTCCTCACGCCTGTGGTTGGCTTCATTCAGGAGTTGGTGCTGGATAATTGTAGACAAGGATTAATTAATAGCAGCTGGTGTGAGCTTGTGGACACTTTTGAAGTCTCGTACAACGCCATTGAGCAATCCTGCTAGCTTCTTGAGGACAGAAATCATGAACGACATTGGGAGAGCACCTATGTGACTTGGACTGGACTGCCAACAAGCTTATGAAAGTACAGGGCAGAGGTAGACCAAATTCTTGTGCGCTTCAGTCAAAGCAGTGTCTCTTGGCAGGGTGGTGAAGGCGACTTTGGTCTATCTCGCACTTGATGTTGGAGAAAGCAAAAATGCTTTCTGGTACAGGGTTTCTTTCTGCTGTGGTCAGGGTAAAGAGTGACCATTTCCTCCCCCCATGTGCATACAGAACAAGCAGTTTGAGATGTTACTATGGACCCTTAAACTTCTACCCTTGCTGTAATAGGGAAAATAAGGCTAACAGTGAAGGCCCGTTAGGCACTGGGAAACCTGGTTGCTTGTAGGCCGTGTCAGAGCATCATGTATAAGGGAGCCTAATGTGGTATTTCAGCGTGTCAGAAGAACCTGTCTTCTAGATGACAGTCAGAGCTTCTCAGAATTTAAACCACGACACTGCTTTTTAAAATTTTAATTTTTGTTAGAACAATCCATGTTTTTTTCCTTTGGAAGTTAAATGCCCAAGTTTTGAATGCAGAACAGAACAATGTGTCTGGTCACCCTGGACAGAGTTTTCCAGAAATAGTTTCATTTTGGTTCAACCTTCATGTCCCTGTTACAGCACACTGCCCTTCGGAAACTGGTGTTTGGGCCCTGTTCTGCCCTGCGGGCTATGTGCTCTGGAGGGTGTTATTTAAGGGGAAAAAGGCACAAACAAAAAAGGCCCTCGTGCTTCCTTCTGACCACAGTGCCTGGAGCATTGCAGGAGATGGAGCCAGCCCAAGGATGCTGTGTCATGGGAGTTCAGGTTTGGGAACCTGTTTCCCAGGGTGGGGAAACACAGTTTACCAAAAAGAAAAACCAGAATTACAGAAGAGCCTGAAACATCTGTATTTTAAGAAAATGCTGTCATCTTCTGCAGTAAAGTTCATGTTGTTGCATGGAAAGCTGTTAGTTAGCCCTGACATGGCGTAAGGAGAAATACTAGATTTTCCTGTAAGAAGTGGTGTTTGGCTCTGTTTCATCCACAGTATACTTGGAAGCTGGTATATTAAACTGAAAACTGCAGACAACGCTTTTTTATTTTTTAGCATGATAAAGCAAGATTGGAAGTTGCTTGTGTGAACTGTTGCATTAAGACTTTCTGAAAGTGTCCTTTCTTCTTTTCCAGATCCACTACAGATATGACTGGCTGGCTGCTCTGCTGCTCCTGTGCCCCAGCACTTGCTACTCTGTGATTTCAGATAACAAACATAAGAAGTTAGTTACAAAGTGTGGTGAGTGTCATGTGCCTTTGATATTCTGGAGTGTCTTAGCATGCAACTCAAATATTCCTTCCTTAAACACCTCAAAACAGCCATATATAGGGGAAGATGCTATGAAATCCAGTAACTTATAACCAGGGTATGTGAAATATCTGTCAAGTCTGTGAAAGGGTGCTTAGAGACCCAAATGCAAGTTGTTCAATTCTTATTCCTTATTTCCATTCCAATATTTTTCCTCTCAATTTTCTCAGCATTTTTCACCTGAAGTAACTTCTCTGGGAACTTGCATCCCTGATCTACTCTCCCTGGCTTTAATTTTAGAAACGTATGTGTTGAGCTGAGAAGTAGGTAGCTGCAGTGCTGCTTGTCAGTGATGAATAACTCCAACAAGGAAACTGGGTAGGATTAAAGTCAGGGAGAGTCCAAAGTCTTTTGTGGTGAACTGAAGCTTCTCAAAGTGCTGTAACTTTGTTACTGGGAGGAGAGTTGATGCACTCTGTATATAAGCGTTTGTTCCAATGTGACAAGGAAAATATGGGCTAGGTTGCCTATTCTATTACAACTGACCTATGAAACGTGCAGAAAACTCAAAACTGAAGGTGTTAGGAAAATTTTCCTCTCCAGAATGGAGAAATCAAAGGGACTAATACTTGTAGGTGAGAGTGTTTGACTCCGGTGCGGATAGATACCTTGATTTCATGAAACGGGCAATAGTGATGAAAGTACACAAAACAGCAAGTGTTTTCATTTGATAAAAGTGACGACCTTGAGAGCAGTGCGAGTCTCTGCTTGGCAGGAGGGTGTTTTTTGCGTGTACATAATGAGTACTGCAAGGAATGAACCTGGCACTAGAGTTCCCTTTCTGGACTTCTGAAAAAACGTACAAAGTGACAAACTATTTCTGTCAAACATAAGCCAGTGCAGACTAAGTGATAACTGATTAAGTAGTTGGGGCATTTTGTTTAGGGCCATAATTGTGTATTATACTTTAGGAATACTGTTTCTACTTTTGGACAAAATGACGTGACAAAACAAATTCTTTCTGAATTGTAATTTCCATTTTGTATGTGAAAGCTTAATGAGCTCTTGCCTTTGGTAATTTCAGGGGGGGTGGCCACAAGCTGCAGATGGGTGAAACAATGGTTTCATGCTTTCAGTAGATTCCAGCCTGGAGGAGAAATCTGTTTTCAGTTTTGCTTGATATGGTATCTCAAATTATTTTGCAGTTTCATCCCCTAAAACTGATTTATCTTTTTTTGGTGCCAGTAGTAGGAGTGCCATTAATTGTTTGAAAAGTTTTTAGTTTGAGCAATTCAGACTGGTGCAGTACAGTGCTTTTAATATCTTTGTATGAGTCCATCTGAGACTGTAGTCATCTGACTATGCTGCATTTTATACTGTTTTGTCTTAAAGATAAGCCCCTGAAGTCTAAAGCTTTGTTGATGTGAAGTCGTGGAGGGCTTCTTTTGTGACTGAAGTCACTAGCTTGTTTTTCTTCATCTTGCCTGTAAGATGTTTGGGATCTTGGGAACTTTTTTTAATCTGATCAACCTACTTCAGTGGGGTTTGGGATCGTGGCATGCTTTTCCACTTAAGAGAAGCTTCTACCCGGCTCATGATGTCTGATTTGTTCCCCGCCTCACTTTCTGTTCAGCCACTTTCGCCTGAGGATGTGGATTCTTAGCATGGACTCTTCTAGGCAGCATGAATGCTAAATGATAGAACAAGGAGACCCATCTTATCTTTTCTTAATACAGTAGAAGTCGATAATGCATTACTGAAACTTTTCATCAGCTCCAAGACACTGAGAAGTGCTGCTGTCTCAGCCATGCATCTTGCTCCCAAGCTGCCTACACTCGTATCCCATTCCTGCCTGCTTTTATCTTTCTGTATATTTAAAGTTAATATTTAAAGAAGTTCTGGTTTTCCTGTTTCCTGACTTCTGCTTGCCCATACTCCTCTATAAGCTAGCACCCTGACTCATGTCATTACTTGTTGAAGGAGCATTTGTCTTCCTCTGCGTGTTCCCTGCCTCAGGATCCCCAAGCAGAGATGCGCTGGCCAGCTTCTTCCCAGCTCTGGTGAAACCAGTGCCAGGTGCTTCCAGTCCTGCGTTTGTGCTCCAGAAACAGGCGTTGTCCATGCTAGTGAGGAGTTAGCTCTCGACTCTGCTGTGTTATCCTCCAGTGTGCTTGGTGAACCATGTCCAGCTTGAAGAACCTGGCTTTAGGAGCAGATTTTTTCCTGGGTGGCATAAATGAACAAGAGCAGCAGTGACTGCTGGTTAAATGGTTAAATTCCTGGCTTAAACAGTTGCTCACGTGGTACATCTCCGCTGTGCTCACCAAGTGGTGTGTTGAGGTGGCTTTCTGCATAGTAGTACATCCAGTACATAGTGTTACGGGATAGACGTGGACCAATGGTGGCTTGCACAGGAGAACACTGTGCCGTCTAAGCGGCTGGGGTTGACTGCAGAGTGGTCTTCTCCCGGTGTTGCTGAGGGAAGCTAGCAGGAACCAAAGTCTTGGAGCCTATGTCAAAAAAAAGGAGACAGCAGTGAAAGCCGTAGGTGCCTCTGCTGTTCTTCGGCTGCGTATTGAGAGTGGTCCTGATGATGTGTGGTAGCTAAAATATCCTCCTGTATGCAAAGCTTTCTAGTTGTATTAGTCATCCATCAGGCTTCTGGAGTATTTAAGTGCTGAAGCTCTCCTCAAAGAACAGCAATATCTATTTGTAGAAAGGTACATAACGTGAAGTGCAATTCCAGTATATTAGAGCTACGCTACCCGAGATGTTCTCGGGACTGCTGCCTCTCTTGTTGTGGGACTTCGTGATCTGTAAAGCCCCTATCAAAGACGTGTGATCTCATAAGGCTTCTGGTTGGTCTTGGGGACTGGAATGATGATGCCATTAGAGCTCCTTCTCAACTTTTTCCACAAAATCACTCCTCCTGTTCAGTGCAGTTTAGCTTCAATTGTTGGGTGTTGGTCTCCAAACACTGATAAACCTCAAGGAAAAGGGGACAATGACTGAAAAGGTGCTCTGTAGCACTAAGGAAAAATATTCTTCCACTAGGCATGGGGGAGCCCCCAACTCAAACAGTTAATGACCAAAACCATCTTCTGTAAGTCTTGAACTTGTACTGACTTGATCTAAGTCTGAAAACGCCTAGAGCTGAACTGGTCCATTTTTACGCTGTAATTCATCTGTGTCTGCTGTTTATGGAAAATCTTTAGGACAGCTGCTAGTTAGAAGGCTAATTACAATACAGCATGATTATATTCTCAAACTTGTAGAAAACTTAAATCTTTGGCTTTTGTAGTGTGTATGGGTTCACTTCATCGTAGTCTAACACAACTTAAACGTGGGGTTTCGTGGAATGTTTGAGATTCATAGACTGGCAAAATGCTTGTTCTTGCTTATGCAGTCTGGCTTTTATGTAACTCATTATTTTTGCTCAAACGTTGCAGATAGTCTGTATCCTCTAGCAACAGCCACCAGATGTTTAGCTGAACAAGACTTAATTCTTTAAAATTGACCTGTGAGAAATGTGTGAAGGCGAACATGGGGGCGGAACAATTGTATGTCAGCATGATTTCCATTTCCTTGCTAAAAACCCAGTGCAAGCTGTGCAGTTTCATTCGAGCAACGATGGATCCTTTTTTTTTTTTTTTTTTGTGGTATGCTATGAGGCCTTTTCTATGGCTTTTAATGTTTCCATAAATGTACTGTTGGGAGGAGGAGATGAGGTCAAGCTGTCTTACTAGAATTAGCATTACTTGGTCAATGAGCACTGTATGGCCTAAGTCTATCTGGCGGATACGCCACCATGCTGATCCTGCTATGGATTCTGGTTGTCAGCTAGGCTTCTTACCTACCTGTAGGTCTTCTCTGACCAACCCTTGTGCTTTGCTAGACTGACTCTATTTCATATTTCCAGGGGAAACCAACTCTTCTCTTTTGGTTTTTCAGCTGGGTGAAAAGAGTGCCCCAGTGTTTTACTGGGTGACGTGGGGTGAGTAGTCCTGATGGTGACTGGTAGGAGGTCCAAGCAGCTCTTGTCTCTGACAAGAGACATCCCCATTCTAGGGCTTCAAGTAGCACTGTCTATCCAAGACTGCTCTGCATGCGAGAAGACTCCACAGGGACTCTTCTGCTGGGGGTGAATGGTCTGGTACCTGGATTTTTGGGTCTGTTTTCTCCTCTGGATCTGCAGAGACTAGATAAACCAAAGCAGAGCTGTGCCATTTCCCTTCCCCACAAGGATATTTTGCTCTAGATCCTGTTGTGCTTTCCCTGGTTATGCAGTTTGGACATGAAGGTGTGTGTACTGGACAGCCAAGGTGGCTGTAACGGTGGTCTCCTGGCTGGACCTTCAGTCAGTCTCTGAACAGCGTGGTTGGTGCAGGTACGATGCAGCTTTTAAGAATCTGAATGCATGGAAAGCTGCACAGGTAATCTTCAAGGATAAATTTATTGGTCATTAACTGGGGGTACTGGTGACAGGTCTGTACCCAAGAAGTATGGATTGGGTAGCGAAGTGCAGCTCTGCAAATGGCTTCAAGGTTACAGAGGTCAAAGTATCTGCTGGTTTAGGTTACAGATGCTTCTGCTGGAAATAATACTTGGCTAGTGCTGGAAATGCTTCAGGACGCGGTGCAGATGCACTAGGCTTCAGAATTAGGGATTTTGGTACATGTTAGTCTTAGTTTTCTTGTCTATTGTTTTTTTCAGGAGTTCTAGATGCCTTCCCACAAAATTTTGACATGGCTTAAGCGGGAGGTAACTTGCATGTCCTTTTCTTCTAGTAGGAGATGAGACTGGTACTCGAAGTAGTACCTCAAACTCCTTTCCCTTGTGCTGCTTGCATCAGGTTCACATTTTCAATAATTTTCAAAACTAGTGCATGGGGATACTTACAGTAAGACCTTGCTGAAATGAGCCCATGGACCATGTGCTTGCTGGCACTAGCGGGGTTTTACTGTGTTTGCTGCCTGTTGTCATCCTTGCACAAAAGTTGCATTTGTTTCTCCGTTAAGTACGTGCTAGATAACTCCTTTTCAAAATACTACCAAATTATTTTGCTTACTAAATATCTGCCAGTTTTGAAATTCAGCATTTCAAATCCTGTTTTCTCCTGGTGGGATGGAGGAGGGAGGCTGTGCTACATCCCAGTGTTTCAAAAAAGTGAGGGTGGAAGATATGGCTGCAGTTTCACTGAAAGCTGTTGCTACTGCAGTTAACACAAATGAAAGCCTTTATGTTCTTGGCATTCTGCTGTCGTACAGGATATGAAAAGAGCTACTGAAAATTACCAAACAGGGGAAGCAGAACTCGAGTACAAGCATTTATTTTGAGGTGTTAGAAGAATCATAAATGTCCAATTGTCCGCAAGTTCCTTAGCTGCCCATTTAATGGAATAACAGTGTGTGACAACTTGCTGTTGCTGAAAAGGATGATACCTGTACCTTTCCTTGGGCCGTCTCTGGGACTTCAACATCTCAGTAGGGATTCAGCTTGGGAACCTGACAGAAAGCCATGCAGTTCTGGAGTTGGCTCGCTGAGAGGTCAAGTATGTGCCGGATCCAGTGAAACGGAGAGACTTGAGGACACATGGATGCAGGAGCGGGAAGATGCCTTATAGGGTAGCTAGATGTTTAATGGGATAAGCCATCTGATATGTATGTACCAGGCATGGCTGTTCTGGTAAGCTGGGGGCTACTCAGCTCTTCTAACCAGCTCATCTCTCTTTCCTTCAGCCCCCAAGAGACACCTAAAGCCTGGCTCTGACTTCCACTTTGTCCTTCCTTGTACCTAGGACATGGTCAGAATAGGTACATGGGAACAGGTGAGGTCAGCATGAGGTGAGTAGGGAGGTGGTGGTACTCTCAGGCACTGCTCTGCCTGTCCCATTTCTGGGGACAGAAGGTATAAATCTCTCCCTTCTACCCAGCACCAGGCTTTTGGGAGCACTTGGCCTCGGTGCTTCCCATTGCTTGTCTGTCCTGTGCTCCCAGGTTGTAGCATGCCAGTGTGCTGTTGGTACCATTCGTGAAGCTGTCTTGTACCTTGTGGGCAGGGTGTTGCCCTGTAGTTATAGAGCCATGACCTTGACCTTATGGCTGCTGACTCTGGGAGGCTCCTTTGGGCTGGAGTTGCCTCGTCTTACCTTAATTTCAGCTTTTTAGCCTGTCTCAGCCTGGCTGCTAAACTACTGAGGCTGCTATAGTCTAGACTAATCATGGTCTGTTACACCCGTGGGGATGGGGTGGAGGAGTCTGAACCGTTCTGTGATGTGGAAGCAGCGTTTCAGCCTCATGAGGTGCTGTAGAGGCTTTGTGGAGCCATCTGGGGATTTCCCTGAAGGTAGCCACTAGGAAGAGCGTGGAAAGTGGATAGAAAATGTTGCTTGGATAAACCAGTGGCTGTGTGAGAAAGGTTTGCTTGCTGTTTACTTCCCTCAGGTCATGAGAAATCTGGAGGTAAATGCTTGTTTCACTTCTAAGGTTTTGGAGGTTTTTCTCGTCACCTTGAACCCTCTTTCTGTGCTTCAGCACTGGCAGTTGATTGAATATTAAACATGTCACCATGTATCTGAGCTACTATAAGATCAAAACCAGAAGCAGAGTACATATGGAGCTTTGACTCGCACCCAAACTCTGTGGTTGTGCTGTCATAAATAGATCTGTGAAGGCTGTTTTTGAGCAGTGCATGGATGCTTAGTCTCACTGATTGCTTTCCTGGAAAAAAAAAAAACCACCACCAGGAAAACTAAAGCTTCTTAAATGGTACGATATGTATCTGATCACCACATAGATCAGGTATAAGCTGCTTTGTTATAGGTATACATGAATTGGAAAAATTATCCTACAGTATAACTGACCTTTCCTAAAAACAGCCCAAAACCCACTGCTCACGTGGACCTACCACAGTAATCCAGGGAACAATTTCTGTAAAATCTTGATCCTTTTATTTTCTCAGCATGCATGTGTGTAAGAGAGGTCAAAGGATATACAGGCATTGTCACCTATATTTGGTAGCATTTCAGGGGAAACCAAAAGAGTCCGAGCAGTAATTAAGCTAGCTCATGTGTGGTTGAATCGGTGATGAACAGCCCCACTAACAAGCACTGGTCTGCTGGCTGCTGTAACTCAGCTGTGCTCAGATAAACTGCTCCTGGAAGTGGCATCTTCTGTTTCCTGTCAGAAATCCTTTGGTGTGAGAGGTCCCAGATTGTACTCTGCTGCATTTGCACGTGTGTCCTGTGGAAGAAGAGCAGATAAGCTTCAGATAGGGGCTATCCTATTTGCTTCGTAGCCAGCTGGCAGGTAACGGTAAGCGATTTCTAAAGGCAAATACATGGTTGCTGTCATCTTCTCTTCCTCAAGCAGCAGCATTGGTTTGCGGTGTTGTAGTCCATCACTTCAGAGAGTGCAGGTAATGAAGTGAGGTCCCCTGGGGAGGTTGCGACAGCTGTTGGACATCTGACTGGTACTCTATAGATGCGGTCAAGCAATAATCCATCACAAACAAGGGTTTGACTGTATTTGGGTAGTCTGTCCCCTTTTCCACGTGCAGCTTCGCCTTGTCCTGAGACACGTCCTGCAGAGGGATGATGGCCAGACCGCCATGGTGGAGAGTTAATTTTTAATTTTAATGTTGAGTCTTCAGATGCTGGGAAGTCCAATTTTTAGCATTTCCTTTAAAAGGCAGCACATGTCAGATAGTCCTCACTGTCCCTCTCCCCTAAACTTTCTTCTCCAGCTGAATGAGAATCAAACCTGCCCGGTTTCTGTGACAAAACAATATTCTTGTTCTCTCGCATATCAATGTAAATGTCACTTAGAAAAAGAAAAGACCTTTCTGATGTAGGTGTCTGACTTGGCCGCACTGAAACTGTATTGAGTTTCACTTTTTCTGGGATGCTGTCTTTGAGGACATAGTGCTGGTCCTGTGAACAAGGATGCTGGTTAACCTCAAAGGAGCTCTGAAGGCTGCAGGTTCAAAAAGAAGATGAGATACCTCGCTTGATGCAAGCTGCAGAGCACTGTTCTGTGAGTTGTGGGTACCAGAAGGCTATACAGATTCAGAAAGAAGCAGGACAAGTTCATTCAAGTGGGGAAAATCAGTCCAGTGTCATTGCATTGATATCACTGCAGGTCGTGAAACAGTCTTCAAGTCTTTAGTTCCAATATAGAGCATTGCTGCATATTTCCCGTGCTCCTGTGGTCTTGGCTAGATGTTGCTACCAGCCACCTAAGGTGGGGTGTTGTGCCAAATGCGTCCTTTGTGCGTCTTGGTGTGCTTGCTCGTGCTCTGATTTGCACCTGCACTTCCATGGCATGAATTTCTTCCGAGAAATCTGAAATGTCCTTATGCCACCTGCCAGTTCTCACAATCTAACCAAGAAGACTAAGCTGGAAATAGCATAAATTTTCTTCCGCATGCGATAATTCAAAGGGATATTTTGTAGCTGAATACGGAGCCATTTTCAGGTTTCAAACCCCCAAAAATGACTTTTGAGAAGTGCCTGATGTACAAGCAAACACTGGGCCTTGTATATGGATGCTGTCAAGAGGTGCTCTCTTTCCTTGTGGAAAGACCTGCCTTGCAGGCTGAAGAATTGGGCTTCTCTTTTCAGCTTTCTCAAGGTTATATTGCTTGCATGAAAGGGGAACAGGCACTGTAATGAAGTAATTCATCTTGAAAATAGTGGTTTAATATAGTAGCTAAAGGTGATCTGTAGTTGAGGGAGGCAGGGTTTCAGCAATGTATTCTTAGAGGCTCAGCCTTTATTTAAGTGAAGATTGGTGGTGGGGAAGGATTTGAATGGGAGGTTGGTGCCTTTCAGAGGGCAGAAAGATGCTTGGTAGCCTGAGTACTCTGACTTCTCCCATGGTCAGGAGGTAAGTCTCTGAATGGGACAAAAAACCCCACTTGTTTTAGATCATGATATGAAAACTAATAGGGTGGAATAAGGTGTCATCTCTCTGCTCAACAAGATTGGTGCTTGTGAAATAAATGCTAAAGCTCAACGTGAAGAAACCTGCCAGCCGTAAGTAGTCCAAGGCCACGTGTTGCGGGCAAAGGAATGTTACCATCGGAATGTGCTTTCCTTGGCTACAAATCTCTGCGAGCACCTGTGTTGCATCTCTACTTCATTTTAAAAGATAAGGGTTAAGTCTAGATGAGTGTGAAAGGGTAGAACAAAGAGCTTTCTCCTCCAACTTCAGGAGCCGAGGACTTCCTCTGATCATCGTTCCTTGCTTACTGTTTGTTTCTTTGCTGGGTGTTGGCTTCAGTTTCTCTCCATTGCTAATCCAGGGTAAGCATATGGTGTCTTCCAATCTCTTTGCACCAAACTCATCTGAGTTGCCTTAATCTTATCACAGGAACCTGTTGTTTTTTGTGGGTTTTTTTTGAGAAATCTTCAGGCTTCTCTCTGCGGTGTCACTAATTTTTAAGTCATTACAGGGTGGGAAATACAGTAGTGTGGAGCCGCACTTACTATAGCTTCTTCTGTTTCCGTGCTTCCTCAAACCTTCGTTTATGTACTTGGTAGCCAGGTTTAGTTTGAAATCTGCTGAGTGCTCGCTCTCACCTGTTGAATAGCGAGCAAGCTTACGTGGTTACCGGTGTGTTTATTTTATATATGAAGAACAACAGCAAAGCTAGCTGGTACTGTGTGCTTTGCAGGAAGATTGCACCCATCAGGACATTGTAGATGAGATACAAATGCCTATGCTTTGCCCCAAGGTCTTTTGAATTCTTATCCTGTAGCAGAGGGAGTAAATGACTTCAAGAACAGCTTAGGAAACATGGTTTCAGTGTTTGGATAATCCAGTATCTAATAAGACCCAAGTTGTGCAGCTTTTATTGTAGACAGGGATGAGTGACTCCTCTCCTGTGTGTATTCCTTTGTGTTACGCTGCATAACTGAGCTTATGCTTCATTATTTTCCTCGCTGAGGGAACACATGTGGATTGCTTTCTCTGGCTTTATCATAATAGTTGGAGAAATTTAAGGTCTTTGAATTCTCTGTCAAATGGGATTGGAACACATGAATGAGTTAGCTTGCAAAACAGGGATACCAACACAGCTAAGGCCAACACGTAAGTCTTATTCCTTGAGGAACAGAGGAAGATATTTTTTTGTTAACCGCAAGACTTTACGCTTGTTCATACTAGGTGGTATTTATAGTTTTAATGGTATGTGCCTTGCCTTTCCTTCCTAATGGATTGCTGGACTGCAAGCGGGTGGAAGGTTTGTTTGTTTTGGCACAATATTCACTTTACATAGGCATGTCTCAAATTTACAGCAAACAGAGGAGCCAGGCCGTGAACTGTGCAAAGTCCTTAACACGAGGGAAAGGAGAGAAGTAGGAAAAGTTGTCATGTAAAATTTACCTCTCTGAAACTAAAACATCTCTTCAGTTTATTTCCCCTGCTAGCTTGCATGCCGTTTTGTTAAGCTAATGTTCCTCCATCAAACGCAATGTAAGCTTCACTGCTTGTGTCAGTGCTGCTTGTCCCTGCTGCTCACAGTCATTGCTTGAGACCGAACGTGCTGTGGGATGGGCATCCAATATCCTCGTTTTGGGTGTTGAGTAACTTGAGTGATGATCCTCTTTTGGCACTGCAGAGTTCACATCTGAATGGAAGTAACCAAAATGGTAAGATAAGCTGGCAGAAACGTAGCTGGGGTGTTCACTTACTATCTAAATACTGTTTCTTGACCTGAGAAATAAGCATCAGGTGGCGGGATGGTGCTGAGATGCAGATGAAGGGTTATCAGTAGCAGCAGTAGAGGTTGGCAAGACCTAAATCCACTGCCATGACCCTAGCACGGTGGTGGTGCTGCCGAATACATCTGGCTTTGATAATGAAAATAAACACGCTGCGGAAGCTGGATATGGCTTTGGAGCTGTTGTTTGCAGCTGAAAAATGGGGCCACTCAGCAAGCTGCAGCATCATCAAGTGGTCCTGCTGTGTGGGACTGGGTCTGGGCTCTCAGTGGGGAGGACACTGTTGCTGCCTGCCTTCAGGATGCCTTTTTGTGGAGGCAGAGGACTATCTCTTTTTTTCTTGGTACGCATGGATTTTGTGGCTTGCCAGATGTCCTTGCTGGCATTAACATCCTTTCGCACCTTGGGCATGTTCTCCATCACCCGGCACAAAGGCGGGGTGATGTCTGGCCACCTGTATTTGTGAACCTGTGTTCAGGATAAGAGTGTGAACGAGGAAGGGATGGTGATGTCCCGTAACCAGGCTGATCCTTTGCAAATTTAAATTTGTCCAATTATTGTGTACTTAAGGCAGGGTATTTGATGAGCTTGATGGTGCGTGAAGGCAAATGCTGTCAGCTGGATGGGTACAGTCAAAAAAAAAAACCTCCAGAGCTTATCTCAAGACTGTCACTGTGAGAAACCAGAGAGTATTTGTTGCCATATCTTAAGCTGCTTGTGCCACCCAGGTATCTCCCAGTGTGCTGGATGGTTTTACATGGGATGCCAATGCAGAGAGGCTGCCTCTCCTGATGCTGCTCTACCTGATGTAGTGCATGGACCCCATCTCAGCAAGTGGTGCGGGTGATTTTTGCAAAGAAGCCACGTCTTGTGAAGCACGAGTAGAAAAATGACAGGTGTGGGACTGTGCTTGCTAATAAATGTGGAAGAAGCTAAAAGACCCTTCCAGTGCATGAAGACTTTTAAAGGCACTGTCAACTTGCTACCTTCAGATTTGAAAAATCTGAAAACGCCACAAAACCAACCAACAACAGAAACCTCAAAGTATTACAATTTTTTTTAAAGCAGTGTAGCTTGCTCTCTGGAGTACTGGTGGCTTCTGCTTGGCTTTCCGCTGTGGGCTGGTGATACGGGCTACTTCCTTGCCATATTGAGGAAATAACTAGGCACAAACGTTTCCTTTCCATGAACAAACGCAACTGTCTAACTGTGTATCTTGGGATTATTATGCCTAATTGCTCTGCCGAGGAAGTGCAGGTTTTTATGGAGCTTATGATGTTTGTGTGGGTGTAGCCTATCTTGCCACTCACAGGCACAGAACGAAACCAGTAACCAAGCCTGTACCTTGCACTGGGGAGGAGGCAGCTCCTAGCTGCCAGCAAAAAGAGTGACCTTTGCTTTGTTTAGAAATAAAAATAAATTAAATAAAAATTTTAAAAGGCAAGAGACAGGATTACTTCACAAAACTATCATAGAGCTCCTAAGCATCTTTTGGCCCTCCTGCAAGGGGGCTGTACTTCTCCAGCGGGTATTTTGCTTGGCGTGCATGTAATTCTTGGCATCTTTAAATCGCGTAGGCTATCCAGATCAATCTCTTCTGACAGCTCAGCTGCTTCATAAGGGTACACAGTTGGGAGATCTGAAAAAAGGGAATCTTAAATCTCGTAGAGAAAGGAGAAGATTGTTCTTTACATGCCATAAGGATGCTACCCTGTAGGATAGGTGGTGGTTTTTTGACAGCTTGTTTGGGGCTGTAGAACAGCTGCAGTGCTGACTTCATGGAGTTTTTATAATCCCATAATGGGAAGGGAAGACAAATTGCTGCAGCAGGCTTCAGGCTTTGAATGTAACAGTACCTTAAACGTTAAGCTCTGTTTTTAACAGAAGTGAGCTATACCAGTAAAAACCTTACCCTACAAAAAATAGAGGGGTGGGAGAGAATGAGGCGATGGTAGGGAATCGAGTTGCTGGCAGCTGCTGCCCCTCTTGGTAGCAGCTTTGAGATTTGTTTGCTTAGGCTGAAGCAATGTATTTATTAAGCCCAAACAAGCAGTATTTATTACTCAGGAGTCTTGGTTCTTACTTTTTCAGCTACCTTGTGCTCTTTAACCTCTGCACATGGTTGCAAGGTTTGTCACCCCTGTTTGACAGCAATTTGCCTCCAAATAAACAGCACGTTAAAGGCCAGGGGAGATTTCTCTCTGTATGTCGGTCTCAGGTACATAGTTTCCTCTTCAAGACGTGGGTTAGTTACAAGCAAAACACGTAGGTAATGTCAGTTGAATTCTTGCCAAACATCTAATTATATGAAGTGACAGCCTGGTCTGATGCTCAGTCCCATCACTGCTGGAAAAGGCAGTATCTTCAAGTAAGGAGAAGGTGATGTTCAGGCATTAAAGTGAAAAGACATATACATTAAGTCATTAAGTATCAAGTTTTCTTGTGTTTCATCTTAATAGAGGACTACTCTCTCTTGTTGGCGTCACCTTTACTATTTTTTTTGGGGTGCTGATATTCCAGCTCACCATCTCTTACATCACTGTGTTTCCATTTTATTAACCAGCTCATATGAGGGGTTTCTGGTGATGAGCAACCTGGAGACGGGGGCCAAGTCAAGTCTGTTGGGCAACGTCGAGAGTCTGTGGGACGGAGTCATGCGGACTTGGCAGGGTTGCCTGCTTCCCCATTTTCTATGGGGTGTATGGGCTTTGCCTGCCAGTCCAGGTACTAAAGTTTAGCTACACAGGCCGCACAGGTATACTTGTGACTTACCCACCTAAACTGTTGTTCTTTGTCACATTCCCTTCTTACAGGTTTCTCTTTTCGTCCTGTCTTCATGTGAGGTTGTGCAGTGGTGAAGAACAACTTCTTCAGTTTCCATGATGCTGAATATGTCCCCACAGAAGGACATGAATGCGCATAGTATCTTACAGACAGATTTCCTTTGGCTGATTGCTGATCCCTGGAGGACACACCTAAGCTGGGATGAATCTTGCCTGGTTTATGGCATGTGTTGGCACTCAGAGCCTAAACCCTTGCACTGAATTTAGGTATTTGCATAAAGCTCCCTTTCTGAAGGCACCTTATAACTTCATTCCTTTTGTGTGGAAGTGGTTATTTTCTCTAAGGCTTTGCTGCTTTGTGTTGTGGACACTTGGAAACTAAGGGTTTAATACACCTAAATACACCTGTATTTAGGGCTCAGTGCTGTGAGATGCCAGACTAGTTTTTCTCTGTCTCCTGAGCCATCGCATGCAAATGCTCAGCAGCATCAATGTGATGTTTTACAGTGACAAGACACAGCACGTGTTCTCTTCCCTGTCTAGCAGTCTTTTGATCTTTGCAGCTAGTACTGGACATCACTTTATCTATGTGCTGATTAATACCAAGCAGAGGGTGCCCTGCTGTTTCAGACCGCTAGCAAGCATCATCCCAGGTCTCTACTTAACCTGGTTTCAGAGGCTGAGCTCCTGAATCTGGCCAGTGATGTCTGAAGCTCATTTTAGGTGCTGATATGAGCTTTGGAAGAGGTTTGGTGTCCTTCTGATCTGAAGCAACCAAGAAACTGTTCTGCTTGTTTGTTCTCAGCTTTTTGAGGCACCCTGGGTATTGGTGGGACAGAGGAGAGGCAACCTCTTCCCATCAGGCAGTCACAAGCCAAGTCTGGGGACCTGGAGCTCTTCTTAACTTGGGGTACAGAGATCCTACATCTGAATTCCCCTTCATTGCTGTTTTGTAATGACACTTTTTATTGATACTGGGTGGCACTTGACACAAGTGTTTTCTTCCACAGGGGAAACACGTACCTGATGAGTGGTTGTGTTCATCTTGACACATGGCCAAATGCTTCTCAGCACCTCTTTGAATTAGTCAGGGCTGCCTGTCATCTTGAGCTGGGTTTCACTAACGCAGCTTCTACCTACCCGTTGCTGTCAAGGGGTCTTGGGTTTTCTTTGACCCCGTCTCCTCAACTTCACAAGGACTTTTCTTCTAGTAAGAGGCTTTTCCCCACCTCACACACACACACATTGGGAAAGCTGTGTTGGCTCTGAACTTGATACTTGCATTCCTTTCTGAAAGCAGAAAAAAGCACTTCATGGTTTGGATAGTGCAAAGGGGAGTTTTTTTTGTGTTTAACCGCCAAATTTACCAGTCTTTTCAAGCTCTCTGAGCCTGTCTGCAATTCATCCTTCAGGCTTCTTTTCCTTGCCAGGCAGTGCACAGATAAAAGTCATAGACTATTGAGGTGCATCTGTGTTAAATTATGCTATAAATCTGCAAAAGTCATGTTGCTGCCAGTGATCCAAGCCTGCTCCAGAGCCCAAGCCACAGTGGTGGTCTTGTCGAGGACTTTGCTTGTCGTTGATACCGGTAACTGCAAACTACATCCATCAGCCACTATGGATGCACCTGAATCTGCCTGATGTGGGTTATTCTTTAAAGGTGCACATGGCTCTCTAGAAGTCATTTCTTCTCTGGTAGGCTTTGCCCCTTTCTTCTTCAAATCCATTGCCTGAAGGGAAGAGGGTGATGTGAGTATATCTGCAGCTTTTTGCTGTTAAGCAACCTGATGTTTTAAGATGAAAAAAATATAGGTATGTGTGATGCCTGCATACCAGAGAAGAGAATGTCTGCAGGGTTCTCATCCCACCCCAGGTCTGTTGCAGACCCTTTGCTACTACCAGATTTTTTCTCGTTTCCTTTGTGGCACCCTCATAAATATCTATTTCTGCCGGAACCTGATCTTACATGGCCTTACGCAGCCTGTTGTGCAAGCAGAGATGGTATCCTAAATGTCATGCTTTTTGCCAGTCTTTGAGAAGTCTTTCAAACACTGGCTCTTAAAGCTGGGGACAGTTACTGTAATATCAGGAGGTAGATCTCAAAAACTTTGTGACATTTCCCTCCTGGGGCAGCGGCGCAGCAGGGACTGCAGGACTCCTGGGGCTGCCGAGGGTGCAGCATTGGGGCTGGTGGTGTGCAGACAGCTGTGTGTGGGCTGAACACCTGCGTCGTTCGGAGGTGCTTGCTGCTGACAAACGGGGATTTGGCACTCTGTCAGGCTTTTATGCAGAGGGGTGTGTGTCTGACTTCTGCAGCAAGCCTCGGAAGGTAGAGGCGAGCAGATCTGGCAGTTGCTCTTCAGTCTTTTCCCAGCCTGAAAAAAAAAAAACAACCTTAAAATATGCAGAGCTCAGGTTTCATTAGGGGATTTTTTTTTGTTTTGTTCAAGCATTCAACTGTTCATTTAGCTGTTCCAGCATAATCCAGCTCTTCATGAAGAGCACTAACCCTCTTTTTCTGATAGATTATGGTCTGTAGTGCTTTGTTACATGTATAGGAATATGCATACATGGCTGCTGGCATGTGTTTGGCTTGAACTCAAGTGGGGAAGAGAAGTCAATGAATCTATCTTACATCACACAAACCACTTCCCTGAAAAATGGTCTAGTCTTTGTTTTGGCTCTCTTCGTGTGAAAGAACTAAATTACTAACTAAATTACTTTTCCCTTCCCTAGCGTTCTTGGCTTTCATGCTGAGCTTGCGTAGAGGGTATTGAGAACAAAGTTCAGGAATGAACTTACAGAATGGGTGCTTGGATCACTCTTGGTGAAATGATCAACAGAGACTCATTTGGAAAAGTAACTTGCCAACACATTTAGTTGAGGATTATGCAATTAATGTGTTTTAGCACGTTCGCAAGGTCTTCGAGGAAAAGGCTTCATGGAAGTTCACTTCCCTAGGATGGAAAATGGCATGAGTTCGTTTGGGTTCATCCCTTTCTGTAAAAACTGTAATTGTAGGATGTCAGCTTGACAGTCCTGTGCATTCATGAGTAATGAATGAGTGTAGTGATCCGCAGTTGTCCATCCTTCTCCCTTCCCAGCAATTTAGACTTAAATACTGTTTGTGTGCCTCATCTTGTAAGGCATTTTTTCCGCCTGTGAAGCGCTGAACAAAACTAACTGCACAAGCTGAAGATTAAATTGTTGGGTCAAATGATTCAACAGAAGCAACTTGTAATGTTTAAAAGGCATCTGTAGCCTTCAAGGTTGGAGAGAATCTCCCAAGTGTGGGACATGACGTGACCCGCACCTGCTTGCCGTAGTCTGCAGCCAGCTTTGTCAATGCTGTTACCAGCTTTAAACTGCAACAGGGAATTTTGACCTACTTTTTCAGTTTTTCTGTTGTTTTGCACAACACTGAGGACACTGAAACCAGGTCGGTCTTGCGCTCTTTGGGAAAGCACAGATAAATGCTGATCTTCTATGTGTGGAGGTACTACTGGTATACAGGCAGGTAGTTGTAGTAACACTCCCTAACAGGAAGCTTACTGAGGAAGTATCTTCTAGTAGAAGACCCTCTAGGTAATGAGAAAGCTCGAGTGGAAGAGAAAAAGATGTAAAAAAAAAAAAAAGTATATTTCTCACGGCTGAGTGGAGAAAGCATTCAGCCTCTGCATCTTCCCTTCCTACTAGCTTGTGTAGATAGCCAAGCACCAGAGCAGGATCCTCTTCCAGGTCGGACCAAGACAGGATATTTGGTTTTCTGTTGATTTTTTTTTTTTTTTTTTTTTTTTTTCCCTCCCCTCTCCTTAGGAACAGGGCAGATCTCTCTTTCTCTTCTGTTTTCTCATCAGTAGAACAGTGACTTTGCCAGAAGTGAGTAATGGGGTGGCTTTGGGAAAAGAAATTTTTGTTGGGGCCAGTTGGAAGGTATCATTGGGCAGAAGCAGGACAAGAAGTAGAATGTCATGAAAGGAAAGAGATGAGGCAGTGGGATGAGAAGGCCTGAAGGGACCTGAAGCCAATGGAGATGTGTGTACATGTAGAAGAGGGCAAAGCTCTAAGTGAAAGGTTTACTAATTGTGTTTTAATATAGGAAGAGCTTTGGTGCCTAGGAAGCTGTTAATGTATGCAGTGAAGCAGGGGACACAAAGCCAGCTTGTTCCCTTAAACTGAAGGGTGTAAGCTAATAAAATGAGTTGGCAGATGCTGAGAACGTGAGTGAACACATCATATATGTCCTGATTTCAAAATACTCGTTGTTACCTGCATCCTGGCTGCTATACCTTTTCCAGAGGGTGAACAGTTTGTCCCAATCTGTGGCAAAGCGAGCGAAGTTTTCTGCTGCTGAAGGCTCTACTTACACAGAATCAGGGTGGAAGCTGGTGATCTCATATCTGTATTTTTACAACATGTCAGTTGAGAGCCCTGGAGGATTTTATGTTCTTTGAAGTTATATGGGAAGTAGCAGATCTTGTCTGGAAAGCACTCTTCAGATCAAGAGACTTACCAAAAGCATTACACAGGCATGTGGGGTGGATGTTGGAAGATCCAGTGAGAAGGCATGTGCCTTGTAAAGCTTTGAGAAATTGGGTTCCTGTTTCTGTAGAGAGCAGGATGAGAGCACCCATCCCAACAGAAAATGGGGCTTTCTTGAAGGTCTTTTCTTAAAGGTATTAAAAAGGGATTGTAGGGCTGAACTATTTCTGCTTGTTAAGATGTTGATCCATCCGTCAAGCATTTGCAGTTTGATTTCTAGCCTGTATTGACTCCTTCCTGAATCGAAACCGCTTGGTTTGATTTGGAGAAAGGGGGATTCATTTGCAATTTCAGTTTGGACAGGTTTTCTGAAATTATACCACAAACCTTTGTTTGCTCTTTGTTCTTATCTTGGAAGGGTCTCCAGAGTATCTCAAGTAATTCAAAGAAACTTCTAGTGCAAGGGAAGTGAGCTTTTTCTATTGAAGGGTAGGAATAAGGATTGCTTGGGCTTCTTCACACCAGTCTCTTGATTGCGTGGTCCTTTACTACTGCTGCTTTCAAACTTAAGGACTTCATTGAGAAAACTGGATGGCTGTAAGCGATGTCTCTGCCGTAACGAGTGCTTGGTAAGTGATTAAACCTTCTTTCACACTAGGCTGTGCTACCAATCACAAAGCAAACAGCAGCTGCCTTCAGCACTGCATAGAAGCTGGTTTGTAGCTCTAGTGCTGCAGGTTTATTGACGGAGGTGAGGTCGTGATTTAGATCTTGGGTCTTAAGTGTTTTGAAGTGTGTGGGATACAAAGTTGGTTTGTTGGGTTTTTGGTTGTTTGGTTTTTGCTTTTTTGGTTTTGGTTTTTTTTTTTAGTTAGCTAACTGTGCTTTAAGTAATTTCCTTTCAAGCCTGTATCTTTCATTAAATAACTGTTCCCGTGTCTCCAACCGCATTGTAGCGAAATGAATACTGGAATTGGACTGAGTCACCGTTAGGGAAATATCTTCATGCAACTTTGTTTAAATGCAGGTAACTTTCAGGAGCAATCTCACAGAGTGGGTGGGAAGGTAGGAAGGAAAATCGTTATGGAAAAGTTTGAATCGTGGCAGGAAATTGTCCTGGTGTTCTGAGTAGTCTTTAAATATTAATGTGACTGACTTCAAATTACAGTCTAGTCTTCATTCTTCTGCCACTCCTCTTCCAAAGCCAAGCGCTTTGTTAGTTCTCAAAAGCCATATTTGATGCCATATTTACTACGGTCATTTTTAGTGTGTAGTAACAATAGTGAAAGAACTTTGTGCAGCTCAGTGTGCTGACAGGTAGGATCTGCTTGTAGGGTTTGCCATAATAAAGAGGTTCTCAAATGCTTGGTTCACTCATTCATTGCTGATCTGAATTCCTGTTTGCAGAAGGCTTTCAG
Organism: Sagittarius serpentarius; assembly: GCA_034782735.1. Classification (NCBI taxonomy): domain Eukaryota; kingdom Metazoa; phylum Chordata; class Aves; order Accipitriformes; family Sagittariidae; genus Sagittarius; species Sagittarius serpentarius. Next base: position 624,427 of record JAVKLA010000002.1, read on the forward strand.
CTGAGAGAGAGGATGTTTAGTGTTTGCAGACTGTCAGGCATGACCTTTCCATCCTTCTCCCTGAGGAGACCTTATACAGATGGGGAACGGGGGAAGGATGAAGGCTTAGTACCTTACAACTGTTAACGTCTTATTTCACGAGCCAGAAAACGTGTGGGAGCTCTGTACTTAATCTGCCCGAGAAGAATGGAGTTGCTTGTCCCATCCGAGATGCACTGAGCAAGATGGTGTAAGTCTCAAACCACGTGGTATATTTCTGATGTAGGATCTGAAACTTGGCACACAGGGCTTGCGCAGAGTTCAGACTTTAGTCTGGAGGAGGGGGAAGCTGTATCAAGGCTCAGGAGGGCTTGTGCTCACAAGATGCCTGAGCAGCCCTTGGAGGAATGATGTTTGTGTCATCAAGTGCTGACTGAGCACCACCTGCCCTGTAATCACTGAAGATCAAGGCCAACTCCTATCAACCGTTTGAAACATGTTAAACTGTGTGCCTTTACCTTTTGGTGGCTTTCAGCCCCATTTTATCATAGCTGGTAAAACGCTTTTCTGTAACGATGCTGTCTTGTGCCAGCAGGCAGCCAAACAACTTTGAAAAGATCTGCACCTAGGCATCAGGTTCTGCTGCAAAACCTTGCAATCTGGATCCACCTACTCTGCAGGTCAAAAGCTGGTAGTACTTCATGGCAGAAGGAGGGTTAAACAGCTTCTGGCATCACACAGGAAAACACTGTAGTTCGTTCTTAAACAGCCTGTCTCTTCCCAGTCCGGCTGATGTTCATCAGGGTTGTTTAGAAACCCTTTCCGGTGGTTTTAGCTTGTGTTGACTCTTATGCTCTCTGCTGGCCATGTAACTGTTAGCTGAATGAGCCAGAAAAAGCAAAAACAACCAACCTGTTTGCAACTTCATAAACTGTATCATTAATCCTTTCCTGTGCTGTAATCGGTCCCCGTCATGCAGATTTTGCCTCTTTCAGGGTTTTTAGCCCCTCTTCCATGTGATCCTTCGTAGTAGTATCTCCTCAGTCTACAGAGCTGTGCTGCTTTCCATGTCTCACACAGTGCTGTGCATTGTTTTTTCCAAGTGTAAACTGGGCAGGATTTGTGCTCTTGCTAGAGACTTCTTTCTGTTACCCTTTTGTGAGGTCTGTAGTTGTTGCCCATGGATTATCCAACCTTGATGAAAAGAATGACTTTGGTCTCCAGGGGAAACAAATCCTCCTCTCTGGCTTTGGTGGGATCAAGCCTGTTTTCCAAAGTGCTGCTCTTTTTTATTCATAGAATTCCTCTGTTCTGCTCATCTTTCTTAGTGATCCAGCCCTAGAAGCGCTCTATCATCATCATCCTCACATTTGATTTCTGTTCAGCAATAAACTTCCTTAGTTTCAGTGACTGTCCTTCTTTTATGTTGTTTGTTTTGAACCAAGTCTCTCCTCCCAGGACAGGTTGGGGTGGGGTCCAATTAAAATACTTCTCTGATATCTGATAAAGCATCGTCATTGCTTCTGCAAGCTGGTTACACAAAACAAATACAACTGTGCTTGTGTCTACGCAAATGGCTTTGAGAAGCAGTGCTAACTCATCCCCTCAAAATGAACACTGCAGCCGAAGCTATGTTGGGATGTCTATGATGAAAAACCAGTTCCTCCAGTTTGCCTGTAACGGATGCTTCCTGTTTATCCATATTCAGTTTTAAGTATTAAATCTTGAATTAATTTGAGGTACAGGTAAAGCTTGGTAGTATTAAATATTGAATTTCTTGTATGTGAACATCTCCAACTCTTCTGTCTGTAGCTAGACCAGCAGTGCTTAATCATGAATGACGTTTCACACATCACTTAGTACCATGTTGAGAGCCTGATGCTGCAGCTTCTGGGTTGGTATGGCCAGACTGGTAGTATGAACACGATACAGTGGTTCTCAGATGACCTGATGATTTTCAGACCTCCTGGATTTGCTACAAACATGCCGTATGACACTTTCTGCAGAGATCCACCTTTGGGCAGAGCGACGACGAGAATTCATCTGCTTTCACTCTAGACAAGAGGGCTGCTGAGTCACAGGCTAGATGAAATATCCTGTGGGTTGTATGTAACCTGTGCAACCTGAGCTAGGTTCTAAACATTAGTATAAACTGTTAAAGATGGGTGGTTTTGTGGGCTTGTTATGTTGCATGAAGCATCCATTCACATGTATGGATGTTTCTTTACTACTTCCTCAAGGTCTTCCTAATACACCGTGAAGGGACACAGCATCCTTCCTGTGAACATGCAGTCTGTTTAGGGTCCTGCAAACTCCCTGTCTGATGGAAGCCTGCAAGAATAAATGAACAAAAGCAGTGGAAAGTAATTGCGAAGTGGTGTTAAGTTGTGCATTCTCTGTATTTAATCTTTGCTTTTTTTGCAGAAGTATCTTAAAAAAAAAAAATAATCTAGGGAGGAAGCTCAAGCTGGGGAGAACTGTGCCCTCTTTTGTGCAAACACACGGAACTGCAAATGGAAAGGGATAGAAAAGGTCAGAGTTGTGCTAAAGACTAGTTCAGTATTCAGAAATGGAATTTCCAACTGGTAGCTACCTGCATTTTCTGGATCTAGTGTGAATGACTTCTGCCTTGTATACAGATGCCTTAGATCAAAACAGAAGTTCCCAGACATAAAAGTATACCACAGTTGAAGGCTAGGGAAAGCATACTCATATTTCAAAAGGGCTAATGCTTTTGTTCCGTGCCACTGGTTTGTGGATGGGTAATAATTCTTGTCTTTTATTTTGGGATAACTGGCAGTAGGTAGGTTAGCTTCGTCATCTCGTGAAACGAACAGAAGATACCCTTGCTAAATCCTCTACAAATTTATTGCTACAGGAGGACTAAGCCAATTGCCTTAGTAACTTTGAACCCTTACAAATATGGTTGTGTTTCTGGGCGTATCCAATAGTGTTCGATTGCTGATGTCCTACAACGCTGACTCTTTCTTGTTTAGGTGGTTTCATTTAGTACTTTTCTGCTGACTTTGGAGGTATTTGTTAACTTCTATGCAAACACTGAAACTTCTGTGTGGATGCCTACAGCTGAAGTAGGACACAAACCTTGTTTCTAAAATTATTTGGGCGCTCTTCCATTCACATCTGGAAAATCGTGAATGCAACAGTGTCCCCTAAAGGAGTACAATCCAGTACGTATAGGTCCTGGGATGTTGGGGATAGCTCCAAGTATGTTTATTCTAGGTCTTGCTTAAGAACTGCACCACAATCAATCTCCAGAGTGTCCACATCTGCTGCCTAATACCAGCTCCCGATGCAGCGTCTGTACAGACAAAGCATGCTGCAACCTTTCTCTTCATCCTGCTGATTGCTCGGTGATATGAGAGGAAGCTCACCCACCACCACTGCTACCTCCGCACTGTCCCGTCAGGCCGCAATGGTCTGTTGCTACAGAGGCTTCAGAGTTCCATGCCTGAGTGGTAGAAATTCCGTCTGACCACAGTGGGGCTGTGCTGAATCATTTGGCTGCGCTAACGATCCAGTGTGAATTCACCTTCTAGGAAAGGGGTCTCATGGTGAGATGTCAATCTTCCCCGTGCTCCCGGGACTGCACTTGTGGAGCAGGACCTCCTGGGTCCGTACAGCTCCTGCCTGTCTTTTTTTGGGCTGGTGCGAGGGCACAGAGGAACCACTTGGCCTGCATGGGTTGAGAAGCATCTGTTTCTTGTCCTTGTTTGACAGAGTTAGCAGACTGATGCTCATGAAATGCACCAGTACGCTGTCTGGAGTAGTCCAGAGTTGCCTGCCCTTGAGGTTATGGTGGTGACAAGTTTGGACACGCGGGAGGAAAGTATACTTCATTTTCTCTGGGAGAACTGTCAGGCTTTCGTTTGCCAGTCATGATTGCAGGCTGCTGGAGAAGATCTTGGCCCTTGAGTCCCTCACCCAGTTCCATTAGAACATGTGTTTTTCCAAAACCTGATTTTTTGGGGAAATAAATAATGTTAGTAACATGAACTGTATGTCAATACAGCTTTCAGGAAATTTCTAGCTTTTTTTAAAATAATAAATCTTGCTTCAGCTACTAATTTTTGTCATCTCTGTAAGACAACGGTCTGGGCAAATATACCCGAGGTCAACTTTAAAAGATGTAAAGTGAAGGAGAATTTGACTTAAGTGCTTCAGTATTTTCTTCTCTTGACACCTTTTGTTTGCCACTTTTTATTTTTTGTCTGGCTTTTGTGTAATACTTTATAAACGTATAAAGTGAGAAGAAAGTTGCTTTAAAGATGGGACATGATCTCCTTGCAGTTTCCACCTGATGTGCTGGTGTAATTGAAATTACTTTTGTTAGTATATGCAGCGTGAGTCCTGATAACTCCAGTAGCAAGCAGTGGATGGGCAGTACTTATATCTCTTCATGACATCAGGGCTTTTTATCAGAAAATTGCTAAGAAAATGGCGAAGTTCCCATATAGCTGTTAATTTCCTCGAGACCAGGAAGGTTCTGGACGTTGGCCCTGTTGTATGTTTCTTGCTCAGTATTTTAAAATAATGATTTTTATTTCATATGTCCTTTTTCTTTTCCCCAGGTAAGAAACCAAAAGCAACCTGCCTTTATTGAGTTCTCAAGAATATAATCGACCCCTTGGTACATTATCAAGATGCATTAGGAAACTGGATACAGTGCCAAAAGAACTCCATGCATTTCCATGACTCTCCTGAACCCTGACTCGGATACTTTTGGATATATATTTCTATTTTAAGGAGAAGAGTGCATACTCCCAATTCCTTTCTGCCAGATTGCTGGCAGAGATATTTCACTAAGATCATGGACCATCCTAATAGGGAAAAGGATGAAAGGCAGCGGACGACGAAAGGAATGCCAGGAAGGAGCGGGCATGGTTCTCGACCAAGCTCATCGGCGTCTTCTGGCGTTCTTATGGTGGGACCCAACTTCAGAGTGGGCAAGAAGATTGGGTGTGGGAATTTTGGAGAACTCAGACTAGGTAAGAAGTAACCGTTCTAGTGGCCTGCATTATCCAGATTAGCATTTCACCACTGGAATATAAATACCTGAAAACATACCCTGGCTTGAGAAATGCATGTGTTTGTCTTGTTTCCCAAGCGTTGAGCTGCCTTACCTGAAGCTTCTGACTCAGAAGATGTAACTGTTAGCATTACTTTTGTTTGCATAAAGTCAAAGTGAATACACTGGAGAGGCCAAAGATGCAAATTTTGAACAATCCCAACAATGAAGACTGTTCTCAGCACTGAATGTCTTGCCTAAGGTGAAAAAAAAAAAGAAAACTTAACTGCCTGGATTGCTAAATCTTGCTCTCAATTTCTTGTTCGTAAGCTAGGGCGCCCTATTAAAGTAATGGGTGAGATTCTTTCCCAGCGCTCGGCCACATCTTCTCTATTCCATGTCCCTCGCTAACCTCGGTGCCCTAGTTTCAGCCCCATCACCCGCGCCCTGATCTGTCGCATGTGTTTGACTCACTGGCTGGCGAAGAGCGGGGTGTGCCGACTGGCCATCTGGCTGCTGCCTCTCAGCCGTGGAACCGGCCCAGCCGCCCATGATTTTTCATGGTCCGTTGGTCTTCTAACCACATGTCTTGCAGCTGGTCGCCCAAACAGATGGCTACGCTAATGTATTGTTTGTTTTTTAAATGAGGTGGGGGAAGCAGCCGGTGTTTTTCATTACATGCCCCTGAGCTCCCAATACATGGGTTTTGGGGTAGATGCTGTAGATCAGAAGCAGCACCTTGTGATGGTCATGATCCTGACTTACTTAAAGCAGTTGCATTTATCCTCTTCTGCTGAATAAATTCGATTGCTGTGGTAGCGAACTTGAGGGTGCTCAGGACAGGTTGGCTGACATAAATAGCATTTGCCCAAAATTTAGTACTTGTTTAGAATTGAAATTAAAATCACTTGTGCATCAGGCACAAGGGATGGTAAATAAATCAGTCAATCAGGAAATTGCTTCAGGTAACCAAAAGGTGGTAACACATAACTACTGATAATATCTTTGTAGCTTCCTGCTCAGAATCTATGTAATCTTAATCTACGTAATCTTTCATTCTAAGGTTTGGTTATTGCATCTATATGATGTGTCACTTCTCCACAGTATGAAGATTAACCGGCTTGCTTATGATCTGTCTCAGTAAACGGGTAGTCTGGTTTCAGCATTACATCAGAGAAGTTTTATTGATTTGCAGGAGCAGAGAGAATGCTCCAAAGGTGGAGAGAAACCAAGGGCAGGGACAAAAACTCCCACCTTCATGAACGTGAGCACATGAGCATAATCGGCAGCTGAAGATAAGTTTGGATCCTTACAGTAACATAATGTGAATAGCTGTGTTGCATTTTCAAAGGCCCCCTGAACAGATAGATGTCAGGATAGCAGGATCCCCGTGGAGATGTTGAATTGCTTTGTAATCCAAGCTCTGCTTTGAGGTTCAGCAGCAGTAGTGGATCCCTCCAGGTACACGGCTCTGGCATTTATTTGGCTGGTACCCAAATGCTGATCCTATTTCCATGGTGGTTCTTTTTCACATTTCTCAAAATCTTAGCGGTATTGGATTTCTGACTAATGTATTGTTTCAAAGCACAAGAGATTTCACTTCTGAAAAGGTCAGTTTGCAGAGAAATTCAGTTTTAACTATGGAAAAAGCAACACCTGTTAATTGAGTGGCTCTCTCTTTGTGGGTACACTGCTAAATGTTTTCCTAATATTGGTTAGCGAAGTAGCCCGCTGTATTTGGGCAATGAGCCATACGTACTGATAACAGCAACTAGGTGTAGGTCCTTATAGAAGTTGTATTATTGTTGCTTTTTGCCAGTCAGTATAGCTTTAAGAACTCCTGTTTGCTCAAGGATCAGATATTTCTATTGCACAGATGTGATGTTAATTATCGCTGGGGGGAAGGAGAAGCAGCGTGTCTGAAATACGAGCAAACAAGTTTCTGATAACAGTTTTGTCCTGCAAAGATGAATGGCTTGCCCTCCGCTTTTTGGCTTTTTTTTATGTGGTTTTGGAGAAGTTAAGCACCAGCGAATGCTTTTAGTGACATAGCAAGAACAAAGTAACACAGTGATAAACAAGGGGGGAAATATATTTTTCCAGTTCCCCAAAGAATTTCTCTTTTTTTCAGGTGTTGTGTTTTCATTCTAAGCCGCTCTTGTACTGCGCTCCAGCGCCAGACAGAGGACTGATTGTTCAGGGAGGAGATGGCATGTACATACGGAAGCTGTTTCCTGCGAATATCAGGCTCGCTGCTTAGGGCTGATCTTTGTTGCTGCAAATACAGATAGCCCTGGGGATATTACTTTTTTGAAGCATGTGGGAGCAGCACAGTTGGATTCCAGCCCACAGAGGAGCTGAAATGGGAAGATGAATGCAAAATTCAGCGTCTGGCCCAGAGTAATAAGATGAAACGGGGTTAACCGATTGCCGTTTCTTCGGACAGGCTGCAGATTAGGTGCTCTGTAAGAGCTTTGGTTTCTGAAGTGGCTCAACCTACTAGCAGGGGTACAGTGCCAGCAAAGAGCAGGGGATCTTGCTTGCCATCCCTGGGCCGGACTCTGCGCACTTACGGGGTTTCATTGCCTTTCGTGCAACGCCAAGCCCTGTCGTGCAGCTCCCAATTATCTGCCAAGTCAATTCTCGTGCTCCCTTAGGAGCTGGCACATGCCTGAAGTTTTATAGCGTGACTGCTGCCGTTAGGAGGTCCTGCATTTCCACCCCAAGCTGACAGGAGAACTGGCATTACGTAAAACAGCCTGAGAAGCGAGCTCACTGTGCTGTAAAATCGTGTGATGTCAGTAGGTGCTCACTGCTCAGGAAGAATGGGATTTAACTTGTTAAATCTAGTGCTGTGATAAGCCACGGCTGTAAACTTCGCTGTAGAAAAGATATTGCCACCTGAGCCTACGAACCACCTCCTTATGTCGACTCACGGACTTACCCAGTGGGTATTTCTTGTATTTACCCAAAATCCCGAACCATGAGCCATGTTAGGGATAAGTAAGCCTATTCAAATATCTCATTTTTCTCAGTGTTTGGCACCCTTATGTAGTAAAGCAATTAATTAGGTACTAAAGTAAAACTATTCCAGTTTTGGTAGGTTGGAGGGTTTTCTATAGTAAGCATTAAGTATTGGATAAACCAGGGGCTTATTTTAATGCAGAGCTGTAGACTGAAGCCCAAATTTTTTTCTCTAATGCAAACATAATCTGGCATTTTCAAAACAGTGTGTTCAATTTTAATTTTAAAATGACAATGAATGCAGCTTTTCCCCCTGCTTGGAGGGAGGGCGGGGGGGAAACGTTAGGAGGGCTAGATCCTGTATGTTGCTTGTCTCTTCCCTTGATAGGCTACTGCACCAAAGGGATCTTTGGAGAAGTCTGTGGTTTTATGTGCTACCCAAAGAAATTGCGCAGTGTCCAGAAGCCAGATGTCAGCATGATTCACGCAGAGGTTTCATGAAGATTCAGTGTCTCTAGGCAGTGAGCCCCAGACTAGAAGAAAAGCTGCTTATTTGTACGTTGCTAAGTCAGAGCAGGTCGATCAGATCTGGGAGGGTGCCCCCCAAAAGTGAGAATTGCCCAGCTGACACCCAGGGCTGCAGTTTGAAGCCAGGAGCTCTGCTTTCAAACAAGTAAAACAATAAAAAAATAAAGATGATAATCGTATCTGATACTGGGACTGGTTTTGTCTCTGCTTCCCAGATAACAAAATCATCATGTGAATATTGGACTAGAATAATGCTGGATGTGGAGGGCAGGGGTAAGAGTAGATCCTGTGTAGGATCCACAGTAGGAGCTGTTCTTCAGAGACACGTGCTCCAGAAGGCACAGCAAATCTGGCACTGCAAAATCGATGTGAACTCATGTTTCAGCTGCCCGTGAGATTTGGTCTCTTTGCAGATGCTGTGCTGTCTGGGGTGAGCTCTGCTTGGTCTTTAGGACGACTAGTTGGATGTTTGCTCCACTACCCAGCCCTGATCTGTCATCGGAATGTATTGTCCATATAGGGACAAGCTAGAAGGAAGGGTCAAAACATTTTAAATTCGTTTCGTTCGTGAGAGGTTTGGACTTGTGGCTCAACTCTGGGAATAGTGCACACGAGAGATTGATCAGTTTGGACTCCTCTACTGGTCTGCAATCTGTCCATGTATTCAACACATCTTACTGCCAGGGCTTGAGAAATCCGCTCTGTTAGGTTTCCCACGTGAATGCCGGTGACTTAATGCATCACTTCTCATTTAGAATATGTAGTTCGTAATTGTCAGTGGAACTACCCAAAACTGAGGCATGAACTTAATCGCTGCTCCATCAAAAGCTTTGCCTGAACTTGAAAGGCTTTTGTTAGCACAGTTATATCATCTCAGCTGTGTTAGAGATCTTTTGTCTTACTAAGATAAGACGTAGCTTCTGTTCATGGCTTATTTTACTGTGCAGATTCACTTTCTCCTGTGAGCAGTGCTGCCTTTACTCTTCCATTTTAATACCAGTGCTGCCTTGTAGAAGGAGGAAGAAGAAACCGTTACACCTTGGGAGAGGGCGATAGCAAAACTGAGGAGCAGATCTCAGTCTGGAGCAAGCCAGAGACTGAGAGATTTTGGGGAGGAAGCGTCTCGTGCTGCAGCTTTAGGAAGGGTTTGGAGTTCAGAAGCTGGGCCCATTTGCACCCCCTTATGTTCAGAGTCTCCCCATAGCGTGTGCTCCGAAAGGGATGAACTGGAGGATTAATTAGTTAATTTACCTTTGGCTGCTGGCTTGACATCTCAGGCTGGTGTTTTGCTAATCCCTTTTTTTTTAACCGAGGAATTCCATTACCAAAATTATCTTCTGTCTAGTCCTCAGCCTTATAAACCAGACCATAATAGGCTGGATTATGGCTCCACCTACATGGAGGCTGTTGGCAATGTCCTCCTCTGCCTTGAAACGAGCTTGGAAGAGCAGTGTTTCCCCAATATTGTTATCCTAGGTTGGTGGGAGAGCCCAAGCGTCGCTAGAAAGTCTGTGGGTCATCACTCCCTGGCTGGACTTACACCCCTGCATGTTGAGCGCCAAAACTACCTGGAAATGGTGCATCTCCAAAATCATGATGGAGGTCGTGGGATCTGTAGGGGATGGCATTCCCACGCCTCCCCCCTTGGGTTCTTTTGCTGTTTAAAGCATTGAACTTTCTCATGTATTTGGGCTGGAGCTTTGCTTAGTCTGGCTCAGTGTCCTTAAACTGAGCATCTTGATAGGAGTTCAGTCCCTGTCAAGTGGAGGGGAAGAGGATGTAAGTGTCAGTGGGTGAGCTACAGCTGGAGCTGCTGATATGACTCATTGGCTGGTAGCTAATACGGAACAGATAATTTATGTGTATTTAGGCTGCCTTCCCTTAATGTCCTTGCGTGTTCTCCCCCCGCCAGTTTTTGGATAGCATCAGACTGGAGCCCTTATCTGTCTCCAAGGGTGAAGCAGTTTATCATGCCACTCACTTTTCCGCTGATTTGGCCTTCCAGTTCTTTCAGTGCTTTGAAGCCACTTTCTAATGTTCCAAGTGTTCCTGATGCGACTGCAAAACCTACTTTCTACCCTTTGTTTCCAGCCTGGACATAATAGCTTTTAATAAAAGTTCTAAAGAAATAGGTTCAAACAATCCTGTGTCGCAAGGGTTAACGCCGGGGCTCAGCTTACACAGCTGCTTGCATAAAACACTTCCTCTAAGGAGATTTAACCTCACATTTAAATGGCTGCCCTGTATTAAACAGCGTTGCCAGTTACCGTAACAGGTTGAAGCTTTCCATAAATTTTTTTGGCTTCCCAATGAATGTTAAAGCAATCTGCTCAGTGCAGGGCCTGGACTGGGAGTGCCCGATACAAAATTCGGAGGCCAGAACTACACTGAACAATATAGCAGGGATGGTATCAAAAGAAGTTGAATGCAGAAAATACGAAGCTGTTAAAAAGATAAATGAATGGGGAATTTCCCCTGACAAATATTTCAGGATTTCAAGATGACTGTTTGTCTTCTCTTATGTTCATGTCTTTAATTTTTTTGAGTCTTCCAATGCTGTTGCTGCATGCAAAGAGTATCTTTATGTAAGGGATGACATGGCATGTTTTTTAATGGTGTTATGTAGATACGTTCGAGCTGCCCCAACTCCTGCCTGCTCTAAAGTATGTCACTCCCTGTCCTGGACTTTCTCAATAGCTGGTCTGTTCTGAGCATCAGTATCTGTTACAGGAATTGGAAAGTAAATGTGTAATAGAGCTGGGCAAAGCTGATGCTACAAACAAGCACTGATAACTTCCAGTATAGATCGCTGTTGAATTTTGGAGCTACACAGTCACTCAATGAAAGCATGACTTGTGCTGTAGCAGTGCTAGCAATGATGAGCAAAGAAGCTCAACGCTTCCCTGTGTAAAACCATGGGGAACTTTGTGCAGTGGAGGCTGCCCTCCTCAAAGGATACGGTGGAACTGGAGGAGATGAGAAAGGTAGCAGAGATGTCAGGATGATGGGACAGATCAGGTACAAGGGCTGCCTGACCCTCCTTCCCCAGTGGTATCTCTTCCAGAAGAGTTTGCTGTCAATCATGAGCAATGTGGAGAAGGTGAAGAGGGAGTGCTTGCTCAAATTACTTAGCAGAGGAACTGGAGGACATTGAATGATATGGTGACTGGCAGCTTCAGAACACAGATGGATGCTCCTTGGCAGATGTAGCTACGCATCTCTGCCACAGATGCAGGATCGCTAAGGAGGCCAAGGGCTTGGTTCAAACACCAGACAGGTTTCTGGAGGAAAAATTCACCTCCAGCTGTAGCACACTCGGATACCAGCTCTGGCTCAGAGTCGTGGAGCCACAATACACCGGCAGCTGGCTGCGTGCTTGCCTGGTTATCCTCGTCCTAGGCTCTTGCCCTTCGTGCTTGCCAGAGCTAGTATCAGACTAGACACTGCTCTGCGTTTTGGGGTCCTGAGAATGGGTTTTGTTGGTTTAGTGTATTTTTTAACATCATTGGTACCATATTGCAACTGAGAGTTATTGGCCTTATTAGATTACGAGGTTTGCCTTTGTGCCACTGGCATACAGAAGGCATTTTATACACGCTGCCTGCCTGTTGATAGAGGAAGAAAGAAAAACTATGTGTTGGTACAAAGGTTATTTTCACATGCCTCCTTGCAGTAGTCGCTTTGATATGTAGCACAATTATGCTAGTGAAACTCTCTATAGATCATAGGATAAAATTGTTCAGTGTCCAGCAGATTCAAGATATTCCTGAAAGAAATGATGCTCTGACTCTTCATTTTTTGTTCCCCAGACTTTTTTGGCATGATGTGGATAATAAAACCTAATGTGTCTGGGATGCCTCCTCAAATACTTGCATCGAACATAAGTGCTACCATAAAACATGATTACCTTACGCTGAATGGAAGATAGTGTTTGCTAGCCCTGGTGAACTGCTGCAACTTATTATTTTGAGGCTTATGCGTTGTTAAAGGCATGAGCTTCAGTGGGGAATTGAGAAAAGACAGCTCTGCCAGCAGTGACACTCTTCTGCGTTGTGGCTCTAGCTGCAAGTGTTGAACGTGGAACTAAAAGATCTTTTTTTGTTTTCCTTCGCAGGTAAAAATCTCTACACCAATGAATATGTAGCGATCAAACTGGTAAGTAGAAGCTTCAGGTGTTCTTAAATGACTTGTACTTAATGTTAAAAATTCAGACAGAAAGCAACTTTCTCACCTTGGGCTTAATGCTGCTCTCACCCTCAGCTAGAATAACTTATTTAAACTAAAATAAATTCTTGAGAACACTAAAAATGAGGAAAGAATCCATCCCTCTACCTGCTGAACATTTTTCGTACTTAAATGGTCTGTAGCTGTCTTATACGAGTGAGAGTCTTGTTCCTCTTCTCGAGCCGGCTGCCAGGTCCCAGTGAACGGCACTGGTTGCGGGTTTGCGAGCTCTTCCCACTCCCTGGTTTGAGCCTTTCTGTTCAGGACTCCATCGATTCTTGAGAACCTTACCTCCCTCTAGATGGGCTGTTGTCAGACCGCTGGTTAGGAGCATGGCACTGTGCAGCCTGCTGTTTCCTGGGTTTGGAGTCGAGAGGCAGGAAAGGGGGTGTTTCAGTGGTTAAAATTTCCTTTGGGGGAGAATAACACAGCTCAGTCTGGTACGACGCTGAGAGACTGCAGACGCAAGAGGCAAAACAAGATCTAATTCAGCGAAGGTCAGTCTTTCCTCTAGCTGATTTGGGTGGCCGAGGGTATATAGCCACAGCATCTTCAGAATGATTTTCTCCTTTTATGTCATAGGATGGTAAAAATGAGTCAAATTGGCTCACCAAAGCATTGCAGGAACTGTGTTAAAAAAACCCAAGCCCCAGCAGTAGTGAACTTCAGACCTTGTGCAAGCAGCTTTGTTCACAGCTCACTTCTCATCCAGCATTACAAGCCACAGCACCAGTTACCAGGTTATTTTCTGCCCTGCAGTCGGTGTAGCCCTCCCCAGGTGCACGCAATGACAGCTTCCATGTGTCTTATGTAGTGGAGCAGCAAATGGTCCAGGTAGAAAGTCATCTTCTGAAGACTGCTTCAGGGCATGAAGGCACTGTGGTCAACGGTGGTTTGAAGTAGGAGTCTAGGGGATGGGGAAACTCTCTAACTTATAGCTCTTCCTGATTTATAAAATCATGGCCCAGTAGTTGGTGTTTATGCCTTAACTTTTGCTGTCTGTAAACTAAGACTTTTCATTAGTCTCTTGGGGTTTTCAAATTTGATGTCTTCAGCTGATGTGCTTTTTCTCATCGGTATGCTCTTTAATCACAGATCTAAACCCTAGAATCTGAAGTTAAAGTTGTAACGCTAATTTGATATTAGCAGCAAACACGCCTGTTTGCCCAACCGGTGTTGTCTGGCAAAATGACAGGAGTCATTCAGATTACAGAAGATCAAGAGGGATTTGGTGCATTAATTCTAATCACGTTTAAGTGCCACAGATTTTACATCTCTAGCACTCTCCTTATATGATGCATAGTAGATGAAAAATAATTAGGGCTTTGCAGGAGGAACTTGTTTTCAAGCCTGTTGGCAAATGTCAGAAGATATTCCCTAAAACAAATACATAAACGCCTGCAGTGGAGCTTAGCATGTCCTTGATATGGATCCACATCAGGAAGGAGGACTGGTGCTTGTTGAGTAGCTCGCTTTTTAGGCAGATCTGACAACAGAAGATGCGCTGTGTACACAGACAAGGTGTTTTATTGAATCAGTAACACTTCTCATTTGCTTTCAAAAATAATCCCACAAAGTCATAGCATTGGAAGGTGTAAGGAAGTAATAGTACAGGAAAAACAGAGCCGTATTAGTCCAAAGGAAGCTTGTTTCTCTCAAAACACTGCCTGCAGTGACACCTCCCAGTAACCTGAAACCTTTCAATAGCCATATGGCAGAGCCGAATGGCATTACCTTATTGCTACCTTAGTCTTACCTATTTTTTCTGGTAGCATTCTTTCTTCACACTCCACACTCCCCCCAAATAACTGAGTGTTAAAGCAGTTGCTCTGCAACGTACTCCAATTTTATTTGCCCTGTTGTGATTCATGCCTAAAAATCTCTGGTCCTTCGTGTTTGAAGGACCGGAATTGGCATCCGGTGGCGATCCAGGCATTCGCATACCTGCTCCATTTTTGAGAAGATTAATGAGGGAACAGTAGAAGAGACGGGGGTTTTTTGGTCTGCTAATCTTAGGCCATATTCCTCAGGAGTAAGAATTACTCAGCCTCCTTAATAGCAAATATGCTTCTCTTGCATGTGTACTTAACTGTAATTTTCTTTATCCTTTGAATAATTTGCAGACTAGTGGTAGAGTAGCTGCTTTCAGTGTCCTTGAAGGCAACATTTTCTTTTATCTGCATTGTTGGACCAAGTCAAAACTCTGTTCCAAGTCCTTCTAGCTGTGTGAGATCATCTTCTGCAACTGCAACCCTGCTGGCTCAGCTATTCGTGCCTCCTGTCATGATGGTAAAGCTGGAAAATTAGAGAACTGTGTGATGGATGCCAAAGAGCTGATCAGAAAGTGCTGTGAAGTTCAGTGCTAATGTCTCATGGTTTCTCTTTGGGGGTGAGGATTGTGCTGCATCTTGGAAAATTGCTGGTGGTGGTGAAGAGTGCCTGTGTTCTGACTTGTGTGGTGTCACCATATAGCTCCCTGTCCTGCTCTTCAGCTGAACATTACTTGGTTAAAGGCATCTAGTTCATGGAGGAGTTTGTCTTCTGAAATGCCTTAGCTGTATTTAGTGGTTTAATCTTCTGAGGGTTTTTAATGCTGAAGTGCACGGAGTAGGAATTTCTTCCCTGCATGAAACCAGCCTGTTAACGTACAGATGTAGTCTGAGCGCAGGTACCAAGCTGTACCCTCTTGTAGTGATCATGATGCCGTTGGTTCGAGCTGTGGGTTTTGTACGTTAGGCAGTAGCAATTCAGTTATTTTCGCTACAAATGCAACATCTGCCAGCATTCGTAAGCCCTTGGCCTACAGGACAACCATCTGTTCTGGTATGATCTTCTCGGAAGCTGCCATGACTCTGGCAAGCGCCCAGAGGTCAGGCTCCAGCAGCTCCTGATGCAGAATTGGCTTGGGCTTACTTTCCCTGATTTTGTCACAAGCAGCCTCACGTCCTGATACATTAATCCTTATACCTTTATCCAAAGAGTTTATTTGGATAAATAAACTGTTCACTGAACAGGCTGAGTTCCTGTTGCCCTAAATCCCTTTGCTGTGCAAGTGTCTATAGATTCTCCCTTAAGCCACCATCAACAATTACCTGAATTTAAATGTGACTTAGATAACAAACTTGTTTTTGCATTGCTTTCTATTTGCCTTCAGTACAGGTTCAGTTTTGCCCTCAGAAAAATTTTTCACCGTTGCTTTCTAAATAGTTGGTCATATTTGACTTCTGAAGCTTTTAAACATCAGAAAGTTGAGAAGCAGCCAGGAGCAATTTTTCCCCTTGCTGGCAAATGGAGGGGATGACTTGAGCTGGCGATGAACAGCTTGGCTGGAAGATGAATTGCCTGAATTCCTGTACAAAAATCATTCTTCCAACTTAAAAAGAAGTCTTTAATGTGAAGTTCATGCCAAATGTGGACATTAATTTTACACTACAGACCAGAGGTGAAACAAGACAAAGTGGATCAGCTAAAGCCTTCGTTGTCCTCCCGTGCAAGCAGAAGAGTTATTCCACTGTATCGAAGATGTTGGCTCAGACTCTTGTCTGTGTCTAAGATGCTCTTGCTCTGATGCACGGGAGCTGACATGAAACACAAAAGGACTTTTTTTGTGTTGGTCTTAGGGGGCTCCTTTACAGGCAAACTTCTAGATGATGAGCTCATCAAATAGAGGGCTGTTGAGCAGGTTTTTGAAATTCAGACTAATTTTGGTGCCGTGCTATAAATTTTATGTAGTTTTGAGCATGGAGCATTTCTTTTCTCAAAAGCAAGAAAATAAGCAACATCCAAACAAAAATTGAGGCCAGTATTAACTTCTGTTTCAGAGATGCCTGGGCAGTAGGTGAATTCGCGTTACTGCCTATCCCAAGTGCACGGTTTTATTGAAAATGTAATTACTAAAGTCTCTTAATCCTCTCCGTGTTAACTTTATATTTTTAGAAGCTTTGTAATCTTGCATGTTAATGCCATTATGGATTGTAGGCATTAAGTTTTGTGCGTAAAGCACAGATGAGTAACAGTTGAGAAATGTAGTGTTTTGGGTGCATTGCAGACTTACCCATTTTTGTTATTCTGTGTATAAAAATAGAATATTCTTGAGTGCTTTGAGCTGTTTGACTGACATCTGCTACTGAAGGGGGAGACTTCTTCCCGTGTTTTTACCAGGTATCTGGCTGCACTGTAGTGCTTGCTGCAAGCAAGACTGTACGTTTATACAACTGTGGTCTGACTTAAAACACAGATACATGACTCAACATTTTTCAAAAATACAGGCTAGTGACCAACAGAAATACTGTGGGCAACCACAGTCCACAAAGTGAACTTGGGACTTGATCTTTTGCAACCTTGACTTTCCTCCTACCGGTGTCCAGGGTCATTCTTCAAGGACCAGGAGCTTTGTTGAACGATTCTTGAATTTCACTGCCATGAATGAGCTTTGTATTCAAATGAGGAAGTTAGTTATCCTCCAGAGTGCAAGTCTTACTGCTTTTTGTTCTCTGCTTACTTAAGTGACGTCTAATGGTGAAGTCAGTTGTTATACTTTCAGTCTAGGGTGTTTTATCTTGAAACTCGAAGCATTATGTACAGTCACGGATCTTCCAAGTATAGGATAGAAATTTTTTCAGTCAAACTGATTTTAACCAAAATTTTTTTTTTTTCTGTTTTAGGAACCAATAAAATCACGTGCACCACAGCTTCATTTAGAATACAGGTTTTATAAACAACTTGGAAGTGCAGGTAAGGCAACCTACCTTAAGCTTATAGAAAGTTTGTGATTTCTTTATTAAATCAAACATCGCCATCATATTTGTTGTGTAACTCTCACTTGAACTTGATCTGAACTTGAACTGATCTGGGCAAATTCTTTTAGCCTCACACAAGTTTTGGAAGAGATTTGGTTAGAATAACATCATAATGATACTGGGTAATTATGTAGACCTAGAAACTTGAGTTAGTGAGGATTGACTGATATGGAAAATACCCATGTAAGTGTGTTTTTAAAACACAGGAACCTTTCATGGAGGGAAAGTTATTTATGTATAGAGTGACAGATTTCAAAAAGGTGACAAAGTCTTAAAATCTAGGAAATTGTGTAAGAAGCATAGAGCTTTTCTAATAAAAACCTGAAATGCTCTTTTCATTGATATTTACTAAGTCATAAGAGTGTCCAAAAGCCCGTGGGCTCAGTGTCCTCTGTGTGACCATAGTCTACAGAAAATGAGAAGAATGTAACAGGATGAGCCAAAGGTGGGTTTTTTACATTTTTTTTTTTTTTCTGGCAAGCTCTCTGATTTCCCTAATATAGGGCTTGAACTTGTGTCTAATAGTGTTTGTTTTTTTTCTTCCCTGAGTTTATGGTTGCTTTTTAAACCTATATAGCCTTTTAGCATATGCTGTTCCCCATGCCAAGGATTTCCACAGCCTTGACTGCCCCGTGCACAAGGAAGTCTCTGAAGCCAAGACCTTCTCGGCTCTTTCTGTGCCTTGATCATATATTGACCTTGGGGTTTGGCAAGTTCCCTACATTACTGTAATTTTTTTTACACTTTCTTCTGATTTTATTTTTCCTGTTTTCCCTGGGTGGACCTAGCTTCCACTGGCAGAGGATGTGCTTTCATATTACGAAAATACTAAGTTGAACGGAATGAAAGATACATCTGCTCTGAGCTCATAATATGCAGTGCCTGAGCAGTCACCCTGCATTTTTCCTTTCTGCTTGTTCCAACTAATTTTTCTAAGCAGTTTCCTTAATTTTGTGTAGCACATCCTCTGGAGATTGGGCGCTATAGCACTCTACATTTTGTGGCTTCTTTGCTCCTTACAGGATGCAAAATCTGGGATGTGGGAACCAAGTTGTCAGTATTGGAAACACTAAAATATTGTTGTTATTTGTTTTAAGCAGAACTTGTCCACTGAAATAAGGTGCTCTTTTCTATATATTTTGTATTCTGGTGGTAGCATCTGGTACTGTGCACAAAGCTCCTGATAGCTTAATGTCGTCAATTAATTCCAGTTACCTGTGCTTTTGAGACTTTGGGCATTTCTGCTAAAGCCTGCATAGTAAATAAACCAAATGTAGGTTCACAGAATAAGACAGACACTTAATTGTGCTCCTTGCTCCCTACTTGAGTTCAGCTGATGCTTGCCATCTCTGTGATAACCCAGCAAATGTCTTTCATGACACATGAATGAATCTAAATCCTCTTGTTCTACACCCATCAGCTTTCTACTACTTTTTAAAGATGTTATTGAGGAATTTTAAAACTGATCATATGTTGGGGGATTGGCTTTATTTTGGTTAGATAAGGTATTTTTAATGGGTTTTTTTCTGTTCCTAATGAATCTAAACTTTTCATCCTACAATACTTAGCCACGCAGGGCATTTCTGCCCAATCTGACGCTGTGCACGCCGATGGAAGTGTTTCTGAGTATGCTGCCATCAGACATGGAGATCTTGCCTTCCAGATCTCTCTTCCCCTGTTTTTAAGGGGGGTGCTGACTGTCATCTCAAGCCTTTTTGCCAGTGTTTGTTAAGAGACTGTTGAGACGCCTCATGAACAACATGACTTTTATTTCTATCTCTGTGTGGTCCCACGGGCATTGCAAACCCAGCTCTGATTATCTGTTGAGTGCCATTAGAAGCTCTTGTGCTATAGTTTTGCTAAAACAACTGGAAACAGGCCAGGAGCTCGGGTGGAGGATGTGAGCCCCATCTCTGGTCTCTCCATGGAACTTGGCAGCTGAACAAAATAAATTTTGGTGGAGTCAGACTGCCAGGACCAGGGAGCCTTAACTTGGTGTCTGCATGCCATGCTGAGAATTAGGGGGAAGACCATCTGTAAAAACAGATTGGTGCTAAATATGGGCTGACTTTGGGGAAATAGATGGGTCTGTTCTCAGTGATGTTGTTAATGCCAGGCTCCCCTTAATGGTTCTTGCTTAAAAACTTCCAACTGCTCAGCCAGCCTTGAACTTCCAGTAACCAGGACTGGTAACTTGAAATTATTGTAGAGTCGCCAAATGAAGACTAAAAGTGTCCAAACCCATGGCGTGTATGACTCAGAGGAGAACAGTAGTAGCGTTGCGTGTGACATACTGTTCAATAAATTAGCCAATTAATCTTGCCAAATAACATGGCTGACTGCAAACCTCCCACCGTTAGCCTAAAAAGTAAAACTAGTAAAAGCATTGCTGTAACACCACAGTAGCGGCATGGTCCTCTTGTTAGTGCAACTGCTGCGTTCAACTGCATGTACAACCAGATGGTCTCAGCGAGCAGCGTCTCTGTGAGAAGTCAAAATTGTCATTACCTGCAGCATTTGGAGAAAATTATTTTTTTCCTAATGAGAAGAATTTTAACAGTGGTTTCCTTTTCCCTGGATGTTCAGAATAAACATTTTTTAAGCGTATTACTCTTGGATACTAATCATAGAAAAAGTTAGGTTGGAAGGGACCAACCTACTAGGCCATGGATCAAGTAGGAACCTTCTTGTAGGATAGCTTTGTGTGTGTTGAAAAAGATTTTTCATCCCTACTATGTGACTGGATGTGTCCACATGAGGTTGGGACTAGCCTGGAGGAAAGCGTTTTGTGGCAGTCGGCTTTCCAAGAGAAAGGTCTCGGATGCTAAAGACTGCAGAAAACTTCGTCATGACTTGCTTGCAATGTACCGGATCGAGAAGCGCAACGTCCAGACTTGGGAGCTTAAAGGTTTTGTGCATCAAAACCCCTGCAGAAGCCCAGCCAGTGTTGTTAAGGCCTGAAGCGCTCCATCGCACTGGTAGGACAAGTGCTACTCTTGGAGAGAAATTTGCAACTAGCTCTGTAATGCTGACTTTGGAGTCTGGTCCTGTAGTACATTGCACAGAATACTTTTGGAGGGCTTTTGCCCTAAAATTTTAGAACTATTCTACAATTCAATGCCTGGAGGTATCAGTTACCTGCTTCACTTGTGGCCATCAACATAAACTAGTGAAATTAGACTTTTTTTTTTTTTTTTCCTAAGGCTGTTCGGTTTAGTTTTGCATTTTCCTTGGCAGTGTTAAACAGAGTAGCAAATAGCCCAATTATTCAGGGCTCTGTCAGAAGTTAAATCCTGGGATGAGCTGCCATGTGAGATGTTTCCACATGAACGGAGGAAGCAGCACAGTTGTACGATAGCTGCCTCTTCTTTTGCAGCGGCTCTGTGGCTTCCTGGGCCACATGCTCTATCAGCACCGATATCTAAAGGCTTCTGACAAGGCACCGAAGTTGCATCTGTTACCTCCCATCAGCACCAGCTTCTTCGTCTGCCCCGTGACTCGGATGAAGATCACTAGTCGGCTTGGTTTAGCTGAGAAGAAGACTGGATTTCTTGTCCCATACATCTTAAGACATATTTCACACTAGATTAAGATATACTAGAGCAGTGAAAAGTTTGACAAAAGGGATCTAAACTGTATGAATGTAGCTCTTTTTGGTGTTTCTCAGCATACTCAGTACCGGTGGATATATCAAATGGATTCAGAAGTAGCTAACAGGGACAGTCCTGGGTCAGAGGTAACCAACTAACAGATGTCTCTGATGCGCTTCTGCAGGTAATTGCTATCTCTGATGTTTCAATGCCTCCCTGTAGTAAAAGAAACTAATAGCTCCCCTGTAATTTCCTATCTTGCCCCTCTAAATGGAGGGATGTTTGCTTACAGAAATGGGTTTTCGTGGTTCAAGGAAGAACTTTTCTAACCTGCAAAAGAAGAGGCAGGGGCCTGCTGCACAGTAACCATCTGCTGGTTTCTTCTGTCTCACTGTGGAATTAAATATTTAATAACCTAAAATAGCGCGTGACTGCTTTACCTTAATGTAGGCAGTGAAACAAAAAAAAGCAAACCACAGGCACAGTGTCAAAGACCCCATGGACTGGGGTGGAGGTCCCTGGAGAGGCTGATCAGAAGACCCGCTCTGTGCAAACTAGTTGTGTTACTCTGTCATCAATCCTGTAAGATGCCGGTGTCGTACTGAACTGGTTCATGGTTGTGTTTTGCTGTAAAATCCTGTGAGCATGCACAAACATCCTGACACAGGAGATCCATCCCGGCTCGGGCTGTCCCCAGGATCTCGCTTTACCGGTGGTGGCACAGTCAGTCCTGAATTTTCTTCTTGCTGGATAGTACCTGCCTGTGTATGAACATGAGTCACACAGCCATCCACAAGAAGTCCAAGTGTAACAGGTAAATTCCCCCAAATTAGGCTCTTGCTCTATGACCCTCTTTGAGGACTGGCTGTTCCAGGTGTTCCCCTCTTCCCCAGCGCTGGTTCCTCGGCTGCTGGGCTTCCCCTTGCTCTGAGGCTTCGTACAGCGACTTGTATCTGCTGCTTCTGTACCTCGGGGACAAGAGGAGCTTCCCCTCTGACTTGACTGGATCCTTTTACATCTCCTAGGGCTGCCAGAAGCAGCTCAAGCCTCCAGCATGTTTCCAGTGTTGGATCAGTCACTTGAGCATGTCATTTGTCTCCTGTGCTTGAAGTTTGTGGAGTAAAGGCTTGGCTTCTTATCATTCATAAAAAATCTTGACTAATCAGGCCCTACAGCTTGCAGGATGATGAGTCGAGGGGCTCCATCCCCACCTGATGTTTAAGTGTCTGGTTCCCCATAAGTATTGGGGTGGGGAAGCTGGTGTTGGCAGAGCAAAACCAAGTTACTTTGACCATAGTCAAACAGAGCCAGCTCCTAGCTCCTGAGATGGTTGCGTTTCCTGGGTGGTGTACCAAAAGGCAAAGCTTTGGCTTTGCTCAAACTGCCCCCTGCCCAGCCAGCAGCATCCCAGGACCCTCCTGCTTGGTTTGGGTGGATAAAGCAGTTCACACAGCTTGCAGGAGCCCCGCCAGGCCCATTGGGCCTCCTTCAGCAGCTGGGTCCTGCTGGTGGCACGCTGAGGTCTTAGCGATTGTGTTGGCTTTGTCTTGTGGGCTCTTTTTGCTCATTGACCTGGTTTGAGGACCTTCAGCGGGAATGGTCTTTTTGTTTTGAGGCTGATTGCAGATTCTCACCTTTCCTTCAAGTTAAACTCGCCTACAGACTTCACAGGGTAAACATCTCTTCCAAAGTTTTTATTGGAAACTTGTCTTTTATCAGCAAGCAGTGCCTGTATTTCACAGCCTTTGTTTCTCGCACTTCAGGAGCCTTTGGCTTGAGCTGCTCTTTCCCGTCCGTAATGTGGACATACAGGAGTACATGGCCATGCTTTTATCTCTGCCCATCCCATCATTGGGATTTTTGGCTGCAGCCTGCCGCAGCTCCTACACGTCCTTTTGCATACGCTGGTATTTCCAACCAGCTAGTTTGAGTTGGACGTGGAGATACTGGCCTCTCCTGTTGACTAACTGCTCCGGTCAGGATCTGGGCTGGCAGAGGGGGCTGTGTGCAGTGCTGCTTGAGCCTCTAGCATGAAACATGGATCCTACTGCTCTCAGCTCTAGTAGAAAACACATTAAATGGGTTTTAAATTTGTGACGCCTTTTAAACTTAAGACACTATGTTTCCTGCTGTAGGAACCTCTGTATCTTTACTCAGTGCCATAAAGCACATATCTCGTCTCTGAAGTGTTTAACATCCCTTTGCCAAAGGGAAGCTGAAGATGCTGTTTGTGAACGCTTCTAGAAAGCTGTCTGCACGCTGGGCTTCCGGGCTGCCCTGTCTCCTGGACGCGGCAGCAGAGCCCACGGAGCCGCTCCATGTCACTTAACGTGCGGCAGGAGGACCGCTGGACGCTGTAGGCACCTGCCTGTGCAGCCATAAAGCTGATGCTTCTCCTCATCCAGCTGCTGTCATATCCAGCGGAGCTCACGTATCCATGCCCGCAGAGCCTCCCAATGGAAATGGAAGCCAAATGCTGAGACTTTGAGACTAGCTTTGTCCAAAAGCATTTTTTTCCTCTCCAGCTATGCCAGTTGGAGGGCGAAAAGAAGACTTACCTCTTTCTGTAAGCCTTGCTTTGCTGGGAAGTTGAGGCAAACGTGCCTGCTGCGTTGACGTATTACTTGCAAAGCTTTAACTATTGATTTTTTTTTCCCAAAGCGTGTTTGTCCCCCAAACACTAAGCCTTTTCTCGAGGACAGGGAGCATACCGCTGCATGACCGTTACTGTATCGCTCTGAGCCCAGTTCCTCTCTCTCAGGACATGACCGTGGCTGAAACACATCTTCAGGCAATCAGGAAACTGCTCTTTAATCCTGTGCTTCCATGCAAATAAATAATTCACCGTGGTCCTGGGAAGTATTGACTTTCCAGCAGTGACCAGCAGATGTTTACAGGAACGATTTTTTTGTTGTTGTTGTTGTTGTTCCTACATTTCAAAGCATCTCTGGCATCTCTCCCCTGCGGTTGTTAATGCCATACGTAATGTCTTCCCTGTAAGCTTTGCCTTTGGAAGGTAAAATGGAGTATTGCTTATTTTCAGGTTTCTTTTGGCTGCACTGAGCTGATGATCGAGTTCCCGCATAGTGACAGCTTCTGCCTGTGCACACAGTGTGAAGAAGTCATGCATTTTTGATTCAGTAGTAGTTTATTTTTATATCAGCTGGCAGATGAGTCACACCTTCCCCCCCTCCTTTGCAATCCCACCTTGGCACATGTGATTCATAGCAGGCCGGTGGCAACACGCGTTGAGTTTCATGCAATAGCTCTGTAGCCAGCGCGCATCCCCAGGACGGGTAGGTGACATTGGCAAGTGGATGTCAAACGTAATGAGCCTCTACGGTGTCGTGGTGGAAAGCAGGAGAGGAGTCGGATACGCTGGAGAATCCCAGGAAACTGAGATCTCTGCTCTCCACAGCCCACGCAATAGATGAGTCACAGTGTATGAGCAGAATATACTGAGTCAGGGAGGGGTATGTCGTTACATATAGAATGTCAGCGGATTCTGTGGTTTTGTTTTAATTCTTGCTCTGTAAACAAGTTCACCTCTAATGAAGTATAGAGTCTGTGTGTTTACTTTTGGACCTCTTTCTGTTGCACAACTCGCTGGAGTGAAGCAGTCTGTTTACTTGTCAGGAAGCAGGACCAAGGAAAATGAAGGTGGTATAAATAACTGAGCCTTTTGCATAGTTTAGTCAATATTTGCATATATATTTTTCAATGTAGCTGAGCTGTCTGCTACTCCATACTGCGTATTAAGTTAGCTTTTTGGGATTGCCCACGTTGAGCACGTTTTTTCTCATTCTGTGTTGCTCTTGCTTTACTCATGACCTGCTGCGCGCCCTGTGCATACCGGTGTCCTTTATAAAGAAATTCTTTCCATGCCGGTTGCACAATGCTGTCGTTCACGTAGCAATTAGGTAAGGGTCATTTCAGTAAGACTTGTTATACGGATGGATGTAAACAACTCACCGTGGTGGAGCATGCAGCTATTTCACAGGGAACTCGCTGTGCGCAACGCTTTTCCCCAAGGGAGCTGGAGTAACTCGAGGCCACGTAAGTGAGGGTTAATGCAAGTTGTCTACACCCCTGTTTAATTACGGAGTGCGAACATACGCGTTAGCTGTTGCTGTGATTGCTTTAATCTTCAGAAATCCCACTTGTATTTGCCACCTTCATGGAAACGCTGCCATGGCCGGGAGTTGAGCCAGCAGATCACCCCACGGCAAGATGCTGGTTTGGGGCAGGAGAGAGCTGCTGGGTGGGGATTGCCCCTCTGCGCCCCAAAGTGGGTTTGTGCCAGCACGGAGCGACGTGTGGCCATCGCCTGAAATATGTTTGTGTCCTGCTTCATTGTATGGAAAGGTTTGTTCATAGCTGTCACGCTACAACACTCTGAATGAGCACTGCAGCCGCCTTCTTTGAAATATTCGGAAATACTTCACAATGTTAAGTGTTCAGTTCCTGTAAGTATTTAATAAGTGGCTTATCTGTGCAAGACGATACAAAACTGACACCCTTTGCACGGAAAGCAACTTGCGCCTTTGGGTCATATCTCGTATTTAATCATTTCCGTGCTTCAGATCCCTGCAATAGACTCTAGCGCTCGTTTTAAGCTGTTGGGTTAATTTTCTAACAGTGAGGAAAAACTCTTCTCCCTTCATTCTCAAATCTTGCAAAGAAACGTGTCGTTGGCGGTGGGTTTGAGATGCCTCAGCAAGGAGACGTTTCATTCATCTGAAAACGGCCTTTTTAAACAAAAAGTGCAACACATGTGGAGGTCCCTCACACTTAGCTGCACCCTTAAAGAACGGCGATCAGCAGCTTCATTATAACGTCAGAGTAGTCCAACGAACTTTTGAACCTGAGGGATCTCTGACTTCAGAGCGTTTGAATTGCAAAATAAAATGTAGTGGATTACTGTAAGACACCCAGTTAAAGCCTGCCTGCTCTCAAAGCTGGCTTGCTGTTGATCTCTGGAGAATAATATTTTACTATCTAAAAATACCTGGGTATTTTTTAATGTGGCAGTTCCCTTGTTAGGAAGGGCTTCCTGAATTGCACATTTCAGCATCTCTTAACATCAGAATTTTTTACTTCCTTGAGCTAAATTTAGGCTTTGTCAATTGGAAGCTATCAGATGCTTTTAAAGCAAGGCCATTAATATTTGGATATGAGATTAGGGCAGTTTCCTTTTTATATTTTGAAATGGCCTCATGCATGTCTTACTCTTCCGGTATTCATTGCAGTAATCACAAATCAAAACCCAGCAACACTGGGCAGCGTGCGGAGGGGAACGGCAGGATGCTGGGAAGCTGAAAAATGCCTTCCCTGCAGACGCTTTTCCTTGAAGCCTGACGTGTCCTGCCGACGGTGGTCATAAATCTGTAGCAGTCAGACTCATCTGAGTCACCCCAGATGCCTCGTTGCGTTCTTCTGACAGACAGCGATGGCTACTAAGAGCGGGTTGTGTGGTGTGCTGCTGGCCCAGCTGCTGTACGGATCCAGCTGGACTTGAGGAGAAGGACGGGCTGTTTAATCAAGAAGGTTTCCTGTGCTGCTTTTGGTGCTTTCTAGCAAACCCTGAGCTGAAATATCTCATGCTTGCTAGCCGCCCAGGTTGTGCTTGGGACTTTGAGTGCCTCAGCCATTTGAGTGAGGAGATGAAAATACTCAGTGTTTGAAGGTAAACTTTGGAATTTCTGTTTACATTGAGTGGAAAACCCAGTTTGGCGATTAAGGCCACAGTAATTATGTAGCAACTGGTTAGTCTTTCTGTTCTGCTTGCCCCCCTTTTCTTCTACAAAAATTTTCAAGCTGTCGGGATGCTGTACTTAGAAAATATTTGAGGTCTAGAGCTACAAAAGTCGATTCATTTTCTGAAGGTCTGATGGGTCAGGTGTGGAGTGCTGCCTCGATTCAAAGAAGGCTGATGCCCTTTTGGAAGGTGAGTGCCTGATTTAGTGGGGATCCCTTTCATACATTTGTGCTTCCTAAGCACCAGAAGCGTCCTATGCATGCTGAAGGTTTTTAAGGTGCTCTTCACTTTAAAGAGAGAAACGTTTGAGCTGTGCCAGGGAGGTTTGATGCAAGTTGAAGTTCTGGTACGCAGGGCTGCTCACCTCCCAGACCGGCTATTAAATGGGTTTGGAATTTGCGTTTCTGAGCTGTGCCGTGCCTGCTATCCAAAAACCTCCTCCCATCTTTAAAAGATAAGCCACAGACTCTGCCCCTGAACTTGTAATGGATCCAGCTATGCCAGAAGAACTTTCCAGCAAGCTCTGCCCTGGGTGGAGACTTGCATTTTTGTAATAATTTTTCTGTCTGAAAGTGGCATTTTTTTCCTTCAAAACTCTGTTCCTACCTGCTTGTACTCAGCTATCTTAAGGTGAAACAAAGAGATGATATCTGGAGGTAGTATCGTATTTAGCGCCTCTGAACTTCTGTTTTGCAGGAAGTTCTCCTGTGATAAGAGGGAGTGGGAGGTTTTCCATCAGGCTGGAAGGACCGTGTGGGTAGCACTTTCCTACTAATCTGAAAAATCCCTTTTTCCCCTCAAAAACTACAGTAGTTACGGGGCTGCTGAATGCCAATCTCTTGACTTGTTGAGGAGAGTTTACGTGTGTTTGACTCTCAGCATCCATCACTTACTAGTTTGATGCTATTGCAGGAGCAAATGTCCATCTCGTGGCTCTTTAATCAGTTCTCCTGTTGGGTCCTGCGCCGATGCTAAAGCAGCTTTGATGGCAGCACAAAGCATTTCTGCTCTCATGCCGCCCTCCCAGTAGGACGAGCATGAGTGCTGGGGGGGTGAGCTGCACCCACGGCTTTGCAAGCAGGTCTCGGCACAGCCGGGGGATAGCACGGAGGGCTGCACTGCCAGAAACTCCACCCGGATTGTCCCGCCACGGCCTGGCGTGCAGAAGCTGGCCAGCTTCAGCTGCCTGAGCGTGGCCAAGCATCACCTTACTCCTGAGCACCCAAAGCAGTGGCTGCATGTCTGATACCGTTGTCTGCTTCATCCGGCTAAACTGGACCAGTCTGATCTGTCATCCAAGACCCAAACGCTGTTGGATCAACGATGAATACTGCCTGCACGTGCCAGTTTTGCCTTACGCTGCTGTGCCATCCTGGCTGGAATGACTCCTGGTCACTGCACAGAGATGGGGGTTGCAGCTGAGCTGTAATTCAAGCTGTCATCTTCCCTCTGCATTGTCCTCACGGCAGTTTCACCCTATTTTGCAGCTGGCCGGCACGCTGTAAGTTTAAAGTATCACTTAACTCGCACTATAGATTTTTGGCGTGTGGATGGGGAGGAAGTAGGGAGCCAGTAAAAGCTCTGCCTGCAGCCGACAGTCTCCAGTGGAGATGAGCTGATGAAGGGCAGGGGCCACCTGGGACTTGGTGTGATCAAATCAAAATGTTTCTCTGGACAGCAGAGGAGCGATTCAGCAGAAGTCTTTTATTATTGTTGCTTTCTTAGCATTTTTCATCTGCCAAGAAATAGCCTCTTCCTTGGCAGTGCTTCTGGAGTTATATTTGTGTGCTGCTGAGCACTCTCTTTCAACCGAGAAGTTCTGTTGATTCTTCTTAAGCTTCCTGTAGATTGTACCTGTAATGTAATTAACGTGCATAACTTGTTCTCAAAGGAAAAAAAATGCCATCACAGAGCGTACCCTTAGTCATCTCAACTGCTCTGTTACCTGGTGAAAATTAAGCAGCCAAAACCTGCTACTTAATTCCCTTTCAGCAGGTAGAGCTGACCCAATGCAAGAATTGCACAGCCAAGGAAAACTGAAGGGGAAACAATTTCTCTTGGGTATTAACCAGCAGAACAGAGGTGGCCATCACAGATGTGGTCTGGCTTTGCACTGACTGGCAAAACTCACACGGTGCAGCGACCTGCAGCGTAGCAGGAGGCCACGTCTTTCTTGCGAGATCCATCCCGCAGGAGCCATGTTCCCAGCTGCGAAGGCTGCCAATAGCGCCTGGCTGGTTGAACAGCGTGGAGACGAGGCGCGGAGCAACGTACGCCTTCAAACTGTGAAGCTGAGCTTGGAGGCAGAAAAGCAGTCCGGGGAGCTGGTTCACGATGTGGCTGTGTTTTTAATTACAGGAGAGCTTTCTGGGCAAATCCCATTGCCTTCAGTAGGCTGCTGTAACCCCTCACTTAACCCTCAAGAAGTTAAAAAAACTGCAGCACCGCAGCTTCTCACGCCTTTTAGCAAAAACACAGGCTCCGCTGAGTGCACAGAGAAACCCAGAAAGCAAAGTGGGAATAATTATGTGAAATGAAACCTTTTGATATTTTCTTCCACCCTTGTCCTTGTATCACAGGTGTGTGGGAAAAGGTAGATAATTAAGCTAGAACTTAAGCTAGAACTTTTTGGGGTGGTTTAAAATAACTCTTCTAAAATTACGTACTGTTTTGATCCTTGTCTTTTATGTGCCAACTGCCGTCGTCACTGGAACGAGAGATTGCTGCAAAGGGTATATTGATATAAAATCCAATGGTAATGTGGGGATTTGAGTGCAGGCATTTCCCTTGAGCCCTAGAAATGTGAATTCAGTCTCCTGAAACTTGCCAAAAAAAAAAAAAGGCAATTTATTGGTGTTGTGCTTTATTCTTTTATCTTTGTCAAGAATTGAAACAATTTCAATTTCACTTGACTGTAGTTTACTCACTACAGCTAAAAAGCTGCCTGTGAATGGGTGTTTCTGAGTAAATCTCCTAGATTTTGAAAGTCTTCCTGCAGCTTAGCCTTTCCAGCTAGGGCTGATTCTCCTCCCAGTCTTTTTATTTTTAGGAATACAAATGTGAACATCTTCTTGGTACCCTCTCTGAAACTGCTTCTTTCTTTGTGTATGTGAAGAGTTGTTTAATAGTCAAGCCATGATATCAGGAAACCAGCTTGTACAACTCGAGGAAAATGAAATGCCACCCTGTTTTAATAACACAACAATCATGAAGATTGTTTTTCTGCAACTGAAGTAAAAATCAAATCGTTTGGATTTTTACCAGCAGCAAGAACAAATATGTTCTTCCTTCTGTCCTTCCCAAGTCTGTTTTTCTTCTGTTCCTTTTCCTGTACCTTTTTTTGTAGATTCGGATACTAACAAGCTACTCAAAACACAGCAGGGATTCAATACATTCTGCACATCCTGAGAAGAGGCATAAAATATGCTGGGTTTCTGGAGTGAAGCTGGAGTCTTGAATCTGCGTGGAAGCGATGCTTTACTTGCAGACTCATTGGACATGAGAGTAGCTCTGTCTACTCATGGCTTGTATACAACTGTTGCACCAATGTGTGCCGAGTGTCATTTCTTCCCATTAAAAGCTCGGCTTGCTCTGCAGTCATCAGGGAGAAGGTATTGAACCAACTTGTGATGTTCTCCCTTGCTTTTATTTCCAAGTACCTCTTGCATTCCGAGAGTGTTTGAGCTGTGCCTCTTCCATGTCCAAGGGCAGGGGAAACACCTTGCTCTGCCTCTCCTCACTCTCGGCAGCAGCTCTGTACCCTTCTCGCCCGCTGACTGCCTTGAGCAGAAAGTCCTGCCGCAGCTACTCCTGCTGGGCAGCGACGCTGGAGCATTTAGCATTTGCTAGAAGGGAGATGATTCATTGCCCATCCAAAGCAGGAAGAAGATGTGAAAAGCTGGCAGCGGAGAGCCAAGTGTCTGGCAGCAGTTGGAGCAAACAGAGCGGGGAGGATGTTCGGAGGGAGCATGAATAAGAGGAGCTCATAATAACTCTGTAAAAGGGCTGCTGAGATACCATCTGGAATAGGGTGAGCAGTTACGGACGAGATATCTAGAGTAAATGGGGCTGGGAGCAGAGAAAGCCAACCCAACGTCTGGTCAAGGTTTGAGGAGGTGGCTTATCTCGTGGCTACTGTGGCAGCCCTCTCTGCTGCTTTCCTTGCTGGCCTTTGGGCAAGGGCGAGGAACAGCTGGGACTGGTTCTTGCTAAGCGATGCTCTGCTGAGTGTCCCTTCTCCCAGAGGAGCCAAAGCCAATGGTGACCCAGCTGCCTCCCAGGCAGCATCGCCGGGAAGCAGGCAGGAGACAGTGGGATGCTGCCAGATGCTCTGGACAGGCCCAGTTGCTCTTCACCCTGTTCAGATGAGTGAGAAAGAACTAAAGGCAAATCGTGGGCTCTCCAACCACAGTATCAAAGCCCAGGAGAGCAAGGAAGTTATTCAGGAGCTTTACAGTCGTAAGCCAGGCTGAAAACACTCGTGATTCCCAAGCAGGTTGGTCATCTCCACGATCTCGATCAGAGCGGTGGGAAGGGAGCGACCACAGTGCCCACCATTCTCAGACTGGAGTCACCGCTGAGTCACAGCGGTGCTCTAACCCCACTTCTGTATGTTGATGGGATTTTTGTGTGTGTTGGATCAACTTACTATTTTTAGGTTGTTTCCCTAATCTGATGCCAGTTCAAGGTTTGTGACGCCTTGGAGAGGCTGGCAAGATTGTGGTGGACCCTGTGCCATCACCGCTTTTCCACCCGCAAGGCAGCTGCAAGTGAGTTGGTGCTAGAGTCAGAAATTGGATTTTCTGCTCATTTTCCTTTGCATCTCAACTGCTGGGTGTTTCCTTATAGCAAACAAGAGAAATATTCTCCATCATTCTCCAAAATCTCTGTCCTTCCGCAAACTCCTCCAGTTAAGGCTGAAGGTGAAGGGCTGTATTGAAAGGCTTTTGCAGTCCTACTTTGAAATAAGACATCTCTGAAACGTATGCAATCAAATATTTGAAAGACCTTTAGGATAACTTTATTCCAAGTAACAAGCCTATCTTAACTTTTCTCCCCTCTTTCTATTTTTGAAGCAGATTATTCAGAAACCCGAAGGTCAGAACGAGCCTTTTTAATTCCAGCTCATAGACGTAACCTGTTAACCACCGTACTCAGGTAGATTTAAACCTGCTATCATGGGGTGTGTTTTAAGAGGTTGAAAGATGAGATCTTGGCCCAGTCAATGCTGATAGCAAAGCTTCTGTTTCAGCCAGGATTTTATTCTGATTTGAAAATTAAGAGAAGGGTAGATCCTCATTAGTGTAATCAGCTTAAATGGGTTGACTACTCTAAAGCAATTTGTTTAATTTGTTTGGAACATGTTTAATTTTAGCTATAGATATTCAGCTCTCACACAGTTGCTATTTATGCTGTTTATCGTGTAATCTTGTGTTCTGTGATTTGTAAAAATAAACTTTTTGCTCTGAAGGAGAATTTTTTTACAATCTCCGTCCCATTCATCAGTGCTGCTTTAAAATCGCACAGAACATTTTGTGCACTAATGCTGCTGCCGTGTCTCTGCATCTGTTTCTATGAAGAATAGTTCTTGCTGCCTATGTAGACTGTGTTTTTGCATCCAGCATCAGCCGTTTGTTTGATGTTGGATTGCTCCCCCCTCCCTCTGTCTTTGGGTATCTAATTTGGGATTCCTCAGGAGTGTCTCCCCTCTGCAGCAGAGCTCAGCTTTGAAGCCTGCATGAAGAGAGGTTATGAATTTCTTCTGCAATTCTTGAAATTGAAGATGTCAGCTTCTCTTTATTTGGCCATGCCACATCTAAGGGCAGTGGAAACCAATTTCCCATGGGAGCAAAAAAAATTGGTGATTCAGAAGCTACCAGTGTTGTTCACTCTCCACAAGTTGCGGTTGTCTCCTGGCAATTTGATGTATGGGGACACGGCTTTTGTGCTTCCACTGATGTAGGTGCCACGTGTAGCTTCCTGCACTTGCTACCTCGTCTCTTCGTGGGTGCTCACTGTTGCACGAGGTTTATTTATTCATAGCCTCTCATGATGCTTATATACAGAGCATCAGTACGTATTCTCTGCAGCAGCAGATGGTTTCCGCTTTCCGCGCCTTCCACGTGGGGCAGATGCTGCAAAATCAGATTTCCCTTGGGCATAACCTTTGATTGGCATCTCTCTGCCAGCTGCCATTTCATAACCAGTCCTGGAAATGGCTTTGGACTGTCTGTATGACTTGTACATCTGATGCCTGGACTAACGTGGCTTGTTGGATGTCTGACAAGTTATTAGGGCCATTAGTCATGCTGTAAAGCATGTGGCGGCAAGACAGCACTACTTGAATCAGCCAGGATGCTTGATCTTGCAATGGAAATTTGCTGAAAGGTGTAGTTCCCCTGGTGTTAATCCAGCTCGAATGAAGCTCTCTCAAAGAGCAGTGGTCCTGCTGTTGGTTACTGTTCCCATTCTTGTGTTCAAGCTCAAGCAAACACCAAGCTTCTTTTGGGCTGATCCGACTCATTGCTCAGCCACGTGAGCACGGGGAGGTGGTGGGACGGCTGAGGGTGGAGTGAGGATGGGACGGTCCCTTTTGGTGGCAGCCTGCAGGAGCAGTGAAGAGTTTTAACATGTCGGGAAACCCAAGGCCGGAGTCGTGCAGCTGCTCCGGAGCGCGGTGGAAGCAAAGTCTGAGTTTTAGGCTTTGATGTCTGCATTTGCGCTCGTTCCAGCCACGATGCTTTAATCTCTGAAATGCTATGCTAGGTTTTCGCTGTGCTCAGCTTGAATTTTTTCCAAGACATAGCACTGCTGAAATAGCAGAATTTGCCTGTGGATTCCAGTGCAGTGATCAGTCTGTGTTTATTGGGGTGATAAACTTTCCACAAGAGCAGGGGTGGAGCGGGGCCTTTTACAAGCCAAATCACTCAGCAGCAAGACCTGTTAAGCAAATTTAGACAATTTCTGCTTGCAGCAGCCTCCACTGTAACGGGCTGCTTTTTCTTCAAAGGAGAACCTGCACGTGTCATGCTCGGATTTTCTTCCCTTAATGTGGTGTTATTCTTTAATGCCAGGGAGAAATGCCTTGCTTAGATGTGATTTCATACATTAATTGCGTTAAACTGATCGTGGTTTGGATTTTGAGTGTTGAGTTGTGCCTTTGAATCCTCAAGATGAGACTTCTGCTCTGCCTGTGGCTTTTCAGCCTGCACTCTTTGAATCCGGAACTGCTCATCTAGGACAGACTGCTTCACAGCACCGTGGCTTGCTTTGACCTTTTCAGTCCTGTGCCGACACAACTGCTCGCCATTAAAAACCTCAAGTTCGACTGCCCGGACAAAAGATATTTTTTTCCTCAATCTCTTTTGTTGGCAACGTCCTTCTTAAGTATTTACAGATCTGCTGGTGATATTTGTGGAGTTTCTGTGGTTCGCCATGGCAATGGACTCGGTGGCACCAGGACACGTTGCTTGTTGCTGAAATAGAGCCAAGCTACATCATGAATTATGCAGATGGACTGTGATTAAATAAAATTTTATGCAGATTTTCTTAGGCTGCCCCTTTTTACTGTTCATAAGAAGAATGGGTCCAGAGATGCCCATATCAAGTTTGCAGAGAACCACCCTGAAATCATCTAGCCTCATCTGCCTGCTTGGATCCTGCAGGCAACAGCACCTTTTAATATTTACATCAAGCTTACAACTTCTCTTTCGAGCTTTGCCCCTTCCTAAAAAGATGCTAAATGTCGACTTGTATTTGAGTGAGCTTGAGGGTGCGTTACACGGTGTCCCTTGTGACTTTATTTCAGTAATGAGCATGGAGCTGAGGAGCTCTGGCTTGGGCTGGGAGGCTCCGCAGGGCTTGTCAGCAATGCTCCTGTGCGTCCAGGATACATGAGTGATGCAGCCTGGGTCTGAAAATTGGATATATATATATTACAGCATTTTTATTCTAGCAAAGCCAGTAGGTAAGTTCTTGACTGCAGAGCTGGCAGCATTGCTGCTGAAAACCCTCAGAGAAAAATCGAACCCTAAAAATATGCCTGAAACTAATAATGTCTTCTGTAGGCTGGCACTTAGGATGCTTTTTTTTTAATGTTCTTCACTATGGCTTCACCTTGTAGGAGCTCCTACCAAGAGCAGAGCCTTCCTGAGGTTTAAAGCTGAGAAGGGTACTCCAAGCTCTTGGCTTGTAAGGCTTTGAGTGGGTAAAACTAACTGAAGGAGCTGGGACCCCAGAGAGCACTAAATAGTTGGCGTTGCTTCCTTCCCGACATGAAATCCCCATCTTTGAGTCTTGTTGCAATTTATCTTCCTGGTTCTTATGCCCAGTAGGAATTTAATTTTAATTGCAATGCGCTCTCTTTACCGAGTAAGGCTGTACGTGTACTCCTTTCCCCTTGCTCTGGGAACGGGATTCTTTGCCTTCCTTAAGAGCCTTTCTGCAATTTTATTCTCCCGTATACCTTAATTAGCACACTCCTAATGCGAGTGGTTTCCTTCCTGATTTGCACTTTTCAAGAGTGTTATCCTGATGTTGAAATTGTGGTAGAAGTACTCGCTGTGTATATATCTTGAATTTAGAATGGTTTCAGTTTTAAACTTTTCATAGAATATTCTGTTATTCTCTACTATTATTCTCTATTCCTCTTCTATTATTCTCTAAAAAGTAGAGATGATGATCTTGGTATTAGATGTAATTACGCAGGTAAGTCCTCGTCAGATTTTACTGAAAACTCAACAGCTCACCATAAGTTACTTGAAGAGCTATTGCAATTATTCAAGCCTTCAGCACTAAGCTGATGGCATTAAATTATCATTTCTGTTGATTTGGGGATATTTGAAAAGGTTTTGGAGCTGCATGGATCCCATCCCATCATTGTTTGGCTGTCTGAATTGCTTCTGCATCAAACCATTCTGTTTTCTTAGCGGACTTAATTGCTGTTAATGCTTCCTAAAACATGAAGCTCTGTTAGGAGCAGTAGCCTCCCAAGACCAGGCTGGGTAGATGTTTTACATAGGACGTAAAACTCTAGTTAGACTGGGAATTTCTGCAATACTCTAATATCTCATTAATGCATCCTGATGACTGATACCTAACATTATTCCCCAAGCATGCGAGTTAATGAGATTAAAACCATCCTACAGTAATCTTTTGTCAAGCTGCATTTTGTTCTTTTTGAGTAATACATGGGAGCATAAGTTCTGTAATACTTAAGCATTAGTAAGCTCAGTGCCGCATTTATTGTATTGTTGGCAAGTTGACGAGTGCCGCGGGGCAGATCAACAAGGCTTTCCTAAATCTGTAGGAAGACATAAAGTTATTATGTTGCTGACACACTCCAGCCTTAGTGTTGCCCTGTTCTATTGCCTGGACCTGTGCTGGGCACACCACAAAGCAGATACAAAACCGTGCAGTTACACAAGCAATTTAATTCCGGTGACTGTTAATTAGTGAAGCTTTTTGCTATTTTTAATATTGATCTTGTACGTAAATATAGACGTGTGTATGCATTTACTTAAAAAGTGCTGTAGAATTTATAATCACTATGCTGTCAGGTCCCATGCTATATAATTTACGGACCTCTGTGCAACTTCGTGAAAAAAGGCTGTGTACATAGTAGCGCTGCCTTGCTGAGCCTTTACACTGAATAGCAGGATGTCGTATCTTTGTGTATTCAAGGAAAGATGTTGTTTTGACATAGGACAAAATACCACATTTCAAAACAAAAACCCTTCCGTTGTGTTTTGGAACTGCTTAGGAGATGTAGACTGGAAATATATTTTTAAAAAGAAGTGTTACGCAGCTTGATACTGATGCCGGGACGCCAAGTGCCTGTGCTAGATGCTAATCAGAAAAATTTGCAGTTAGCCCTGCACTGAATTCCTCCCTGTATGGGCTGATCTGATTTTTCTTTTTGACTAAAAGGTAATTCAGGGAGCGGTGTGCAGCTCAGTGAGTGTTCAGGCACCAAGGGTGGTTTTTCCCTTTTCTTCTGGTGCCTTTCAGAAAGCTAATCCACATAAAAAGCCACCGTCAGCTGAGTATAAATATTGCGTACTCTTGCTGAGAAATCTGTTGCTGAGCTGTTAGGTGGGAAGGGTAGGCTCTGGCTCCTACCAGTTGGGTGTCGAGAGTTTTGTGTGCGACTACAGCAAAATGGTTTGCACATATGCTTAATGACTGCGATTGCTTATTTTCACGTGGTGATGGGTCAAAATTTAAATCTTTGCTCTTTTTTAAAGGAAAACTTTTTTTTTTCTCTTTCTCATGAGTATAATAAGAGTAAATTTTATGTAAGGTTGTGCTGAAAAATGACGGCTGTGTATTGTCTTGGTTGGAAAAGCAGCCCTTTTTTGGACATGCCTCATTTTCTGCAAGGGCTATCATCTTCCCAACTGCTCAGACAAGTGCCAGCCCACGTTTGGGGTTGTACTCTGCCTGGTGTTTAGTGCAACGTTGGGAACTCCGTGTCTTGTTCCATAAGTCCAAGTGTTTAAGCTGCCAAAGCTAGATGCTTTCATGTGGTCGTGTTATTGCTTTGAAATCCATTTGTCTATTCAAGGGTGTAGCTGAGCAAAGCCTGCACTGATTTGGCCTTCGGTTCATTCTCAGTGCATGCTGAAACTTATTTGCTTGCTGGGCAAGATCAAACAGAAAGGACACTCGAGGTAAAAACAAAGGCTCTGCCCAGCGAAAGTTTTACACGCAGGAGGAAGGGTATTAACGTTGTCCCGTTGACTGATTTCAATTCTTTTCGTATTCTTCCAGCTGAAGGGCTTCCCCAGGTGTATTACTTCGGACCATGTGGAAAGTACAACGCCATGGTACTAGAGCTGCTTGGTCCTAGCTTGGAAGATTTATTTGACCTCTGTGATAGGACGTTCACTTTGAAGACGGTATTAATGATAGCCATCCAGCTGGTGAGTAACTGCGGGCAGGGCTCTGCCCGGCAGCCTCCACGATGCCGACTCGTGTTTATGTCAGTCCTGGGTTAGCCGAAGGATGGGGTTGGTACAGTGCAAGGTTCAGAGGTGTCTGTTGGTTGGAGAGAGAATCTACTTCCATCGTAGAACCACACAATGGCTTGAGTTGGAAGGGACCTTCAAAGATCTAGTCCAAGCCCCCTGCCACGGGCAGGGACATCTTTCACTACATCAGGTTGTTCAAAGCCCCGTCCAACCTGGCCTTGAACGCTTGCAGTCCTGGGGCATCCATAACTTCTCTGGGCAACCTGTTGCAGTGCCTCACCGCCCCCACAGTGAAGAATTTCTTCCTTATGTCCAACCTAAACCTACCCTCTTGCAGTTTAAAAACATTGCCCCTTGTCCTGTCCCTACAGGCCTCAATAAAAAGTCTCTCTCCATCTTTCCTATAAAAGAAAGCTGCTCAGGTTTGAGAAAAACCCTTGCTTATGAAGGGAAGGACAAATTATGCTTATGAGCAAACTTGCTCCTTGTGTAGTAAAACCAGTGAAGCTGGATTCCTATGGACTCGCATCCTGTGTCCCCTACACGCCCCTGCCCCGGTATCTACCCCAGCTCCCTCCCTCTGGACATCCCCGAGAATATCTTTCTTACCTGCTCCCTGGGACACAGGGAGCAGAGCACCCTCCCACACTCCTACTAGTTTTACTGGTTTGGTGCTACCAGGCTGCTCATAGGCTGAAACCTCTTAGAGCGATGGGAGCTGAGCTCTCCTTAGTCAAAATACCAGTGTT
Organism: Sagittarius serpentarius; assembly: GCA_034782735.1. NCBI lineage: Eukaryota > Metazoa > Chordata > Aves > Accipitriformes > Sagittariidae > Sagittarius > Sagittarius serpentarius. Next base: position 663,014 of record JAVKLA010000002.1, read on the forward strand.
CCAGGTCTCTGCCTTGGTCAGGTTTGGTCAAAATTGGCCAGTGGGTTTAAATGACTAACAGCTGGAAAATAATAGATCTATGGGCAGCATCACAGAGCCCTTAACTTGCCTGAAAAGGAAAGGAAACCAAGCTGAAAGCAGTAGCTTGGATTTCTGTTTGCATTAGAAGTGGACAACGTGAAAACTGAACATACTAAACGTGGTGAGTGAACTTCCACAAGTCGGTAGGGCCAATCAGTTATCATTTTAGTTTGGCTTTCTGGTTTTCAACTTCTGCTCTGCAGATACCCAAGTGGCACAGCAGAGGTGGGACTGTATATTCACGTTAACAGATCTGTGGATAGAAGTGTTGAAGATGGTAAGGGAGTTGAGGAACATAATCCTTTCTAAATAAACTGAAGTTTGCCACAGCAGAATCTCAAATGGAAAACTGACGTCACAGATGCAGAAGTTTGAACAGCGTCTGCCTGTTATTGGGTTCATGAAGTTGTCCTCCGGCAGCTGAATGGTCTAGTTTTGTTGGTTTTGCACGTTCCTTCATCAGTGGAAAACCGATTTATAGTATTGTTTTTTATTAAATCGAGTCACAACAGATGGCAAAACCTTGGATATAGCTTGTATGACCTTTTGGTTGTAAAGATGTAAAGTGTAAAGATGTAAATTTATTCCCACGTGACTGCTGGGGAAATCAAGATTGTCACAGCATGTCCGTCTGCCTTTTGCCAAGCCCTAGGGTTGCAGATTAGCTCTGTACTTGGACGGTCTTCACTGGCATCATCTGCTGATCTTGTGACCTCAGCCGGCCTGCCAGTTCATCTAGACACTGGTACCAGTTAGAAAAACAGATGCTTAGGGTGATGCAGGGGGACACGAAAAGCAGTTGCAAATGGAGGAGTTGATGTTCTCCAAAAGGAGCAGGCAGTGGTGCTCCTTTTTCCAAGGGGAGATGTCTTAGGACCTTTCCTATCTTCTCAGGAAGATGACATGAGTTACCAGCTTGGAGCATATGCGTTTAAGGAGACAGATTTAGCATCTCCAGGTGTGCCCCATCTCCTTCCCTGGGAGAAGGGCTCACCCAGCCCTCGGAGACATGAAAACCCTTCACTCCAGCCACAAGACCTTTGGGGAAAATTGTCTTGGATTTATCTTAGTTCCTACACTAAATCATTGCAGTCACTGTTTCACACTCCAGCATGGGAGACACATCAGAGAAGGAAAGTTGGACTGTCAAATTCAGTGGGTTCACCTCCATAAATTATGTTTTGCTCTTGCTTTTGACCAGCCAAGCCTGCTTAAGCTGCTGTAATTCTGACCACAGGCGTGAGGAGACCTAAGACTTCACTGCCAGAGTCCAGTGCATTGCATGAGCAGTGTTTCTCTCCTCTGATGCTTGACACGCCTGTTAATGAAGCCTGATAGCCAGGAAGACTTCCAAAAATGTGAATGGCCTGGTACGACCCAGACAGCAGAGAGGGGCACCCTGCCCAGATGTAGGGAGTGAGGGGCAACTCAGCACGTTGCAGAAAACTGCTACTCTGGTTCAGTTCTCACCAAAATGTCAACAAATTATATTTTTTTTAAGCCCAGGAAGACCACCCAAAGGTAAAGCAGTACTACTTGTCTGGGAGGCCTCTCTGCAGCATGGAGCTCGGGGAACTCCCAAGAGATGAACCCGATGCTGGGAGTCACCTTTGTGTTGCTTCTTCTGCCTTGGGCTTGATCCTCTCTGGAGGCAGAGGAAGGAAACATCTGCCATGGATGTCTTTGCACTTGTTGGAGCACCAACGCTGGCAGCTGGGGTGCCCTGAGCTAGTGGGATGTTAAGTGTCCACCCTTTGTCCTCTAGATCTTTCTCCCCTCCCTTGCATGTAATGATCCCCGTGACTTTAGGAGCATCCAGTCCCTTCTCTGCTGTTTGCACGGTTCCTTGCCGTTGCCTGCTGCCGGCTCAGCCCCACAGCAGCCAGCTGCTGCTTTCAAGGTCCCATTTAGCTTCCTTCTCGCCCGTCTCCCTCCTTAAGCCTGACCACTGCCGCAGCACGTCTCCGACACATCTACGTGTGTGCTGCGTGCTAAAACTAGGCAGGAGCTTTGGATGTGGTGTGGTGGCACTTGATCTCCTTTTTTTGTGCCCAGTGGTCAATTTTTAACCAGAGGCATCCCTGAAAGATGTTTTTTAATAGGCATACGTGTTTGGCTGGTCTTAACTTAGCTTGACAGGTAGCAGCATCTCAGGACTGGCAGGGATCCCTTAACTCTACAGATGTTAGAAGAGAGAGAAGCCCTCTAGGAGAAACAAATACATCACCATTGTTTTAAAGAGTGTCGCTTGTGATTGTGGGAGAATTTAAATGTGGTTTTACACCAAGAAGACTCTCCTGGCTGAGGGAGATAGAGACCGGATGATAATGAGTCTTCAGGAAGGAGACCCTGTTTTGGAATCTTTTCAGATGAGATGATGCAGTAGGAAGGTCTGCCTCGGCAGGGGGATGAGCCACGCAGCCCTCAGGTTTGTCGCTAGGCTTGCATGTTCTTCTGGTAAGCATGCGTTGTGTTCGGAGCTGTGGCAGCAGCTTATCAAACACAGCTTGAGTCAAATCAGAAACGCTCTTGGTCTAACGCACTGTTTCATACCTCTCGGTGAAAACCTGCACTGAAGGAGCCCTCTGTTTTCCTTCCCCAGTGGAAGTTTTCCAGCTCTGTTACTGCTGTGAACTTGTGCATTTCCGAAGCTTCACATTGCTCTGCTAAGAGCATCAAAGTGGAACTGCTTCCTCCATCCTCTGCGTGCAGCTGAATAGATCAGGTGCTTGACGTTCCCGAACAAAGCAAAGCTTGGCAATTAAAATCCTGTTCACTGGCGTCAGTCCCTAAAGCCCACAAATCGGAAGTCATCTTAGGACTTTGCAGAGCTGACTTGGTTTTTGGGCTGGGGGAGAATGGTTTTCTATTCTGACTTCCATTTTTCACTCTTGGCCACGTCCAACATGTGCGACGTTCACTGACAACTCAGTTTTGTCAAGAGTAAATGTTATTTTCACCCTTGCTTTCAGTGCTTCCTGTCAGAGACAAGGTCCATTGTGCCAGGCACAGTGTAAATACTTTTGGCTGCGATCTGGACCAAGTCGTGGTGAAAAGTTTTTTTGGCTGGTGACTCTCAAAATCATCTTGTGTAAGAGACACCAAAACAGCCTTTAAACAGGAGGAATTTTTTATCTCTGCTGATCTGATCTATATTCAAGCAGGTGATGTGTGGAAGAAAGGCTCAAATTTATCAGGAGGGTCTAGAGGTGGGATTGCCATCAAGATCAGATCCTTAAGAGTTACCTTTTTGGGGGAAGAGGGTTTATTACACTTGCTTCCTTGGCAGAGAAGGGAAAATAAAAGCATGGGTTTCTTTGGTATCTGGTTAAATGTCACAAATATCCTCTCATTTCTCAGCCACAGCACAGGGCTCCTGCTGTGTGCCAGGGGGTGCTCTCCCCTCCGAGGGTTTTCTCCAACGTCTGAAATGGAGATTTGTGGCTCCAAAGATGAACTCAGCTGGCCGTGGCCATGGAAATTCTTTAATTTGCAAGCAGAGTCTCCCATCCGCCCCTAGTGTTCCTGTGCCCTATGATAAAATGCCATAGTCTGTTCTTATTACTGTTAAAATAACAGAGCAGATGTTAACACAGCTTCACAGTCGCTGTTTTTCCAGCGCAAAAGCAATTCCAGCGGTTAGTCTCAGCTCTTTGCAGTGGTTTCTCTGTCCACAGAAGAATTAATGCGTGGACATTAAAGCTTGTAGTTCAAACACAAAGGAGTGGGCACCATGTCTCTGCATCCAGCACATTTCTGGGGTGGGAACTCCACTTCTCTTCTTCAGCTGCGCAGTGCGTTTGAGTCAGGCTGAGGTCGTGCTGCACCAAGCACTGCCTGCTTCTTCTTGGGCAGCGAGCCTGGAAGGGCGATGCAGCGCAGATAGTCACCAGCAGCCACAAGCAGGGTGAGTGTCTTGTCAGGGTGAATAAAGCACAGAGGCTACTCCGGGAAACATCTTTCTGACTTGGAGAGCGTCTTTCAGCCGCCGTTGGCTGTGTGCAGCTCTCCAGCAGCATGTCATGAAGCATCCAGGCAGGTGGATGTAAAGAAAAAGGAATATGAAAGAGCCAAAAGCATCTGTGTGTGTGGTGGAAGCAAAAAAGGCAGGTAAGTAAGTATCTCTGAGTGCTGCTGGAGCGTATCTGTTCATTTGACATCTCAACTGTCCAAATTGTTGTCCTGGCCAATGCAACTTGCTGTGAGTTTTTAAGGAACAAAAGACAGATGCTTTTTTCAGGTTGTGTAACTGCTGTTGGCCATTTCAACAACTGAGCTTCTCTTGTAGCCGGGACAAATCAAATGAGCCAGTCAGGCTTTGTTTGAAAGCTTGTTATGTATGGAGAGGTGAGGAAACACTTTGTTCCAGTTTTGAGGGTTGTATCTTAATTTGAATTGCCTCCCGACATATCTTTTTGTCTTCCAACCTGGTGCTGTGTCCTGTAGATAATTCAAAGCTTGAAGAATGGCTGAAGTGCAGAGCATCTGCTCTGTTCTGCATCGTCCTGTAATTGATTAGAAATAATGGCTGTTAGCAGTGAAACCCATTTTCTCAGCACGTTGAAATAAATCACTACTTAGAGGGGAGGGGAACGGCAACACATGCTGTTACCTTCTCTGAAGAGCCTTTGAGCAACTCCTTTTTTCTAAGACTGATTCACCTGCAGTCAGTTTTTTCCTGTCTACTGCCCTCCCTGTCCAGCACTTTTTATTTTATAAGGAGTGCTGCCCCCTCCTGCCTGTTACTTCTTTCTGAGTGGTGGAAATGCAGGAGGTTTTCCTTAAAAATAAGGTATCTGATAAACCCCTGGGAGCGGGATGGAGTGATCACACACACGTGGAGCTTTCCGCCAGGTGCGGATCCAAGATCCGTAAAGAGAGAGAGAGAGAGATCTGGGTTTGCCAGCTTGTCTGGATTCAGAGCAAGAAACCAAAAAGCAGTCAGGGTCTGTCAGCCCAGCGGTGCTCGTGGTCGAGGCAAGCGGGGTGGTTGGAAGGACTGCCGTGGGGTTACTGCTGCCTGGGCAGCTGCTCAGCTGGGGGAAAAGCTGGCTTGGTGATCCAGAGCTCCAGCCTGCCCCATGCGGGAGGTGCGGAGCTGTTCTGCCAGTATCGAGCCCGTGCAGAACCACTCAGGAACCAGTGACTCAGCTCCCTGGCGGGGTGACCAGCCGGTGGCTCTCACCTTAGATGTTCCCCACATCCGATAGCATCGTGCTGTGAGGTCCACTTGCAATGGTGCGGCAGTGACCTCTGCGGACTGACGCTCGTTAGTGCAAAATTTGGAGTTTGCGAGAGCTTTGCAATGGTTTCATAGTGTTGGAAGCCTGCGTGCAGACAGGTAGATTCAAATGGCCTTCCCAAAGAAGCATCTTGCTTAAAAAAGCCACCATGCCCTACGGCATGGAGGGCAGCTGTGGACCACGACAGCCACAAATGGGAATTCGTATGTTTTCATTTAAAACCTGAAAAGGAAATTAAAAGGTAATAAATTAAATGAAATTGTGAGTTATTTCCAATTGGAATCATCTATTAAGTTAGGAAGTCAAAGGCGAACTGCTTGGCAACCTTCTCAGACTTCACCTGCAATATATTTAGTTTCAAAAGCAATATTAATGCTGAGCATCTGAATAAGGTGCGTTGTTAAGAGGGGAAATGGCCTTCCATCACCTTGGAAGTGGGGTTCCTGCCCTTTTACCTTCCCTTCTCTGTCATACTGCCAGAACAAAGTCAGTCAAAAGCTGAAAAATATTCCAGCTATTCCTAGTTGACAACCGATGGATGAGGTTAATTATTATTTTTAGTCAGCGTTGAGGATCGTAAGGCTTCCGCCTGCCCAAAAATCCCCCTCCATGAAAAATCTGGCATGTCTAAGACAACATATGGATCGAGGGAGGAAGGTGGTAAGACACAGAGCAACAAGGGAAGGCGGTGGGCAAGGGAAGAGCTCTTGGTAACTAGTTTAGTATGTTTAAAATCAATACAAAAAGGCTGCTGCAATTCCCCGTGGCATCCTTCCAAGAGCTGTCCCCCGGTGGTAACGTTTCAGAAACAGCCTTTGCAGTTTCTGTAGGAATAAAGTCAGGGAGTGCAGTACAGTAGCCAGAGAAAGGAGGGGATGACAAATTCCTCTTCCGACTCTGCATTGAAGGACACGACCCAGCTCTGATCTTAACTGCTGCCTTGGTTCAATCCATCTGTTGTTGTGTTTCTCATAGAGGAGCTGAAATCTGAGATAGCACTGAGCCAAGGCTCAGTGGTGGGCTAACAAAACCTTGTTGCCTCGTTAGCTGGGAGAGCGCGGTAGCTGGTCTGCTCGCGAATAACTTTTGCCTCATTGTTTTGCAGATATCTCGAATGGAGTACGTGCATTCGAAGAACCTCATCTACCGAGATGTCAAGCCAGAAAACTTCCTTATTGGCCGGCAAGGCAATAAGAAAGAGCACGTCATTCACATCATAGACTTTGGATTGGCGAAGGAGTACATTGACCCAGAAACCAAAAAACACATACCTTACAGGGAACACAAGAGCTTAACTGGAACAGCGAGATACATGTCCATCAACACTCATCTTGGCAAAGGTCTGTTGGTGGGAGCTTGCCGTGCCGAGTCCTGTAGGCCTCTGGTGGTGCCTTGGCTTAACGGCTCTCTCGTGCCCTTCGAGCTATTTGTAAACCTCTGGATACCATGATGCTGTTTACAGTTCTGAGGCTTTTGGGTTTTTTCCCCTTCTGAAGAAACGAGACAGCTGAAATGTTGGAAGCCTCGTAATTATAGTTTTTATTAGGAACTAAATAACTGGTAGCAACCCTGCACTGATAAAAGGCGAGTAGGCGGGTAGTAATTGCTGCACTAAATGATGACCAAATAGATTTTTGTAGCACAGCTCTGTACCGGTACCTTCCAGTTTCAGGTGTTAGACTTGGATGTTCCCTGACCTAATAATTGGTTGGAGAAAATTAATGATTTAACTGATTTTAAACCTGGCTTTCATCTCCTCTCCTCACTGCCTTCTTTCATACCAGAAGATTACATTTCTGTGGCTGAAAGGCAAAAAACCTTATTAAATGTTTATATTCACTTAAACTCATAAGAGCAGCAAGATAATGGAATAATCTTTGAGTAGCCTCCCAGCTGTCAGATCAAGGCATTGCTGGCTTTCACATCTCTTGGAGAGTTCACTCTCTTTGGGGAGTAAGGAGAGAGGAGCCCAACCTCTAATTTTGGAAAACCCAGTGAAGAGTCGGGAAGGGATGGAGAAATGAGAAGCTGCAGTGGGAGCAGGCTCGGGAGCTGCTGGTGCCAGGGATGCGCTCAGTGGGTGGATGTGGAAAGAAGATCTGCTTGTGTTTGAAGTACACCACATGCCTTCTTTAGGACCCTTTTCCCTGCAGGTTTTGCAGCTCACACTGCAGCTCCTGTGGGAGAAGAGGTGGTTCTGGGCGGGTGTATTTGAGGAGGGAAAGGTTGGCTACCAGCTGTGCAGGGGCCTGTTTCTGCCCAGAAGGGTTTTGTGGGGCTGATGCTTTGCTGGTGAGGCCAGCCCAGGTGGAGTCAGTCCCTTCATATTTCAGGACCGAGCAAAGTGAAAGAGTCTGATTGCAATTTTTCTGAAAGATAAGTGCACTCAGCCGTCTTCCCGAGAAGTTCATCTGCATCATTGCACTAAATTACCCAGGACATCCTATTTTTTTCCCCTTTTTACAGCTATATCAAGGTAACCTGCAGGAACTGTCGTCATCGTTCCCTTCTGCTGACTGTTCTCACCCCCAGCATCTTTTGAGGGTTAAATTTGCTGCTGCTTTTGAAGGGGAGTCATGCTGGGCAAAGCGCTGCCTTTTTCTCCTCTTGCAGATGATGCAGCAACAGGGACAGCTAACGCTCAGTGTGTCATGGCGTGTGGGTTGCATGACTAGATCTGCTCCGGATTGCGGCTATGGAGCATGTTATTTGCTTGCAGGTAGAGTTTCGGAGGAGAGGAGGTATCTCCTCCATCAAATCAATCTGCAAGCTCAGTGAACCCAAGTCTGCACAACACAGCCCAGCCCAGCGGCAGTCCCGTGCTGTTGCACTCCAGATTTGTTGTTCTGTCTTGTATCCTCTCTTGGGTTTTTGGATACATTTTGGTACATTATTTTAAGGATTCTTTTTCCCTTTGACTTGAGGCCCCTTCCCCCCCCGCCCCCTTCATAATCATAACATCTGCGTGGCAACAGCAGCAAGTGTTTCACAAGGAAAAGCACTACTAGGAGGAGCTATGTTTGATCTGCTCTGATGTGATGAGCTGCAGAAGCAATTGGGAAACGGCACTCTGCAACATGGTAGTCCCCTGCAGCTGGTTGCAAGCATCCCCTGCCTGTTCCTGTGTACTTCTGAGGAAATAACATAATCCAGCACCCCACTGCAGGTGTACCATCGGCACTGGCAGTCCAGAGAAGAACTGGGGAACTGCTTTATTCCTCTGCGATTAATACTTCCACCTCTTATCCATTCTGCCTAAGGCTGGGCAGTATGTCTTATAGCTCCTGTGTTAGCTCATGCCTTCTAGCTGATCTTTTCTTTACATATTTTATGGGTTTTTGTAACAGGTTCTAGGTGTTTTCGCACGAGGTCTAAGCTACAGACAGCAAGTGAACTTCCCTGTGATAACTTTATCTCAGAAACAGGTGTGGCTGCTGCTCAGATCTCAGATCCATTTCTGCAGCTGCAGCAGTAATTTGTCATCTCTTCTGTTCTAGAGCAAAGTCGTCGAGACGACTTGGAAGCCCTCGGCCATATGTTTATGTATTTCCTCCGAGGCAGTCTGCCCTGGCAAGGATTGAAGGTAGGTTTGAGCTTTAGGTTTTGCCCTTTGAAACTTTGTCTGGTCTCTGCCCAAATGAGAATCTGATGGGAGAAACATTTGCAAAATCCAGCCAGAAATACCATCCTCTCCTTTGTGTCCTTGAAGTCTAACGACAAGGTGTTAGTTTTATCTACAGGAAAGATTTTAAGGTAAAAATATCTTACCTGTCACTTCAAGTTACCATTAGCTTAGCTGAATTGATACAAGCCTGGAGAGAAGATTCAGCAGAGGCAGATGAGCGGCTGGGACAGGGACGGCAATGACAGAGCTGTTGAGCTGTTGGAGCAGCTTTGCTGTAACGTGACGCTGTCCCGAGCTGGAGTGCGACTGGGACAGAGTGGTTGTTTATGAAATTCCAGTTACGGCACACAATCCCCCAGCTGCATCTGTGGAACATGTTTATAACGGGAGCAGTTTGATGGTTTTAGATGTGCAGATGGACTTCAGCTTGAAAAGCTGTTTTTTTGGCAGAAGTATTGAGCTTGGCTTCCCTCCAGAGACACTGGACACTCAGTGCTTAGAAGTTTATGAAATGTTATGTACAATGTGGAGGGCTGCAAGCAATCGAGTTACAGCAACTGCAGCTAACATCCGTCAGCTGAATTAACTAGTAGTAAGTCATTTGCTGGCTCTGAAGCTGTTGGTAGCTGCATCTTCACTTCTCCATCACTTTCCTGATGATTAAGCTACTGTGTTCAACTTTGGAATTGCAGTAAGTGAAGGGATCGAATTCGATCAGGTTAGGAGAAGGTTTATTAATGAAGACAATAACTCCTCTTAGACCTGTTTGTACTGTTGCAGCGAGCTGCTACGGTCAGTGGCAGTGGCTTGCATGATAGGCCTTCTGAAGCTGTTTCGTCACCATCTATCTAGAGTTAGTCTCAGCCTTATCAGACATGTGCCAGAAATGTTGGCAGCAACTCATAAAAGCAAAGAAAGGGGTTTTCAAGCATGAAAGTGATTGTGAAAGAAATCAGAATCTCTCTGACTTTAAGTTCACACCAGTGTAAGTGTGTGTTATTCTGTTACATATTTTGTTTCTGGCTTAGTTGAACTCATCTGCTTTAAATTAATCCTGTAAATTATCCTAAAATAATTCCAAGTTTAGACAAGTTCTACAAAATTTCCTCAGTTCAGTGCTGAACTTTATAAGAATTAGTTGACTCCTTCTTGAAGTCCTGCATTTCTTTAGCTCCAGAACAAACACAGACACTTCAGCTTGATCTAGAATATGGCATCTTTGCTCTTCTAGGTTTCCTCAGCTTACACTTTTGGTCTATACTGTCAGCGCTAACACCTTGAGAGAACATCTTACAATGCTAATTATGCTGCTGCCGAGTCTAACTGGCATATTTTGAAATGGAGGCAATAAAACCTGTTCTTAGGGTGCCAACTGGAGTGGAGTTCTCTGCTTCAGGGGGGATTTAGGTAGGAAATCTAACTGAAAATTGTTTCATTTTCTTGATGACCAGATGTTTAATCAGTGCTGTCTAAGTGATAGACAGTTTGGGGTTGAAAGGAGAGGCAGTATGGGAGTAGCATGGGATTTGGAAGAAGTGTGACTGATGTAAACTAGTTATCTATGTGGTGGCATTCTATTATACACAGTGAAACCCAAATTGCCATTGCAGTTTATCTACTTTTACGGTTGTTTACGAAGGCATCTTGGTTGCCAGTGGCTCTAAGCCTAGGACAGGATACTGATGTGCAGTCATAGTATACACAGCTTTGTTTTCTTGTCCCGTGAAAGCTTCCCGATGCAGTCCTCGGGACTGTGCTGGTAAGATATTAGCCTTGTAAGACACTAACAAGTGTCTTTCCTTTCAAGTACTGAAGATGTTTTGAACGTGTCCCTGGATATTCTTTGCCGATAGCATGTAAAATGTATAGTGAGAACTACCACAGGGTAAGACAGTATTCCTACTAGTGTAGTCTAGGATGCAGTTCAGTTACAAGTGACATCTTCCGATAGCACCCAGAATCGGTATTAAATGCCTTGTTTTTCTTCCCATACAGCATGTCGTTTATCACATGGTTGAACTCTTTCTCCACAACTGTTTTGTCTTTGTGCGCTACAGGCTGACACCTTAAAAGAGAGGTATCAGAAGATTGGGGACACAAAGAGAAACACTCCGGTTGAAGTTCTCTGTGAGAACTTTCCAGGTAAAGCCCTGATGGGACCATTTGAGGGCAGTTGGAGGTGGACGTACCTTGTTAAATATGACGGTTCTGAGCTCCTCTGGCAGAAAGTATTTGGATGATGTGTATCCATTATGTTGTTCCTTAAGCTGGCAAACAACTGGAGCTGCTGCTATAAATTAGCAGAGCCCGAAGGCTTGTGGCTGTGGCTTAAAATGAGCATATAATTCTTCTCATCAAGGAGGCTGGACAATTCTCAAATGCCTTGTGTTCCTGCTTCGTTTCTTGGCTTCCTGCCAAAAGAAGGCGTTATTTTCCCTCTCCCAAGTGACCATGTTGGATCTACTGAGTTAGTTCTTTTCCAAATTGAAGGTTTTACAGGTGTTAAAATTGTAGGTGGCCAGCTTAGAAGATAGGACCGATGGTCTGTCCTTGAATTCCACCTTCTGACAGCACTTTTAAGGAAAGTGTTACTAAAGATGTACTTCTAGCCAAGCCCAACACCTTTTCTCCAGTTAAACAAAAGTCCACCTTGGAGCCAGGAGAGCGGAGTACAAAGTTAAAGCCCTTCCCGGGTACCCTGTGGCCTCCACAGAGTGGGGGTTTTTTGAAATCCTGACACCAGGGAGAGCATCCAGGTCCCCACGATTAGACCCGTTCCTGTGGGAGCCGTTGTGTCACATGGCTTTTTCCCAGCATGAGGAGCAGCAAGCCTGGAAAGGGATTGTTGTTCACTCAAATCATGCTAATTCCCCGGACTTATTTGCATCCAAAATCCACCTAGTTCCGAGCAGAACAGTTTCAGGCTGGCTGTTCTCACCTTTTTCCTTGGTACTCCTTCCTCAGAGCTCAGTCACACCTGCAGGTCTGGGCTGAAGGGAGATGAGAGAACTTACTTCTATTCCTTGCTCACCTGAAACCTGTTGGTCCTCCACCTTTCAGAGATACTAGCAGGAAGAGGGATTACCTTTCTCCTCCTCCTTTTTCTCCTGCTTTACCCCCATGTGACATGCAAGCTGCAAGCCACAGACGGAGTTAAGTATCAACAAGCAATGTCGTTCCTATTTTTATTAGCTAAAGGCAAAAACCATGCTGGTGTGTCAGTCATACTGCGGTACACAGACTCGCGCCTCATACTGAGCTCTGCTCAAACGTCCTACCTTGGCTTAGGTGTGAGCCAAGGGAGAGCTGGGAAGGGGTAGGACGTGAGTTACCAGGGCTCAGTTCTCTGTGCGTGCAAAGTATGACCCAGATAATTAGCTTAACACCAAACACTGTTCTGTGTGTGCCAGGTAAACTAATGTTGCAGCATCCCCTTCCAAGTCTTGTTTTGAATATTCCAGGCTATGACTGATGTAATGACGTTGGGCAGCACAGTGCTCTGGGCAGCCAGACCCTAGTTTGTTGCTGGAGCTCAGGGGTGCCACGAGGTGCTCACCAACATCTCCTGCTTTCCTTCCCCAGATGAAATCGCTGTGGCTGTTTTAAATGTCTGTGTGAGCAGACATACACGTGAGCATCCTGTTGGCAGGTTCAGTGAGTTGGCATTTATTGTACAGTGTGTTTTAGTGTTTGTTTTTATACAAATGTATAGAATAAAACTAGCTGTGGAACTCTGATTTGAGGTGGAGCAGCAGCTCTCTGGAGCAGAGGTGGGACTTCTGTCTTTGCTTGAGAAGTGTTTGAATTGATTTGCATTGTGGACTATTACTAAAGCCCACTACTTTTATAGAAAAAGCCAGAGGCAGCACCGGCAGCCCAGACAGTTCTCTCACAACATGATGCTCAATGCTAAAACACAGACCTTGGTTTATAACAACTCATCCAGAAGCTTCAGAATAAAAGCAGACTATTATTAGACTCTGGGCAGGGCAGGAGAGCCCTGGAAAGCTGAGTGAGATTCATCTAGCAGTAAAAGACTGTTGAGTAGGTCACTGAGGGTGAAGACTTGTTGGATGTCGTCAGCTTCTGTCAATCCGCATGGCCCAGCTGAACTTAGCGGAGCCTGGACAACTCACGTCACTGGTGATCTGACCCTCAGCCCAACTTTAAGCACCAACTTTGAGCCTAGTGCCATGGGAAAGCCTCGTTGGAGTTAATTGAAAAGCATATTTCCAGTATGTGTGTTGGCGCTGAGAGGCTTTTAAGTGATGGAGCTCATGTGCGAGCAGAACTGACGCTGCTGCTTTTTTTCCCCTTTTCCAACAGAGGAGATGGCCACGTACCTCCGTTATGTTCGGCGATTAGACTTCTTTGAGAGACCAGACTATGATTATTTACGAACCATCTTCACAGAGTTGTTCGAAAAGAAGGGCTACACCTTTGACTATGCCTATGACTGGGTCGGCAGGCCAATTGTAAGTTGTCCCTGCAAAATGCAGTGCCTTGCCTTCCAGGTGCTGCTTCCCCACCACCTTGCTGTTTGTTCCTGATAATCCCCATTAATGCTGGTGAGCTTAGGATCAAATCTTTCACTTCTGTTCTCTAGCTAACATGGGCTGAACATGTCAGATGTCCTGACGTTGTGTTCAGGGGGTTCTTGCAGTGCCTTGAAGTTTCCCTAAGGGGCACAAGGCCCCTTCTCACCTCTTTGGGCTTGCCCTGGTGGGGCATTCCACTTGTGGCAATGAACATGACTAGACTAGCACAGGATTTGAGACCAGTGTCTAAAGACGTCCATCTTAAAGCAGAAGGGCATACTTGCTACCTCAGCACTGAATGGTGGAAGACCTCTCTAAAGGTCAAGTTCTCATCAAGACATATGGGAGAATTAGGCAGGGCTCTGATGAGTGCTCAGTGAATACTAACAGCAAACCAGTTCTGAGCAAAAAAGATCTTGGGGCTTACCCTACTCCAGAGGCTGAACCAGGTCTTTATAGCACATGGCAAGGAAATGTGGGAGTAACCAAACTCCATGGCACCAGATGGACCATAATCGTGATCTCATTGTGTCACTTCTATTGTCAAAAGCCATTCATAGTCAAGAAGTCCTTGGCCAAAAGATGTGTCATGGGGCAATCTGATAGAAAAGTCTGAAGCTCTTCTGCTGGCTACCTGTTGCTTGTGTTTTGTGTCATTCTGCTGATAGCCTTCTTGCTAATGGCCAGTCACCACACACCGGCAATGGCAAAGACATCTGTAAATTAATTGTCACTGGTGCCAAATCTGATGCCTTCAGTGTTAAACTTGGTACCGTTGCCGGTGATTTACCATCCCAACTGTACTTACCATTACCAATGTTTACTGTGCCCAAAGCAGTTCATCTTCATAAATCATTCCCTTTCTGAATCATGATTTTTCTCCTCATTTTTGTTTAATTACAAAAGCAATTGATAAAAAGCACCTTGTAAGACAAGCATGCTATTGCTGACAACTGCAGTGGTTGCTATGGAGATTTTGATGTTGTGAGCAGGGATTATGACTTCGGTGAGAATAGAGCAGATGAAGCTTTAATTTTAACACGTCCTGTTTCTATGCAAGTGTGATTTTTAAAAGTGGCAAGATGATGAGATGAGGAAAACAAGTCTATATTTTCAGTTGTAATAATCCTATGTGAGACACATTAGGTGCGATCTGACACTGATACAGATACCTAATTATATCTTTTTAATTAATTTTTATACAAGACGTTTGGTGCTGGTGTCCAGTGTCAAATCACATATCCATCAAATCACGGGGATTTTATAGCCCTGGCTGTAATTTTCCTTGGTTATTGTTAGTACCTTTGGGGCAGTATTTTGATGTTTTCCTGCTTCTACCTGATGGGAGCTAGCCTGTCAAGTTAGGTTTGTGCATGCATGTGTTGAGAGAGCGAGCAGCATCTTCAGCGTTGGCTTCATCCTAACGAATGCCTTGTTTTCCAGCCTACTCCGGTAGGATCTGTTCACGTAGATTCTGGGACGTCCGCAGTAACAAGAGACAGCCACATCCATAGGGATCGACCATCGCAGCAGGCCCTTCGCAATCAGGTGCGTTGCTCACAACTGCTTCAGCAGTGCCGCGTTGTTTGGCACCTCTCTGAATTCCTCTTGGACCGGAGAAGCAGAAGCCATATGCCATTAGAGGTGGCTGGGGCTGATTCTTGCCTTGGTTGTGGCAAGCACGATTCCTGCTTAATTTAGAGACTGTGATTTGAGCAGAATTTCATCAAAGCAACAGGTTGCTGAAATACTGTATCGGCCAGTGGAATTCCTTGGGATTGTGAACCGAGTGGAGCACGATTTGGAATGGGTCATTTTTCTGTAGTTTGTGGGTAAGCTGTTTAAGTCAACTATCCAGCCTGGTCAGACTACCTGACTTACGTGGCCAACAACGTTCTTTTGGGTGCTTTTACTCATAGCACATGGACCATGGTGTAGACCAACAGTTGTGGCCATGGCAGCCTGCCCCCAGGTGCCTTCTTCCCATGGACCGTGCGGCTGCAATAAGGATGTGCGTGTCCCACGTACGTGCAATATATCCTTCTCAGGGTGTCCACTTCACGGCGTGAGTGTTGCAGAGCACAAAAGACTGCCAGGGCAGGGTCCCTGGGGGAGGCTGGGCATATCACGGTCCAGATGAACTGCCAGTTTTTGAATTTGAATTTCCCCATTTTTTCCTTTCTAGTTGTAATATTTTGT
Source organism: Sagittarius serpentarius (assembly GCA_034782735.1). Lineage (NCBI taxonomy): Eukaryota > Metazoa > Chordata > Aves > Accipitriformes > Sagittariidae > Sagittarius > Sagittarius serpentarius. The sequence continues at coordinate 678,700 of JAVKLA010000002.1, forward strand.
TGGTGTTGAGAGTTTGGATTTTCTGTATTGGCAGAACTGATCAGAAGTTCAGTAGATCTCCAACTGCTGGCTCCTAGCTAGAGCTGTTGGTGCTCTTACTTCCCAGTGAGTGGTTCTGGGCTCGCTCTGCTCCTCTAACCGCTGTGTGCTGTTCTAGCTCCTTGTTTGCCATCTGTGCTCCCGCTCAGCTCGTGCAAGCTGGGGTTCGTGGGTGCAGAATCGAGTGTGAGATGTGATAACCTGTCTGGGCTCAGCTTTCCTTGTTCCATGCGGCTGGGCTCTGAATAGTAGAGCGGCTAACGTAGACTAGAATACATCTCAAGCCATCAGCTGCAATCAGGATGAATACCCCTCGTTAGAAGTGCTGCTTGTAGGAAGCTGGATTGTTTGAAGCACGTGTGCAGTACTGTATTTATGCATGCTGATTAGTGTGGACTGGTTTGTGAGTACTAGTAAAATAATCTGCTTTAATATATTGCCTGATTAATGCATTAACCCCCCCTTTTTTTGGGTGGCAGTCTCTAGTTGTCCGCTTTGACAACAGACCTTCACACTGTGTACGTATGAGGCATCGTGTTTAACGGACAATGACGCCTGGCTTCATTTTCAAGCATGTTAGTTCACAAATTATAGTACGTAGCCCAGAGAAATCTGTCTTAGTCCCAAAATATTATGCAGGCAGCCTTCAGTCCTTGTTCTTCTGAGTCTTGCAAATAGTCTTGATGCTGTATTGCATAGCAGCTTTTGTCATTTTTTTTCACCTAAACTTTACTTACGATGCTGAATTATTTAATACCCCGGTATGCAGGGAAAATCAGTTTCTTCTCACCAAAACATAAACAGCTCTCTTCCAAGGGATGTTCCTTTTAAGTACTGAGCAAACGATTTCTCTAAAGGAAAAAAAGTAATAAAAATAAACGTCTAGAGCAGTGAATTGGAAGCTTAGGTGTGACGGGTTGACCCTGGCTGGACGCCAGGTACCCACCAAAGCCGCTCTCTCACTCCCCCTCCTTAATTAAACAG
>JAVKLA010000002.1:679822-695992 GCA_034782735.1 Sagittarius serpentarius
TCTAGCAACTTTTAAAGAAGCCACCCCTGTGGCCCCCCCACTACCAAAACCTTGCCACGTAAACCCATTACATTAGGTTTGGGTCAAGTGACTGCCTTGATCTCCAGATTTAATTGCCTTATTTTTGTTCCTGGGTATAGTAACTGCAGATTCTTTTTTATAATTTTTGGTTCCCAGTAAAGATGCTGATGAGAGAGTGATCTCCTTTTTGTAGCTTTTTCCTCTAGGAAGTGAAGATACTTAACTATCAAAGATGGGTGAGCCCTTCCCGCTCTGTCTTTAGCTGCCAGTCTTGTCTTGTAATGTGGCAGCTGGTAGGAAGGTGATGAGTGTTAATGGGAACTTGATGCTCTCAGATTTCACGGGCATCACTTCCTCGGTGTCACTGCTTGGGTTACGGTTTGGGCGGCTCAGCTCAAGCCTATTTCAAAACCAGTTTGTCACGTACTTGGCTGTAGAGCTAAAAGAGAAAAAAAAAAAATCTGTCACTTGTGGCTGCTAGAGCCTTTCCTAGAAACTGCTTCTAGGCTCCTAGGCAGAAGCTTGCTTCTCCTAACGTTGACATAGCATGGTACTACCTCATCGCCCGGGCTAGCCAAGCGACCTGATGGCATAGTGCTTTGGAAGAAGCAGCACTCACGATCTGTCTTCTGCTAGCTTTTAAAACCTGCATTTAAATTCTCCAGTTGTTCATAATCTTGTGACTTGCAGCCATTAAAAAATATTCCAAGGGAAGTGCTTCTCCTTTGAATGTCACCAAGTACAAAAGTGTAAGCAGCGACTTAGGCTGACAGGAAGAACACGTAATAAGTTTTAAGAGGACAAGCCTGGACAAGACCACTTCTAGGGCAGTAGTATTGATGAACTGGATTTGGTGGCTGCTTAGAAGGAGGAGCAGCGCCATGCGTCACTCTGGGGGGGGAGTCGGAGGTCACGTGCAAAGGGAATGATAGTGAGTGTTTTATGAAATGCCAGGAGACGTCTTTTTTTTTTTCTCTTACTTTTTGCACGTGCTCCTGCTCTGATTGAGTCACAGTTTACTAGTTAGCGTTGGAAGTTTATTCAAAGGTTTCTGGAGTCTTTCTCTGCTTTCAGTCTTTGTTCTTTTTTTTTTTTCTTTCTTTTTTTACAGTGGCACTGAGCCCTGTGGCTTCTCTTGCTCTGACCAGGGCTTAGGCTCGTCATCCGTGGCTGCAGGGAGTAACACAAAGTAGTGCTGGGGAAAGGCAGGGCCTGTGCACCTCTCTTTGGTTAGCTACTTCAGTTTCACTGCTGATAACCTGGTGTTGATTCGCTTGAGCCTCTTGTTTCCTGGCCAGGTCCATGATGTCTCTGTTCAGCATCCCTCGTGCCAGGTGCATGTGCGCTGGGGGGGGAACTCTGCTGCTCTGCCCTCTCTTCTTTCAAATTTGTGCTTCAGCTTTGAAACATTTGGTAAAATTTTAATACGGCATCCAGGGAGACACCTTTTAAACGTGTCCCATCGGTCACTTCAGGCTTGACGATGTCCTCTGCTGTTGGCCTGAGGCCAACACAGATCTACCTGTTTGTCCTACACTTTCCAGTCTTGGGAAGTGTTCCTCCAGCTGGTTGGTTGGATTTAGGTACGCTGAGATCCTCCTGGGTCTCAGATGAGTGCTGGATGTGTTGTCACCAAAACTGGGGGACCTGTAAGGAGCTTCACATGCAAGTGCAAAGTGGTTCTTCTAATAAAACAAATAAAATTCTAATAATTTAATTGCATAAAGTTTGCATCTGTTGGGGATAAAGAAGAAACTGTTAGCAAAAGTTTCTTATCTACTTTTCTGCAGAAAACCAAAAAGCCACCAACCCTCTCTCCAGTCAAGCAGGTGTGGTGGATGTTTCCTTCTGCACCATACAGGTGAATCACTGTGTGGAACTGGCTTTTGGTGAAATAAAATGTGGCTTAGTTTTATGTTGCAAATTTGAGTTAAAAAAATACGTATTTTAGGGAGGTCGAGCTTGTGTATCCACTCTTGCTGCTATGCCAAGTGCTCTGGTGTGTGTGACCTGTCAGACGTAGTTAAACATACTGTCAGTGTGTTTATTTCTATGCTGAAACCCATGGAAATGAAGCCGTGTAAAGAAATAACTTCCTGAATAGATCTGAGCTTTCTCTTTGTTTAGCAGCTAGAGGAGAAGAAATCCACTCCTGCAGTGGATTACTGCAGAGACCGCTGAAGTAAAGTATGAGGTGCACTTGGTAAAGAGAAATTTTAGCCCAGCTAAAAGTTTAAATGCCTTGCTTTTTGCAAAGAAACTAACTCACTAACAAACACCCTTTTATTCTTCCTCTCATTCACCTTTTGCCCTCTCTTCTGTTTCTCTCGTGCTTCTGAACTTGTGAGCAGGCATCATCAGATCGCCGAGGGGAGTGGGAGATCCAGCCAAGCCGGCAGACGAATACCTCGTACCTGACATCTCATTTGGCTGCAGATCGGCATGGAGGATCAGTACAGGTACCTCTTCCTCCTGATGTGTACAGCCTTGATGCGAGAATTTGTGTTAAATCCCCTGAATTCTCCTCAAATTGCAGTAATATTGTGGTCAGGAGAGCCATTCCACAAGCTGGTTTGGTCCCGTCCTGTACATAACGTTCAAGCTGTGGTTTTGTGGGACCCAAGCTGTGATGGCCAACATCCTTGCTGTTACCGTTTCAACGAAGCTTTTCATCTGAGAGCTATTTTGAACTCAGATTTGTCAAACTTAACACAGAAAGGAGTGTATATTAGCCGGTTTGGTCTATAAAGCACCCTTTATCCCCATCTTGGGAATGCTCTTAGGCAGTAGAAAGCAGCTGAAAGAGGGTTTGTCGCATATAAACCCCATTAGTGTTAGGAAAACAGTTGAGCTGTTCCGGTTCAGGCTTGATAGGTGAGGTTCTGGCTGAATTCCTCCTGCTTAATGGAAATCTAGGGGTGTCAGACTGGAGAAATGCACAGGGGATGGTGGGAGACAGGCTGAACCGTCACTGCAGTTGCAGCGTGTGGTGACCCTGTTCTCTTGCTCCCCGGTGCATTTGCATTTTCGTTTTGGATCCCGTGGTGGACCAGCACCAGTGTAACGGCATGGTGGCTGCAAGTTGCATCTCTGGGTGATTGGAATGTGGATGAGCAGAGGATGGGCAACAGTCCAAACAGCATTACAGGTGGCACTACAGCTAAGTTTTTAAATTCCTGAAAAGACTGCTTCTGTTCATGAAACCATACCTGCCTCTGGTTGTTACTCAAGCTCACTGAGGGAGTTTCTTGCACTACTGCCAGAGTAAGGTGGCTGGACGTGCTAGAGAGAAGATGCAAGAGTCATTCAAGCAAAGAAGAACTGTCTAATAGTGCTGGCAAGGTGAACTCTTTGGCAGAGGTTTGCCTGCAAGAGCTGGCTCTAGTGTCAGACACACCACTTTGAAAACTGGCTCTGGTGAACTGAGAATTAGTGCCTGGAGTGGGACAGAGCTGAGCTGAGGTGACAGGTAGTGCAGGATGCCCCTAAGTGAAATACAGATTAGGTTGAAATTACTTATTCCTGATACTTTGTTGGATTCAATGATTTTTTTTTTTGCTTGATTAGCCATGTTCCTTTTTTCGTTTAAAGATATTTTACTGAGTAGCAGAGAAACTGAAAGATAAGGAGGAACTAATGTATGTATAGCTCTGATCTCAGGCATGAGCAGACAGAAAGCTGGAGAAGCGTTCAAGGTCAGGGTGGACAGGGCTTTGAGCAACGTGGTCTAGTGAAAGATGTCCCTGCCCATGGCAGGGGGGTTGGACTAGATGATCTGTAATTGTCCTTTCCGACCCAAACCATTCCGTGATTCTGTGAATCCAGCACTCAGCAAGTACAGAGTATGTGTGTTTATATGTGTAAATACGTTTTTTTTTTATGAAGGGGAATAGTTTCCTTGAACAAAGCCAGCATGAGCTGTGTCTCCCCACGAACAGTGCTCTGCCAGAGCAGCTACAGCAATAATGCAGTCCCAGTCTGAGTTTGACTGGGAGGGTTGCCTACCTGAGCAGTTTACAAGCCTATTTGTGCCACCGTAAGCGTTAAAATTCTGCTTATCTGCAGCAAAGAAGAGGAAATCTTCTGCTGTGCATGGCTGTTGGGCTGCAGATGCTTAAGTTGTTTCTCAACAGATGCCCCAGTTCATGCTGAACCCTTAGGAGGTCAGTAGCCTCGAGTGGCCATTCCCTTTAAGGCAGTGGTTGAATTTGCCACATCAAAATGAAGTGGCGGCTTATAAAAAAAAGAGGAGGAAAATCAAAGCCTTTTGTAAAATGAAATTTAACAAGTAGCTGAAGAAAGTGTGGGAAGATCACTGGGAATAGCACGATTAAGTGCTAGCATTTTGCAAAGTTGTGTGGGAAGCGTGGGGGTCTGGAGAACCTGGGTGGGCCCACAGTGTGATGAGGCTGGGAAGGGGGGGTGTGAAGAGAACCCAAGGGGTTATCACTTGAAGAGAGCTCTGAAAACCACATGAGCTGAGTCCTGACCTCTCTTGGCAGAGACTGGCCATGGGACTTGATCTGCAGAAACAGCAGTTGGTGGTAGAACTTAAGTATTCAAAACGACCATGGATAGATGCACTTAATAGTGAGGGGATGTCTGCTTCAATGGCTTCCTTGCTGTCATCTCTGATGGTTAGGTCATCCAGAGCCACCAGGAATACTGGGAAGTACCTTGACCTCCCCTATGGGAGATACCTCCTTGTACCTTGTAGAAAGGTGAAGAGGTGGAGAGGGAGGGGAACCACGCATGGTTACAGCTCTGGACCCAGGAGCAGCTCCAGGTGTTCACAGCAGCGCACAGGAGCCTGTCCTAACTTCCAGATGGAGCGCAGAAGGGCCGGCCAAACTTCGGTCCAGTACAGGCTTCTTTGGCGGTTGTCGTGGCAATAGAGCAGTGATGAATTATCCAGAAAATTATGTGCTCTCCTGGCAAATGCAAAGCTGCTGGCAGCTGGAGATCTGGATGTTCATTCCTATAGTGGAAATGCTGAAGAAAGCCATAATGTCAGCTGTGAAGCAAAAAGAGATGAGAGACCGTATCAATAGCTTTTGGGTGAGGACGTTAATTCGAGAAACGGGCTGTGTAAGGACTGAGACTCTGGTGGCTCTGGAGTGACTTCTTCCCACGGTACTGGCAGGCAACAGGACCGAGGCGTTTGTCTGTAAAAGTGTCAGGAGAAAACAATCAACATAATACAGTTTGTGTGTGTATACAGGGCTGTCAATTAGTCTTCACACTAGTGGCTACGCCTCCCAAAGTGACATCACCTCCCAAAGACAAGACAACCTGTGCTGGGCACAGGAGTGTGAATTAGTGAACACGGACACAGTCCCCTGCCCGCTGTTCTGCTTGGGATGAACCAGCTGGTCTCTCCAAACCAGGCACGTGATTCAAAGGCATCCAAGGAATCTGACAGCCTGCTAAGAGGGTGCAAAGAGACAGGAGCAATCGGTAGTTATTCCACAGATTTCCCATTCCTGCAGTATCCCGTGTCCAGGTGGGTGGAGACACATCACATGCAAGGAGAATTCATTAACTGGGCGTTCATTTGTGTTTCAGGTGGTTAGCTCGACCAATGGGGAGCTGAACGTGGACGACCCGACAGGGGCACACTCCAACGCGCCAATAACAGCGCAGGCGGAGGTGGAGGTGGTGGAGGAAGCTAAGTACGTTTGCTTTTCAAACAGGCTTTCCACTGGTGTGGTCATTAATCCCCCTCCTGGGAAACGAGTGGGGATGTTTACCCGTGGTGAAGTACTCAATGCTCGTGTCCCATGCCCTTTTCCTTGCATATTGCTGCTTTTGTGCATGGTGCCTTCAGTGCTGCTGCTGCTGCTTCTTTTTTACACTTGTCATGGCTGGAGAACGTAACTCTTACTCAGAGCATGTATTGCAAGATAGACAGTAGCACAAATACCAAAATAATGTGAATTGATTTCAGGAATCCCGGTGAGCATCCCCTGTTCCAAAAGAAGAACGTGCTGTACTCTCATGCTGAGAGTGTAGGAGTAGCTTGAGCAGAGCTCAGTGAAGAGATTGTTGGTCTGAAAGTTAACACTTTATTTCTGGCTGCAAGAAGTGGATGCCAGGTATCCAGAACGGTCCTAACGTAACTCTTGCAGGGATGGGTAGTTCTCTCTGTGAATTCTCTTGGTCCAGCCCAACAGAAGCTGAGCAAGAGAAAGCAGAAGCAGCCCTCCTGCTTGTGGGGAAGAGCGTGCTCCCTCTGAGCTGACCTCTCCTCCATAGCTTGTGGTCAAGAGTGAGAACTGATGTACAAAGTTGCTGCTTTGACCATTTTGGCCTCCTTTGCACACGTGCTGCATCTGACACCATCATGTCACCTTTTGCATGATCCTTAATGTGGGACCTTCTCGCTGCCTCTGAACTAGACTAGGACCCTAGCAGGTCACAGTGTAATCCTGACGCTCCCCGTGTGAGGGGTAAATAGGCCCCGGGGCCACCTTTGAACTGGTCAGTGCTTTGACGTTGCCCAACTGCCTGGTTATAATTTGACTGGATGACACCGGTGTCGCTTGTCCCACATTGTTTGGCTCAGCCTTTGTGAGAACTTCTGTTAGGAATGACTTGTGGGGAGGGTGAAGAGGAAAACTGGCAGGCGTGAGAAAGTGTGTTGTTGGAAAAGGTCCCTAGGTATGCATCAGTCTGAAGCCAGTGCTGGTTGTCCTGAAGGTCTTCTGCTGTCTCTTCTTCTGCCCCATGGGAAGCACTTGTGCATGATCTTGCTCGCTGGTAGCTGGCCTGGGCATGATCCTGGCAGCAATGTGCCTGAGCAACAGACACACTTTCTCCTCCCAGCCAAAGGAGCGAGCCTTGGTTTCGGTGCAGGCTCCTCATCAAGTACGGCAAGGTGGGGGAGATCTGATGTGCAACTTGTGGATTGGGCAATATTCCTCTTAGATACGGGTAGCGTGGCCTGCAGAGACCACCGGTTTGGCGTCACAGGCTCTGTCTCGGTCAGACTGAAGTGGGTCTCCCCTGGGCACATGGCTGGGGGTTGCTTCTAGGATGGGGCAAATTGCCACCCTTACCAGTCCTCGATACAACAACCCAACGCAAGGAAGAGCTAGCTTTTAAGACGGAATCACCTTCAGCCTGTGTTTCTGCAGCACCTTGTTCAGCGAGGCCAGGGTCCAGACCCCACAGCCGTGTACAGGGGAGATGTCAAGACAGGTGAAAAGGAGCGTGCAAGAGCCATGCTGCCCAAGCCGTGTCTCGCAACACATGGAACTGTTCTGTCCCTCTCCAGCCCTTGTCTGTGTGGTCCCAAATTGGTTTTGGAGGTGCTGGGAAGCAGAGCATAAGCTGCTTTGCACTGACAGGTTTGGGGTCTCTTGTAATTCCCAAGTGTAGTCTGCTTCATTCCTCTTGCCACAGGGAGGGCTGGCTTCATCTTCCCTTGCATCTGTGATCATAGATCCCCTGTTATATGAGGAGGGCAAAGGACTTTTGGATTCTGCTCTGCAGTAAAGTGGGCCAGAAAGAGCTAGAAGGAGCTGGAGCTTTGTTTTGAGACAAGATGCAACAGCAGAAACGTCTTTCCCTGGCACGCCCTGCAGGCAGAGGAGCTGTGCAAATGCTTCTGCTTTGGGGTATGCTGGAGATAAACTCCTGATCCCGGCCGTGGGTTTTGCTGAAGGGCAGGTCCCAGGCGTAGATCCGTGATCTGGCCCTTCTGCCGCTGAAGCTGCAGGGGGCAAGAGCAGATTCCTCTCCTGGTGGCCCAGAGTCTCTTTCTCATCCCAGCCCCAGATAAGAACCTCGTGGGGCCGCTGCCTTCATGGAAAATAGGGGGTGTTTGTTGGAGGCCTCGAGACCCTGGAAAACATGGCAGTTCTCAGGGGCGCCATGGCAAGGGCAGAGGTGGTATGAGGGCTGGGGGTGGGCGGCGGGCAGGCATGGTGTGTGTCTGCCAGTCTGCACTGCATGTTTGCATGGCTGCAGTGACATGCTTTCATCCCACCTCTGTGAACTAATTGCTCTTTCTTCCTTTCTGTGTTTTTTCTCTACACTCTCTGTAGCTGCCTGAAAATGCTCAACTTGTGGTGAGTCCCTCTCTCCAGTCCACATGCAAGGGGGAGCGGACCAGACTAGACTAGGGTTGGCAAAATCAAACCAACCAAACCCTAAAAAGGCACAAAGTCAAAGCCAACCCAGAGCTGTTTTGATTTTAGGACTGTGCTGAGGACCACATGCAATATTGGGGAGGGTGTGGGCTACGTCTGAGCGGCTGCATTAGGCCGAGCAATTCAGCTGATCTCTGAACTGATGGATGCAAAAGACAGATTTTAATCCTTTTCTGTTCGGCTTACCATCTCCCTCAAACTGTTATGTCTGTGAGCAGATGATGTCTAATGGAGTTGGGCAGAGTCGGGACCAGGCTTGCCAAGCATCTTGCAGGAATTCCTCAGGCAGACGGTTACGAAGGGAATACCCTGCGCTGGGTATTGAGGGGAGGGGGCTAATTGCATCCTCGGAGAGTTTCCTCTGAAGAAGCACAGGCCAGGGCCTGTATCGTTAGAGAGGATGGAAAGACGTGGCCATGGAGTCCTCATTAGTGACAGAGCCCAAGCCTCTGCTTGGAGAGGGTGGGTGGGAGGTGGCTCCTTTCCGAAAACCCTGCAGGTGCCAGCTGAGGGTGCAGGTGAACGAGCTTCTGCAGGAAAAAAGAGGTGGAGGGGTTGGGATTAGCATTGCTCCAAGCCTAGCTCAGACATAGGTACGGTTTTATCAGGGTTTTGAAGCCACAGCTATAGTGTCCCGGTCTCAAAGTGTCCTATTGAGGTGTTCCCTCCCTCCTTGCCCCTTGGGGAAACCACGTACCCAGTAGACAGAGGACCAAGTGGAGACTTGGATGAGGAGTTTGTAGGTCCCAGGGAGGGCTGATGGGTGGGAATCGCTACAGAGCGAGGTGACAAAGCCCGTGTGCGGCGAGGAATGTCCTTGTTGGATGGGGGACTGACTGCCTCTGCCCTGCTCTCCATAAGGCATCGCCTCCAATACCTCTGGCATCTCTGGCTTCTCTGTATGTCGTAGTCTGGGGCTGTTCTCTTGGGCATTGTCTGCATGCAGAGAGATCACGTTCTGTAATTGTCAGCCTGCCTTATTCTTTTATTTTGGTGTTTTGCCTCTGCCTGTCTGAACTGCCAGGACTTCCTTTCCTGAACCCTTCCCTAGACCTCTGAGTAACAGCCTAAAAAGACAGTCACAAGGGAAAACAGCCAGAAGTCAGTCAGTTCCCTTTGTTCGGTGCCCAAGGAAACGAGTGCTGCTCAGCCCTCTTCTTCCCTTACCCGCTGCATGCAAAATCATAACTCGTGCATTTTCCATCCTCTTTCCCCATGACATCCTCCCCCTTACTCACCATTGCCCAAGTCATGAAGGAAGGTGGCTGCTGTGGGAGAAAAATACTGCAAGGTTAAAGCAGGAGAGGGTGGCAAGTGGCCCAGGACAATAAAGTGCAAGACCAGTCCTGGGGTGGGGAGGTTAAAAGTGCCAGCCGTGCGCAGGAGCCTGGGTTGGGTGGTGCTTCAGACTGCACGCTGCAAACGTCAGGCTAGGTGGGTAGTGATGGAGTCATCACAGGTCACTCTAAGCCCATGTTCCTGCAAGGACAAGTGCTTTGTGTTTTTCCTCGTCTCACCTCCAAACTGGGCCTGTTTAGGAAACTAAAGACAAATCGTGGACATTAAACTTCCCTTGGCCCTTAGTCCATGCAGGCCAAAGGAACATGTGGTGGGAGGTGGCCCTCCTTTTGCTGTGGCTGTTTGAGCTCTCCATGTTGTAGGAGGTTTTGGTCTCCCCAGCAGACGATCTGTGCTGGCAGGCTTGGCTCACGGAGGGAGGGGTGGGCAGGTGGTCACCCATTGCTTTTGCACCCCATAGTAGGGCTTGTGCATCCAGGGAGTGCCAGTGAGAACGAATCTGTTCCTCCAGCTCTGAGAGGACAGAAGTGTAATGCTGACATTTCAGAGCCACAAAGGACCCAACGGAAAATAATTTGGAGAAGTTGTTACAGCAGTTTTGGACGCTTTTGGTCTGGCTGTTGGTAAAAGATGCTTGTAGGAAAAAATGGTCTTTGCATACTCACATCTGCTCTTGCTGCTTAGCCAGGCATCCCTTCCACCAGCCTGAAAAAGTAGTCTTTCAGCGTCACCCGGGCTTCTCTGGAGATGGCTGTAACAGCAGAAGGAGAAAGACGTAGCTTGGGAGCAGAACTTGCACAGAACAAACACACTTCTGTGCAGAGGATTCCTGACAGTGGGCTGAGGATAGAAAGGTAGATACGCCTTAAAGGCCAAGGAATTCTGTAGGAAGCCAGGAGGACTAGAAAACCTGGGCGACTGCTTTCAGTGTATCCCACAAGTGAAACCACCACTCTTCACGGTTCAGCTGCGATGGGCGTTTTTCTCCCCACCTCAGCCTCCACTATCCATCCTTCTTGCTTCCCCTAATCCCTGGGTGCTGTGCACCTCCCTCGCATCGGATGGGGGAAGAAGCAGGGGTTCTGCATACCAGCACTGAATGATTTATCCAAGGTGGAAGCTCTGGTTATCGTGAAAGGTTCAGTAAAGAAACCTGGTCCCCAAGCTGAGATCTCTTTGGAACCTATCTTTTTAGTGAACGGTGGTGAAAACCGTGTGTCTCGTAGCTGGGAACAGCAGCCAGGGCTCGCCATCCCAGTCCGCTTCCTCCGGGGTTCGGACAGCGGGAGTGGAGCATCTGGATCCTTGCTTTACTGCTCTCCCAGATGGCTCCTTGTGTTCCTGCCCCAGTCGAGCCTCAGGAGGGAGACAGCCCAGCGGTCAGGGGCTGCACCCCGCTGTCACCCACAGCCTTTGGGTGGTGGGACCCCACGGCGTGTGGCTAACTTGCCTTTGCTGGTCTGTCAGTCCGAGCAGGTGGTGTCAGCCATCCACCAGCATCTGCCAACCTTGCCGACCGTCTCCCGCAGGACGGCAGGTCTGTCGGGGCCTCCGGCCGGGCACGCAGAGGTGCTGTTGCATGCGGCTGAGTGGAGGGAAGCCCAGGGTGGCGGGGAACGTTCTCGGGGTGCTGGGCGTGGGGCTAACTTGCCTTGTCCTTTGTGCCCCAGGTGCTGCTGCTTCTTTAAGAGGAAACGGAAGAAGACGGCTCAGCGTCACAAGTGACCAGTGCCTCCTGGGCCTTGCAGGAACCACCACGCCTGCAGCTCCTGCCCTGTCTCACTGGAAGGGGCTTCTCTTTAGGGGGGAGGAGGAGGCATAGGAGGAAGAGAGAAAACAAAAAAAAGTGACATTTTAAACCAAAAAGAGAAGAAAACGTTCCAAAACAAACCACTCTGGGGTGGATCTGCTGAATGGTCTCCCTCGTTCACTCCAAGCCTGAAGCTCCTTTTTGGACCAGGACTGTGGCTGGCTCAGGTCTTGGTCGCCCTGGGAGGGGGGCTGGCTGGCTGACCCTCCTTCTCGTTGTTTACGGCGAAGGCATCGTTCACGCAAACCTGAGGACTGTGCTTAGTTCCTGCTCACTTTCCTCCCTTCCCTCCCCTGCGCTCTCTGCTCCTCCATCCTCCTCCCTCCTTAATTAAGCAAAGAAATACCATAGGCTCAATAGGCTGTCGAGAGGGCAGGAGGATGCGGTGCGGGCAGGAGAGCTGCGTGGGAGAAGGGCCTGACTGCTGCAGCAGTAAGAAACAGGTTCCCTTTTTGGCTCCTTGGGAACAGTTACACTGTAATGTGCAAGCTGTGAGAAATTTGCAATCTACTGTTCCAGTTAGGGTTTTTTTTCCGGCTCCCTTGACACCTCTCTCCTCTGACAGTAACAGAGCAATGTGGATTGTTTTAAAGAAGCTGACGTCGTTGCACTTTTTATTATTTTTAGCATTTACAGATGCACATTGTATCTGTGGATCTCTGCGTGGTCACGCGGTGCCAGCGCAGACATTCAGCTGGGAAGACGGTGGGGTGCAAAGAATGCCCTCGAGTGGGGATGTCCATGACATCCGCACAACCCTCGTGCCAGTCTGGGGTTCCCGAAGCCCGCCTTGGGCCACGCGCTGAGGAAAGCATACTTGAATTTTCAATCACCCTTTCTAGCTGTCGGCAAATGTCCCTACCATGGTTTCCTACACCGTGCCTGACCCAACTGGCCGGGAGACATAGGGCTGTAGCCCAGTGTTGGCAGGAGGGAGCAGCGTCAGCTTTCCTGAGCTGGAGGAGTTTGCACCAGCTTAAGAGGCAGATCTGGATTAAGGTAACTGGGAGGCAGTCGTTTCCCAAAGCGTAGGCGTTTCTCAGTGTGGGCAACCGGGCAGCCTTCTCAAATCCCTCCGGCAGGGTGGTTGTGAGCATGTACCTTCTGCAAGAAAACATTAGCAGGAGCAAAGCTCCCCTGGCAGGTGAGAGGATACTTCACTGCCTTAACACTGATTTCATCTCCAGATGGTCAGATAGGTTTGACTGGAATAGCCTTCACGTCCTCCCTGTGAGCATGGGTCTGGGGCACGTGGGACATGATCCCACCCCACAGGAGAATCCACAGTTCTCATGCACCGCTTTTGAGCCAAACCAATAGCTAGCAAAGGGCTTGGGGTGCTTTGCACACGTGTTAAAAAAAAGAAAGAAAAAAAAAAATCTTGCGTCCTGCTGCAGCGTTTCCAAACTCAGAGGAGGCTGAGGCTGCCCAGGGGTTACCATAGGCATGGCAGGGCTGTGGGAGAACTGGAGCAGCTTTTGGGGAGGTTGTGAATAGGTTCCTTGTACTTTGTCTTTCCACGTGTGACACCTGACCAGGCTGGGACTGTTCACTTGAGGGACTTTGCTTGTCATAAACTCGGGCCTGGCTCACCCCAAAAATCCCAGAAAGGGAGAGACTAGATCTCTCTTTTTTTTTTTTTTTTTTTTTTAATTTTTTTTTTTTTTATTATGATCTGCATAGCTTGGAGTTCGTGGAGCAGCACCCCCAGGAGGTTCGGTTCCCCTGGCTGGGCAGAAGCGGGCTTAGAGGGCAGGAGATCAGCCTGGGCAGGGAGCTTCTGGGCTTGCTCTTCGTGCGTCCCTAAAGCAGGCAGACGCCGGTGTGGTGCCAGGGCGCAAAAGCGTTGCTTCCTTGCTGGGATCCCCGTAGGGTGTCTCTTCACCGTTTTCTGCTGCATTCTCTCCATGCCTTATCCCAATGAGCGCGGCTCGGAGGTGCAGAGCTCTTCGCTTGCGCGCGCCCACCAGGAGATGCGTGCACCCCCCTTCTCGTTCTGCAAAGCGCTTTCTTCAAGCTGCACCATGGGCCGGGGCAGGAAGGGGACTGCTCACCTCCCGCAGGTGTGTGCTGGAGTGCTTTGCCTTCTTATCCCCTCCTGCCAGAGGGAGGATGGGGACCGTGGCCACGTTCCACCCTTCTCTTTTCGAACTCCTCTGCTGCCTGTGGCTCCCAGAAGCCCAGTGTCTCTGGCACAGGCATTCCCCTCTCTGCTGTAGGAAACCATGGTTTGGCATCTTGGGAGGGGGGGGGAAAGGGGCAGAGGCGCTCCCCGGGGTGTGGTCCTGCCTGCTGCAGATGGAGCCGGGCCCTGAGACACTTCTGTTGCTGCCCTTCCAAGCCCCACTAAGTGCCTGTCACCAGAACTCAATTCCTTCTGCATCTCCTGCTGCGTTTGGTCATTCCTCGCTGCCTCCAGTCAAGGAGCAGCTTGTAGTTGCAGCATATGTAAGTGTTTGCAGGGTGAGGGAGGGCGGGGGGGAAACGGGCCATCTCAAGAGTTTTTGTTCTTAAATGGTTTTGTTTTGTTTTGTTTTTTTGTTTTTTTTTTAAAGTGAATGTATTTGATTGTTTAGAAACTTTCCTGACCTTGTTTTTAAGTGGGTTGGTTTGAAAGCTATTTCACGGCGACCCACTACCGCTTCTCTCTGGAGATACGATGTTCTTTTAATCCTACGATGATGTGTTTGTAGGGGAGGACTGTCCCCCCACGGCATGCTGGTAATGCTCACTTGTACCAAGCCCTCTTGCACTATAATCGTACGTTGGACTCTTCAAAAGGGCAAAGATGTGGGGTCGCTTTTTTTAAAACAAAAAAAGGAAAATAAAGCAGGTTAACAGCAAGTCCTGTGCTTGAGGAAACTGCTGTCCCCAGTGCGCTCGGAGGTGACTAGGAGACACAAGCCAGACTGAGCCAACCATGCTGTGGTAGGAAGCAGGGCATTAAGCCTACCTGGGCAAACTCTCCTCCCCTCGCCAGAAGTCGTTAGCAGCTGGGAGACCCCAGGGGCGCGAGGGGAGGGCTCTCGGCCAGTGCAGCGGGGAGCACCCAGCGCTGTGCTGGCTTCCCCGATGTAGCTCTCCCACGATGTGGCCCACCAGCGTTGCGATGCAGTCTTCTGAGGTATCAAGTGAGACGATTTTTTTTTTTTTCAATAAAACATTGCACTGCTGCATTGTTCTGCATTAATAGATGTATTTATTACCTCTTCCTGACAACATTGCTTGTATTTTCTTTTCCTTTGCGTCTGTTGGGCACTCTTGGTAGCCCTCCTCTCCTGTGAGAAGTTCTGAGCCCTCCTTTGAGTGGACGATGCACGGTGTGGGATCTTACTGGACCTTCTCAACACTTTGTGCTTTACAGCCATGAACAGTTCAGCCCCACAGAGCTTGGCCGAGGCATGGCGGCACCGATTTCTCTTCTCCCTGTGCCTGCACATTCCCACTTCAAGCATCCTGGGTAGTAGAATGGCTAAACCATTGATTACTTGGAACACAGAGATGTGAACCACCCCAAAACGTGCTGTCACGTGGTCCCCATGTCTCTGGAATAGCAGCTACATCTGCTGCTGTAGGCGTCAAGCGTGCCTTCCCCAAGGGGAAGGGCACTGTGTATGCCTGTCTGCTGCCCAGGGCACACTGAGGGGCTTCGGCTCCAGCCGAAGTAACCACCAGCCGAATCCCTCGGCACACGCCGTGCTAGCAGCTGTGCCTGTGGAGGAAGGTGGCAACAACACAGGCCCAACCGCTGCTGCCTCGAGTGCTGCCTTCCTCTGCGCCTCTGTCCACTTAGCGGCATCTCACATAGAAAGAAGCACTGTGCCGCTTCCGTGGCCAGGATCGTGAGGTTTTCCAGTATGCAAATAGCTGCTGCTTATTTATTCTCGGTACAGAGAAAAGCATTAAAGGAGATGCCACCTATTAGCCAAACATAGCATCTTTGAAAAGCAGCTTTCACTGTATCTAGACAGGGAGAGCATCTGCAGCACAACTCCCGCTCTTAGAAACTGCTTCACACTGGAATCTTTGTTGGGATGCTTTTTCTCCTTCCGTTTCCCAGCCTTAAACATAGTATTTTTAGTATGGACTTTCATTTCCCATTCCCAAAAATTAGTCTCGGCACACTTGCGCTCTGAGAAGAAAGACAAACCTCAAGCTTGCTTGCTCTGGCACTTGGAAACATGCATCTCCACCAGGCAGTTCCTTTAGAGGTTTGTATGCTAAGTGATTAACACTAAGATCTATTTAAGCAGGCATTAAAAAAAGGTAATTCCCATGTATTCAACTAACTCCACTATCTGTGACCAACTGTGCTAAACTAGGTATAGGCACCTGCACTACCACAAACACTTCTGTGTGCTTTCAGCCTGGCCACATACGGTATTCAAGAGAAATCTGGGCCTCTCTGATGAAGGCCTCCCTCGCTCCTTTCTTTAGCTCTATCACGCAGCCTTGCACCCTCTTCAGTCTTGCCCAGGAAAGAGGAGAGGGGGCAAGGCCCAGCAGCCCCTCTCCCGTTGCACCCTGGCGAGGGGAGCCTCACAACCGGGCTCCATCTTTGCAGCAGAGGGGCTGCCCTAAGGGCAAGGCCGCGTTCACCCGCTGCCGGGCCCGGAGCGACGAAGGGCCCTGGGGGCGCCGAGTTGTCATTTACTTTGTCCCTTTAATGCCTCCGACCTCCCCCCCAACCCCCCCTGCCTGGGGGGACGCGGTTGTCGCCTGTTGTTCGTTTTACTGCCGAGGACACAAACCGGACCCGCCCCGGCGGCGCGCGCCCCCTCAGCGCCCCAACGGCCGGAGCGCGTGCACGCCCCTCACAGGCCGCCGCCGCCGGCCGCGCCCATTTGCCGTCGCGACCTCGACGGCCCCGCCCATCAGCCTCCTGAA
>JAVKLA010000002.1:701594-731379 GCA_034782735.1 Sagittarius serpentarius
TGCCTTTTCCTTTTTTTAATGCAGAAGAAGGGGTATCGGTTTTGATGAAACCCATGGCTGGGGTCCTGGGCGGGGGGGTGGAGTGTGTGTGGGTGTTAAAGGAGCAAGAGCTGTCCCTTGGCCATGGGGGAAAAAGGAGTATCACAGCCCCCCCAGGCTCCACCTCAGCTTTGTGGGGAGCAGGTCCCCCCCTCCCCCCACCCCACCAAGGAGGGGGCCACCACCCAGCCCCGCTGAGCTCAGCTCCTAAAAACAGCTCAGAGCAAGGCAGAAAGCCAAAGCTTAATCAGGAGCCAGGACAGGTGGCTGGGGCAGTGCCCAAGGTCACCCCCGGCCCTGCCGCAGCAAGGCGAGGCTCCGCTGCCTCCCTCAGCCTCCACAGGATGCGGCCGTTACCCCCCGCCCCACGCCCCAGCCCGTGAACAGACAGAGCCTGTTTGCCCTGATAGAAGTTTTATTACAGAATTTTAATGGCACTGCAGGAGCAAGATAGTCATTAGAGCCCTAAAACCCAGCCTGAAAAATATACATTTTACATATATTGTTAACGCCCTGCTGCAGGTCTGGTCTTAAAGCAGGAAACTAGTTTCTCTTCAGTAAGAAAATATATGTTGCTAAATGAAAAATATACAGTTAGAAGAGTTACTGGCTTGCAAGCTGCTTGTCTGGGGGTTAAACCACTACCAGCTCCAGAGTGTTTAACTAGGCTTCGTTCACGTGTAAAAGAGGAAGAGGTAAAGTGTATATAAAAAAAAACCAAAAACCAAAAAAAGGCAAAGTTCAGGTACGCTCATTTGCTCGGTCCAGTTAAGAAATGGCCTTGGCTTCAGGTAGGAACGCTTCCCAGTACTTCACCAGCTGCAGAGAAAAGAGAGGGGCAGAGTCAGGAGCCCGCAGGCACTTTGCCAGCACAGTTCAAGCCCACAGCAAGTTGAGAAGCGTTTCTGGGGAGTGCAGAAGCCCCTCCCCAGGGTACAGCACCCACCCCACCCCCCCAAAAAAAAAAAAAAAAAAGGCATCAAGAGGGATGCAAGGCTGCTTCTATTTTGCCCCGCTCCAGCCTGTGGGGGTTCAACCACCCCACCCCCTCGTGCCTGAGAGGGCACGAGCTCGCACTGCTGAGCTTTGAAAGGTAAAGCCACGGCAGAGGCTGGGGCTACTCACCTGTTGCTGAGAGTTTAATAACGTCTCAAGGTATTTAGTGACGTGGTTTCTGAAGTCCTTAGATTTCTCTTTCTGCAAGAGATGGGCACAGGGGTGAGTACAAGGCTGAACAAACCACCAAAACCCTCCAGCTTTTTGGCGGGGGGAAGGAGCAACCGCCAGGATTTTCCTGTTCCTCCTCGGGCGCCACAAAGAGACCAGCACAAGAGCCTGAGGCGCTGAGGATGAAGCTCATCTCAGGCCACAGCCTGGTGGCTCAGAGGATCTTTGCCCACACACCTTCATTTTAACGGATACGCTTCTCTGCGTAGAAGCCCCCTCTTGGCCAAAAGAGATCAGCTCTGCCCACGGTAGCGACACCCCCAACTCTCACATGTCCAGATTTACAAATATTGCCAACCACTCTATGGGGAGCGGGGTCAGGGGCCAAGGTGACCTTTAGCTAGCCCAGGCTGGTGTTCCCAGCCAAGGCACACCGAGGCCAACCAGCTGGAAGGTTGCATGCCGAGGGCTGGGCCAAACATACCTCAAACCGTATCACTTCCTTGCGGATGACAGCAGAAATCCGTTCAAAGTCCCTTTCGTACTGCGTCACACGAGACTCCCACTGCAGAGAGAGGAAGCGTGCTGTTTCCAGGGGAGGGGAGGTGAAGAAGCTCTCGCTCCTCTCTCCAAGAGGTTTCGTACCCACAGCCGTTCACGTGAGAGGCGCTGCCAGAGCAAAGCCGGGCATTTCTGGTCCTCACCACCCTGGCAAGCTGCACCCCCTGCTTGCTGCAAGCTCCGCAAGTGAAGCCATGGGAGGTGGGACCGCGAGCAGCCCCTCCTGCAGCTTCCTAGGCTTCCTGCAGGGCAGGGCTTGCTCAAGGCTGGCTTATCCCTTGATGCAAGCTTAGCAATAGCTACCTGTCCCTTTAGCTCAGAAGGTCCCCTTCTGTAGCGGTCTCCTGCTCACCGCTCAGCGGCAGAGCGCGGAGGGAAGCAGCTGAGCAGAGACCCCGGCACTCCTCATTCCCTACCTCCAAGATCTCCTCTTTGGCCTGCTGCAGCTTGTCAGGTTTGTTGGCCCAGAGCAGCCTGGCCTCCATCTCCCTCTTCTTCTGCAGCATGGTCTGGGCGTCCTGCCACCGCTGCCAGGTCTTCATGCGTTGGTCAAAGGCTCCCTGAAAGGAAGGAGCAGCGACTGAGCTCTGCTCTGCCTCTGCTACCACCCCAGGAGCAGGGGGCAGCTGCAAGAAGCTCTGCTGACAGTGACAACCCTGCCTTTGGCAAGGGGGACATCTGCTAGCGGCAGAGCTGCTTCATCACTGAGGTCCCGGACCCATCTCAGTGTAACCAAAGCCGAGCCAGAACATGGACTGCTCTACTAGCAAAAGGAGCCCAGGTGCTCATCAGCCAACATCAACCAACTCGTGCTTCAGGAGCAGCTTCGGGACCTCCCTCCGTACAGGGCTGGCAGCACAGGATTTGCCCACCTGCTCTAGGGTTTGGCAGGAGAAAGGCATCGGAAAAAGCTCCAGCTATGCGCACGGTTCAGCACAAGCCCGGACAGGCCTGAGGCCACCTACTGAACTGGCAGCATCCCAAGCACAGCATCTAGCCCACCCCGAAGCTCCGCTGCCTGCCCACTTCAGTCCTGCCATCAAGAGCGGCCAGCACAAGGGGTTGCCTTCGCCCCGTCCCACAATGGGTCTCCAGCAGCAGCAGCTCGCAGGCGCCTGCCAGGTGGCCAGATGATTTCAACAGGCCTGCAAATCACCAGCCCAAGCAAGGAAGAGCCCATGAGGCTTCTGAACGCATCCAGCCAGGTTGTGGGGAAGAGCTAGAAAAGCAGAAAGCGGTATCCCATAGCCTGGACAGAGCAGCCAAGAGAGAGGTAAAGTCTGAGGCAACACTAGGGCTCCTTACCAGAACACCCCAGGTAAGTCTTAATACCTCCAGCACTATCAGAGTTCTTGGGTGCTCCAGAGCAGGACCACCGCACCTCCCAGTACAGACTGGCAGACCAGGGAGGCTTGTGCCTACTCACTAGGCTGCGTTCTGGCCTCTGTAGCCTCCAGAAACAACTCTTCAGAGGCAGGACATGTTTGGGGTGGGTATGAGACGGCCTGCCAGACTTGCAGCCACTTGGGACCAGTTTCTTTCAGCCTCCAGCAAGGAGGCCAGTGCACCAGGCAGGCTGCATGGCCTTGAAGACTCAAGCTCTTCCCCAGTAAGGCATATGTAGTTGCAACACCCAGATCACAGGTTCTATCAGCTCACAGCCTCTGCCGTAGCCACAGCTTTCACCTCTGGAAGGGCTGAGGCCACCTGCAAGCCACAAACTTGCTTCACCACCCCGCCCCCGGAGAACAGCAGCACAGCCAGGCCTCACCTACCCCACTGTTCTGATCTAACCACTCCAACACGTGCACAACTGGACAAGCAGCGAGTTTGCCCTCTGCCTGGAGAGGTCAGAGGCATGCCATGCCCTGTGCTTGAGTTTAGAAGACCAACCACCTCCTGGCACACTTAAGCCTAAGATCAGTACTAGGACCAGCAGCACAGCCTAGAGCTTGCCCCAAAGGAGTGCTTACCCTTACAACCGAGAGAAGGCGGATGTAGTCTCCCAGGAGCTCGGCCAGGAGGAAGAAGTCATTGTTAGCCTGTTCCTGGTGCAGCTGTTCAATCTTCTCTTCCACCTCAGCCAGCTGGGACAGGGCCCGGGACAGAGCCGTGTTGTCCTCCGAGCTCCCCAGCATGGCCAGGCTCTTTGCAAACTGGGCCGTATTCAAGGCTAGCTCTAGTGAACGGAATAAGAGAGTCAAACGATGGGTCTCACTACACCGGGTGCGCTGCAAGTGAAGCCCCAGCCTAGAGTTCAGCCCAGGGAGCTGCTTTTCTGTAGCCCCAGGAGACACCAGCTGGAAGAGCCAGCACTGCCTCGGTCAGAGCTGGCAGCTGCTGCAGCACAGCGGGAGGAGGGCTAGGCAACTGCGGCCAGGGAGGAGAAGGGAAGCAGCAGAGTGAGAGGACAGGCACAGCTTTGCAGAAGTCAGCCAGAACATGCAGAGAAGAAAAACATCCCTGCTCCCTGCCAGAGCACAGCTCGGAATTAGTAATGAGATCAGCTCTGCTCAGGTTTGCCACGGCAGCCTTCATCCAGCAGGACACTGGTTCACTTCAGCACCGTCATCCTAAGCTTGTCGGGCTGGACGGAAGAGGTGGGATTACTGCTTTACTTCTGTCTCTCACGATGAAGAGACAGAGAGCCTGTTATAGAAAGGAAGCACTGTCACATCTTCTCAGAAGTGCTTCCTAGGACACCCACCCACTGGGAACCTCCAGCCAGGCACCGCTCGAGGCTTAACTGTTACTGGCCACGCTACAGAGCAAGCGGTACCAAGCTTGTTACCTTTCCTGTGGTTCACTAGCGTTTCAACGACAGCATGCAACTTCCGCAGCCGCTGGTCCTCGCACTCGACCTCCTGCAGCTTCTCCTCAAACCACTGAAATGGGTAAACCCAGAGCTGATTCCCACAGATGGCATCGCTGCGGAGCTTTCCTTGCATCTCGCACCCAAAGCCTGAGCTGGGGAGAGCACGCAGCTGCAGAGCGAGGACAGCCTGGAGGCGTCCTAATACTTACTATGTCCGATTCATTCATCTTGATGGTCATTTTACTGACAGCGTCCGTAGCTTTGTTGAACATCTTCAGTATTCCTGCTCCACTCAGGGTCTGGGTGCCTACTGCTCTTGGTAGCTAGAAAGAAACAGAAAAGCAGCTTAGCGAGCAGCCACCGCAGTGGCATCATTCTCCCTCGACAGGCAGGGTTTCTCTGCACAGAGCAACACGTGCACCACAGCTACTGCAAAGGATTAACGAGACACCGCCCAAGCGGTGGCATAACCTGTACAATATTTCCAATAACGGGACTGGAGGGGTTTTCAAACAAATGAGGAGTTCCTAAAGCCTCACACTGTATCTGGGGTCTGCCTGTTCTGCTTGGCCAAGGTAACACAGATCTGTAAGAACCAGTCATGCTACTTGAATCCCTGAACTGAGGGCTGCCCAAGCTGCCACAGGTCACACAGGCACATAGAAGCGCTTCGGAGCATCTCTCCAAAAGCCACTAGCAGTCTGTGCTGCTGGGGGACACTAGAGTAGAACGGTGCTTTGATGCTGGGAAATACTCTACACCAGCCACAACTATTTTCCAGGCAGAGCTGCATCCGCTCAGCAGCAAAGTGAGGTGCTTCCGTGATGTCTGCTCCTACATTAGAGCCCTCCAGCACAGCATTACCGCTGGAATCACTCAGGCTAGGGTTTCCCCAGGGCTCAGCCTCTTTAAGAATGACTTCTCCACGTCAGGTGTGCAGCTGGGCATGGTCACGCTCTCCTTGGAGGAGCAGGGACCACATCGGCCACATGTTTCAGTACAGAGCCAGCTCTCCCTTAACATCTGAGTGTGAGGCCAAGCCAGCACAGGATGCCCCTTACCTCCAAAGAGCAGGCTACGCTCCCGTCATGGATTTCCGAGAACAAAGACTACCCCCGCTCTCCATATGCGCCCCCACCACGATGTAGGCAAGCTAGGCCAGAGCTCTTTATAAGTGCATAGCACTGACACAGAAGAAAGTTCTGTTGTATCGAGATTGCGTGACAAGGTTTTGGTAGCGGGGGGCTACAGAGGTGGCTTCTGTGAGAAGCTGCCAGAAGCTTCCCTTATGTCCAACAGAGCCAACGCCAGCTGGCTCCGAGACAAATGTGCCACTGGCCAAGGCCGAGCCCATCAGCGACGGTGGTAGCGCCCCTGTGATAACACCTTTGAGAAGGAGGAAAACAGAAACCGCAGCTGCAGAGAGGAGTGAGAACATGTGAGAAACAACTCTGCAGACACCAAGGTCAGTGAAGAAGTTTGAGAAGAACTGTCTCCCGTGGGAGGACCCCAGGCAGGAGCAGGGGAAAAGCGTGAGAAGTCCTCCCCCTGAGGAGGCAGGAGCAGCACAAACAACACGTGACGAACTGACCACAACCCCCATTCCCCATCCCCCTGCACTGCTGGGGTTGGGGAGGAGGTAGAGAAAATCAGGAGTAAAGTTAAGCCTAGGAAGGAGAGAGGGGTGGGGGGAAGGTGTTTTAAGGTTTGTTTTTCTTTTCTCATTACTCTGCTCTGATTTGACTGCCAATAAATGAAATTAATTTTCCCCAAGTCAAATCTGTTTTGCCCCTCACAGTAATTGCTGAGTGATCTCTCCCTGTCCTTATCTCGACCCACGAGCCTTCTGTTATATTTTCTCTCCCCTGTCCAGCTGAGGAGGGGAGTGACAGAGCAGCTTTGGTGGGCACCTGGCATCCAGCCAGGTCAACCCACCACATCTGTTCTCATCATCACTGGTTAAGGGCTCTTACAGGGTTCAGCTGCTTCTCGCTGAGCTTTGAAGCACCGTGCCTCATTAACTGCTTGTGTACCATTTCCTTCCGCACTTCCAAGGTACTCGTAGCTACGTTATTCCACACTACTGACCTCCTCCTTTTCCAAGAACTCCCTGACATCTGGGTCCTGCAGCATTGTTGGATGGCTGACCACTCTCTGTAGGTATCTGTGGAGAGGAACACACCAAGAGTTATTTTGGTTGTAGCAAACCTGGCTCCGAGCCATCACAGTGAGCTGCAACACACTTGTTATTTAGTCTGCAATGGCAGTTTGGTGGCTGGAAGTCAGGCCTAACAAGCTGTTCTCACTCACCCACCAAGAGTCCTACCTCCCTGTGGACTTTAGTGAGACTAGCCAGCAAGACCAGACCTGCCAGACCTTTGATTAATACTTGCTACAGCAAGAAAGTTATTTGATACGTCAAGTGATCAAGATCCAGCCTTGCATCTTCAACAAGGACACCTTCACAGATCTTTCAGAGGCTGAAGCTGGAGGGGATCAGCATCGCAGTGCTAACTACAACAGTCAACACAGGTGACAGAGCAAAGGCCACTTGTGGTCACGTAGTTAGGGTGCAAGTTAGAGATCGAGTTGTTTCTCACCTGATTTGCACTGTTTGTACAATTACTTAACATCCAGATTTTTGGGCTCCTGAGACAGGTCAGTTTTCTCCCTGCCTTATCAGTGGAGTTTGGCCAGATTTGGACCAAACACCAGCAGAGGCTTTTGAAGCAGGAGATTGTTTTACAGAGTCAAAGCAACTCTCTGCAGTTGCAGCTCTTCAGCGGCCTCCAGGTTTGCTGCAAACCTAGAAGCAGATGGCTTTTCTCATGCAGGGCCAAGAGTGCAGCCAGTCTGACCTTTCAGAGGTCCCTTACTTGGTTCAGGCACGAGGGGATAGCTGTTGGGGTCCATACCTCTCTAGAGCAGCCCGTCTTTTTTCTAGGAACTCTGCAGAGGAGGAGTCTTCTTTCCCAACTTTCACTTTGGTCATTCCTAGCACGGACAGAAGACGCAATTAATGAGCTGCTTCAAACTCAACACGTAAGGTAGTGGGGGGTTTGTTAGTACAGACTGTCAGGGTGACAGTAGAGGTGTTTTATAACAGGAATTAGACCATCCATCAGCAAGAGCTACTTGGAGATCTAAAATCTGCTTATACCTCACATCTAGCGGAAGCTGACATCCAGAAAAGAGGCAAAGCAATGGCAGGCAAGACTGGAAGGGTTACAGGTCTGGACTCAAGAGAACAGCAATTCAGTGACAGCGCAGAGGATGAGGTTTTACTCTACACCAAGCAGATGTGGAGGCATCTGCGAACTCAAGGCTTTAAGCCCAGAGCTCCAAGTACGGAACCAGAGTTTTGTCTGTGCCACAGAACCCAGATTCTTTTCCACCCCTGCTTCCCACGGCTGCTCTGCAGCTTCCCTCTCAGCTTTGAGACTGCAGGCAGGCCTGTCCTTCAGGCACAGCGCTCGCCATCAGAAGGACCAGCTCTAGTGCTCTGCAGCTCCACCACTCACCTATGAGACTCTTCTCGGGCGGTGGAGGAACAATGAACCCATTTTGGGCATGCTTCTCCGACAGCTTCTCGTAGAGACCCAGAAAGTCACTGAACCTCCTTTTCACTGAAAACTGCTTGCTCCTGAACATAGGCATGCTCGTCTGGGGGAAGAGATGAGACTCGGATCAGACTCACCCAGGGAAGCTTGCCCCTGCACGCACAGCCTTGCTAGCTCTATCTGCTGTCACTTCTGGGGATGAAGTAGGACAGCTTGAGCTCTGCACGTTACGAGGAATGAATAGAGCAAGCTTCGGCCTAGGTTTTCAGCAACTTACCTTCTAACAGTTCTCTTTGGACCGAGCAGCAGTATTAATGCTGCTAAGTAACAGAGCAGCTGCAACTGTGGCCGCAGGCTGCTTGGTAGGTCCTGCCTGTTGCCTAATCCCATCACCCCTGCTCCACACAGGAACAGGGACCTCTGTCAGGTCACACTTCATCACCTTAAGACTATAGGGGCCACCAGTGGCTTTTGACTGTGCTTGCAGAGCACGGGTGGAGGCTAACAAGTCCCCCAGTCCCCTTCACACACCATCAGCTTCAGACCACAGGATGCCTGTAGTCCAGCAGCTGCTGTACAGACAGCTAGGAAGAACTTTTTGCAGAGCTCAGAGCAGCACCCCAAAGCTCCAAGCAGGGCAGCAGCTGCAGAAGGCTCAATTTCTTGCAGCTAGCCCAGGAGAGCAGGTCCTGACAGGAAACCAGCTACAGCAGCAGCTCTTCAGCGAGAGCTGAGTTCAGGTCAGCTTACTCTGATGCGACCGTCAGCACAGAACCTTTAGCAACAGCCTCAGTGTCTGGGGCTCTCCCTAACAGATGTCATTCCTGCTGCTCAGTCCAATGCTAAGCATCGGTATCAGCCAGGACTGCAAAGAGGTAACTGGCTGAAAAAAAAAAAAAAAAAAAAAAAGTCTCCTTTCAAATAGATTCAAAACCTATTTCTCAGCTAGGCTCATCCTTTGATCTGTAGGGGTGGATTATAACTCCCGAATCCATGTAACAAGGCTTTCAGACCTCCTGTCTATTTAGGTCACCACCGGCTTGGCTAAGAACAGACAGTCCAGCTGCCTTCAAGCATGGAAAAAGAATGGCACCACATCTTGGGAGTGAGGAGTTCGACGTACCTGTGTTGACACTTTGTAGGCTACATACGCATTCATGCCATCCCCTGCGGAAAACAGAAACAAGGCATTAGGATCACAAGATCCCTTTCCACTACCACCTGAATGCAAAGCACAAGGCTCCTGCAATCTCCTGGCCTTCGCCTGCTTTGGTGGTTCTGATCTTTGGCCTGACGGAGCCCCAGATGTTCACACAGAACCACAGGCAGCATCTCACTGCAGGACCCTGGACTCCTGCCCACTAGGCATTTCCCCAACCTGACTGCTTAGCCCTCCTTTTACTTCCTAAGGCAGCCAACGCTGACAATCAGGCGCTTGTTACACCGACAGCATTTGGGCTGACTCCACGCATCTGCTCAGCACGCAACAATTTGGTGGCTGTAGAGCCCATGAAGCAGTCTATTCAGAGGATGCAAGTCAGACAGCCCCTGGCTGCATGTGGTTGGATTCTGAAACATCACAGGCAGTTTTCTCCAGCTAACACAGAAATCCCCTTGTTTACCTGGTAGTTCAACTGAAGGGCATCCTCAGAGGTCTGATGCTAACCCTAACACACCTCTGATTTACAAGTCAGTGCACCTCCCAGCTCCAGAGATCACAAGCCACGGAGTGAGAACAAGCTGCCACTCATGAGGCCGCTCCGCTGGCTGGGATCAGACGTTACCTTGGGTTCTCTGCACCCCATGGACCTCCACGTAGCTGGCCAAGTTCCTCTGACCCTCTTGCTTCTCAGTTTGAAGCCACAGCTGCTTCCCTGGCAAGCACAGCTGCGAGGGAAGGTGCCAGAGCATGGAATAATACACTTAGTTTACGTTAAGGCAGTTTTGCCTCCCCCTTGCCAGCTGCGCACAGGACAGTGCTGCCTGGGGGTCAAGTCAAGTTGGTCGCCACAGCTCCAGACACCAAGCTCTGCTACTGCAAGCATCACATTTCACCC
Source organism: Sagittarius serpentarius (assembly GCA_034782735.1). Classification (NCBI taxonomy): domain Eukaryota; kingdom Metazoa; phylum Chordata; class Aves; order Accipitriformes; family Sagittariidae; genus Sagittarius; species Sagittarius serpentarius. The sequence continues at coordinate 711,794 of JAVKLA010000002.1, forward strand.
TCGCAAAAAACCTGCTCCTGGCTCCCTGCCTTTGAGGTCCCTGGCTTTCCAGAACCTGCTTCTGCCTCTCTTGTTTGTGACCTAGGCATTTTGCTTTGTGTAGCTTCATTTCTTCTAGATGTTGGAAGATTGCAGAGACAGCTCAAAAGCTGAAGCTGTGGCACGCGGAGGCAGTAGCTGCATTCGTCCTACTGCCAAGCCTAGCTTGTCTAACTGTGCTTCACTGTGCAGCAAGACAGGACGTTAACTCACCAACTTTCTCTGGGTCACTCACTCCTACAGTCAGCTCAAATTTGTCCTCCTGTTCCTCTTCTTCCAGCTGTTTGGAGCAAGCACACGAGGACAGCAAGTTAAAACCAGAAAGCCAGGCTTCAAACCACCCCAGCCCATGAAGTCCCATACGTTACGATGAGTTTGTCACACTGCCAAGGCATCTTTGGCACTTCAGTCTGGCCAAGGCCGTTCTATAAAGCCCTCGAGCTTCTCACTTGTGTCCAGGCTACATGTTCCAAGGATCCCAAACCGGATTTGTTTTTACTACACCGCTATCTGCACAGACTGATGTACAAACTGCTCAGCCCCAAGGTGAAACTCTGCAGAGGCTCAGCTCTGTGCAAGACAGTTCCCTTTGGGCTCTTTCACACCATGATTTCGATTCTCATCTGAAACAGCGTAAGACACTGAACCTACGCAGAAGGTAAGCTGTACCGTGTAGGCACACGGGGATGGAAAGCCAGGATAGCAACAGGCAGACCCAGTTTGAACAGGTCTTTCCATCATACCCTGCTTTGCTAAAGGCCAGTGGGCAGCTATATCACTGTACTGCCTCTGACAGACCACAGAGGCTTCAGGCTTGCTTAGGAAGCATTGCAGTGCCTCGTTAGTGGAATGGCGTTAAAGGACGGGGTGAAGCACAGCTGAGACTGGCCTCAAATAGCCTTTGGTCTATGGACCTGAAGGTGACAGCTTATCAGTTTGCTGATCAGTTCAGCATCCTGGCCTAGTTCTGCATTGCTCCTTCGTTTAAGCCAGTCTGAAGCCGACCTGAGACACTGCTCCTGATGGCACTGCAGAGTCTGTCCTCACGAGCTCAGGGGTGCTTGGGGCAGAACAGGAGCACTTCCCTTGTCTCCAAAATAGTTTCGGTCTCTCTACAGGAGAAAACCCAGATTTAAGCCAAGTACCATCTGATCAACGGGGCTCGGCAACCAGACTGCAAGTTCCACTTAAGAACCCTGTGCTCTCATGTCACCCAGGAGACTGTTTCTTTTAAAAACATGGACAAAAGCAGCAACGCTACTTGCCCCATCTGCAGTAATACAGCATGCTAGAGCTCCGAGTCAGAGCTCAGACCCTCAGGACCAGATCAGCCACTTGCTATTTCAGCTTTGGAAGCTGTCTGCACCACCACATGAGCAAGAAAGCCATCAGGCTGACCTGAACCCCACTTCAGCTGTATCAGTCCCAGACTGATGGCCTGAGATACAAGCCAGGGCATCCAATATGGCAATTACATTAATTGCCTCATTTAAGATGCATGTTTACAAAGAAGTAAACAGACAGGTTCCTGCCAATTACAGTCTGAAACCAGCAGGGCAAGTTGGAAAGCTCGGAGCAATTCTCACCTCCTCATAGCTCTTTGGAGGGTTTCTAGAAGAAGAGCTTGCAGCTACTTCTAATGAGGGGGCAGGATTGGATGCTTTGGCCAGTTCCTTCTTCTGGTTGTTTTGCGTGCTGTCTAGAGACAACTCTACAGTGGCATCTGTCAAGAGAAGTTTGCAAGGGTCAGCCTCTCTACTTTTGAGTTTCTGGAAAGGTAATTTCAATATTCTTGGAGAGGTTCATGGGATCTAGGGAGTAACTATAGTCTTAATTAGCAAAAAAAAAAAATCCATAGGGAGGACACTTGTAAGCATTGGGAAGAACACGACTTAATGCATCTTCACTGCAGTAGCAGCATTTGATCAATCCTGCTGGAGAACATTAAGTTATCCAATGAACTTCTTATTCTAGAGGAGCCAGGCATCACCTCCTTACTGTATGCTAGAGGAGCTGCACACTAGAACACCTAAAGCCAAGCTGGATTTTTTACACTGCCTGTAGGCCAGCCTGGAAGGTAGGCTCCTTCCCAGTACACTTCACCCAGAGGAAGCAAAAACTTCCATCTGTTAGCAGCTGTCTCCAGAACTGACTCTCAGATGCCTCTGCCAGAGGTGTCCCACCATGCCAGGGCTGGGGAAGGTCTGACCCTCCTCATTTTCCCCTGCTGAGTGGTGTTACGTTTCCTGTTCCTTGGGAACAGCCACGTCTCTACTAGAGATGCTTCCTCCACCTGCACGGAAGGAGAAGGTAGAGAAAAGTCTTTTAACTCCAAGATGACACTCACCACCTCACAGTTTAAGGCAACAAAACTAAAGCAAACCCCATTTTAATCCTCTTCAGCTTCCAAACAGTTAATGCTGCCGCACGATTACGCTAGAGACCTAGAGGAGGCTACTCCGACCTTCCCAAAAACACCACCAGAGCTTAGTGCTTCCAGAGCAGACTGGAACACGCATTTGAGATAAGGACCCGAGATAGTCCAGAAATATCCATGACCTGCATGTCATGCTTAAAAGCAGATCACTCCAGGCTTAGAGTTCAGAAAGCCCCAGCAAACACCCAGTAGATACAGACTCACCCGCAAATAAGTCCTGATCATCTTGCTCTACACGAACCCCATTCTCTTTGGAGGTGCTGCTCACAGGGAGAAGAGATTCCTTTTTCGGTGCCGTGGGCTTGCTCTGTAACAGAATTAAAAGCACATAAACAAGAGGTTACACTGAGGAACGGAGGCTGGAGGACCAAAGAGCTCCCCTTCCTAGCCGCTGCCACACAGGGTCACTACTGTGTGAGCAGAGAGGCCGGAGGACATCACCGACTGCTTCCCTTCCACCCACCCTTGAGCGTTACGATCTCTGCCAGCAAGGCTATACTGCGGCATCTGAGCCGTTAAGGACACCAAGTATTGTGTGAAACTTCATAGCCAGTTTCAGCCCTGATTTTTAGCAGAACAGGAGCAGCTAGCAGGTCACTGGGATGTGCCAGCCCACAGGCCAAGTGTCACAGCCCCAGTCCTTCTGCTACAGGTGTCGGGAGCAGTAGCCAGTCGAGTGTTCCTGCTCACAACACCCATAACACACCTGGCCACGCCATTTCCAGGTAGCGACTTGCACACCAGCACTAACACCGCATTAAAGCAGGTGGGCAGCACTAGGGAGCCTCCTGCGCTTAACCGTAGCGAGTCGAGCACGCTGCCGACAGGAGATCCCTTGGGAAAGCCAAGCTGTCACCGCTGGTGGCAGAGACCCAAGGCAGTTTGCTTGCTCAAAGGCAAGATGCCGGAGACCACGGGAGCCTTGTCAGCAGCTTAACTCGTGCTAGCAGTTCAACCGCCACCACGAGTCGAGCTGCCCTTCCCCAGAGGGCTGCTTAGGGCCTGCATGAAGGCAACCAGGCTGTGCTTTAATGCAGCAGCTCACTTCCAAGTGGTGTCAGAGATGCTCACGGACTCCACTGCCCCGGCACTGCTGGGAGCCGACTTCACGGAGCCGCGCCATCCCCTCCTACAACACCCCTGGCAGCAGAGACGAGGCTGTCACAGCTGAACTAAAGCCGGGCATGGCTCTCTGTTTTGCAAAGCGATGCTGGCAAAGTCTTGCACACCATGCTTTGCGACCCAAAGCTCCTGCTCCCTGTGTACAGCTCAGCCAGGACAAGCCAGCCCCAAGGCCCAGGGCCGGGACTTACAACACAGCTGATCCTGCCACAGCAAACAGCCCCTTGGGCACGCAGCTTTGCTGGGCAGGGACCGTCCCAGCTACTGGGAGCAGGCTTGGGGACAAGGTGAAAGCCCACCCGAGAGCTTGTATGCCAACCAGTCCACCACACCAGAGGGCAGAGCTATTTCCACATTCCTGCTGCGGACAAACACTACGGACGCTGGCATCACGAATCATCCCTCATTTTGCAGGCAGACAAGCAAGTACAAGTTATCCCAAGCAAGAATCGGACAGCAAGCACTATTCTTTAATGTCTTAGCAGAGAACAGAACAGCTCTTTGACAGCCAGTAAATGCAGCACTATTAGCAGTGACTCCGAACCAACAGGCTCCTTGGCACTTTCTTCAGCAAGGGAACATCATCGGTTCCCACTGCTCCTGAAGGAGTAAAGCGGCGCTAACGCAGCTCCTCTTTGAGGTGGGCTCAGGTCTTTGGGTACAGAAAACACCAGTGCCATTTGTCAGTGAGTCCTCCCGTATTTTAGGATGTTTTCCTGGAGGAGAAAGCTGGGACCGCTCCCAGCTTGGGTCACAACAGTTATAGGCAGGAGCTACCTTTGCAAGTGAGAGAGAGCAGGGAGCAGAGACCCACGCCAAACATCACACCCACACCCACCCCAGGGTCCTTCAGACTAGCACCCAAGCCAACAAGAGTCCTACCACCACAGGGACCTCTTCGGGCCAGCAGCCAAGCCAACAAGAGGACTACTACCACCAGTGACCTACGTTAGGGACATTTGCAGCAGGTCTCCTTCAGATCCTCTGCTTCTGCAGGAGCTCTTCAAGCTGGTAAAGAAACCCCACTCTACATGAACAAGGTAACCTGGGCTCTGAAGTATCCCTAATGAGTCTCCCAGGTCTCAACTGCAGAAAAGGGCTATCTGCTTTTCTACCGTGACTGGTTCTCAGTTTGCCTTAAATTTAGTTTCTAAGTATGAAAGTACCATGCCCTGTTCTTACTTCTCCATCTGCTATTACAGAAGAGCCACAGCCTCTTCTAGATCAGCACATGACACAACACCCCGACCCCGATATAGCACACCCCGACCATCACGTGTGCAGGCAGAAGCTCCCTAGGTCCCCCAGCGAAAGCCTAACGCTTACCACAGGGAAGCAGACCCTGCGTCAGAAGAGCTGGCCCTTGAGAGCAGCCCTAGAGAAGGCTGTGGTCACGTAGGGATCCACCCTTCATCAACTGGAGGTCGAGCTCCAGTTATATTTGTGTCTGACCCAAACGCTTCTCTGCTGGCTACTGTGTGACGGCTAAGCGCTGCCAAGCCACCTGAACAGCAGCAGCCGGGTGGATCTGCCTCACCAGCCCGACTCCCCTGCTTCACAGAAAGTGGTTTCCTAACACTCAAGGGCAGACAGGCAAGCAAAGCCACCGGGTCGCACAGAAGAGCCAAGTATTAATTATGATAGTTGCTTCAACATCACCACTAAGCACCTAATAAGCTGCTTTAGTTCAGCAGATTCCAGTTTCAGCAAAGGGACGCTTTATTTGCATGAAAGCCCACAGCAGTTGGCACTCGTCTGTTTTGGGAGGCTGCCTCTACCACAGAGCAAAGAGCCACCTACTACATCTTCCATTTCTTCAACTAAGAAAGGTCCCGAGAAGTTCAAGACCATTGTTGTGCCCTGGTGCCAGCATCTTCCTCCTGCAAGGCCAGGGTTGCACTTTCCCACATTATTTTCAAAACATACGACCCTGGGGCTCTGTTTTGCCCAGACCAACTTGAGAGTTTCATCCTCACAAGCTCACGCAGGGCAGAATCTACCCACATCTCCCCAAATGTGCCTTGTTCCCTGCTGCTAAGCCACCAGCAGAAGACAGCCTGCTGCTGAAGAAGCATGGCTCAAGGACATGAGGGCAGCACCAGAAGCAGGGCAGAGACAGCTCCGGCTTTATGCCAGTGGCAGCAGAAGCTTGGCTGGGCCAGCTCTGTTCCCAGTAGCAGGCAGGTTCACATATTCACGGCCACGGTCTCCTGCTCGAGGCCTCCCTGAGCCCAGCCCACGGAAAGCACCAGGGCTGGGAAACTGCAAACAGATTAAGGTTTCTGGAGAGCTTCCTGCCAGAGACACCAACTCCTCCTGCCCTGCCGGCAGGAGCAGGCAGGCTGGAAAAGGCCTGAGTGAAGCAGGCAGAGGCCACGTGTCAGCCCTCGCAGGGGACAACATGACCAGCCTCAGCTCGCAGAGCTTAGGAAATCAACCCTAGTACCCACAGCGTTCAAGCAACCAGCCTGCTGGAGGAGCCAGCTTCTGCAGTCCCTCTAGCAGAGATCCTCGCTCAGTGCAGATGCCAAACCTAAGAACTTGAGGCCAGTGGCTGGCTGGGGAGGGATTCAGCTTGGGAAAGCACCAGCCACCATCTCAACTCCCCTCCTGTCTACTGGTTGCTGCCTGGAGCAAACGCTGGCGCAGCTGGCCAAAGCTGGCATGAGTTAACACCAACAGCCTTCAGCAACCAGGGATTCATGCACAGGAGACCATTAGAAACAAGAAAAGGTGCCAAAACCCTTCACCACTCACACCTCCACCTTCAGTGGGGGATTCGTGCAGCAACACAGTGATCTGGTCTGCTGAACGAGTACCACCAAACCTTCCTAGACCCTCGTGCAGCCAGTTGTGCCAGTAAAAGGCAAAGGAGGTCACCAAGGCGTTGGCGAGCCTCCTCATCGTGAGCGGGGGGGACATCGGATGCCTCCTGTCATCTCACTCCTGCTGCACAGAAGGGTTCATCCCCCAATACCAAGCTGAAGGCAGCAAGCAGCACATCAGGCACACCAGCACCCTCTGGATGTCAAAGGGACAAGAGCTGGTGCTGGAGGAAAGAAGACAGGCCTCTTCCCCGTGAAGTCTCACGAGCTGTGCAGCAGAGATGCCGAGCTGCGGCTGCTGCCAGGTTTCAGACCAGCGAGGCGGCCTGCTCACGAGTTACTCTGACCCTGATCCGGGGGGGTATCAAGAAGCAGGCAGTTGCCCCCAGCGCAACGCCCGAGCCACACCGGGACATCTTCACACAGACGGGCTCCTTTGAGATGTTCAGGTTCTGCAAGAACTGAAAGGTTATAACCGTGGGGAAACAGACCAGCCTGGCAGGAGCCACTTCACAGTCCCACAGCCAAGGGAGCCGCCTGCGACCCCGGGGCCCTCTCCCTGACCCCCAGGCACCCACCTGGCCCCCCACACCACCCCCCTCCAAAGCCACCCAAGCTGCCCGAGGTGCTCTCGGGGAGGGAGGAGATGCCGGGCTCCCTGCAGCAAGAAGCGCCCGGAGACATCGCCCCCGCCCGCCCTTTTATTTTGGGGGATTTCCTCCTTTTTTAACCAAACCTAGAACATGCCACGCCGCTGCCTGCAGGCACCGGGCCGCCCCCTCAGGGAAGGGCCCACCTGCAGGCACCGCCGGGCCCAGCCCCGCGGCTCCTCCCTCACAGCCGCCCCGAGCCGGGCCCACACCCGGGGCGCTGGCCCAGCTCCCCGCCCGCACTCACGGTGCCGGTGAAGATGTCCTCGCCCTCCGTGTCGCTGTCGGCCGCCCCCGGCGCGTCGCTGTCACCGCCGTGGGGCTCGGGGAAGGGCGGGGGGCGGCGCTCGGCGGGGGAGGGAGAGCGGGAGCCGCAGGCGCCGCCCGACGCCATGTCCGTCCTGCCGCCGCCGCCGCCGCTTCCGCCTGCGACAGCCGCGCCGGAAACCGCCGCCGCCGCCTTAACCCGCCGGGGGCGGGGCCGCAGGGGTGGGCGGCCTCCCGATTGGGCGGTGCCTCGGCCTGCCCCGCCCACCCCCGCCAGGGGAAGCCAATGAGCGTTGCTGTTTCCCTCCGCTGGCAGGCGTCTCTCCGTCCCCATAGAAACGGCCACAAGCCTGGGCGGGGGGGCGGGGGAGGCCCGCCGGGCCGTACCATTGCAGCGGCGAGGGGGAGCATGTGACACACACACCCCGGGGGGGGAAGTGGGCGAGTCCAGGCCCGAGGGGGGCGGGGCGGGGCCTCGGCAATGGCAGGTGTCCCGTCCCCCGCCCCCGGCTGGCACTCTGCGTCCCCTCAGCGCGCTGGCCGGGATGGCCGTGGTCCCCTCAATGCCCCACCAGCTCTGGTCTCTTCAGTGCCTCAACCGAGATGGCTGTGGTCCCCTCAATACCCCAACTGAGATGGCCATGGTCCCCTCAGCTGAGGGGACCCAGCCGAGATCCAGTGTCCCAGCTGAGACGGTCACCAACCCCTTGATGCCCTGACCCAGATGCCATGGTGTCTTTGATGTCCCAATCAAGATGGCTACAGTCCTCTCCGTGTCCCAGCCACCCCCCCGGGATACCTGAACTCTGAGGCAGTCATGGTCCCTCTCAGAGCCCTGAGCAAGATGGCCACAGTCCCCTCAACACCTCAACCAGGACAGCTGCCATTCCCTCCACACCCTGACCGGGATGGCCGCCTTGTTCAGCTCGAGGGTTTTTGGGAGCAGCCCCAAGAGAGGTGACGCTGCCACAGACCACCTCAATCCCCACCTTTGATTCCTCCCCTAAACATCCAGTAACAAGTCTTGTGCAAGCCCAAAATACTCTTCCCTGCATCCCAGTATGAGTCCCATAACCCCCCCAAGACATCCCAGGATGAGCCCCATATCCCTGAGACAGTGACCAACTCTGCGTCCAGTCGTTCACTCACAGTGATGGGTCACCACCAGCCCCTGGGGTTGGTGGTTCTTTCACAACAGTGCGAGGAGGAGTGGGGCAGGGCAATAGGTAAAGCAAAGCCAGGTGAAACAGCCCAGACTATCATCAGCCCAGACTATCATCCCAATGTGGATAAACCAGATGAGGTCCCTGACCTGCTGGACACCCCTCAGCTGAATTAATTCACCGGGTGGTGCCCCAGGGAGAGGGTCTCTTTCTCCAGGTGGGAAGCACCAAGGGGAGCAGCTGGGAGGTGCAGGTCCCTCGGGTGTGGGAGAGTAACCAAAAGAGACCGATTTTCCTTCTTTTGTCTCAGCTGTTTCCTGCAACAAAGCAGCAAAGTCCAGTAGAGACCTCCAACCCTTCTACACAGGAGCATTTGGTTTCATACACGATGGCAACCACGTCACACTTTCTTCCTTCGTCCACGCTGGCTCTCAGGCAAGGACCACTCACACTAGGTCTGTGCTCTGCTCCATTGCAAACTGAAAACATACCATGCCTTATCCTTATCTTGAAGGACTCGCTGGTGTCCTCTTCTCTTCCTGGAAATCAGTGAGCAGCTGATAGTTCCCTTCTGTCTGAAATTGTCTCTGGGGTTTGTGGTGGCAAGGTCCATCCTTTGGCTTGCAGGTGGGTCACCACGCAGGTAACCTCCCAGATTGCCTCGGTGGGTTTGAAAGCATGGGTTTCACCCTGATCACAATCTGCCAGCGTCACTCTTTTGATGTGACATAGCAGTGGATGGCTAGGGATGCACAGGGATGAACATAGCTGTCCCAGAGAAGAACTTTCCAGCAATAAAGCGCGAGGAGCAAGTGAAGAAAGCTTTGAGCGTGCTTTTGGCAAACCTGATTTTGAGGGCAGCAGAAAGGCTGAGGCTGTAGGACACCAAGATGAGCAGGAGAGGCATCAGGATGACACAGGCAGCTGCCAGAATGATCTGGAACTCCTTCCAGCTGGACCTCACACCCTTTTAGATGATTGACAGCCTACAACCCCACCTCTAGCACAAAGGGCAGGAGTCCCCTCTAGGTCCTGTGTCACATCTGCGACATCTCTTGTCTCTGTACCACTGTATTTTGGCATCTCAGTTGCTCCTCTGAAGTGAGTTTCAGAAGCCGAGATCTGAGCGGTCTTGGTAAGCCATGGAGATAAACTCCACCGCAGCGCTCAGCCATATCAGTCACATGTCCTCTAGAGGACATCAGTTTTAAAGGAATAGTTTCATCTACACAGGGTGGGAGCTTAGGCACATGTGATAACAACCAGTCTGAGGATGAGACAACTTTCTGGTGCAAACCTCTTTTCAATATACCCCCAGCTTCAGGTGCCAAGTTTAGACCTCTGGCTGGACATAGGTGGCCTAGGCTCAGATGTCCCATAGGATCAGGGGAAATCCCATCAGATTAGCCAGGCAGGAGCCACAAAAATTTCTGCAGTGGGACCAAACATGCAGAAGTGAGGGTCAGCTTGTGGCAGTCACAGTCACTTAAAATTGCTCAAGAACAATGCTTCAAGGCACTTCTTCATGACCATGTCCCACAAGCTTTTAGACTAATTAGTCTTTGAGAGTTCAGCAGAGAGAAGACACACCTTGTTACCCACCTATGTATGTTTCAAGACCCCCCCATATCCCTCCCATGTGCACCCAGATGCAGCCCCCTGCATGCACAGATAGTTCCTTTCCCCTCAGGGCAAGCTCTGACCCCATCTTCCCCGCCACATCCCTTTTATTCCAGCCCATTCCTCTCCCTGGGGTCTCAATTCTCCTCTGTCCCCACTCCCATGTGTCCTGTGACCCCCTCTGAGCACACCACCTTCTCCTCCATCCTCCTTTTATCCTCTTCCTTGGTCCTCTGTGCACCCCTCCCCGCTTCTCCTTCCCCTTTACTGTGCACTCAGATCCCCCCCATCCCCGACCAGGGGTCTGCATACCCAGGCGATGCCTCCAGGACCCCTCTGCTTACAGCAGAAGCTGCCCACAGGAGCCAGAGCAGCTTGTTAATCACCTTTTTATTTTATTTCAAGTGCTGTACACAAAGTCACTCACCCCCAGGTGCTCCCAGCGCCCCTGTGCAGACCCTGCCTCGACACCCGCCGTGACCCAGCGCTCACTGCTGCTGGGTGCAAGGCCAAGATAAGTTACCCCCTTTCCCTGTGCTGTGCTCCCAGGCACTGGGGCAGGTCTGCATCAGCCCTCGAGCGCCAGCCCTGCCAGTGCCCGGTTCACCCAGAGTGCCCTGCACCAGGGTGTTCGCTTCGAAACTCAAAGTCACAGCAGCGGGCCCTGCCCGTTTCCTGGCACTGCTGGCCCCGGCTCCCATCCCCTGCTCCCAGGGCTCAGCACGGCATGGCAGCCTCCGAGGGCAGTGGGGAGCACCTGCAGGGAAAGGATGAGGTTGGAGCATCAGTCTGTCACACTCACGCTGCTGGCAGCTGCCGGGAGCCTGCCTGCCCTACCACCCCCGAGGGCCCCTAGAGCTGCTGGCTAAATTGCTGGGGGGATGCCCCCGGCTTTTTGCTCCTGGCTTTGATTCATCCCACAGGGATGTGCCATCAAGGTGTGGTGAACCTGATGCAAATGCAAGACCCAGTGCCAGCCGGCACAGTCCCAGGATTGCTAAAAACAGGAGCAAAGCCACAAGGATCAGCTCAGGCCAGCGGAGGTTTGGAGCCTTGTGTCCAACGGGGTCCCCAAGAGAACAGAAGCAATGAGCCCCTGATGCTGTCCGCTGCACCTGAGGGATCCCTGGCAGAAGGAGGGAGCCACGCCAGGCAGTACTCACTCCATCTTCGCTTCCAGGTGGTGGACAGTCTGCTTGTCCAGGTAGCGGCAGAAAAGCGAGAGAAGGTTGCTGGGCAAGAAGAGAGGCTCCACCAGCAAAGCCTTGGGCACTTGCGACAGCTCCCGGGCAACCAGGAACACCGTGTCTGTCCTGGGGGCATCAAGGCAGGGGGGTGAGCACCCCACCAGCCAGCAAACCCCAACCCTAGTGCTCATGCCAGCCCCTCACCACATCTCAAAGTCCCCGCTGCGTGGCTCCAGCGGCGCATCGGAGGACAGCAGCCTCTCACCATGGCTCAGCAGGGAGTAGAGAAAGGAGATCCCAAACTGCAGGGAAGCACCAGGAGGGGCGTCACGGCCAGCAGCCGTGGCACCTCAGGGCTGCCACATGGCTCTGCCCTCCTCAGGGCCACATACCTGGTTCTTCAAGGCCATGGTGAGGGGGAGCTCCGGGGACTCGGGCAGAGGCCTGGTCATCTCCTGCAGGGCCTCGATGAGTTTGCTGAAAGTCATCCCACCCACCGCCTCGTTCAATGGGCTGTAGAGCAGGGGAAGAGACTGGGCAGGGCAGAGGGGAGAGCAGAGATTGTTAGACTCATCACGGCCACAGCCCCATCCCTGAGCCCCACCCCAACACCTGGAGGGGGGACACAAAGGCAAACACTGCACCCCCATGGAGGGGACTGCCAGCCACCAGGGCTGCTTTAACCCCTCCTGGAGAGCTTTCTCCTCCCCAGGGAAGAGGCTCCTGTCTCATGTCAACCACACCAGCTGCCTGGCCGTGCTGGGACCCAGCAAGATGGGCCCCCCCGCATTGCCCAAGGTACCCCCCCCAGCAAGAGCAGACAGGGGAAGGAGGCAGCCCAGGATGCCCCTGCCCTGGCTGGAAGTGCTCACCTCATCCAACACATCCTTCTTCATGAGAAAGGGCAGGTGGTGGGTGATGGTCAGCAGGATCTTCTCCACTTGCTCCTGGGTCAGGTGGGGCAGCAGCCGGGCCGTGAGCTTCTTGCCTTTCCGCACACACAGGAGTTGCAGGAATTCATCCTCTGCCTCCCTGGGGACAAAGGCTCCATTGGCACAGATCCCAAGGGACCTGTAGCACCTCTGTCCATCCAGAAGGACCAGCATCAGCTCTGGTGGAGGATGAAGCTCATGGGCTGGGTCAGCACAGGCCACAGTGACATATGGAGGACAGGAACCAACCCTCCCCATGACCATCTGAGCCCCGCGAGGCCCAGGACACACTGCCTGCTCCCCTCTCCCCACAACACAAACTCACTCTTCACTGCTGCAAGCCCTGATTTTCAAGGCTTGGTAAATACGCTCCACTTCTTGGCTCTTCTGCTCCTGACAGCAGGACTGCTGCTCCTCCGGGGCCAGGGACATTTTCCGCTGCATCTCCTCCACTTCCAGCAGCTGCAGGAAGAGCTGGAGAAACAGCACAGGGTAAAGGGGCAGCTTGGAGCATCTTCCACCAACTGGTTATCCAGGACCCCTGCCCAGGTAGATGTCCCCTCACAGAGCTCCTTGGATGAAAACAGAGCATCTACGCCATCCCACCGCTGCCCCGAATCGCGGCTCACTCACCTTCTCGATCCTGTGCAGCGCCCGAAGCCGGTGGCTCCCTGCAGCCTTCAGGAGGGGAGAGAGGAAGGCACAAAGGTTACAGCCAGCACCAGACACCACCGCCAGCAGAGCGCTGGGCCAGCTGCTCCCTGGGGATCAGAGGTGGCTTCAGGATAACAGAGCAACCCCACAGGGAGGCCATGGCTAGCTCTAACTGCCCAGAGCCCCATCCCACCCCTTGGCAGGGGACAAGCTGCCACTGCCGAGCTGGCACCTGCTCCGTGTGCCCCATCCCACAGCTTGGGGCAGCACCATGTTCCATCACAGCAGCTCCTAAAGCTTCTGCTAAAGCTGCTCCAGGGCCTGGGGAAAGCTCAGGGTGGTGTCCCCAGGCATCCGGGGCACCAGCCAGCCCAACTTCCCTTCACCTACCTCCTCCACAAGGGCATGGTGCACAGCATCGATGGCCCGGCGAGGACTGTAGCAGGTGGACACCGCGACCTGGCCCAGCGAGCCCGCGATGCGCACCACTGGAGGAGAGATGGGATATGTGAGACAGCATCCTGCAACCCCTCGCCCAGCCCCCCACCACCCACACCAGCCCCTTACCAGAGTCGTACGTCTCCACTTTCTGGATGAATGGTGTGACCAGCTTGGGGGGCTCCTGCTTGTTGCGCCCGCCAAGCAGCTCCTCTTCTGCCTGTTTGCGCTCCATCCGGTGGTAGTACGTCTGTAACGACAGGCGTAGCCAGGAGGGGAGGCACCACAAGCCCTGGCACCCTCCAGCTCCCAAAGAGGTTTAAGTCCCAGCCCTGAGGAGCAGAATAAGCCACTGGTGCTGCCAGCAGGAGCTCACCTGGTAGTAGTAGTCATCATCCATGTTCTCGCTCTGCAGCTGGATCATCTCCACCTTGATGACCCAGTCCTTCTCCTTGGAGGTCATCAGCCCAGCATAAGGGTCCACTTTAGGAGACCATAGCTTCTTGGGGGACATGCTGGTACAGAAGATTGCAGCCTGCTGTGATTGCACAGAGCCCTCCCCCACCACCCTGCAGCTCCCCAGGGACCCCCTTACCTCTGTGCCTGCCCGCCTTGCTGCTGCCGCTGGGTCAGGATCCGCTGGTGCTGGGGGTGCAGCTGAGTCATATGGCTGGGTGCACTGCAAAGGAGACCAGACAGGGGTCAGGGGGCTCAGCACCCGCACTAGAGCCATCCCCAGAGGGGGGACACCCCCCAGCTGCTTTGTGGGGCTCCTCTGGTCCTATCCAGGCACCCGGCTTGCCATCCTGCTACCTGAGGTTCAGCTGGCCGCTGGCTGACGGACTGAAGAGAGTGGGGTCCAAAGAGGGAGACATGGGACCAAAGTGCATGGTGAGAGGCCGCGACGGGCTGCTGATGTTGGGTGACATGGGCTGGAAAGGGGTCGGAGGTACGTACCCTGTAGTCTGGAAAGGGAGAAAGAAGCAAAGTGTCTGAGCCTTCCCCTCTGAAGGTCCTGGAGGGGTCTGCAAGCTCCATGCTGGCTTCTGGCACCCACCCACGCAGGGGCCACCCTCTCCCTGCACGGAGGGGATGCGTGGGGCACCATGGCAAGGTGATACTCTTTAGGATCCTGCCATTGCAGCTGAGCAAGGCAAGGGGACCCAGGTGTCACCAGGGATAGCGTGCCCCACGTCCATCACCACTGCCACAGCATGACACCAAGCACAACACCATGCCTTGTGCAGGTCCCACGATGGGGACATCAGGACAAATAGATTTATGAAGCAACGGCTACACTGGTGGCTCCACTTTCCCCATCAGCAAGATGTCAGAGATGGGTGCTCAGGGTTAGATGGAGCTGCAAAGTCTGCCCCAGACAGCAGAGCTTTGGGGAGGCAATGTCCCCATCCCCTGCCACTCCAGGGGCCACCTCAGAGGGGACATGGTGGTGGCTCACAGCCCACTGCATTACCTGGTTAGAAGTGAAGAGTGGAGAGGGTCTGCGAGCTGGTGCAAAGGGCCGAGAGGAGCACGGGGAGCGAGGCATCAGAGGCGACTGCTGCAGGGCAGGAGGTGGGAGGTGTCACTGGGACAAGACTGTCCTCAAGGCTGCACCTCTGGGGAGGGAAGGGCAGAGAAAGAGGAGGTGCAAGAGCCCTCCAAAACCCATTACCTGCCGAAGAAAGCGCTGGGGGAAGGACTTGGGGGACATCACTCTTAAGTCAGGGCGCTTGAGCCGGGGAGAGCCTCCGTAGCCCCTCTGCACAGGGGAGGTGAGGAAGTCGAGGGCCATGTTGGTGGATGGTGGGGGCCTCTCCAGGACCTGGAGGATGGCTTTATCCTGTGGGGAGGAGACAGCAGGAGATGGGAACAGGGCCCAGCTGGGGTCAATTTAGCTCCCCCAGCATCAGGCAGCTCACCAAAACCTTCGGTCATTGCTCAACCAGAGCACACACCAGCCAGGCTCCCACTCTGGCAGCATGCAACAGCAGGGAACCCATGGGGACACCTGGCATGGGAGTCCTGGTCCCCCCAAACCCAACAGCTTTGCCTTCAAACCCAGGCTCTGCTTAGGGTGGGCACCTCTGCCCACAGCCTCAGCACCCAAGAGACATATCCATGCACCTCCAGAACCGTGACAAGGTCCCCCAGTCACCCCAAATCGCCTGCATGACCCTTGGCCCAGGGTACCAGGGAACCTTCAGCCGCTCCCTGAGGGCCTGGCTGGGGGTACCCACCTCCAGCATGTGGTGAGGTGGGATGCTGCCAGGGCAGGAGCCCCACACCGTGGGATCCATTGCCAGCTGGAAGACAGGGAGATGGGTCAGCATGGGAAAGGAGGACAGGAGGAGAGGCACAGGGGGCACTGCAGGGACCACTCAGCCTCATCGTCAGATGGGAGGAGACATTTTTACCATGTCCTCTTTGCCGAACTCTGCCCAGCAAGCACCAATCCTGCTGTCCAGCACTGCCGAGTCCTGGCTCTGCAAGCAAAGAAGAGGTTACAGGCACAAACTCAGCCCTGGCACAGTCAGTATTCCTCCCTTGGGCAGGGACCAAACTACCCCCCGGTGCCCTCCGTGGGGCAGGACCCACAGGTGTGGGGATGGAGGGGGGAGCAGTGGGTCCCTGCCAGCCCCTCTGCCTGCCAGCCAGGCAGGCATGGGTCCCCTCCCTCTCCGCTCACGCGTCACCTCCAGTGTGGGTTTGCTCTGCACGGCTCTCATCACTGCTGGGTCTCCCAGGTCATTGGGCTCCTCTTCTTCCTCCTGTTCCTCAGTCCCTAGCTCCTCCTCCTCTTCCTCCAACTCGGAGCCAACCTGCTCAGCCTCCAGCTCCATACCACCTTCCTCCTGGGGCTCTCCCAGCTCCTCTGGTTGCTCAGCCACTCCAGGCCCTGGTTCCTCCCCGACCTCGGTCTCCTCGGCCACTGCTTCAGCCAGCTCAGGGATCATCTCCAGAGGCATCAGGGGTTTTGTGGAATCCTCCTCAGTGGAGTCTCGGTCTTGGAGGCAGGAAGCAGAGCATGTCAGGGTGGGTGAGAGCCTGGGCAGTGCCCACCGGAATCCCTGCTCTCAATCCAGCTCCTCACCAGGCAGGAGGCCACCTTCCTCACGCCATCCCCCCCTCACCTCCATCCTCCTCCATCACTAGGTGCTGGCTGATCTCCCCAGCACTGGGGCTCCCCTGAGATCTTACCTAACCCAAAAGTCATCTCATTGTACAGGTCGAGCTCTTCATCCTCCTCAGCCATCTCCTCCAGCAGAGGTGCATCTTCTACCAGCAGGTAGTCCTCGAGGATCTGGAGTTGAAAGCAGCAGGGTCCTCACTAAGGGAGAGAACCCTAACACGCTCCCAAAGTGGGGGACACCCAACCTCCCGCCCACCCCACTGGCGGTGCCGGGCAGCCCCCAGGGCTCATGGCTGCTCTGCAGCTGGAAAGGGAAGAGCAGGAGCCACCGGCACTGCCAGCGAGTGCAGGACCTGGTGGCTCAGTGCAGGGTAGAAGCCCACTGAAGCCTGCCGGGACCAGGGCTGCATTCGCCAAGAGGTGACCCCAGCCAGTGCAGGGGGTGCCCGCAGGGAACAGCACCAGCATGGGTGGCAGTGAGGGACACCATTAGGTTTCAGAGTGAACGCCCCACTAACAGGGCATAGACAGTACCCGAGCACAAGGCAGGGAAGGGCACCCCACCAGCACCTCCAGGGCAGCGTCTTCTCTGGTACCGACCGCTCTGGGCAGAGCCAGCACCAGGAGAGGCAGCCCCAGGGCAACCGGCACCGAGGAGGAGGGGGACGTGACCCAGGGAAGCTGGAAGAGAGGCGGCCCTGGGGACGGAGCAGCGGAGCAGGGCGGGCACTCACAATCGGCTCGCCGCCCTCCGCCATGCCGCGGCGCCGCCCGCCCCCGTCCCTCTACGGGGCCGGGCTGCCCCCACCGCCGCCTTTTACGGACCGCCGCCGCCGCTCCGGCGGCACCACGCCACCGCGCCTGCGCTTGCCGTACAGCATGGCAGCGCCCACGGCGCCCCGCGCCTGCGCAGTCTCTTCGCCCCGCCCCCGGCTAGGCCCCGCCCACGTGGCCGAGACCGCCGGCGGTGCGTGGAACAGGGATGGGGATGGAGCTGAGAGGGGGATTGAGGGTGAGGTTTATCGACTCCACCCGCGAAAAGGGGTGTAAAACTGCAAACGCCTGTGTCTTCCGGGGCTCAGAAAACCCCAGCCCGGCTTTTTCCATTGCTTTCGCCACTCCCTACCAGCGAGGGTGTTTTCCAAACCGACACCCCTCGGAGCAGTCGTGGAAAACCAGCGGGACGTGCTCGGTCCGGCTGGAAGCATGCCTCAGAGATTTACAGCAGATTTGAAAGCACAGGAGAGCACAAAGAGGCCGTAAATCTCTGTGTGTTGCCAAGCGCAGCGGGCTGCTCTTGTCCCCCCAAATGCCGGGAGAAGCTCAGTTGTGTCAGACCTCACCCGCTCGTTAAATATTTTTCTCTGCTAATAAAAGCAGAAGCAACCTGAAAGAGGAAGATTTGGCTGTTCTAATGAAATCAGTGTGGCCTTTTAGAAACAGCATGTGGAAGAAACTCATGGTTCAGCTTCTCTTTACGGGGTAAGTCTGCCAGGCAGAGTCATCTCCGGGGATTCCCGTCCCAACAGGGAGAGAGAGCCCAGCTGTCAGCACAGAGAAAGGATCCGTGTCCCGCAATCAGCCATTTGTTTGTGTAATTAATCCTCCCTTACTTCTATGAGAACCCCGGGATCCGTGATAAGGCTCTAGCAGCAGCTGCGTCCCCTTATCTCACAGCAAAACACTTAACGGCAGCTGCGTGGCCGCCAGTGCTGCTCACTGGGCAGCCCGTAAACCGAGCAAGAGCTCACCTCAGAGCTGGTCTGGTGTGGACTGGTAATGAGTATTTGCAGGTTTTTTCTTTGCTCAGTCTCTACTGATTTACCTGCTGCCTTTGTGTGGGGGACAGTCATACTTTACTGATTTAAGTTAGGTTTTTAAATGGGATGTATTGAGAAGGCAAGTCTTAAAGAGGCCCAGCGTTAGAGGAGCTCCGTGATACTGCTGTTTTCTTCTCACTAGTAGTGACTTTCCTTTTTTTTTTTTTTAATTTTTAATCCTTATGCAGTTGGATGGAAGACAATACGCATGTATCTGCTTTCCAGTCTGAAACAGTGACTCTGAAGATAACCAGTACATGATCTGTAGGACCACAAGCAGACAAGCTCCTAGGGTATAAAATACCTACATACTCTTTAGTACTGGTTCATTTTCTTTTTTTTTAACCTTGGATTTCTTAATGCTGCCGTTCAAAGCTGCTGTAACTTCTCTCCTCCAAGCAGTGTTACAGGGCCACTGGGAGGCATACCTAGCCTAGCTGCACATCGGTGCTCACAGTTATTCTAGAGGAGACAGGAGAAAAACCTGTTTGTTTGACCTTTCAGTTCTCGTGTTTGACATCACAGAGTCCGTGCTGTGCTCCAACGACAGAGTCAATCCATCATCCTGCAGCCGCCGGACCGAGACGCTCCCGCCCAAGCTTTGAAAGAGAGCAAACCAAGGTTCAGAAAGGAAGGTGGTCAGCATAAGCTGTTGGCGTAATACCGATCCTGGCTGCAAAATCTTCTGCGAGAGGCGGTTTTTACCCCCCATTTGGTAAGGGGCAGGAGCTGGGGAAGCACCTAGCCGCTGTGCCATGCCCTGCTCCCAGCTGGGGTTCCTGGCCGCAGGTGTCTAGCTCAAGGCCCGGGGGAGCCTCACACCTCTGATGCCTCCATCCCTGAGGGGAAGGCCGAGGGCGGGACAGGCCCCAGCCCAGGGCTGGATGGGGCCTGGGGCACAGCCACCGCAGCAGCCCCCACCTGCGGCCGAGCTGCCGGCGAGCCTCCGGCTGGCTTAGCGCCGGGCAGAGCCGCGGCCGGGCCCGCCAAGCTCCGGGCGGTGCCTCAGACCCAGAAGAAACCGAAAGCGAAAGCGAGGCGCAGCAGGCTAACTCGCATAACCTCACAGCTTCCCCTCAGCCTGGAGACTGATGACGCATCGGCAGTTCCGCGCCGCGATTGGCCGCGCGCGACAGAGGCAATAAAAGTCGGCGGGCGAGGGGGCGGGCTAGTCCGTGAGGGGAGCGGAGCGCAGCGCTTGGTTGCGATGGAGCTGTCGCTGAGCCTGGGGGTCCTGGTGCTGATCGCGCTGGTCGGCCTGGGGGAGGCGGATGGTGAGTGCTTGGTGTGGCGTGAGGG
>JAVKLA010000002.1:731496-741805 GCA_034782735.1 Sagittarius serpentarius
AGGTGGGGGGGCGCTGGCTTCTGCCGGGCAGTGTCTGCTGCAGCCCTGCTTCTCACTATCTCTTTACCCTCCTTTCCAGAGGCACCGAAGGTGGAGGTGTACTCCCGCAAACATGTCACAGATGGAGAAGAAAACACCCTCAATTGCTTTGTGAGTGGTTTCCACCCTCCGAAGATCGACATCTCCCTCCTCAAGAATGGGGAGCCCATGAGTGACGTGAAGTACACAGACATGTCCTTCGATGACAAGTGGTATTTCCAGCGCCTGGTGTACGCGCCGTTCACCCCCAAGAAGGGCGATGTCTACATTTGCAGGGTGGCCCATTCTGCCTTCGCAGAGCCACAGTCTTTCCGCTGGGGTATCTTGTGCCTTCCTCTTCAAGCTTTGCTGCCGTTCGTGTGCAGAAGCCAGAGCTCATTGATTTATATTCACAGTGTCCCTGTTCCTCTCCTTAGGAAACGGGGTGCTATAATGGGGTGGATTTTGAAGCTCTTGCGCTACAGATGGAAATTTAACTTGGTTTCAGCTGCACTGCTGAAAAGGCTGCATATACGTACTCATGAAAGAGTTTGTTAGTAGCAGATAGGGAAGACTTGCCTTGGTATTATCTGCAGGTATTTGGTTATACAGTGTCTGCTGACTCTTAGTGGAGCACTCCGACCTCTTTCTAGGTGAACTTGCCTAGAAAGAGATGGGTCATGCAGTGATTTTTGGCTTTATATTTGGTGACTATAAAGAAGGATGTAGCAGTGAGGACTGATTGCGGTGACCCAGCCTGCTACAGCAAGCACAGCCAAGCCAGGGCAGCTCTCTGGTTGCTGCACTGGGGCTGTTTTCAGCAGGGGTGGGCTTGTGGTGACAGGAGAGAGGGGCTGCTATTTGCCCCAAAGCCTAATGCTCTGCCCTTCTTTCTTGCAGATGCAGACTTCTAAGCTATGTCTGGAATAATCACGGTGAGTTATGCTGATGCTCCATGCTGTGCTGATAAGCAGAACGTGGACCGCTTTCTGTAGGGGGCGGAAGTGTGCAGCTCACAGTTAAGGAACAAAAGCAACCACCAAAAAAAAAAAAAAGTTTCCGCTGATAGGGAGCAGGGCTGTTCCCCCTCCCTTTCTACCCACCATTTTGGCCAGTTCTCAGGCATACCTTGCCTACAAGAGTCTCCTTTGCTCAAAAGAAAGGAGCCCCTTGGAGCAAAACTTCTCCGCATGTCCTTGGTGTGTCTGCCAGATATCATTCAGAGTTGTCACATGTCCTGGTGCTTCTCCAGACCCCATGGTGCTATTTTCTGTGTGGTGAGGAGGAAGTTGCCATACCTGGAAATCCCTGTGACTTGTGGGGAGGCAGGCTGGTTAACCCTGTGGCAGACAGTGTGTCAGCTTGGTAATGTGGGATTTATGAGTCACGAATCTGTGCCTTGCTGCCAAACCAGAAGCTGTCTTGGTTTTACTCACTGGTGCCTTACAATCTGAGGGCTCCAGGTTTTTCAGACTTATCTGGGCATAACTGATCTGGATTTAGCAACTGGTAAATACTAGTTTAACCCTTGATAGGGAGAAGAAAACTAAGGACAGGTGGTCTAGCTGACATAGTTGCGATGCTGGTTGAAATGCCTTAGTTATGTTACGCCGGCAGAGGCTGGGTAATTATTAACTGTGCCCGGGACAAGCCTTGGCAAGGCCTCACTTGAAATGCCCCTCACATTGGACCAGAAGATGTTATCGATGGCTTTTAGACTGAGGCAGGATCGTGAGTCAAACTAACTTTGTAAATCAGAAAAACTGCCTTGGGCGTTTCTTCTTGAGAAGATGTAGATGGACCAGAGTCCTTTACTTCTCACTGTCTAATGCTGCTCTCTCTCAAGCTCTCCGTCCCTTCCTTGCTGTAGAGCAGCAAAGGCTAGGAGGGGTGTTAGGCTTCCCGGGACGAGAGAATTAAGGTCACTTGACCGTCTTTCTAGTGGGGGATAACAGAAGAAGATACGCTCTGAATTTGGAAGAGAAAAGGTGAGGTGTGATACTGGAGGCTGGGGAAATGCTCCACACACAAGTCCCTCACAGCCAGAAATGTTTGGATTGGAAGGATGTTCGGAAGGGGTCCCATAAGTGCTTAAGTGTTTGCTTCTTAACTGCTGGTTGAGACGGGGTGCTGAGGTAAATGGACCTGTGATTTGATACAGTACAGACGCTTCTAGGTAATGGAGCTCTGAAAAATTGTATACAGCCACTCTTCTGGCTTCTCACTCGCTTTTGGGTAGTGGGGGTGGAAACCTGGCCCCAGGGCAGGGTCTGCGGTGCGCTGTGCCCACCTGGCAGCGCAGCATGGCGTGCAGCGGCTTTGGTGGGATGTCAGCGTGAAGGTCAGCAATGGCGAGGGATGCCAAGCTTGATTGGAGGGGGGACATTGGTGACTCTGCTAGAGTCTGGGGACAAGGGTTTACTGGGCTGGAGTGGAGGAGTTGAGAGCACAATAAAGAGAGAATATCTGCAGCTGGTGCTTGGGGTGGAGTGCAAGGATCCTCTTGGCAGAGGATTGCTTGTTGAACTCTGAACCCCCACTGAGGAGGGGATGGAAAAGCAGTTTCTGCAGGATTTTTATCTAAATATAATTGGAAGATGGGTCTGCGTGCAGCTGGGACTCTGCAGCCTGAGTTCCCTTGTGGAAAACCCATTTTTTTTCCTAAAATAACTACAGTTGAAGGTGTAAACAGTAACTGATGTCAATCTCCTCTCCCCCACGCAGGTCTGAAAAATTCTGCCTTGCAAGTCAAAAATCTTGGGCTTCTGGCCTTTCTTCACAGCTCACTTGTGGATATGGTGAAGAAGAGCAATTGTCTTCACTGCAGAATTCCTTCCTTAATGAAGCTTATCATTAAAATATCACTTATCCAAAGCAGTATGCGAGCTAGGCTTTTTTTTTTTGAGCACATAGCTATGAATGTCCACATTGCTGATTAAAAAACAGTTGTAGCTCTTCAGTGCTCTGAGCTGTACAGCGATTTTTATGTAAATAAAATCGGAGGACTTCAATGGGGTCCTTAAAATTTTTCTTTAGTCATATGGTAATGCGAGCTGATTTCATGGGCTCCAGTGGCTGCTGGGTTGTGGGTGGATCTCTGGCGTGGTGGCACTGCGCTCAGTTGCACTCTTTTATCCTGTTGAGAAGCTGCAGGAACAATTTTCCATCAGCAACAAAAAAAAGAATTAAAGGTTTATCTGGCTTATGTGGGATCTGCCTGGCCACAGGCTCCTGTGTGGCTCTGAAGAGAAGGCACAAGGTTTAAAAAAAGGGACAAAGTAACCTGGGGGACACTGGGTCTGATCTTAAAGCTGGGTGAGAGGAAAAGGAGCGATGGGCAGGTTGTGGTGCCCACTTCAAGAGGGAGGACTCCTGTTGATTTTTCTTGGGGGTGCGCCGTGTAAAGCTGGGCTGAAGGGAAGCGGGCGTGTGTGTCAGCGACTTTTATTTCTGGTTTTCTCTTCTGCAAGCGCCTGACCCCACAGAGAAGCTCTGTTGCGGGCTGGTCTTCTGCCATACCTGCGGATTTTGGTGGCACTACCCAAAACCGGAGCTACTTGGTAGAATCAATCGATCAGCCTGGTTTTATTTTATGAAGAAACCAGTATGGTTGCTTGATGAGTGTTGGATCAAGGAGGGTCTAATCAGTGTGGATCTTATGTGTGTGAACAAGGGTTCCCGGCACCTCAGTGGGTGTGACCTGTCACCTGTCTCTTCTTGGGTGTGTTAAGATTTGCTGTGACTGGTGTTGCAGAACACACACTTGAGATTTTGAGAGATCTTGGCTTGTTTCTTAGCTTTTTTCCATTATAACCATGTTTTCTGTTAAGGATTAGGAAAATCCAAACTGTTGCAGTTCCACCACCTGGGTTGGAGGTTGCTGCGGTGAAGGGACTGGTGGTGGAGATCCCTTTGTGCTCCTCAGAGGAGCATTCAAACCAGGAGAGGTGGGGATGTCATGGCTGAGTGGTCCTGCAAAACACTCCTCGCCCAGTGTGGGACACCAAGACTCACTGGAGCTAGCACACAGCTCAGCTTGCAATGCCAGCCATGCGCTGCAGACCCGCCGGGGACCGCACCCGCCCCAGCAGTGGTCCTTCTGTGGTACAAGACGGTCTGGGAGGGAGGAAAAGGTTTGGGTTTCTCCTCCAGAGACCCCAGCGGAGCAGCAGAGCCTGCTGTGAGACCCCAAGGTGGCTTGAGCCTGTGGACCGTGTTCTGGCCTCCTTCTCCGGACCACAAAGAGCCACCGAAGTGCTTGCCGCTGACGTGCTTACCACCACCTCGGCTTCATCTTTACGATCCTCAAGAGCATCAGAGAGTAATGGCTGGGTGCATCACACCAACAGGAAAACTTCATCCTGACTAGGACACGAGTGGAGTCGACTGCAGAAGCTGAAGGCACTGTGGCACAGCCAACATGAGACGACCGTGTCTTCAAAGGAAACTCATATCAACACCTTCCCGCACCATGGAAGTCTCTGCCCTGGTTGCATCTGTGGGATTTTTGTGGTCTGTCTTAGGAAATATTTCTATGGCTTACTCAAAAATCCCCCTCTGGGGGAGAACAATGCGTGCCAATCCCAGAGGCCGGCTAGTTTTGATTAACATCTGAGTTTCAGGGCCGTATATAGGAAAACCTCTGGTTTATCAGGCATCCTTGGGGTCCAGCTTCGGGGGTCCAAAGGTACCTGGGGTGTAGCTGTACTGCTGCTGGGCTTTTCAGCGAAAGTTCCCAGGGGATGGAATTTTTGAGGGCTATCTTGGCAAGTTTCAAGCATGAAAAGAGCCTCGTTTGTGCTCTATGAAATACAAGCAAACTTGCTGCAAGCAAACTGTTTTCTGAGTCAAGCAAATACAAGTGGTTTTAGGAGAACAACTCTAGGAGAACTTTTTTGAAGATCAGTTTCTTCAGCATTACATCTTTTTGGAGTTTTTAAAGCTTCACCAGTTCCTGTGTGGTGAAAGAGCTGAAAAGCCTAACCAAGGCTTCGGTATGCTCTCTTTGCATTATTTCGCTTACATTCCTGCTTCTTCTAACCAAGGCTTATGCTTTTTCTAACCAAGGCTTCAGTATGTTTATTTCACTTAACCAAGGCTAACATTCTTGCTTTTTCCGAGTTTTCTTTCTCTGAGGATAATTCCATCAGAGGACCCCTTGCCTGAAAAACAAATTCAGCCCTCGTGCATAAATCCCAGGTCTCAAGACGCCTGGTACCAGATAAGAACCAAGAACAGAGCAATAAGTACATCAGTGAAGAAGAAAAGTAGATAGTGAAGTTGCTGATGGACCTTCTTCGAGATAAGCGTGTAAAAGAAAACAATTGCGCATGCGGATCGGACATTTGCATATATTAATGAGTTCCAGAAAAATCTCATGTTTATGTAAATGAATTCTCAGAAATCCTGGGAATATGTATGATTCTGTAGTATATAATCTCTGAAAATTTGTCAGCTCGTTGGAGCACTTACGGTGGAGCTATCCCCAGTGCTGCCCAGCGCTGCGATAAAGAATGCTTCACAATAACAACTTGTAGTTGTTATTGTGTTCTGTCGGAACTCTTACCCAGCCGCACCTAGCCTCCCGCTTCGGTGAAGGTGATTAGAAAACAAGGGGGTTTGAGGGACAAATTTTTGTTTCAGTGGTAGGGAGAAAAACTGAAGGAATGGGTGCAGGAGGAGGGGAAAATCATTCGAGATACACACCTGAATACAGATGTCCCCTGAGAAAAGTGGAACCAAGCAAGAGTCCCGATACAACCAGTCCTGGCTCTGCCGCCACGGCTCCAGCTCTGTGGGAATGCATTTGCCATCTGCTCCCTCTCGGGCAAGCAAACCACAGTAAGGTGGGTAAAGGCAGACAGCGGCGTCGGCAAGAGGAAGGCTGCACAGCCCCAAGCCAGTCCTGGCTGGTTGACACAGGCTGGCCCATTTCAGCTCAAGTAAACTGGGCTTACCTGCACCACACAGCAGTTAGATGTGGCCTAACACCTCTCTTTCTTTACCTTTTTTTCCTTTAATTTGCCAACATTACCAAGTCCTTTGTGGGAAGGTGAGTGAAGCAGAAATAACTCTTCAGCCTGTATAAAAACTGGATTGAAAATGGGTAAGAATCAAAGACTGGGGGGTTTCTGTATCTCTTTTCAGTACTGCTGATGCCTAACTTGACTTTTTTGGCATATTCAGTTTTGCTTAGGTGTATGCCCTAGTAAATCTTTCTCCTGGGATTATGCAGAAAATCCAAGCATGGAGGAGACCAGGCTGAGCCCTCATGTGGCTGTGTCTCACCAGCATATCCTGCTGGGCTGGCCTTGCCTTGTATTCACCAGGTTTGGTGAGCCCACGCTGCCGCCTGGCAGTATGGTTTGTTCCCTCCACAGCACGAAGCATGCGCCATCTGAAGTGGATGGGGTCTGGCAGGCAGCTCTGGGCTCTGATCCGGCAGATGGCATGGGAGGACACGAAATGACGCAGTCTTCTTCTCCCGACCTCCTCTTTTGCCACCACCTATAGAGAAAATGAATACAGAGCATTTCCAGGGGAGCTCATTCCCTCCATGGGACAGAGGGAAAGTGAAGCAGGCCACGGTGTGAAGGCTTTTGCCTCATCTTCCTGCGTAAGCTGGAAGCGATTCAGAAGATGGTGCAGGGCGATGGCAGGAGTGGAGAGGACCGAGGCCGTCGGATGCTACTCGGCTCTGCCACTGCCTTCTCAGTCAGTCACAGAAGCCGTCTCCTCCATGCCCTCAGCTCATCCCGTCCCCTTTCCAGAGGTGACGCAAGTTGGTCAGAGCCATGGAGGGTTTCCAGAGGAGGTTCAGCATCAAGATGCCCTGGACACCGGTGTTGAAATTCCCAGGGCAGCTGGTACAGCCCCACTCCCGGCCCAGCTGCGCTCAGGCGTGGGTCACCTGCAGCCATTTTGGAGCGATCAGCCAAATGCGGCCAGGCACGGAGAGGTGGCAGCGGGGGCCGGGGAGCCCTCACGGCGGCGGGGTGGGGGGGGTTCAAACCCGTATGGCCTCGCTCGCCGGTGCCGGAACGACTCGGGGGCGGGGCGGCCAGCCCTGGAAACGGCCGCCGCTCCTCGGGGCACCGCGCCTCTCCTCAGCGCCCGCCGCCCCTCTGGGTTTTCCCGCCGCCGCCCCTCAGAGCTCGCTCCCGCCGCCCCTCAGGCTCTTCCCGCCGCTGCCCTCTCAGGGCTCCTCCTCCCGCCGCCATGTTCCGGGGCTGCCGTGCCTGGTTTTCCCAGAGCGTCGGCCCGGGCCCGCGGGAGCTCTGGGGTGAGGGGTCCCGGCGGCGCCCTGGGGATGAGCTATGGGGGCACGGAGCTGACATGCGCCCTCGGTGGGGCTCAGCAGTGGGGGCACAGCCCCATCACCCCTCAGTGGGGCAGAGCAGGGCTGAGCGCCCCCCCGCCGCCCCCCCCCCGCCCATGGCGGGCCAGAGCATGGGTTTGGCAGGTCCCCCCCCCAGTGCCGGGGCAGGCCACGGTGCCCCCACACCTGGGAAAAGTCCAGAAGAGTCCTCAATGGCACAGTGGGAGACCCACAGCCATGGGGGGGCCCATTACAGCTCCCACTTTGGGGCATGGCCCTGCCACCCCCACAACCAGCCCGGGCAGCTATCCCCAGCCCGGGCCACCCTGAGGTGGGGACCCGCTGGGGTGTCCACCTTCCTCCTTACCCCCCCCTTCTTCGCCCCACAGCGGCCGGTGGCGGGGCGGTCACCCACTGGCGGGATGCCGACTACCTCTTCAGCAGCGACGCTGCCCACCCGGACACCCGCAGGTGGGCTGTGTCCCCCAGCTGTCCCCCCTCCTCATGTCACGCCATGTCGGCAGCACTCTCCTTGCCTGGGAGATGCCTGCAGCCCTGTTTCATGCTCACGTTGAGCCCTCTCCCTGTGGTGTCTGTAGAGAGTGAAAGATCAGTGAAGGCATAGATAACGGTTATAATGTATTTAATGCAAAGTATTTATGGATGCCGACATCCTTTAAGAGTCAGGGTGGTGTTTTTAAAGTGCCTGGTACAGGTCTGCTGGCACTTTACTGCTTAGTGGGGTCTGAAAACTCACACCTATGCTAAACCTTAGCTAGAAAAAAAAAAAAATAAAAATGGCTGCAAAACCCATCCACCTGTTAGGCTGGCTTAACTCCGATGTAAATTAAACTAATTGCGCGGGTTTTCTTGCTACCTTTGAATGGATGTACTGGAAAACTCAGGGTCTAAAATAGAGGTGACACAATCCCAAGGAAGGAACCAGGTGCTAAATAGCCAGCGTGAGTTAATGCTGAAAGCAAGCATGGGGGTAAAAATGGCTGGAAAAGGGCTGAGTTGCTATGTTCTTTCTGCTTGCTTAGTATAAAAAAAAAAAAAAATCAGAGAGCTCAAGCACAAATATAAGGAAAGGCTATTCAGGGTCTTCCTCCAGCTACTGAATATTTATACATACTCAATAGTGTGTAAATATATTTATGTGAAAGGGAACTGCAATGTTTTCTTGCAATGCTCTGCAGCAAGCTTTGCTAGGCTGGACTAAGCAGCTTCTTTTAACACGACTGCTTAAAACTGGCTTAGATTTTTTTAATCCTTCCACCACCTGCTCCAGCTGTGGGAGGAGAATCCCGAGAAACCCAGAGTAACAACCTTCCTGCCACCACAGCATCCTGCCCAACTGGGCTGTTCCCCCAGGGGGAATTACATATAATTATATACATTACATATATACTCAGATTATTTCTTGGGAAAAATGGAATCATTAGCCATACCCTTAAACCTGGCAAACAATATTTAATTGTCCTTTAATGTCTATTTAATAGAGGGTCCTCTAAGGAGGATGGTGAGTGCTTGAGCATCCTGCACCCACCCTTCCTCACTCAGCTGTAGTGCCACTGCATCTGGGGACCGCACTGTGAGCCTGAGCAGGGACCAGTGGGGTTAAGAACAAATAAATAAAAATCACTTTTTTTCCCTCCCTCCCCGAAGAACTAGTCTCATCTCAAGAGCAGAGTGCGGAGTGGTGCCATTTAGTCCCTAAAAATGTGAGTTTACCTGGTCCCCAGTGTCCTTCCTCAGGAGGTGCTGGCAGCCAGGACCGTAATGGGATGTTGCTGGTAGAGTCTCACAGTTAGAAAATTACAGAGAACTAGGTGCTTTTGGCAAAAATATCGGAGCAGGTCAGTTTTAATAACAATATCCCTCTAAACTTTTGGGGTTTGGTTTTTTTTTTTCCAGGTTCATCTTTGGAAATCAGCTGTCTTTTTCTCTTCCAGAATACACGAGAGCCTTGATTACTTGGAGAGCAGAGCTACGGTCTTTCACTCCCGTTACCTCTCTGCATGGGCAAGCACCAACATGGGAGCAAAGCTGTCGGTGGTTCTGGGCCACTTCGTCCTGCCACCCGCCTGCCTGCAAGAAGGTCAGCGGGAAAACAAACCATCAGTGTTTTGCTCCCCTGGGGGTTCCCCCCATGAGCACAGCCTTTTGGAGGTACAAACCAGAACCTCCAGTTACTTCTGCTCTAGGTGGAGGGAAATTCCTTCTGCTGGGAGCAATTCTTCCTCCCTGGCGGCAGAGGATGCTCCATCTATTATATGCTCCATCTCTTATCATAGAATCACAGAATGGTTTTGGGTTGGGAGGGACCTTGAAGACCACCTAGTTCCATCCCCCCCCCGCCATGGGCAGGGACACCTTCCACCAGACCAGGCTGCTCAAAGCCCCATCCAGCCTGGCCTAGAACACTGCCAGGGAGGGGGCACCCACATCCTCGCTGGGCAGCCTGGGCCAGCGCCTCACTGCCCCTCACAGGGAAGAATTTCTTCCTAACATCTAATCTAAATCTACCCTCTTTCAGTTTAAAACTGTTACCCCTTGTCCTGTCACTACACTCCCTGATAAAAAGTCCCTCCCCAGCTTTTCTGTAGGGCCCCTTTAAGTACTAGAAGGCTGCTATGAAGTCTCTCAGAAGCCTTCTCTTCTCCAGGCTGAACAGCCCCAACTCTCTCAGACTGTCCTCATAGGAGAGGGGCTCCAGCCCCCTGATCATCCTCGTGGCCCTCCTCTGGACCCGCTCCAACAGGTCCATGTCCTTCTTATGTTGGGGCCCCCAGACCTGAACGCAGCACTGCAGGTGGGGTCTCAGGACAGCAGAGCAGAGGGGGAGAACCCCCTCCCTCGACCTGCTGGCCACGCTGCTCTTGATGCAGTCCCGGAATGCGGTTGGCTGTCTGGGCTGCGAGCGCACATTGCTGGGTCTTGTTGGGCTTCTCGTCAACCAACACCCTCCAA
>JAVKLA010000002.1:748320-792415 GCA_034782735.1 Sagittarius serpentarius
CAGCGCCCCCCCGCGGCTCGGAGGGCGCCTGCAGCGGCTGGGGGGGCGGGGTCCGGCCCCGAGCACTCTCCCGGGTCCCAGCGCCCGCTGCCAACGCGCCTTCCCCCCAACCCGGCGCCGGATCCGGCGCTGGCTGGCCCCGGGCTGCAGAGTCCTCACTCAGCACCACTCTGCTCCCTTGCAGAGGGGGGTGGGGGCACCGGCTGATCCCGCATTAAGCTGTGAAGGAGGAGGACACAGAGCGCCCACAAACTCACACCACCCGTGGGGAAGGGGTCTGGCCAGCCCGAAAAGATGAGGGGGTACAATTACGCACCCTGTAGGAGGAGGCTAAAGCCCCACCCCCCCCCGGGGTGTCTACTGCAGGCTGCCCCACTGCACCCCAAGTCCTGCTCAGCCCACTGAAACCCCAGCAGTAGGCAAGGCAGGACCCCCCACCCCCCAGGAGTCCAGCTCCCCACCACCACCCCCCAAAACAGGGTGCCACCCCACCCCCAAGTGGGGGTGGGAGTACACCTCGGGGTAGGGGACATTCCAATTAACCTCATTAACTTGCTGCTGCAAGTAGGGGAGCTCCAGCTGGAGCCTGGCTGCCACTGCCACCACCCCACCCCAAGGCACCCACTGAGGGAGCCTTTGGTGACCAGTACCTAAAAAGACATCTCCCAGGAGAGAGCTCCCCTCCAGCTGTCGCCCACCGCATCCATACGCTCCCCACCCTGCCAGGCTGAGGCTCAGCTTCTCCCACCTGTTTCAACACCAAGAGCCAGCCCCACTCCAGTTCCCAGAGATCCTGCACAAAGTACACGAGCAAGGAGCACAAGAAGGTTTGGTTTTTTTTTTGCTGCAACGTGTTTATTATGTGCCAAAAACTACACCACAGCTTACTCCACGCGTCTGTAGGAGAGTGCAGTCTTGCCTGCATATACTACAATGAGGTAGAGACTTCACACACAGCTTCACGAAACCCCACAAAGAGCAGCTGGGATATGCAACAATGCAACATCAGCTCAGCAGGAAAAAAAAAAAAAGAGGGAGAAATTATGACACTGGTTCTTTGGCACACAGCTTCCGATAGAGGGGAAAGTAAAAAATAATAATAATTATAAGTTCTCAAATCCCAGCAGCAGCATTTCAGTTGACTGCACCGTTAACTCCGTACATTTCATAAAGGAAAGGAAAAGTACTTGTCCCCTCTAAGAGAAAGGGCTCCTATGAACCTTCATCTGTCCACCGAAATGCAGCCCTTTTTTAGCTAGTTACAAAAGAAAAGTAAGTCCTGTGACTTTGTGTGATTAAAAACCTCTATCAACCCCCCTTAAGTGCAACTTAAAAAAGTGCAACAAACTATTTAAAACTATATACAGCAGCTCAGAGATCGTTTATCCGGTCCAGTTTCAAATCCGAAAAAAGCCTGTCCTGTTCTGTTGCAAACCCCTCGATTTACAACTTTCCACCAGCAGCCCCCAGACACAACTTGCAATAATGTTAAAAGCTGCCAGGAAAGAAAAAAATCTCTCGTTTCAAACGACTTAAAAACTGTTTAAGAGTGTAAAAAGGAACTGGTAAAAACCCTCGAGCGTAAAATATGAAATATGATTTGGTTTAAATGAAGAGCAAAGTCTCCTTGTTGTTACAGTAAAAAACGCCAGCTGAACATTCAGTTTTTTATGCCGTTCAGATGGGGGTTAAATGAATGGAAAGGCACTGTATGGCAACTGCAAAAAAATGGAGCCAATGAGACCTGCATTATTACCATCAGTATTGCAAGGAATGTAAAAAAGCGCCTTTAATAAATAAAAAACCTAGGTGAAGGCATCTGCATAAACACCTTCTCAACACGTGGCCCTTTTTTTTTTTTTGCTTCTCGTCAGCAAACTAGGAACCAAAGTCTGGGAACTGCGGAATCGCTTGAGGGGCGCTCCCTCCCCTCAAAAAACCCCCAAACAAAACCCGACAAAATTCACTGTGCATTAGTGCAGAAACAAAAAGACCAGCAAGTGCAAACGTGAATGTAAGATTTTTTTTTTTCCCCATTAGTCCTCAGGAAGCACGTTCCCAGCCTGGGTCTGGCACCAGCAGGCACGCTCGTGCGCTCTCCACTTGGCAGGTTAACAAAAGGACTTTCTCCTGCGCCTGCGGCGGCCCCCGAGCCTCGGCGGCCTCTTTAGCTGGAGTCTCTGTTCTTCTGGTTGCGCATCAGCGGGCGGTGGTGACGCAGGACCTCCATGGAGTGCTGCCAGTGCCAGCAGGAACGACAGAAGTACTTGAAGCAGATCTGTGGGGAGAGCAGAGGGGCAACGCTGTGGGGCGAGGCAAATGGACACCAGCCCGCCAGCGAAGCGGCATCCCCTCCCTTCCCTCCCTGGTTTTGCAGCCCACGCCAGCACAACAGATCTTCAAAGCGGAGGGAGGGAATTCCGGCAATGCTGCCAGAGGGTGTGTTGCACTGAGCTTCTAGCATGGCCCCCGTTAAAAAAGGGTTGAAAAAAAATCAGGATCTGGGCACTGGCAGGCAGGGGCTGCAGCACCTCTGCCTCACACGTGCGCAGGGAGAGGGGCAGCTGTCGGGCTCTGCCAGCACTCACTGCGCTCCCGCTGCCGTCTCTGCCAGCGGAGCAGAACATGCCGCTGCTCACCTCCCATCTAGACTCTGCGGGAAGCCGCTGGACCCTGGCTGAGCTCCTTTGCCCGCAGCGAGCAGAGGTCAGCCAGAGTTCCCTACATTTTGGGCAGGCCCAGGACCAACTGCAGGGTGAAAGCGCTCCAACTTCCAGCTTGTCACAGCTCGCAGAGCAGCAGCCTCCCCTCAGGGGCAGCCTGCTGCCCACAGTGGGCTCTGGCACTCTGGCACAGCACCAGCAGGGCTGCGGCACCCCCGGCTCCAGGCAGGGTGGAAAGCTGCCTTTACCTCCCGGTAAGCACACCAGAGCTGCCCCCCAGGAGGGCTGCACCTCCTCCAAAACAAGGGCCCACCTCAGGCTCTTGCATGAACACTTCATCCTCCCTAGTCGACAAGGGACAACAGGCCTCCCCAGACACTACAGCGAATGCTGCTGCGAGCAGCGGAACCTGCTCCTCCCTGAGGAAGCCCCCACCGTGAGCAGCAGCCGAGCGCAGCCGGCAGGGGAGAGCCTCACCTGGTCTCTGCAGAAGAAAGGGCCGGGCTGGGCGCTGCAGACTTGGCACATGGAGTCCTCCAGATACGGGTCAATCTGAACCTGCAGGAGAACCAGGCAGTGAGCAAAGCAGCACTGGGTACCCCAAAATCCATCACCGGCACCCCTCACTGCTGGCAAAGCAGCAGTTCACCACCGCCCCTCTGCCTCCACAGGGATATGGGGCAGGCTATGTGGGTCACGGTGCTCCCAGCCGTACCACCCATCACGCACAGATTTAACTCCCCTGGCTGCCCCATCAGCTCCACTCACCTTTTTAGTAAACTTGGTCGTTTTGATTTCCACAAACGCAGCAGTCACTGCCTTCAGGTAGCTGCGCTGGTTGTTAAAGGTGACACGGCCAGACCCTGGAACAAGCCAGACCGCAAGCGTTACACTGACCCAGCACCTACGGCAGGAACCGGCAGAGGCCGAGAGGGAGCTGCTGCCAGCACCACCCCTTCCCCTGGTGCAGTTCAGCCACTAGCAGGGAAGCAGCTTTTGCAGGGAGACCGTACCCGAGGCCTCGTGGCTCTGCCTGCCTCCTTCCCCAGGCAGTAACAAAAGCACAGCAGGCAGCTGAGAGCAGAAAGGCTTTTCCTCAGACACCTCCAGGCTGGTTAAGATGTGAGCTTATGGGCGGCAGCACTCCCAGGAGGGCCGGCAGCAGCCAGGCAGACAGAGGGAGGCTGCCAGGGCACTGCCGAGGGCAGCACAGCAGCAGGCTCCATGCCCGCACCTGAAATAAGCCAGTGACGAGACAGCTCAGCAGCTTTTATTTTAAGGCTCCCACTCATCCTGGAGCCTTGCATTTTGCAGCTTCATTGCCAGCCAGCAGCATTCCTGCACCATTCGTTTCCAGCAAGTTTTGTTAAGCTCCAGGAAAACATTTCTGTGCTTGCCTACGAGTTTCTTTCCTCGGTGTAAGGGAAGCTTTGGCTTTTACAAGACTGTCCTGCATGCCGGCCGATTGCTAAAGCTCAGCTCACCACTGAGAGCCACAGTGCAAAGCATCGCCCAGAACCCACCTACTCCTCTCCTGTCACATCACGCAGGACACAGGCTGGAGGGCCTGGACCTGCTTCAGGGTTACGCTGTGTACGAGGACTGCAGCTGCGCTCGGGGGATCTTTCTTCTAAGAGATTCAGTTCCATCTCCTAGTGGTACCCCCAAAAGCCATCTGGGCAACGGCTTTCTCTGTTGACCTGGATCAGCTTGTCTCAAAGGCAACTCCTCATACCTACAGTCAGACACCGATTTCTCACAGTACATGCCTCCAGCAGGATCATCCTCTGCCCGAGACGATTCAGCACCAGGCAGGTTACACACAGTGGTCGCCCCCTGCGGAGCCTTCTGCCGAGCCAGGGCCAGCAGTCAAGCAAGCCTGCGGCAACATCTCAGCATAGGAGATGCTTCAGTCAACACAAACAAAATCAGGGTACTGTTTAGTTACCAAAATTGAGTTCACATTGCTGCAACTTTAAGACAGCTTCAAGGGTGGAAGTGCCAGCCTGCTACTGGGAGCCAGAGATCTCTTACTTGAGGGAGCAACCTGGGCTCTGCACGAAGCCACAGGAGGTTTTAAGGTCATTTTCTAGGACCTCACAGTGCCCGCACAGGGCAGGTTGGTGTGCAAGACTTCATCTGTGGTCAAACTAAGGATTTGCTTAAAGTGTCATACTTCCATTCCCAACCCCTTGAGACTGTCTCCTCAAAGCCGCTTCAGTGGTAAAGCCCTGCAGCACCACAGGTATGTCCTAAACCCAAGCCTTGAACTGAAAAGCCTGAAAGCTGTCCAAGGACAGCGACAAGCAGACAACAGCTCTGCACTACCAAATGCAGATGTTGTTCCTGCTTGGCCACGTGCAGGAGATTCATGGTCCCTTCTTACTTACGCAACTTTCCGCAGCCTGAGCCTGGAAAACTAGTCCTCATACATCAAGCTGTAAGGTTTTTTGACACAAACAGTAATCTCAGTGCTGTCCCCTGGCCCATAAGGCCACCAGGGAGGTACAGGGGACACATGTCGTGACATGTGATGTTTCACAGCTCCTGTGACATGAGTGGCAAGTGCTCTATTCCCCTTTGGGAGGCTGCCTCTGCAGGGCACAGGGACAGAGCTGCCCTCCAAGTTCCTATAGGGGCTGCACTCATGACCTGCCCCTCTCAAACACACAGGCCCATCTCAGAGGTGGGACCTCAAAGGCTTCATGCTTTCTACCTGCAAGAGTGCAGCAGGCCTGCCTCACCAGAGGTCATAGTTCAGGGCAAGAGCTTGAACCACAGGCAGACTTGCTGCCTGCAGCAGCCTGTGGTATCAGCCCCATCGGAGGAGGGGAGTGCTGTCCTAGAGTCACACTCACCATCCCCAGCGCCTCTCTGACCCTAGGGAAGCTGATGCCCTGAGCTGAGGTGGACATGTCATCCCCCAGCAGACTCAGGGAAGCCTCTCCACTTGTGCCACCAGCTGCCTTGGAAGCCCAAAGTGACAGCACCCTGAAGGGAGTCCAAACAGGACAGTGGGGACAGGACACCACCCACAAGTGCCAGTTCAACTGAGCTGCCCACAGCCCTGCCCTGTTCCTGCTGCCTCTCCAGCAGAAAGGTTCAGCAGCCAGTGGGTCCCAGTTTGCCCTGACAGGCAGCAGGAACCAGGGCAAGAGCCACAGCCATCTCTACGCTCTGGGGATGGAAGAACAGCTAAAGCAGCATCTAATGACCATTAACAGCTAGCTGGCCATGCACAGCCCTGAACGAGGGCAGAAGACCCTTCAGAAACGCCTAAAGAGAGATTAAAAACATCGAGCTGCTCTGGAACGATCTAGAACCTTCTAGTTCCCAGGCACATCAGCTCTGCCAGCCCTCCCCCAAGGCTTGTCTTACCTCCCCATGGCTGGGAAGCAAGGAGCATCGCCTATGGAAGAGGCTGGCCAGACATCCACTCCCAGAGCAGGCGGAAGCAGAGCCCCTGAGCAGCCTTCCCCATCGAGGGGCCAAGCAAAGGGCACTGCTGCAGCCTCCTCAGAGCATGCCGTGGGTGACTACCGATCCTGGCAGGATCATCACTTACCGATGGGATACTTGTGCTTGTCTGTGTCAATGCCGGCATAGACCACGCCTCCAAACAGGTCACACATGACAGCTGCCAGGGCCTCCGCGGTCAGCATCCCATGCAGAGCCCCCACAAACACAGTCTTGCTGGGATCAAGCCGCTGCGACGGACTGCGCACGAAGTTGCTGTCTGCCAGCACCCATGGGATCACCTGCACCTGAAGCCACACAGAAGCAGGTCAGGTCAGCCAAGGGCCTGCAAAGCCACATGCTGTGCCGCTTCCACAGTGCCCTCAGCTGACAGCAGAGGCCATCCCAGACCCTCAGACTTTATCCCCACCCTGCAAATGTTGCTTTGTTATTGCTGCTCAGCATCCACATCCAGGGCACTACAGCTCTGGAGCTCCAGCCTTGCTCCAGACACCTCCTGAGAACCCACAAGGCCCATTCAAGGCAACAAGAACAACTGCCACACTGCTCTGCTTCCAGCCAAACTGGAACCCAAAAACACTGATCCCTTGGGGCTGGCAGCCAGGAAACAATCCGTGCACAAGTAGATTTTACCTACTGCCTGCACCTATCTTTACAGCCCAGTCAGATGCCTGCCTGCACAGGAGCCTGTTGGAGGAGATCAGCAAAACAACCCACCCACTGCCAATTTCGACAGGAGCTTCCATCTGCTAGACAGCTGATCTAGGGCTCCGGAGAGGAGAAACTTCTGCCAGAGCTAAATCACCAAGCATGAAAGTACTGCCAATAGCCAGACACCGGGAGAGCTGTCTGGAGCACAATTAGTTTGTGCCTGTCTAGATAAAAAACTGAGATTCAGCTCTTAACTCCACAAACTCACACAGTTGCACATGATCTATAGCTAAGGGACCCCTTTACTGGAAGGCCAACCTGAGCCTCCGGCAGCCTCAGCACCTCCAGAGCACAGGTCAGCCAGCCAAGGCTGTGCTGGGGAGCAGCTGCAGTTACAGCTGCGGATCCAAAATATCTGCCTGCGGTGAGCATGAAAGCCATTCGTTCTGCAAGCAGGCAAGGTCTAATAAAGCACCAAAGGGATCAAAGTCTGTCTCTGCAAGCAAAGGTATGCTGAAAGAAGTATAAAGCAGTAAAATCCCTGTTCTTGTGCTCCTTTCCAGCTAACCGAAGCTGCTCCGCATCATGAAGCCAGGGTCTGCCACAGATCCAGGAGCTCCAGGTCACAGGTTCTGACACAAGCCGTTGCAAAGGATGCAAACACCGATCTGACACTTCTCTCCTTGCCTGCGTCCAGCCCTACCACAGGAACACGTCAATTAAAGATGGCCAAGAGCCAGCTTGACTTCTGCTGCTCTCCTTTAGCCCGGCTCTCCTGGAGCAGAATAACACCATGCACCCCCTTGTCTCCAAGGTTCTCATCAGCACCCCCTGCTGTCATCTGTAGCGCTACTCTCATGGGTCTGCTCACCTCTTTGCAGCGCATCCTGCGGCTGGACATCTTGAAGTAGTATTCACTGAGCCCATCAGGGCTCAGCAGGTCCTGGGAGCACGCCTGGAGCAGAGCACGCACAGATTTCTCCGACTCAAACACCAGGTAGACGTATCCTTTAAAGGTGAAGGGAAAGAAGCAGTCGTTAGAACTGTAGTGGAAGAGGAAGAGATCATCCCAGTTTACAGACACCCTCAAAATCACTCTCAGATGCCACCCACAGTATCTATATCTACACTGCATCTCCCTTGCCATCCCCAACCCCTTTTAGGGAAGGGCAGTGATTTGTAGCACCTGCCCCAGCAGACTCTACATATGAGACCCACCCATGATGCACAGAGCCTGGCCAAGCTGGGAAAGAGCCCAAACTCAGCACAGCACAAGGGGGCAGGTTGGCCAAGTCCAGTGCCATGTGGGCCACTGTCCTCCCCCCACACAAAGCCACATCTAGACATGACAAGTGGGCACCGCCAGCCTGGCCACAGAGTGGTCTGCAGGAAAACACTTTGCTTCACATTTAGGATGCCTTGGCCCAGAAATACAAGTTCAGGGCTTTAAAATCACTTCCATCAGCGCCAGCACTCCATACCTCGCATCGCTCTGATGACTGAACGAGGCCATTAGGCACCGCCAAGTCTACAAACTAGTTGCTCCTTACCCCATAATTCGTTACTCCTTACACAACACATCAGCCCAGCTACTTCAGACAGGATGCTGCCCCAGGCACTACTCAGCTCACCAGTCCCCACAGCCTGCCAGCTTGCTGCAGACACACATTTGGATTCACCGCATGTGCTTTATGCCAAGGGCGCGCATGCTTTGGGTGCTCACGCTTTGGGTGCTCACGCTGGCAGTGGGGACTAGTGGCTATCGCCCAGAGCAAGACAGCCCCACATGGGGCTCCAGAAGCAACAGAGGGGGTTTCCCCCCATCCCACGCTTCTGCCCAGCCCTGCTAGGGACAGGTGGGGACGCCAGGTTCGAGGTGACAGTGCTCCGCAACCCTGGTGCTGACCCAAGTGAGAGCGGGACATTTACCCTAGGGTGCTCTGTACCATCCAGTCACCAGCATGCAGCCGTACCATCCCAGCATCCGTGCTGTAACATAGCATGGGAAAAAAGTAACCCTACCGTGTCGCTATTACCTTTAGGCATATTACCTTTGGGAGGGCAGCGTGGGTGTTTGCCATCCTTACCAGGCCACTCCACACTCAGTGAGCCAAAAACACGGAAGGTGTTGACCAGTCCAGCTACAGACAGAAGTAGAGAAGTCAGCATCCCCCCCAAAAGCTCCATCCTGCACCCTCCTGATGCCAAAATCCAAGGCCTCAGCACAGGGCCGGGGCTGCTCACCTTCCGTAATGTCCCACGGGACTCCTCCCAGGAACACTTTGCAGGAGTAGACTGGGTTCTTGTAATTTCGGGGAGGCAGCTGCCCGCTCCAGGTGCAGGTTGCTTCATTCACAGCTTGGAA
Organism: Sagittarius serpentarius; assembly: GCA_034782735.1. Lineage (NCBI taxonomy): Eukaryota > Metazoa > Chordata > Aves > Accipitriformes > Sagittariidae > Sagittarius > Sagittarius serpentarius. The sequence continues at coordinate 757,477 of JAVKLA010000002.1, forward strand.
AAGCACAAGCAACACTCAGTACAGGACCATTTACTTCCCACCCTCCCATATGTCTCCAAGCAAATCCCTGTATTCCCTAACTACAGGTTCAGCAGAGCTGCAGCAGCAACAGGCAGCTGCCCAGACAGCCTGCCTGTTTTTCTGTCGGCAGGTAGATCCAAAGTCAGGCTTGTGCATGGAGAAAGGTCTAATCTGCTGCAAACTCATGTCCCCCCACATTGTCTGCACAGAGGCCACCTACGTGCCCTCCCAGGAGCACAGGACCATCACCATGCACTGAAGCCTGCCAAGCCCCACCACCCAACTTACCTGCTGCTTGCCTATGAAGCCTGGCTTCTCTTTCAATACTGAACGGGTCTTCTGGAGAGTCCAGGAGATCCCAGGAAGGCCATGCAGATGCTCCAGGCCATCTTTTCGGTGCACTGGCTGGGGAAGAAGTTACTGTAGCCAGGGCAGCTTGATCTTGATCCAGCCGGGACCCCACTCCCATCTTTAAGGGGTCTCTTGACACCCCACTGAGGGGCAGGAAGGGCAGAGGCGGAGAGATGCGAAGGCTTGACTGCAAGAGAAAGTCCACATTAAAACCCAACTTCCAAGTAAGAGCACATAACGCTGGAGGCCATGCATCACACTGGGGCCCTGCCCTCACCCACCGCAGGAGAAAGGGGCTCACTGTGACCATCTGTTCTCCTGAGACCCTCTCCGGTCTGGCAGAGACAGGAAAGCAGCCACCCCACCTGTCCCAGCAGCCTGATGGGACCACAGTTTTCCTGGGAAAGGCCTGCCCCTGCAGCCATTTCCCACTGAACCCATGCCAAATTATCAGCAGCGGGGATCATTAAGCAGAAGGCACCTTGCAGACCACAAAGCCAACAGCTACCCCTGGCCTGCACAGCCTCAAGGACAGTTGCCACCCCCAGGGAGCACCCACAAAGAGCCTCATGTTTTGCTCTGGGCCCTGCCTGCAGCAGGCCAGGCTTGCTGGCAGCACCCACATGCTCTGCAGGCAGCCAGCTGGCTCTCACCCTCCGCAGACCAGCTCCCAGGCCTGCCTGACCAGGGTGTGGGCTCAGCTGGCTGCAGACCCAACTGCTCACAGGTTTGACATGCCTCTCCCAGGGTGGAAGGAGTAAGAGCACAGATTAATAAAACAGCAGGGATGAGAGACACTGTGCAGCTTAGAGCGCCAGCCGCTCTGCAGATCTAGTTGTGTGCTGCTGTGGCACAGCCGCCCACACTGAGGCTGTGCTGGGGAAGACCTGACCTTCACAAACAAGGCCAGTGCAAAACCCTGCCACCCCGCACCACCCACCACCATCAGAGCCTGGGGTGCTGCAGCCACTCACAGTACCCCTGGTCGACATCCTGGTTCTCCAGGGTGGATCACAGGAGAATCAACTCAACATCAAGCTGACCATGTCCTTCACCCCCACCCCAACATGGGGGTCAGGGCCATGGCCACACCATGGCAGAGCCAGGAGCAGCTCAGACCTGGCTTTAGCCTCAGGTCCTGAGGATGAGCCATGCAGCAGCACCCACAGACCTGGCTGGAGCCAGGCTGTCCTGCTGGCACCGAGCTGCCGCTCACACTGCAACACAGACCCAGCGGCACAGACTGGGTCAGCAAGACAGACGCTCGCCTCCCTCACTGGCTTCCAAATTTAGCTATGCTTTAGGGAACAGAAGCAGGCTAGACCCAGTTTGCTCTAGAAGAAACAGCCCTGAGATGGAGAAGTGCAGTCAGCAAATGCAAAGGGCAATGAAAAGGCAGGGACATGAGCTCCTGAGAAGCCCAGGCTGGTGTCTGGAGGCAGGCGTGCTAATCAACCACCTCCCTGCTGGGATCAGGGCACAGACATCCTCCTGACACATAGCAGCTCAAGCACTCAGACCCCTCTAGGAGCTACTTTAAGCCACTAAGGGCTGCAAGCACAAAGCCAAAAGGGCAAAACATTATTTAGAAGAAAGAAATACAAGGATACTGCTAGTTCATGCTGAAGGAGGACTGCATGACCAGCCCTTCTTCCAACCCTGGGCTGCAGGAGAACCTCACTGTGTCAGTGTGGGCATGACAGCTCCCTCCAGCACTCCGCATCCCTTCCTGACCAGGCAGGGCTGTGGCTTGCAGCCCCCCACAGATGTCCTGTGCTCCCCAGAAATGCAGCAAGACACCAGGAACCACAGAGTGGGTTCAAGACCCAAACTTACGATCAAGTCTGAGAGGTGGTCAGAGCCAGAGCTGAACCCACTGGTGTCTGAGTCCGAGGGGCTGCTGGAGCGGGAGTCCAGGAGGGAGCGGGAGTCCAGGCGGGAGTTCCTCAGTGTCGGCGTGGAAAACTTTTCCGACAGGTCCGAACCAATGGGGTCTAGAGGCAGGAAACCCAGCGGGGGCTTCCCCAGGACGTTCCCAAGAGGGTTACTCAGCATGCTGAGAACTGCAACAGAGAAAGAGTCTGTCAGTGCTGCAGCATGACACACCTCCTTCCCTCCTGGCTCTCATGGCAGAGGCCTAAGAGGGTGCTGGGCTGCCGTCAGCCCACAAAAAGCTTGTTCAGGAGGTGGCACATCTGGCAGGTACCAACCGTCCGCACAGCTCTGGTAAGGCTGCATGCTCTTTGCTATCAGTTGCAGTGTGGTGCTGCACAGCTAGAGCCAACGGCAGCAGCCTAGCGTGGCCAAGAAACACAAGGGTGGGTTGCTCTCCCAAGGCTGAGATCAGCCAGGAGATCCCACTTCATCTGGAAGCAGAATCAGAGATGCCACATCCTAGTTAAGGACCTCCTACAGGTGCTCCAGACAAGACCCTCCACCCAGTCCATGCCCTTATGCTGGCATTTCTTGCTGCTTGTGCTGGAGCAAGCTGGGATCCAGGGGCCAGCTACCTGGGGACACAGACTAGGCCCACAGCCAGTCTTTGCTGCACGCACCAATGGCCAGGCTGAGAGGAGCAAGGCCTGGCCCATTAGCAGGCATTTGCAGGCTTGTAGGTGGGACGCCGCACACATCGGCCCCGACAGGAGCTGGTTACAGGCAGCCAGCAACGTGCCAGTCTGGCCCTGCTGACAAAGGCGGCGAGCACCATCCCCAGTACGTGTTCACAACAAGCCTGTCTGGTCAGGCCTTTGCCCGAGAGCCAACAGACAAGTACACACCAGATTGCTTCCCTCGCACAGCAGCAGGTTTTCCTCCCACTGAGGAGAATCAAGGCAAGCAAATTCCTCCCTCCAAACAGAGCCACCCCCTCCCCAGCAGAGCGTGAGGCCACCGAGGGGTCATGGAAGTTCCACCCTGCTCCGTGGGTCAGCAATGTGGGGCCAGTTGCCACCCAGAAGGAGAGGGAATGCAGGGCAGGCTTGGCCATGGGCGATCCCACGGGGGCACGACACCAGCCAGCTCTATTGAAAAAGGAGCAAGTCTCAGCAAGCTGAGTGTGTCCCCAAACCAAATAAAAAGAGCAAAGCATTTAGAAATGGTTTTAATTATTCAGAGGCTGCAAAACAAGGCAGCTTGCCCTGAAGCTTTCAGTTTTCAGCACAGCAAGTTTGGAATCCACTTGATATCCTCCAGCCCCACCTGATCTCAACCAGCTAGGACCACAAGGTTTTTAGTCCAGATTTTCAGAAACTCTTGTGTAGAAGAGGTTTAATAATCCAAAACACTGCCCAAACCAGGTGAGTAAAAATGCCATCACGCTCGAGTACACTATGGTCTGACACCGGTACCAACTCAGTGCCAGCAGAGAAAGCTGCCGAGCATGCCTGAAGCAAGGAGCTGGGATATACCTGTCCCAGGCCACATTATCCAGTGGCACACCTGCTGGGGAGCCGGTACCTCTAGCCTCACACTACAGAGAGGCCTCACACCACTAACAGAAACCCCAGACAGGTACAGGTGGGTCCTTTACTTGAAGCATCTACCTCAACTCAAGGCAGAGCTGGTCTGCAGGATCCCTCAGCGACAGTCACAGCATCTTCCCACATTTGCAGAGTCTTACCCCTGCGAGGTTCCCCGCCAGAGCTGCAGATGCATTTTGGCTGCAGCACAGGACTATGAACTCACCTCTGACTACACTTGGAAAGGGACCTCCTGCCCTTTGAATATCTGCTTGCCTCTTCCCAGACAACAGCACCTATGCTCACACCCAACCCCGCAGCCACAAAAAAAAAAAAAAAAAACCTCCCTGGCCCAGCAGTACTTACCCTGGGCCGAGCTCAAGCAGCAGCAGCCCCGCTAGCAGCAGCAGGTAGCCGAGGGAAAGCTGTCGCAGATGGCTCAAGCCGGGGAGGAGACTGCTCCGTCCTAGTCACAGCACAGAGCAGGGCAGAGCATCTCCCAGCCCAGGCAAGCCGCACTACGCTGGTTTGCCGACTTCTCTGAAGCCACGTGATGTGTTTAAAAATACAGCCAGCGTATTGTTCAAGGGAGACAGCTGAATTTGTTAAACAGGCTCAAAAATCTGATTAGTCACTAAACAGTACAAGAGTCAAAGCAAAGCAGCTGATCCCATGGCCCAAGCCTCACTGCCGACAAACACTCCAGCACTGACACCCTCCTCCTCAGCCATCGAGGATGGTGGGTATGTAACACCAGGCAGAGAGCAGCCCTGTGCTGACCCCGTCCACGCAGTGTTCCTAGAGACCCGCAGCAGCAAGTGCCACGCAGCTTGCTACCAGGCAATGCTGTCCTGCACCTCATCTCCTGGTTACTGGAGATGCGGGACCAGAACTCCATTTGCCAGGGTTCAGGAGCAAGTCAGGAGCTCTCAAAGGCATCAGAGGGTTCAACTGCTCTGCCCCATTTATTTCACCCTCATCTTTGCCATCACTCTGGCTTGCTACAGCCACTGCTTACACATTCGCTCCCAGGACTGCTTAGCTCTCACCACAGCTAGAAAACCAGTAAGGCCAGTATGAGTGCATTCAAGTAGCAGGATTACTGGCCTTTAAAGGGATCAACTGTCCAGGCATTTGAGTTTCAGCACCTACCACCAAGCAAAATCCTGCCAGCTACAACTGACCTGCTCCTAACCTCATGTCCTGGAAGCACTGACATCCTGCTGTTAACACAGATGGATTTCATCCTCTCCAGAAGCTTTGACAGCTTTGCACAGGCAACACTCTCTTACATGCTCTGCAGGCTACACCGAGCTTGTAGGAGAGCCCACATCACCCCAGTGGGTCTGACTCAGCTTCACTTAGTACCTACAGCCACTCTCACAGGGCTATTGGTGGGAAAAGCCATGAGCCACACTCAGCATTTCTGCCTTTGCACTTGCTTAGTGATCAGGTTGTGTCCCCTGAAGCCAGCCTTTGCAGGTAGCCTAGGAAACACCAGCATTAAGAAACCAGGTATTATTTCTCACCCCTCCACCCCAAAGGCATCCTGTTCTAACTCCCTGCTCTAACCCACTGAACCCCCTCCTGAGAGATGGGGCACAAGAGTCTGACAAAGGTTGCCCACCTGAAAAAAAAAGAGCCCCCAAGTCATTGCAGCCACTCAATAAAACCACATTTCTTCCAGGGAAATTGGCCTTGTCTCCCCTCCCAAGCAGATAGCTTGGGGAAGAGAAAAAAGCCATTTCCAATGCACATGCAAGATGCATCAGCAGTTTCTGGTGTCAAGAGCATCCCTGAAGATCCCAAAGTGAAGCAGCAAACACCAGGTAACGACTCAGACTAAGGAAAAAAAAAAACCTAAGTGCAAACAACTGAGTATTTTTCACATCTATGGGAGAAATTTAACTGAAGGGTAAATGCAATTCCCATTCATTTGCTCATACACAGTGGCCCTGCTGTCCAGAGCATGGCAGTTTGCAGAGAGCTTCTGGAACTTTTCATGCCTCCACTCAGAGCTGCAAGAGAGGCACATGCCAATGCTCCTTTGCAGGGGACAGCAAAAAAAAGTAGCTTTTAATAGAAACTCAGCTCTGACTTTTGACTCACTGCTGCAGCTTTAATGACTGGATTCAGAGCCAGCATGCTCCATCTTTGAGCATGGCAGCCAAACGCTGACAGATGTAAGAGCTCTGTGGAGCAGTCTCGATACCAGTGTGGCACTCTTCCAGTTTGCAGGTGCTCAGGTCACTCTCTAGAGAGCAAGCATTTTTACAAGCCACTCCTCCTCCTTACTTGAGCTTTCCCTAGTAAACACTGTCAGGACAATGTTGTAGCAATAAGTCCTCTTAATTCCTGCTTCATCCTGGGGCCCCTAAAGATACCGAAGGGAGCACATGCAAACATCTTGGACCCATCACACCCAAGCCAGACACTTTGCAAAAGTACACAGCTACACTGAGCCCACAGTGGTGGTTTCACAGCGTGGCTAGTTTCAACTCTTTAGGCCATCTCTGTCCTGTAGACCCCAAGTTATCTTTTAAATCTGGTGACCAACCAGTGAGCTACCACGTTCAACATGAACTTACCCAAACTCAAGGAGATCACTCCAGCACAAGCTGCAATTCATAGCACGCACCTTGGGGAAGGCGCCCCAACAGCAAGATGCCCAACACCCAACCCAACCAGCCTCAGAACAGCTTTTATTCTTCCATGCACTGGTCAGACTTGTTATTTAAGATTTTCAGCACCTGCCCAGGACCTTGAAGCATACAGCTTTCTTCCCTGCATACTATAATTTACAGCCATTCAAGAATTAGACCTACCTGGTAGCTTTGACCAAGCCCGTTTTATAAGAGATGGATGTAAAGATGAGCCCTAAAGAGCAGGGCTTAACAATGCTGGCAGCTCAGGGAAGGGCTCTGGGTAAATAAACCACCTTACCACTATGCTGATGACAAATGACACTTTAATGCCTTGAATAAGACCTTAAGATAAGAGCAGCACTACACACAGAGCATCCACTGAATTTATTCCGGACAGCTAGACTTGACAAAAAGCTCTGCCACCACTAAGCTGTCCTCTGAACAAGTACTTTTGCTTTAGTTTCGCTCTGCAGGAGACCACCCAGCAGAACAAGCCAACAGCACATTAACAGAGTGGTGCTGATGCTCTTCACTCTTTGGTGCATCAGTTTTAGTCAAGGTAACTGGAAACCGAGTCTTGCGCAGAGCAAAAGATAACCTCTCGCCTTACAGCTGTCCAGGTCCTTCTGCTCAAGATCTTTCCCCACACTGTAAGAACATCAGTGGAAGCTTCCCCATAGAGGAAAACAGCATTTGCCATAGGGCAACACACACCTCAGCCTCTTCACAAGCCTGAAAGGCACACATTAACTGCGTGCGTGAACACAAACTCCCATTGAGCAGAGCAGCATGCCAGGTCCCAGATTCTTACATTACCAGTGACGTCTGGCACCTGCATGCTTAATGCACAAGCAGTTCGACGCCACATTTGGCAGTGGCACTGAGTGCGAGATGAGCACATGCACACACTTTTGAAGTCATGCTCTGAAGATGTGTTCCAGCCCTTAAAAGCTCACTGCAGGGCTGGATAAAAGCCTATTTTGAAGGGACCAGGACTTGTCTGAGCAGGTCTACAATGCCAAGGCCTTCAGAGGGTCACTTTTGCTGGCTGGCATCACCAGCAAGGTTAGACAGAGGGACATTTCAATCTCCAGAAAGGAGATGCCAGAAGTTTGTCTTCTGGGAGATTACTCAGCACAGAAAGGACAGCAGACTGTCAAGACCTCCCCTCTTTGCCCACCAACTACTACTAACACTGGAAGTCCACCCTTCTGCCCTGATCTCCTTGCAGAGGCAGGGGTGAAGAGATCAATAGGAAAGCTCTTACCAAGAGAAGCAGAAGAGATGGGTTTCAGTGCCACCACACTTCTGCTTCCACTTGGTGACACCTGCCATGCCCAGAGGCTGCAGAGCCGCATGCACAGTTGGGGCAGGGTGGCGGAGGAGGGAAGCAGCAGCGTGACCGAGGCCCTGGAGACTGAACACAGTGCAGTTTCTTTTGTCATTCATCACATAAGCTTGTAAAGAAAAAAAGGCTGATGTCCTGAACAATAGCCTGCTGCAGTTCCAGAAAAACAGCTCGTCTGCAGTTTTTACCGCCCAGCCAGACTCTACCCTGGTGGGGTGGGAGCAGGCTGAATGTTTTAGTCAGCCAAAAACCAGCACCTCCTACAGACACTAAGCAACTTCATGGCAAGAGAAACATTTGCATGTCTGAAAGGCAAATGGGCACCTTAACCACCTCCTACAGTCTCTGTTGTTATGGCAGTGATACAGCCAGACAAGCTGCCAGAGTGAGCTTTCCCCCTCCGCCACACACAAGGACCGAGCTCCTTAAAACACAACCCGCTCACTGCAGGGGAAAGGGTGATCAATACTCCAGACTAATCTTAAGTGAAGTTTTAGCACTTCACGCCTGCAGCCATGGGACCTCATGCTGCCTGCAAGGAGCCAGGATGCCTACAGCTGCAGCATGGGGAGTGCACGGGACACTAGCTGAACCAAGCCCAACAGAAGCTGCAGTGACAGATGTGGGGCCACAGCACAGTACAGGAACAGGCTTTGCTTGGCACAGGGAAGGCAGACATTGGATTCCCCCCTCTATTCACTCCTTAACAGGGAGTTACGGGGAACAGCCAGGCTCTTACAGGTGCACAAAGAAACAGGGAAAAGCTGCAGGAAGAAGTGGCACAAACATTTTTTCCTCTTAAGCAGAGCAGCCATGGGACAGGGCCCAGAGAGGCGGAGGGCATCTCCATCCTTAGGCACTCAGAGCTCATCTGAGAAGCAGGGTGGATACCTCCAGAGGTCTTGTCCAGCTCAAATCCTCCCGATTTGATTACAGTCCCATTACTCTAGTGGGGAAAGAAGTCACTGCTCTTATGAGAAGAGCCAAAGTCAGATGCACGTACCTTCTCCAGAGCTGTACATCGCAACAGAAGTCACCATCATCTTGAACCAACCGTCAACAAGAAAAGCAGCTCCCAGAACTGCAGATGTGATCAAACCAGCAGTAACCACCATCTAAATAGGAACTATGGCACAGCCCTTGTTTCTGAACTACAAAAGAGGAACCTCTGCCCTGACGGATTCTTCATTTGGGGCAAAGAAGAACCGAGGATATTCCAGCAGCTATTTCTGGTTTGCTAAGAAGGGGGCAGGGGAATAAAAAAGGCAGCATGATCCCACAGCTGAACCACAGAATTAAAGTCAGGACACCTGAGGTCTATTCTTGGTTCTGGCACCAACATGGTAAGTCACTTCCCCAGCATGCCCTGAAAAATGGAAACAGCAGCAGAACTAGGAACACAGAGAAGTTTATTGCATTAACATTTGAGAGCACAGGTCCTCCTCCTGCACTGAGAGAGTAGGACCTGGCTGACAACAAGCCTTGCTGCTTCTTGAGGCAGGGAATTTACTACTGTGTTTCTGGGAAGGGAAAACAGATGCCCAAAGTAAATATAAAATCAGTAAAGACAGCTAAAATGCAATTCAGGATTAGAAGTGCACAGGTAATTGCATTCACTAAGCAGACTGCCACAACCGTGCTCATCTTTAGACAGATCAGAACATTGAAATACAGCAGGTTTTAACATGTACCAGTCCTGGAGAGATTTAAAAGCCAACATATTCAGGTCAAGTTCTGCACAACAAGCTTCAGCTTCGCAAGCCTCAAGAACAAAACACTTCTATATTTAAGTACCAAACTCCTCTCAATTATCTGCTGCAACGTCCAGGGTGCAAACTCTGCAGCATGTGCTACTTTATGTGCTAACAAGGATGAGACTGACTCATTTTCACCACCCAGCTGCATTGCAGTTTGTAGGGTGTTGAGTCCATCAGGATACTACCTTTAAGAGAAGGTATATTCTTTAGAGGGGGATCAGGCTGTTGGCCATATCCCTTTGGGCAAGGCAGCAGGCTGCAGTAAAGGAGTAACAACTAAAAAAAGACAGGCTTCAGTCCCAAATGCAATATTACTTGAAAAATGGCACACAAGCCTCACTAAGGCGTTCAGCTGGCATAAAGCCACTTACTTCATCACTAGATTGGCACACGCAGCACCACCAGTGATGCCTGCAGGTGCCCAGTTACCTTCCAGAGGTCTGCACACCTCAGGTACAGAATCACAGCTTCACCTTCCCTCTGCACTCTTGGACAGAAAACAAGTCAGAGGGGCAAGGAGTGAAGCTGGGCCTTTCTCCATGGCCGTCTCAAACAGATGGCAGCTGCTGCTGTGTCTGAGAGCAGCCTCTGAGCTGGCAGTAGCACAGACATCACCTGTGATTCAGCTGTTTTGCCAGCGCCTAAGGGACCATGCACAAGGCGAGTGAGCCCAGAGACGTGGATACAAGGTGCGGAGATGGAAGATGCAGCACTGGCTGGAGATGCCCTGGCCAGTGCCCCTGCACTCAGCCCACACCCTCTGGGAGGCTGTTAATTCAGCCCCGCAGTGGCACCACACAGCATCTGTGCAGTGACAGCTCAAGGACCACAGCACCCTGTGGAAGCAGATGATTTCAGAGCCAGTCCAGTGGAGGTGCCCATTTAAACAGGGCTTGTTCTGGGAACACTGAGGCAGCCCATGAATTGGTTCCTACAGCCCCCTTGGCCTACACTACTTTTGCCACTCTCCAGCAGCTTTCCTATCCTGCTCTGAGCAGGAGGTTGGACTAGATAGTCTCAAGAGGTCCCTTCCAACTTGGGTTACCCTACCACCCTGAAAAGACAGCCTGTCAAGAGTACTGCAGAGGGCCTAAGAGGTCATCTTACAGCAGTCCCACACACAGGCACCACACGAGAAGTCAGCTAGAGGGATTTCAGCTGCACAGAGGTGCCAAACACTTTCTGCTGCCTCACTGGCCTTGCCCCTAGTGTCACTGCACAGACAGGTCATCCTGCAACACCATGCTACACAGTGTGGTTATCAGGGCAGCATGCTGTGCCCAGGTACCACGCAGCACCAGGGACAAACTCAAGTCTAAAGCAGAAGCAGATACTGAACTCTGCACCTGTCCCACCAGAGCTGGGGAAGGGGAGGAACAGGCACCACTCCTATGTTGTGCTACAGGCAGCCCCAGCACACTGGGCGAGCAGCTCCAAAAGCCATGCAGAAGTCCAGGCACTTCCCCTAAGCAGCTCCAAGGGGAAGCACTCAGACCTGCACATGCTGTAAGGTTTGTAATGAAGGCATTGAGCCAAAAACACATTCATGGCCTCTCCTAGAGGGCTACCATATTACCACCACCAAAGCCACAGCAGACAAAGCCTATCATGTCTGCTCTGCCCAGGAGCAAGCATCCCATCTGCTGCTTAGACATCCAGCAGTGCAAAGGTTGGAGGAAAACCTACCCACCCCGTCTCTCATTTGACTGGCACAATTTGGGGGATGAACCTTACTCCAGGCCAGAGCTTGAGCACACCTAAAGCACCCCACTGCTACCTCCAGTATCGATTACAATGGTAAAGAAAGACTAAGCTACTAGTTGCCTGGGGCAGCTCCGAGCCACCGAACAGCAGCTCCGGTGCTCTCCTCAGAAGGGAACATGCTTGTTAAGGCTCACTTCAGGAGCTAGCCGAGAGGAACACAGTCCAGACTACAACTTGAGTCAAAAAGCTTATAGGCAGGCTCCACAAGCCCAATGTATTTGTACACACCAGCATGACCAGACAGTGGAGCACCGGTCAGCACGTCTACAAAGGGTGGTGATCTGCCAGTGCCACAGCATTTTCTTTACCTGTTCTCTAATGGCTTTGAGCAGGATCAGATGATTGATAAGTCTGTGCCTTCCGTGCACCCACACTCATCTGCTGTTACCTCCAGAGAGCACACAGGCAGCAGCAACAGCCCCTCAGGGTTGCCCCAGAGGCCATAAAACATCTTTCCCTGACAGAAGTCAAGGGGAGGGTTTTAGGTGGTGCGTGCCTGCTCCCACAAGCTATCGCCAACACAAGACTGGGGGCTGCCCTGACCCACTTCAGTTCTAGCTGGATACAAGCAGAGATGCTGGTTAGGTTCCTGTTCCAGTTACTCTTCTATTCGCATCTTCTATTTTACAGCATCAGCACAAAAAAATAAATCTGTTTAGGAGAAGATGCTCAAATGGAAGCTTTAAGAGGTGGATTAAGAGCAACTTCCATTATAAACCAATTGCAAACATAGTTTTGCTACTTGTTTTACTTATTGGATACATGTTTTATTCTGTTAAGGATCAACTACTGCTGCCACATGAACAGTCTGCAGCTATTAAGTGCTCCTGCTTTCTACTCCACAGCACAGCCGGCTCTGGCCAGCAGTTGAGAAATCAGCCCACAGAGTGTGAGCAGCCCTTACTGAAACATGCTCAAGAAACAAGTGCCCATTAAGCATCCACACCAAGTGCACCCTCAGAAAAGCCCTACAAGAGCTAAGATAGCATGGGGCAGGCTTTTAGTAAGGCCACACTGGGTACTCCTGAAGTACAGCCACCAAGCAGGAGACCATGCAAGTTAAGCCAGCTCCCAGGCTTGTTCCCTTACAGCATTATTATAACTAACCTCCACACAGAAGGCACCACCACCACATTTGTTCTTCCACTACTAAGCCCTGAACAGCAGGCAGGCTGCCACAGAAGGACCAGGGCTTAACGCACACACAGCTGTGAGGAAAGCCTGTCTTCCTTTCAAGGCAATGAAGGACATTGAGAACATGGGCAATTCAGGATCACCACCACCAAGTCTCTGGTTATCTGTTTACCTGAACTGGGTGCAGGTCTGAGGCCAGCAGGAGCCATACCATCAGCAGTATGAAGGAACCTTTTACTAAGTTTTCTAGGCAGACTTGGGCTTAAATCTGAGCAAGTCTCACTCCCTTGGAACTGAAGCTTCCCCTTTCACTAGAGAAAAGGAAAAAATCCTTCTTGGATACTCTGGTGACAGCCTAACAGTTACCCAGATACCGAGCTCTCCTCTACCAGAGTGAGCCTCTGAAACCTTCCTCTAGCACAAGGAAAAAGATTTTCAAGCAGCCAAGCAGGAATATGCAGGAGTTGAGGGCACACCTACACAGCAACTGTCTTCTGAAGCCACTTGTCCAAAAGATAGCAGGTAAAAAAAAGCAGGGAGATGCCTAGACATGCAGGCACACACAAGGGAGAGCACTATGGAGCGGGCACACAGCACCATGCTGCAGCACAGGTTAGTCTAGCAGGAAATTAAGGCAGCCAGGGAGAACAGCCAGAGATCTGGGGGACTTCCCTCACCCAAATCCTCTGCCCCTCTAGGGTCTTCCTCAAGCTCTGCCACTGAACACTCAAACCAACAGCTTGAGGAAGGCCAGTGATTGCCGTGTTGTACTTATTAGCAACAACAACCCCCAGACTGATTAGCAGCTCTCACTTTGGGGGTTCTCTCAGGTGCCTGCCACCACATACATAGACAGCATTTCTGAGGACAGTGTGAAAACAGTCTATTCCTGGGGGAGCAGCTTATGAGTCCCTCCTGCCATTATCAAGAAGAAAGGCTAGGAGTCCTTAACACCACCCATGTTTCCTTCTGTGCAACAGGTCTTTTCTTTCATCCTTCAGAGATGGGGTTTTGCCTTGAAGACTTCAGAGTGATTCGTACTCAGAGGCCTCAGCTATCTGCCAGGCAACACAGACTGCCTGCAGTTCTAGCCTAGCAGATTTTAAGCAGCTACAATCAGCATGTTCAAGCTTATTGCAGAAAGAAGTTGCTGTGCTCTGGGAAGCAGAAAAACCAAGGGCTGGAAAGATTCAGCAGCACTTCCCTACCACAGGCCATTTCCCCAGCACCAGAGCAACTGGAGCTGTAACCTTGCAGGCTGGAGAATGAGACAGCAGCAGTCACCCCAGAGAGAGCACAGATGAGGCTGGAGCTGCAGTCTCAAGAGCAGGTCCAAGGAAAAGCTCAAATCTGTTGCTGCATCAGCAGCCTTAGGGTCACACAACAAGCAGAGAAGCAGATACAGCACAGTGGTCCATCCAATACCATCAGGAAGAGCTCACCTGCTCAGGCTGGCCTCATCTAGAGGCTGACATCCTCTCTGGAAGAAGAGCTGATCCTTCTGAAAATACCCTTGCAGGTTAGCATTGCTAACTTAGTGTTAACAGACTGGTTTTAGGATGATTTCCCAGCAGGCAAGTATGCTGTCCCACATAGGGACAGCCTTCCAATGTAGGGCAGGACAGACCAGCCAGACCAAGCAGCTGGCTTGCAGGCTAAACCAGCCAGGGAGACCCAAAATCTGCACACGGATCTGCTTGTGTCCTGCTGTCACCCATTCTCCAGGAAAAAATTGGATCGAGACCCCATTTGCTTGTGCTCCTTGAGGAACAGGGCAGCGAAGGTAAAGGATACCATCAAGGGCAGCCCCATCTCACTGCCTCTTAATCCCTCCTTGCCTGTGCAGAGCAATGAACTCAAAGATCTTAACACAAGCATCTACCTACTATGAGGCTACTTTGAAGAAGGGGAAATGCTGCCTCAAATACAGCTAGGGATGGCAGCACTCGAAGCATTCAAGGCCAGTTTCCTGCAAAAGCCCCTCCCTGGGCCACAGAGCAGGTTTCTGGGACTTGCTGAAGTATTTCCAGCCTGACAGATCTAGTGGCAGCAGTGGGTTTGAGATGCCTTTCCTGCTATGAGACAGCAGTTCAATCCTACAGCCAATAAATACAGGCAGCTCAAGCCTGCAGCAGCTGCTGCCTCCCAGAGAGGCTCTCTCCAGACACCAGCTTCAGGGACTGGCAGCGCATCTGGCAGGCTCTCAAGGGCTAAGCACACATCCTCAGTGCGTTACGGTGCTGGACCCAGAAGGAAAATTCATTCAAATAACCTCATCTGGGTGCAAGGGGTTCAGCAGCCCTTTGGGAAGTGGGATATAAGCAGGATCAAAGCATACAAGCCAGCCCCACTGCTCTCTGGCCTCCTCCCGCACAGCCCTGGCCAGCAGCGGGCACCTGAGCCTACTGCACCAAACTGCACAGTGACACCGCCCTGGGAGCACAAGGTGACAGCAGAAGGGTTTGCAGCCAGAGGTCCTTCCCAGGCTGAGAAAGCTCCACTCTGGCAGGGACGACTCAGACAGGAGAGGAGGTCCCAGCTCATCAGTACTCAAGCACAGGCACTGCAGGGGACCACATCAGCAATATTTTTAGCCTGATTGTTAGGTTTTTGCATTTCTACCCTTCCAACCACCTCCCCGTGGGTCCGTGCAGCTGAGTCACTGCTAGAACCTTCCAAACGCTTGGGCGCCAGCAGCGCAACAGCTCTGCTTGGCAGCGCCATCCTTCCCCAGCCCCTAGAGACAGCCCAGCACTGACGCAGCCTCACCTGCTCTCAGGGCACCCCGATGGAGACCCCAGCCCTTGGGGCTGGGCCAGCTGCAGCCTCCCAGGCCTCAGCACTGGGCATCAGGAGTACCTGGACACAGCAGCATCCTCTCCACATCCTCCCTCTTTCACAGCACAGCTAGGCCACCTGGAAGCATCAGCATCTGCTGACTCCTCCGAACCACACAGCTTTCAGACACAGGAACACTTCTGCTGCCTAGAGAGAAGCATTGCACACCCTTTTAGAAGGCACTCCTGAACTACAAGATCTCCCCCCTCCCAAGGAGGTCCATATTGCCATTCCAGGGCCCTTATGAAAGAGAAGATGATGAGACTCAGCAGACACAGGAGGTGTGGGCAGGCTGAAGCAATAGAACAGCTGCGCACAGACATCAGCCCTTCACTTCTCCAGCCAGCATACACCGTCCCCACAGCTCTTGGGGCAGGTGAGTAACAGCAGCCCAGACCAAGGAGCACTCCTGGCCCAGCTGCTGCACACCCAGGAAGGAAGGATGGGATTGAGAGGGAGAACATGGTCTCAGGACCACAATGCTCCCAGCCATATAGCACTAGACCCTCTGCACAGCCTCTGAAGGCCAGGGGCTCCTCTGTGGAAGCAGCACAGCTGCATTTGGGCTGGTTTTACACCCCAGCCATCCCCCTTTTGTGTACAAAGGGAATATCAGGAGTGGCAAGTGAGGAAAGAGGCCTCTCAAGAGTACTGGGTGCCATCTTCCAGCAGCTGTTACCACAAGTTGTCACAAACACCCACTGGGTGCAGATCATCCGAGCCCAGGGCAGCGCCTGAGGTTAGATCCTTTCTACCACTCTTCCCAGGCCTCTGCGGCAAGCAAGTGCTCCAGCACAATGCACTGCAGTCAGCGGGGGCACCTGACACCAGATATACCCTCTGTGAGCAGGGAGGTCACCAGAGCACCTTCAAATCATCTTCAAATGCATCTCCCTCCTGAAACCAGGAGCCCTTCCACCCCAGTGGCGAACCCCCCACCAACAGTCCGCTCAGCCCCGCTGCCCAACCTGCAAGGTGCAAAGCCTGCCACCGGCTTGTGTGAACTCTGCTCACCTGCCTGCCGGAGCGCTGCAGAGACATCCACACCTCTGCCAATACAGCCTGGCAGGAAGCCGGCCAAGAGAGCACTGGAGATGGCTACAGCAGATCAGGTGGGGCTGGGACATCCACACAGAGCAGCCGCCTCAGTGTGCGACAGCCCTTGTTCTGCAGCGCCATTGTGCACCGAGCCCTGGGTGTTGTGGTTGTTAACAGCAGCAGAACCCTGCAGCATGGATGTTGCCTGCTTTAAGTGTGCTCCTTACATTAAAGATCCTGTAACACAGGTTCAGCACCCCATAGTCTGCTAACAACCATAAGGGGCTCAGTGCACAGCTCTAAGGCACCGGCCCAGCCCACTGCACACTAGTAACTTTCATTTCTCCCTCCTCCTTCAAGGTTTCAGCTGGCAAGGAAAGGAGGACAGATACTGAGTGTGTGGTATTCCCTGGCTCATTAGGGGAAGCCCATAGGACCATGTGCTGGAGCAGAGCAAAGCTTAATAAAGCTACCACAACCTGACTGCAAGCAGACCCTGAGTGCCTGTGCTAGTGCCCACACACAAGCCTGCACACTAAGTCTTGGGGAAATTAGATGTAGAAATTCGAGTTAGCTGTGCTGATGAAGCTGTCATTTCAAACTCCACTATCCCACAAGTGATTTTGTTTTAAAACCCATGCAGCAACATTCAGGGCTGTGTCCCAGAAGCTCTTTCTATCCCAAGGGCAGCATCTGCTGGACAGAGGTGGTCGACAGCACCCCCTTGCTCCCCCAGACATCTAACATGGGCAAATCACACTGCCCAGGCCACCCCAGAAGCTATCTACATTCCTGTCAGCACCAACTTTACGCCTGGGGCCTCCT
This sequence comes from Sagittarius serpentarius, assembly GCA_034782735.1. Taxonomy (NCBI): domain Eukaryota; kingdom Metazoa; phylum Chordata; class Aves; order Accipitriformes; family Sagittariidae; genus Sagittarius; species Sagittarius serpentarius. Next base: position 774,659 of record JAVKLA010000002.1, read on the forward strand.
GTGTCACCCAAGTCTGCGCAGAGATGCACTAGCCTTTTAACAAAGCAGCAGCATGCTGCTATAAAGGGATGAGTTTCTGTAGCAACCAGGCTGAACTTGTACAAACTCTGCCAAAGCACTAGATCTTTCCATGGACTGCTACTTGAACGAACACACCACCATTCGTGAAACTGGTTTTTACAGCTCTCAAAGGCTGGGAAATGAACTCTTCCCCCCGTTTTGCCTCCCTGCTCCATCACCAGGCTCAGGAGATGCATTAAGTTTGTGCACACAGCACCCCTTTCTCCTCCTGCAATTTTACAGGAAGGCTCATGCCTCTGGAAGAGTTAACTGAACCCTGCATCACTCTGGGGGAAGCACCCAGCACCCCAAAAACTCCCCATCCAATCCCAGCTGCAAAACCAGACAGGAGAGGATTGAGGGGGAAGGGCAAACCAGCCAGCAGCACGTGGCTGCGAGCCCACACCCTGCCGATCACGTAGGTTTGCGCTGGACCAAAAGAGTTAAAGCAAGAAGCCATTCCCCTGCATCTCCTCCAGCCCACTGCTAGGCACAGACCGCTATTTCTAGTTGAACGTGGGAGTGGAGAAGGATCCCTCCAAGTCTTCCACCCAGCCTGCGAGCTGCCGGCTGAAGTTGTTAGCCAGGTGCTGGCTGCGCCTACCACACCCCACAGGCAGAGTTCGGCAAGCAACACTGCCGTAGCATAGGAGCAAGTGGAAGTGGTGCTGCCTGGACTTTCACAGTCGGGTATGGGGGGGGGTCCCTCTGCAAACACATGCACCCCTGCCTGCAGAGCTGCCTGCCGCTGGGGATTTTCTCAGGCTGCTGGAGTGAAGTTTAGCCTCACTCCCACCCGGTGTGTTCAGCCTCCTGACACCACACCCCCCACCCACTCCCTCCAAACACAGCAAGATTTCTCCTCTCTCAGCGAGGTTTTTCCTCTGCCAGCATTACAGCACCAAGCAAAACATAAGCCTGGGCACTTCTTGTCTGCAGTGAACTGACAGCAGAGCAGAAGGGGCTGTGGCACAGCCAGCCACAGCCTTCCCAACTCAACCGCCACGTTACACAAGCATTATGGGTTGAGAAGCCCCCATCAGTAACTGCCAGCACCCCATTACACAAGCAAATCACTCTAAGTTAGCTTTAAAATGGCCAAAAATAAAAGGAATCCAACAACTGTTGCTGCATGTGTCAGCAGACTCACCGGACTGTGTGCTGGTTTGTGCTGCAGCATCAGAGTCCTGGGTGCTCCAGGGTCTGTCCCACCCTGTCAGGTTGAGGGACTGCAGGCCAAGGCACAGATCGTTGGTGTCTGGGAGGCCACGGGAAGACTCTTGAGTGGACGTGGGGAAAAGCATCCTGCTTGCCACTGCTTCTTCAGAGTCCTGGAAGTCTGCTCAGATTGAGAACAAACAGAAGCTTGAGAGTTCAGGGCTGCTTTTTTCTTTTTAAAGAAGGAGTTTTCCAAAGCGTTAAGCCCCGAGCCAGGTCTCGTGCTGCTCTGAAGCCACAGCTTCTGCAACTAGCCGTTGCACCCCAAAAGGGAGGGCTACCATATGTCCAGAAACCAGCCCCCCACCCCCCTCAGCCCTTCCACCTTCCTATCCCGTCTGCATTACTGACTGGGTCAGCATGTGACCAGGCTGCTGATGCTTACTGTGCTGACAGTGACGTCACTCAGCCATGCAAGAGAACTGCATCAGCTCTTACAAAATAAAGGTAAGAAGAAAGGAAAAGATTTCCCCGGAAAGACAAGACGGCAGGCAGGAGGAGAGAGAGTTGCAGCTCCAGTAAATCAAGGGAGGCAGGCAGCACAAAAGCACAGCTCCACAATACGGCACGGCAGACGACAGGCTCGAGGCAGCAATCCCCCCAGCAACGACGACAGCAGCAGCAGCGACACAGCAGTTAGTTTTAGTGCTACCCAGCTCTCCTGTCCCCGCCTCCCTCCACCCACAAAACCCAAAAACACTTTAGTCCTGGACAGACTCCAGCTGCTGGCTCCAATTCAGAGCCCAATGCAAAGCTTCACAATTCTGCTAGCATAATCTATTTGGTTCAACTTGGCCACTGTGCCTCACTGACTCTGCATTGTTTACCACTGAGTAACAAGGATAACCTTCAACCACCCCGCTACCCGGAGAGAAGCCCATGATCCCGGGTCCAGCCCGAGTGGGCACATCACACTGGTACAGGAAGAAGAGGACCGGCCAGAGCACAGGACCCATTTCACACCAGGAATTTTTCATGGCCTGTTTACCTTCCGCCCGCCTGGTTCCCCCCCCTTTCCCAGCCCTCCCCTCCCCTCCGGGGTGTTCACAAGCCTACGGTACTGGAGATGCCGGATTCTTGCCTCAGTTTAAGCCTGTGCCAACAGCCTAAGGAAACGCAGCAGGTTCATAGTCTGAGAATTCCAGTTTAATGCAGGGATCTGGGGGCTGATGAAACCACAAGATGCTCAGCTGTGTTACCCGAAATCTGAGTCAGAGGGCATTTATAAGCCAGCTACCAAGCAGCAGCAGCTGTCTCCTCCTCCTCCCCCTGCCCCCATACCCTCCCACTGTGCCATCAGATGTACACTTCGCACACACCACTCCCGGCTCTTCAGCAGGGCGCTGCAGTGACTCTAGCCTGTCACGTTATCCCTCACGTGCAGCCCGGCCATCCCAGACAGCCTGACAGCATTCCTGGCCTCCTTTTCCACATCCATGGCCACATCCCATGCCACACAGTTGCCCGTGACCTAGCAAAGCCCAAGCAAGGGCTGGTGGCAGTTGGGTACCCTACACAAGATGCAGGCCACTGCCACCACCAGAGGTGGGACCCTCACCTTCCCCCCCATGGCAATTTGGGGAATGTCAACGTTCCCAGATCACAGTGAGGGGGCTGAAGCACCGCAGTCAGGATGAGAGCAGCTAAAACCGTACCTGCTGGCAACATGCCACCTTCCCCCTTCCCAGCTGCAGCCTCCTCCACTGCACTTCACCAGGATAACATCCACCAGGGTTGGTTTTTTTTTTTCTACTCCTCTAGTAGTACTAGTACAAGCTGTAGTGCCAATTCAGTCACAATACTATCAAGCACCTGCAACAGCATCAAATATTCCTCTGAAAGCATCATGCTACATTTCAGCAGGGTATTTTACTGCATTAATTCTTCCAGTATAGTTTTCAGATTGTTTGTTTTGGACAGGCCCTAAAAACATCTATAATGCAGCTGTAGGGAGGAGAGGATAAAGGCACATTGCTCAGACAACTCAGTTCCCACAGCAACCATAACTTGCCTATATGAATATGTAACATTTCTGCATTTATGAAAATGCAGAAGTGCTGTGCTCTAGCCCAGATCCCTGGCAGTAGGAGACTACCTTCCCTTTGGGGACCAGGATCTTGCTAGCTTTTATGCCATCTTCAAGATTAATTCCCACCAAGCTTCATCTCCTGGGAAGCATGGACACAAACAGAATACTGACAGACAACCTGAATCCCACCCAGATCCAACATCTTGGATGAAACAAAGAAAATAAGGAACAAATTTATCAGCAACAGGAAGCACTCACTCCACAGCATCCAACCACATTTTCACTAGCTATCTACATTTTTCAGGAAATAAGCTGTTTTGTTTAATTGACCCCAATCAGATTCAAGTTCAAGGGATCTATGTTTCCCTCTGAGGACTTCAACCTACATTAAAGACAAGCTCCCTGCAATCCAGGGGGTTACAGGTATAACTGCTGAAGCACAGAGTAGAATTTGCTTAGATAACCAGCATTTTTTAATTAGACCTTTTCCCATCCAAAGCAAACAGCCAGCACAAGCCTGCTTCCCCTTTAACACTCCCAGTCATGCTGAAAGATGGATACAGGTCATCAAGGAGAAACACCAACTTAAAATAGAATTTAAATGGATTTCTGGAATAGTTATTTTCAAATTCAGAGCCTGGAAATTTGTTACAAAGCAATCAATCGTTGATGGCAGACAAAACTAATAGGATACTGGGGCAGGAAGAATTAATTTCCTACAAAAATTCCATCTAAAGAGTCATAACCTCAAGTTATTCATAAGTAAACATCTACCAAACATTAAATAACTTCACTTTGCAACCTAACGCAGCCCAACCCAGCCCAAATGCTCTGCTGCAGACTTTCCCAAGCCCCAAGAAGCAGTGCGAGTCTTTCCAACCTGTATATTTCCCTGGAGTTGCCACTGGAAGCCAACCATCCTGGCAGAAGGAGCCATGCTGTGCTGGGCTCGTGCCCAAGCACTGGGGAGAAATCGCACTCTTGCCTCCCAAGACAGTCAGGTTTGTTTTCAACAGCATCATGAGAAGAAAGTCCTTAGTAAAACATGCCAGTCTCGAAGCAGGTGGTCCTCCTGGATGACATCCTTCTGTCTAGGAGATCCCTGGAGCCAGGGCACACTGCAGCACAGGCTGGACAGCTTTCCACACCGCCGCCCGGATGGAAAGCTGCATTTTTCAAACTTCAAATGCTAGCACTGCATTTAAGACATTTCAAAGGCTTCTTCAAGGCAAGCATCTCCACACAGTTCAGCTCTTAACCTGCAGTTAAACCCTGCCAGCCCAGACAGCTTACACAAGCTACAGCCCCAGCCACTTGTCCCCACCCCAGCACTCCCTCCCCACTTACACCAGTTTAAGGCAGATGAGTTTCCACACAGGAAGCTGGGCTGGGGAGCTGATCTGGTTAAAACCAAGCCACTGGGAGTTAGTTTTAAGCCTGGCTCATTCCCCTGATCTGGTATGCAGCATGGCTCCCCCAACCAGGCATTTGAAACAGGAAAATATTTAGAAAATTACAGCCTAAGCCTGCGCAGAGAGGACAAGCAGGGACTAGCACCAGGAGCTGCGATCCACAGGCAGTTTGTGGCAGGCAGGTTAAGGTAGCACAGGGAGAGCCGGGTGCGATTCAGTCCCTGCCCCATAGCAGCAGCATCTCTGTGCCATCAGACTTATCCTTGAAAGGTAACACTTCATTCAAGCTCAAAGACCTTCAGATGTTTGAGCCTTCCAGACCTAGGCCACTTGCAAAGCCAGCTAAAAATCCAGCAAATGGGTTTTAGCTTGAAAACTGAGAAAATCCAGAGAAAGGTGGCAACAGAACAGTTAAGCAAACATGAACCAACAGGCTAGATCGCAATCCTACTGCCTCTGCAGCCATGAAGTCTCCCTTTGCTCCCACATGCCAATTTCTAGCTGAACCTGAATACAGAGGAAGCCCCTCCAGGAACGAGACCCCTCAGTGTACAGAGCAAGGGAAAGATAAGCACAACTCAGCTGTAAGCTCTGTTCACTGACAAAAACAGACTCACCTTTGTGTGCAGCAACCTTGCGGACTAGAGCTCTGACCAAGGCTGAACTTCCAAACCAAATCCAGAGAAGCAAGAGGCAAGGCCAGCATTTCTGCAGCCTTGGGATCACAAAGGGGAAGGCAGCTCACAGCAGAAGCACTGTTTTTGCTTTGCACATCTCTACACTTCCAGTTTTAAAGGCTAGGAATTGCATTCCTGAAAGTTAAGCTTTTCAAGTATGTTTTGCACACAAGACAAATCTCAAGAGAAAGCTTTTAGAGGATAAGCCAGTTGTATTCCTAAGGTACACTGGGGATCATCAGGGGCTTAGGAAAGCTCGTTAGCCATAAACCTACAAGTTACAAGAGGTTTTCCTGATACACAGCTAAACATCCTCCCTGTAATCCAAAAAATTCCTCAAGTGGAGACATTTGCTGCTGCATGACCCGTTTCACAGCCAGATGAAGGAGGCTGCCTTATTCCAGTAACCACAAACACTTGAACAGCTGGCAAGCAACTTCTTGAGAATCTAAGGAAGAAGGCACCACAACTAGCCTTGCTGCTCTACCTACCTCTTCCAAGAGCAAGAGTGAGAGACTGCTGGATTACAGCACCAAAGCTTGAAAGAGCACAGTACATCAGGAAACCCGCTGGATCTTCAGCAACACCATCCAGTTTGTGACTGCTGCAGTGCTACAGCTCTAGGCCAAGTCCCTGCTCTCTGCAGAACACCACCACGACCTGCTTCCATGTGCAGATCTGATAAAAAAAACCATTTACTAGAACTACTTTCCAGTACAGAAAAGCATTGTGCCCATCCAGGCAAAGACCTGTTAATGTGACACTTCAAATATAAAGGCCAAAACCAAAGGCAGTAGGTATGCACCTCTTTGGGGGCACAGGTGTTGAACTTTACTATCCTGGATGTGTCTAACTGGGATACAGCATTTATTTGGGGCAAGCAGAAATGTTCTCAGCTGCCAGCTCCAGGTGAGCCCCTGCTAACAGCCTTGCTCTGCCTCAGGAACCCTGTTAACCCCACACACTCCAGGCAAGCAGTGCTAATTTTGGGTCTCTGCGTATTACAACATTTTGTCCCCTCATCCAAGAGAACACACATCAGGTCAGATGCATCCAGCACTGCCTGGCATGTTTCCTCATGGCTGCAGGGCAGTGAAGAACAGAGGAATTTACATTATGGTACCAGAGAGGACTTTTTGGGCAGCTAAACAAGCAATAGGTCATTAATTGACTGCAGTTGAGAGCAAAGAGGAAGCCAATTTAGTCACCAGCTAGTCTAGGTTTGCATTTGTCCTTCAGTTTTCCTTAAATAAAGCAGCCTCTGAGAATCAGTAGGACCTGATGGGCCACAACTAATAGCCTTTACTCTGAACTTGGCACCTTAAGCCACTCCCATCCACAGGAAGTCATTTAAGCATCTCCCATTTCTTCACACAAGGAACTGTCAACTTACAGCAAAATAATGGCTGCTTTGTCTCAGTTAAATGAGCAGAGCTTAATAAAGGGAAATCAATGCTGCTGGGACATTTGGGGTACCTACAATCCTGTTAAATCCATCTGTTTTAAGCCAGCATTGCCTTCAGTTGAAGCTAGTCAGCTTCTCCAGGTGAGTAAATGGGCATGCAAAAGCTGAAGAGAGAGCTTTACTCACAATTGTACTTAATTAAGCTGGAAGTTGTGCTACAGAACAGGAAGATGATTTCAAAAGCTGATTTAGGGTCACCCCCCCCCCAATCTGGTAGCAGTACCTTCCACCCAGCAAGGCCCAGCTTTAAAGACTGGCAAACAAACCACCTGCTACCTTAAGAAACTGGCTTTGCTCACATTCTTCTTCAGACAGAGGATGAACACGCAGACCAGCTTTAAATTTGGGAGAGCGGAAGCACATTCACTGTAAAGCAGTTGCTCAAGGACAGGCTGTACTCAGCAGTACTGGCAGGAGACAAGCTGGTGGGAGATGTTGACTCCCGCCTCTGTCAAGGCCACCTTCTCTCTCCCATCTCCAACACCACACTAAAACCCACTAAAGGTTAATGTCTGCACTACACAACCTCACTGAGGAACTTTTGCCTTTCTTCAGAGAGGACTAATCAGCCTGAAAGGCAGGTGTTTTGAAGCACCATGCAATCCTGTCCCAGAAGCTACCAGACAGGTTCTACAATTACAGCTTTCACTACACTGCTGCACTGTACCCTTCAGTTTGGGCTAGCAACCTAAGCCGAGTGCTTGGGGAACTGCTGGAGCAAGCGCCCATGAACTACTGTGGTGGTGATCAGGCTGGGCCTGACAGCTTGGATCATTTTGACAAGGCAACTAAGTTCACCACGGATTATAATTAACTGCAAACTGATCTTTATAGAGATTTAACATTAGGTATGGCAAGCTAAATCTCCAGTGGCGGTCCCTTCTGCCACACAGCTCTGCCCAGATCTGGATAACTCTCCAACTGTGTCAGATCCAGGACTGCTGAATAAGCTTCATTCTCTCACATTGCTCGGACTGCTGCAGTACTGATCGCTTCTCAGCACCATCTTGCTGCGCACCTCATCATACCAAGTAAGGTGTCTCCACACGTGTTTCCCCAATAGCATTAGTGAAAGGTCATGAACTTCTGCCATCCCTTCTCCACCACGTGTAATTCTCTTAATGCTGAAAGGGGCTTCTTAAACACAAGTGCAATCCAGGATAAATTTAGTTTGACCTGAGGAAGACAACTGAAAAGCTTGAGGGACCATGAATAAAGTACAACTATTCCCCCAGCTGGAATAAAATCACTTCCCCAAACTCTCCCACCAGAAGAGTTTAGGTTGTAAAAAAGACAGTCCTTTCACCTATTATAGCTACTACATTAAGGGTAGATCTCCAGGCTCATTAAGACTGCCCGAACTATGAGTTTCATGATAATATAGCCTAACTACAACACACAAGTTGTTCCTGCACTGAGTAAAAGCACTAAAGGCTCATGAATTCTTCAGAAGTGGTTTAACTTGGAGCAGTGACAAGACACTCCAGGAGATCAAGGGTCTCTGCTCCATTGGTCACCTACCCAGAAGCCAGGCTCACTGAAGGCAAGACACTGATCCTGCAGAGCCTCATCTTGTTCACTCAAAGGCATGGCAAACAGCTCCAGCAGCCTGCTTCAGGCTCTAAACCATCTGCCCAGCACAGGGGGCACTTAGCTGCATTATTTTCTGCCTTTTAGTAATCAGCTGCTCAGCCTTACAGCCATTGGGTATGAATTTCTGCAAAAGACTGCCACAACCTAGGCCCAGGTCCAAGCACTGAAGCACCTCCCCATTTGCAGATCACAGCTGCCCTAGGATTTGTGTCCTTGCTGACAGCGCCAACTTTTTCATGGAGATGTTCATTAGCAACACATTAAATAAGGGAAGCAGCTCATGCACTTTACTGCTCCAGAGACAGAAGGAAGCTTGCAGAAGTGCTGCATTCAGGCCCTTGTTACCTACCGAGAGGTCCCAACTCCGACACTAACGAAACAAGGCTAGGACTGCAAGTAGACCAATAACTCTGAACTGCCGATGCACTGGCAGATGCTGACTCATCCACATATTTACGGCTGATAACTGCTGGCCTGGCCAGGGTAGCTCAGGTTGTACAGTCCAGAGGCACCTTCTGAAACAGATCACATGTTTCCATTAGCCTAAAGGCTGAGGGCATCCAAGGCAGCCACTTTCTAGCCCTGGCTCAGCAGTGCCCAGCATCCTTTGGGAAGTGAGCAAGCCTCTTCCCTCACGCCATCACAAGCATTTGTGCCACTGCACAAGGGATTTGATACAAGCTAAAAGCCTCCCATCAGGTTAACTAATGCTAAGCAGGGCCCCCACTCTGGTCCCTGAGCTGCACAACTGGCTGTGCCAGCAGCCAGCACCCACTCATGAGACTGGCCTCGACTGCTATATCAAGAAAAGCTCCTTAGGATACCCCCAAAAGCACAACTTTGGCTGACCTGCAGCAGAAATAATGTTTGCTAGAGGAAGCCTGCCTCTTTTACATCCAAGTCCCATTGTACTTGTCCTACAAGAGGACTTCCATCAGAGTTACTCAATGATAGCCTGGAACAGAAGCACTGTTTAACACCACTGAAGGGAAATTCACTCAGTTTCCAATCAAGGCACCACCTTTCAGCAGCTCCACACCAGGCAAGACCCTCTGCTCCAGACATCTGTAAGAAATACCACAGTAATTGACAGACAAAGCAGAGATTTACAAGCAGCAGGTCAGTAAGCAGGTTCATTTCATTGCCAGATGAATACCCCAGTTCCTCAGAGAAAAGCTTTAGAAGTCTAGAAGACAGTACTGCAAATTAAAATTGATGTTCTAGCTCTAAGCCCAGACCTAAAACCAGAACCAACCCACATCTTCACAGGATGAATCTGCTCTAGTGAGCAGGGATAGTTCCTTTATCAACTAGGTTAACTTTGGCAAGTAAGCTGAAACTTAATTAGGAAACATTCCCATTCCAAATTATAAATGGAATATGAAGGGCTATAGCCAAGATCTCAACAAGGCAGCCAGAAACAACTCTTTCATGAACTCATTGTAAGGATATAAAGGAAAATACTTAGGTTTATTCCTCCCTTATGCCTCCAGTGCATCAAGATCAGGTACAACACTGACTACCTCTGTGCCAAGGGACAAAAAAATGTCCGAACAGCTCAGTACAACAGCAAATCTCCAAAAACGCACCACTAACCACGCCACTGTCCCAAATTCTTTAATATTCACTGTGCAACTGCTCAGGAGTAGCCAGCATATCCTCCAATACCGTTTTACTAGGCACGTTTCAAGCAATGCTGGCTATAGATCCGTCCCTCGAAGCAAACGATTCACTTCCTCTGCTATTTCTGCAGCGCCAGCACAGGATCACATGGCCAGATCAGCCCCTGGTCCACAGGGCTAAGCCCTTCAAATACCCAGGAGATTAAGCTGCACTGGAAGTCATCTGGTAGCAGTCATTTTGCTAGCCCAGAACAAAGTTGCACTGCACAAGCATCAAACAGACCCACAGGATACCCAGACACCCGTTTGCAGCTTTTTTTTTTTTTCACCCATTTGATTAAAACTCATCAGATTATCCATGAGCACAAGACAACCCTGTCTCCAAGTGACTGCAGAGAAAGCTCCTCTGCCTACAGCAGCCGGCAAGGTCACCAGCTGGTGAGGCTTTTCCCTTTACTTCCCACTTTGTTTTGGGACAAGTCCAGAGGGTCAGTTTGTTTACAATAATGGCCAAAGTGTTTATTGACCCTGTAACTCAGAGGCTGGAGGAGCAACAGCAATATCTTTCAAGTGCCCAAATCCTTGGCACAAATACCACCGCACAGAAGTGCGCTGGCAAGAGGAGCACCAGGCAGGTACATTTACTGGCAGATCTTGCCTACTGTAAAGGGACAAAAGCATGTCCTTCACTTACATAAAAATACGATTGCACCCAACACTTTGCTTTGGCACGGAGCCTTTTGTTTTGAGGTAGATCAAGTGCAAGGCAGCAGAATATGCCCACTCCCCTCAGCCTGTAGGAAGAACTTGCAACACTTATTTCATAATCCCAAGCTTGCTTTGCAAGAAAGTCTTCACCTACATGTACTGCTTCAATGTGCCCTTAAATACACAATTAACTGACCTGTAGCAAACATGGTTATTCAAAATTCTTTTGCATTTTTAAGGTATGCAGCAGATCAGCCATACTAACAGAGTAATCCTGCCTCCAGGAGAGGCAGACTAAAGGAGTCTACTGGAACTATCTATGCCAGAAGTTGGCAGGTCAGGCAGCGAGAGCTCACATTCTGCCCACGCAATGACCCACAGCATCACAGGGAGCATAACCAAGCCTTCGCAGGCACCTCCATGCTGCCAGGGAACACTTGGATTATCTATTTCAGGCACACAAATGAAGCCCCCACTACCGAAACAGCATTAACCCTGACTCCAAGCATCTCTCTGATCACAAGCACAGGTCAACCACCGCACCACCAAGAATTACCACCACCACCACCACGTGTTCACCAGGTCCCACAAAACAACTCCCCCCTTCTGACAGCCCCAGATCCTCAAGATCACCTCAAACCAATACATCACCTGGCAGGACGTCACGTTTGCTTTTTGTGACAGGGGTGGTGCAGACTCCACTAAAATCCAAAGAGTTGTCCAACATGGCATTTATTCGGCGGAATATATCTGCATTGCTGCAACTAGAAAGTGCAGGGGCATCTGGGCTATCCCAGCAGTCTTTTATGCTCCTCCCAGTATCTTCTTTCTGGTAAAAAAGAACAAGTATTAGTGTCAAGCAGGCTAGTACTCACCACTCGGCTTTCAACACATTGTGAAAAGTCTGGATTGCCTCCAATACTCAAATTAGCTTTAGCTCCAGGTCTTAGCAACACTCAAGTACAATTCTTGGCATTAAAGAAACAGTTAAGCAAACGGGTCAGTAATTTGTCACCATAGCACATCAGACTGGGACCACCCCAGTTACAAACAGGTACCAGTGCACCAGAGCCAAGATGAACTTTAGCCTAACTGCCACAGCACCCAAACTGGCTTGGTTGCCAACACAAGCTCCCTGCTGCTTTTCTTCAGCACATCACAACACTAAAGCAGAGATATGATTAACAGAGGCATGCGCCTTCTCCCCAGAATAAGTCTCCTGAGACTGGAGAACAAGGGGGTTGCTCATGGTCAAGGCAGCCACCATGAGAAATCACAGTAGGTCCTCCTGTGCACAGCAGAAGAGAGCAAGAGTCACTTCACCACCCATATTCAGCAGCTCTGAACAACATTTTGGAATGGCCCAAGTCAGCAGCCACACAATCACTTCAGAAAACAGGCATGCAGAAAAAACAGGGCTTCCCAGCTTATCAAACATAGCCCCAAATCCTGAGGTCTCCCTTGGAAGGGCAGAGATTCAAATCTTGATCTTCCCTTTAGGTAGCAGCTTCTGACCACAAAGGGAGGTTACCCCAAGCCAGCTCTGCTTTAGCACAGCCCTCCAAAGGCACTGATCTACCAGCATCAAGGTTTTAGGACCATCCTAAACAAGCCAGAGCTCTTGTAAAGCTTCCTCTGCATGAAAAAGATCAAACTGCTCCTGCTTCCTGGTGCTGGTCCAGAGAACCAGCAAGAGCAGCTGCTTCCCCCAGCTCTGCTTGCAAGCCACTTTCACATCCAGCCTTGTTTTCATGCAGCTGCACAACATTCAAGCCTCTGCCAATCTAGAAGCCACTAAACTTAATCTCTAACCAGCATTTTTGGACCAAAGGCAGGTCTTCCCACCACCCAAAAGTCACTGCAGCAGAACTCTGCTCCTGAACATGCTGAGCAAACAGTATCGCTATCGATTAAGACCCACATTAAAGAGAAGGGCAGGAAGGCACAGCCTCACCAGTCTTGGCCTCCAGAGCAGAATCCTTGCCATTAAGCAAATCAAGTTAGAGCCAAATTCAAAGAACTGAATTGCAGTGAGGCTGGCAAACAAGCCTCTGCTACTCCAAGACACACAGAAGCCTATAGCTCTAAATTGGGCCATTTGTACTTGTCAGGGAGACATTTAATACATCTACCTTTTGGATGCATTCCTGCAAGAGTTTTGGGCCTGACTTCCCCCACATTTCTCCTCCTGCTTCACCCACTAGCAAGCCTGAAGCACCAAGCTGGTTTTACTTTCAAATCATCCCTTACTGATCTTCCTAGTCTGCAGCCTGTGTCAGAAGGCAGGTCTCAACTGACTTTCACACAGACAAAAGAACTTTAGCCCAGCCCAAGTATGGGACATTTCCCCCCCCACCGTGTTGTTAGGAGCAGTTTTACTGCCGTAATATACGATCTGATAGTTTTCTTCACGCGTGAGAGCTTCCCCCACCACCATTTAGCTAAAAGCAAAGGAAACTCTGTCCTGGAAGCGGCAGGAATACGCTACCAAATTGTCAAGTCTCACGATGCCTCCAGGCAGGACCTGAACAATTGATTCAGGATTTCAGCCCGTTTAAGGCTATTAACATCTATTCAGCACTGGGGTCGGGATCTTTGTCTATTGAAAGGCTCAAAGCCACCCCCAGATAAGGTCCTGGGACTCCACAGGCACAACGCAGGAGCATTTAAAAACCAAGAGTAAAACAGGTAGGGCTGAAAGTGAGCTTCAGGCAAGAGGAAACAGGCAGACCAAGCTTCAAGTCATCTTTATAAAAAGCAGCTGAGGAGTACAGAAGCTCAATTTAAGAAACTATTGCCAGTCATCTTTAATAAAAAGAAGTGCCACATCAGGCCGCTTTGGCACAAGCATGAAACTCCATACTCTACTCCTGTTACTGCTAAAGAACCACTTACAGCAGGAGGCAAAGCTTTTCCCTAGGAGTTTGTGCTAGCAAGACAAAAATAAACCCGAGCAGCAAACCAAACACCTGACCCATTCCTGCTCATTTAGCATTTGATGCTTCCCACAACTGGCAGCACCAGTCCTGCTACAAACAAGAACAGAAAACAGCAAGAGCATAGCAAAGCATTTCCACAAAAATTCCTTCCACTTACAGGGCTTTTAACCTTAAGACTATCAAGGATATCCTTAGAGATACTGCAAGCAACCTGGACACTGGAGCTGGCATCCAGCCCCTTGTAGGAAGTGGCTCATGTCTCTATACCTTCCCTGGTAAAGCTCACCCTCCCTTCCTGGACCCCTCAGAGATACTCCTTTGAGAAGAGCTCTGCAGGTCTTCAAAGCACGCAGGGCCCAAACCATTCAGCAGCCTGGACAGGCTGGTGGAAAGCATTTGCAAACATGTAGCTGGAAAATACATTCACATCCTTTAGTCTGAGTTAATACCAAAGCACAGGGAAATATCACCCCTGAGGCTGTGTCCTCCAGAACCTGCTGCACTCTTGCATCCCTAAGCCAAGACAAGCAAAGGAACACAAGCTCAGCTAGGATTTGCTTTCAATGCTCCATCTTGAAGGATTTCGCAATAGTTAAACACATGCTGTCTGTTCAGGTTTCTCTGAAAGTCCTCCACGCAGCAGCAACTACAGCTACAGCCCACGCTCAAAGCTGGTGATCCGCTCTGCTTTCACCGAGGCACCAGTCCAGGAGCACTGGTGGGTCCTTCTTCAGTGGGCCCTGGCACATTGTGTGAAACACCAGGGTAACCAGTGACCCAACAACAGCCGTTCTCAGCTGGTCCTGCCTGCTACAGCACACAATCCCAATCCAGAGGAAGGGACACCATTTTAGCAGTGCAGCCACTGGATGAACAAGTCAATACAGAAGCATGATCCAGCTGACAGCTCATTTACAGTCATCAGGAGTCAAACACTACTTCCTGACACCTGGTAAGACACCCAGCCTGTGTTTAAGAGCTAAGAGTTTCTAGGGATGTTCCTAGATCAGAAGCAAACAAGACAGACAATTCAGTTCCCTGCAGTAGGCACACAGTGCCACAGAGCAAATGATTTAGAGGCTTCAGGTTAAATCACTGTGGTAGATCTGGAACACAGACCCAAGAAGCATCGCACACAAAGACACAAAGTGCATCTCAGGAGTACAGTCCATCATATCCTGGCTCAGCTAAACCCTTAGCCAAAAACCCATGTCCAAGCATGAAGATGCATACCCAGGACACTCCGAGGTCTCAAGGAGGGCACTGTCAGGCTCCAGACACCTCTAGCACTCCAAATAAAACACACCAGAGTGAGAAAAGGAGTGCCAGGCTTGATTTGAAATAGGGAGGAAGAGTTTTCACTCCCTCAGAGTAACCAAAAGACAACCGATGAGCTTTACCACCATGGTAGAGAGCTCATTTGCTGGCTCTGCATCAAGAAGCTGGCCGCCGAAGCACAGCAGCTGTCAGGTCTCTGGAGTTCCCATCCCATCAGCCCCAAGCAAACCCCATGGCTGCAGCCTGCGGTTTACCTGCAAGAGGTCCCACTCCAGAGACGCACACACACAACCTGCAGCAGTTCAGTGGAATGACGTACACTTGTGCAGCAAAAGCCACCAAAGATGTCCAAGGTAAGTGGAAATGAAGGCACCTCCACAGCCCTGAAGCAGACACACCTGTAGGAAACCTACAGACAACAAAATCCCAGGGCTAGGCAGAACCTGCAGCATCACAACAGCGCTGGCACAGGATTAGGATATCTTAATCCTTAGGGAAGTCATTAAATGCAGCTCAGCTGCTGGTATGGCCAAGATGTGCATTAGCTCCTGGGGACACTCTGGAGTGGACAAGGCTCATCCACCTCAGCTACAATGCAGCCTTTACTTTTTACATCTTTTGTAGAAATCCCACTGGGGCAGCGCCATGCTGATGATTGAAGGGGTTCTCAGCGCTGTAGCTACAGCCAAGAGGGCCTTGAATCCTGAGACAAAATTTAAGACGCTGTTAAAATGGTGTCAGTCTCAACATAATCAAGGCAAGCTGGCTCTGTACTTTGATCAAAGGCAGCTCTAAAAGTCCTTTTTTACTAGTATGTTTTGCTTCCCAAGCTGAAGTCGGCTACACCAATACAGAGCATAATAGTGGTGTAACTGTTCCTACCACGCAACACCGCTAACAAAGCCACAAGCTGACACACCCAACTCATCCCCAACAGCATTAGGCTAGGCTGCATCAGCTCTCACCATCAGGAAGGCTGAGCTTAAGCAGCTCTCCCAGGATTTATTGTGTGGAGAGGGTCTTGAACACACCTGCCTGGAATCAAGATTGGAAGGGATTATGATAGTATTATTTTACAGGGGATCATTGATTTCAGAACACCACCAATTTTGCCAAAACTCCTGCTTTTAAAGAAGTTTCCCCAATAAGGCACCTACTTTTGGGAATAAAACGTTTTAAAGCTATCACTCAAGCAGCTTTGGAAACAAGCAATATCACAGCTGCCTGTTTCAGCACGCTATCAAAACAGTAAGGTTTTAATTGGTTTAGGGAGACTGTTCCAGTCAAGATAAACTGCAGCAAAGCAACAGGATCCTGAAACTCATCACAAAGGACAGCCACCACTCTTTGCACAGCTCTAGCTAGAGCCCCTCACCAACACTCCAGCTGCCAACACACATGGTTAGCCCATCAGGAAAGCAGCCACAACAAGCATTAATTGGTTTTAGCTGGGGAATACTGAAGGGTAAAAAAATAACTTGCTTTTCAGAAGACTCATCTCTTGCCTTTGCTTATACAGCACAGTTAGGGACTGGGTCACCAACAAAAGCCAGTCTTGCTACTTAGAGCTTGCAGTCACCTGGTTTACAAGTAAAATAACAGCTCCATTCACTTTGTGCACTAAAACCGACAGTTTAGAAGCACTCAGAACTACCACTTGCTACCAAGCACGACCATGAGTACCTACCTGCTCAAGCCAAAACAAACCCCACCATCAAGAACCAGAGCCCCGTACCTCCAGCTCAGCTCTACCCCCCCCAACAACCTGGGATGAGGGCAGCCACAGGCACCACTTGCTCACTGGACTGGGACCATGGGGTTTCCTCCAGTATTGGCTTCATCCCTGAAGGCAGCACGGGTCAGCTGAGGGGTTCCCCGAGGCAAAGCTCCCTCAGAGCCCCTTCTTCCCTCGGGGCAGTGGAGTGGGGGGGCAGCCGCCGGGGCTCAGGAGTTCACTCAGCAGCCGGGCCCGGCCTTGGGGTAGGGGCGAGTGGGGGCTAAGACCCGGCTCGGGTCCCCCCCACCCCGAGGCCGGGCTCTGCCGGTCTGCTGAGGGAAGGGGAGATTCCATCCCCGCTCCGCCACCACACATGGAGAAAAGGCGGGAAATCACCTCAGCGCCGCTTCACCCCCCACCTCCCACCTCCCTCCTCCCTCACCTACCGCCGCGCGCCGCCAACGTGTGAAACCACGTGACGGGGGGCGGCCTTAAAGGGGCCGCACGCGCCTCCTCTCTCCTCCCTCCCGCCTCGGCTCTGTGAGGCACCGGGCCCGCCGGCACGTGCCCCTCCCGCTTCCCCCTCACCCCCCCTCACCGGCGGGAAGGCCATGGGCGGCGCTACGGGCGGGCGGGCGGATCCCGGAGAGGAGGGAAGCGACAGCAGCAGACAGCCCTGACCGCCCCGCCGGCTTTTATGGGCCGCCCCCCCACCGGGGTGTGGGGGTGGGGGTGGGGTGGGGTGGGGTGGGGGAGGGGGGTGCTGCGGAGGGGAGGGGCCAATGCGCATGCGCGCGGTGCCCGTCCGCCGCGTGGCGCCCCCCCCCCCCCCTTACTCCGCCCCGAGGCCGCGGTGGCCCCGGGCGAAGGGGTGGGGTGGGCGCGCGGTCGTTCCCGTGCTGAGGCGGTGTGTCTCCCTCTCTTCACGACGCCCGGCGGCGGCTGGAACCCTCCCGGGGCCGCCTCAGCGCGGGCACCTCTCCGCAGGCAGGCTGTGGTGCTCGCCGTGCGCCGGGTGGGGGGAAAAGGACCTCCAAGG
>JAVKLA010000002.1:792633-804931 GCA_034782735.1 Sagittarius serpentarius
GTCGGTGGTGCCGCTGCTCTGGCTAGCGTTTCCTCACCTGTCAAAAAAATAAGGCTGATTTCATCCCACCTCCTAGCCATGTGCTGGAAAAAGCAGAAAGCCCCTCACCCTTTTTGCAGCAGCAGAAGGGGTTGGAGTCAAGGCGATTTGGGGCCTAGGCCTTCCTGCGCGTCCTTTGCTCATCCTCTCCCTCCAGCGCTGGGCCTGGCTTCCCGCTGGGCTGCAGCTTTGGAAAGGGAGAGCCAGGGCTTTCTTAAATCCCACCCAACCCGTGCTGGGAGGAGAGATCTTGATAAAGAGTCAAATTTCCTTTTTGTTTTTTTTTTTTCCAGTTTGGAGATGAAAAGCCTCCCGGAACCAGCCCCAGGAATCCTTCTAGTGACACTGCAGAATAGACCCAGTCCTGACGTAGCAGGTATTTTTGCGGTCAAAGCACGAGCAATTCTGCTTTGAATAAATAGCTGGAAGCCTCCCAGGACTCCTCAGATCCTTGGTTGGGACTGAACGCCTCCCACCCTCTGCCAAGCCCCGGGGGGGGGTTTACCCTGACCCTGCATGTCAGTGCCGGGTTTTCTCCAAGAGCCAGCAGCCACCTGATTCAAGCAGTGCCACCCCCAGTTGCCTAAGGGATGGCTGGTCCCCTGATGTCCCCTGTTGCTACCCTGGGGAGGCTGGCAGAGCCTGCCGTGGGGACACTTGGGGCTATGCACACAGAGCAGAAGAGGGGAAGGGAGCAGGTTCAAGAAGAGCTTTATTGGGAGATCCTGGCCATAATAAACAGGCGTTACACTGGGAGACGGAGGCAAGGGGCTGGGGGCTGGAGCCGCTGCCGCCCTTCTGAGTGGGACATCACCCTGCATTCCCTCCACCCTGTCCCGCTCCTTCCTCCCAGCGGCGAAGCTGGCCCGGGGGTCACTGCCTGCTGCCCCTCTGAGGACTGGGGCACGGAATAACCTGGCAGAAATCGGGACAGGGAATGATATGGGGCAGAGGGGGATGGGAGGACAGGGCCGTGGGTACGGTGGGGCCCAAGGCCCAGCCGTCACTGCGCCAGGGCCTGGACGATGTCCTTCACCAGCATGGTGCCGATAACCATCTTCTCACTGTTGACAGTCAGCTGGGCCACAGCACCCTCCCGTCGCTCCAGGGTGATAAGCACCAGGCTCCCGCTTGTCACTGTCTTGGCTGCGAACCTGCCCACCGGTGAACATAGGGTTTCAGGGCGAGCTGTCACCCTCCTGTCCCCCGGGATGCTCCAGTGGGGATGGGGAGGCGTCTGCCACCGACGGCCACCATCACATGTGGGTTCATGCAGGGTCCTTGTCCTAAAGGAAGCCCTGAGTGTCCCTCCTGTGATTTGGGTAGGACCAGAGAGGTGACAGTGCCTGCCTGGTCCTGGTGGTCCTGTCTGACTACCTGTACTCGTTGTCAGCACCGCAGGGCACACGGCCCACGTTGGCAGCTGAGGTCACTTGCTGGACGATGGCGTGGTCGCGCTGGCATTTCTCGGACAGCGTCAGCTTCTCTGTGATCTCGCTCATGCCCGTCAGCTTCCCTGGAGCAGGCAGCAGAGGCACTTGCCTGTCTCCGGCCATGCACCCAGTGGCCATGTCCCTGCCGGGCCCCATTTTGCCATCCCCAAACCAAGCCCCTCCAGCCACCAGCTCCCTGCATCCGGGTCCCGCACGACAACCCGAACTGGCTGCCCTGCTTGCTCCTCTCCAGCCCGGCAGAGACAGATTCAGGAAAATCCTTCTTCCACAACCTTCCCGGGCTTGTCCCTGTGTGCCTGCCTGGTGGCAGCAGCCACGTCCCTGGGGATGGGCTCCTCATGTCACTGGCAGCAATGGGGCTGGGTGCTGCAGGGTACCGAGCACCCACCGCTCAGCACAGACCCCCATCCGCAGGGCCAGGGCAGGGATGCTGCTGCTCCACAAGCACAGGAACACGGGGCCAGGGTGTCCCCCATCACTCACCGGACATGCTGCTGGGAGCGCCAGGGGTGGCATGAGCCCTCCACACTGCACGGGGACCTGGCAGGGCCACCCTGGCACCAGGGTGGTCACCCCAACCCATAGGCCACAGGGTGCAGGAGGGGGGTTGAGGGGAGCAGAGCTAGTCTAGGGGCCTGCCAAGCGGCCACTTACCCCCGCCCGGCCGCGTGAGGTGCTCTAGGGCCACGGCGAGGGCGGCAGAGGGGACAAAATGGGGGGTGAGCGTTGGTGCTGGGGCGGTCGGTGCCCGTGCACCGCCCTGTCCCTGCCCTCGTCCCCCACTCACCCTGCTCCTTCTTGAACTCGTTCTCGCTCATGAAGACAGGGGCCATGAGCTCCCCCACGGGCGGCTGGATGGAGACGTAGAAGTGGCGCGTGTGGGTGCTGGGGAGACAGGTGGGTGAAGGGGGGGCACATACTCAAAATGTCCCGTCCCCTCCATGTCCTGCTTCCCGTCCCTGCCTTGGGCAGGGGGTGGCTGGAGGGAAACTGAGGCACAAAAGGCCTCAGGAATAGGGGGAACCCATCAGGCTGGACCCGGGGCTGCTGCTGCCTCTCTGTCCCCTGCAGGGAACCCAGTGCCTTTCCTGCTGTCCCCTGACCACCCCATGCCCATCCCAGTGTCCCCCTCCCCTGGAAGGACCCTGGTGGCTGTCCTGCTGTCCCCCATCCCCTGGGGAGACTATGCCCCTGGTGTGGCCCATGCCCTCTCCTGCTGTCCCCCCTCCCCTGGAAGGGTGTTGGTGCCTGTCTGGCTGCCCCCAATGCCCTGGAGCACCCCATACCCTGTCCTCCTGTCCCCTGGTGCACCCCATGCCTTGTCCTGCTCTCCCATGTCCTGCTGTCACCTGTCCCCTGCTGCCCCAAGTCCCCTGGAGAAATGTTGGTGCCCATCCCACTTTCCCCATCCCCTGGAGCACCCGTGACCTGCCCTGCTGTCCCCCATCTCTGGAGTATCCCATGCTGTCCCCATCCCCTGAGACACTCGTCCTGTCCTGCCCGGCACCAGGCACTCACCACAGCTGGAAGTTGGCCGCTTGGGTGGAGTCGCAGAAGTCGATGCCCATCACCACAGTGGCTGTGTCCCCGGGTGCCAGGCGCTCTGAAACCACAAGGCTGCCACCGCGTCCCACGTCCCCTCCACCAGCCAACCCCTGTCCCCTTCCGCCCTGGCAGTGTTGCAACTGTGCCGTGCCATACCAATCTCAGGGAACTCCTGGATCCGCATGCCGGAGAGTGGCTTGGGCTCGCTGACTCGCAGGCTCTTCACCTCAGCATCGGTGTTGTTGGAGATCTGGATCTGGATGGCCACCATGTGGGGGTCCCCTGGGAAGGGCCGGCGGCTGAAGCAGTACTCGACCGAGAGCCCCTCGCCCGCCATGCGGTGCAGCAACTCATAGGTCTTCACCGCACCGAACGCCGGGCTCAGCAGCTGTGAGAGACCAAGGGACCTGCGTGGGCAGCCAAGCCCCTCCCTGCGGCCCCCTCGGGCAGCAGAGGTCCTGGGAACCCCCCCGGAACAGCGTGGGGGACACTTACAGCAGGTGCCAGGGAGTTATCGGTGAGCGTGAGGCCCTCCAGGTCAGTCACCAGGCTGGTGGAGACGATGCTGCTGGAGGGGACGGGCTGGGGAGGAGGTGGGGTGACTGCGGGGTGTGGAGGGGTCGGGGGAGGAAAGGGTTAACAGAGTTCCGATGAGCCACAGCCCCATGGGGACAGCCCCGGTGGCATAGCCCCATGGGACAGCCCCACCAAGGGGACAGCCTCAGTGGCATGGCCCCATGGGGACGGCCCCATGGGGGCAGCCCCGGTGGCATAGCCCCAACAGGCACAGCCGCATGGGGACAATCCCATGGGCACAGCCCCGCCAGGGACAGTCCTGCTGGCACAGCCACCTGTCCCACAGCCATCCTCTGGGGACAAGGACCACTCACCCCACCAGTCCCCATCCCAACTCAGCAGCTCCCACAGGACCCGCGAGGCCCTGACCCCACCAGGGTGGGTGCCCGTGCCTCAGTTTCCCCAGTGCCGCCGCAATGGCCCTCCCACATGCCCCAGGCAGCCACTCACAGTCATCCAGGTCAAGCAGAGAGATCTCCTTGGGACCGGGCCTGCTGCTGGGGGGCTGCAAGAGGGCAGAGAGATGGGGAGGTGTGAATGGGGGGTTTGGGGTTTCCTGTGCTGCCCCCCGCCCCAGCCCAGGCCAGCCCTCACCGCCTTCCTCCGCTTGGCCTCCACCTCGGAGCCGGAGTCGGAGCCCGAGGAGCTGCTCTCGGAGCTGCTGGCCTCTGATGAGGTCTCGGCATGGCCTTTCCTCCCCTGCAGTGCCTTCTTCTTCTTGGCCTTCTTTGCCCCCTCCTCCTCCTCCTCTTCCTCACTGGGGCTGTGGGGAGAACCCAGCTCAGGGGGGTGCTGTGGCAGGGGTTTGGCTGGGGGCACCCCACCTTCCCGGGGGTACCTGCCCGCGTTCCCTGGGGCTGCCTTCCGGGAGCCTTCTTTCTCCTTCCTCTTCGGCCTCTTCTCCTCCTCCTCCTCCTTGTCCTCTGACTGCTCCCCGCTGCCTTCCTCCTCCTCTTCCTCCTCCTCCTCCTCCTCCTCCTCGCTGCTGGAGCTGGAGCTGCCGGAGCTGCTGCTGCTGCCGCTCTCCTCACTGACGGACTCGGGCTCTGCGGGGGGCACAGCTCAGCCCTGCTGCTGCGTCATCCCACGTCCCCACAGCTCCATGCTGCGTCCCACCGCATCCCCCTCCCATCCTCCCACTGCATCCCGCTGCGTCCCCACGACCCCCACCACATCCCTGCTTCCCTCCGCTGTGTCCCCATAGACCCCTGCCACATCCACCCGTGTCCCCTGCCGCATCGCCACCATGATGGGATGTCCCCACTGCAGTGTCCCTTGCCTGATGGCCCATCATGGTGCCTCCTGGCCCATGCCCCACTGTGGCGGCACCTGCCCAATGTCCCTGCCACAGTGACCCCCTGCCTGATGCCCCACCACAGTGGCCCCTGCTCCATGCCCTGCCATGCCACCAGGTCCTCACCGCTGTCTGCCGACTCTGTGGGCCCCGACTCGCCCTCTGAGTCGGAGTAGAAAGGTTTCTCCACCTTCTCCTTCCTCTTCTCCCGGCTGGTGCACTTGGTCCACTCAGGAACCTGCCGGCACAGGGTTGATGGAGCGGAGCCATCACCTGTGGGTGGCAGGGGGCCCAAACAGCAGCCCTTGGCCCCCTCCTGTCCCCAAGCAGGTGTGTGGGCACCAGGGAGGAGACGTGGGGCAGCTGAGCAGCACCTGGGCACCTCCTGGGGCTCTCCCAAGACCTCAAGATGATGCCCGCACCTTGGTCCCCCCCATGCACCCCAGCACCCTGGGGTGCTCCACACCTCCACATTCCTCACAGAGGGGTCGGGGGCCTCATCTGGCCAGTCAGGCAGCTCCTGGTAGCCCACAGCCTTGGCATTGAGCAGGTGGGACAGGGAGCCCAGCTGGAAATGGTCCCGATCTACAGTGGGGTGAGAAGTGGCAGCAGCTCAGGGGCAGCCATGCAGCACCGTGGTGAGAGCTCGCCCTGTGTCCCCATGCCCTGTGACCGGGGTGGGTACCTTTGAAGGAGGACTCCAAGATGGGAGCAGGTTTTTGGGCCAGGAAGAGCTTCTTGGCATACTTGTTGAGGGCCCCGCTCTTCTCAGTGGGCACGATGAGCTGGCGGATGAAGCGAGCCCGGTCACGGATGTCGTAATTCTGGTCGTACTTGGCCAAGTTGAGGACGTACTGGGTCAGCAGCTTGCTCTGCACCAGAGGACATGCTCAGGGCCAGCCTCTCCCTCCCTGGTAGGGAAACTGAGGCACGCCGTTGGGCCAGGTCCCTGGTACCTGCTTGGAGTTGGTCAGGTAGAGCTTAGCCGCCAGGTTGATGACCTGCAACTTGACAATGTCCTCCTCGTTGGTGAAGGACTTGGCCATCTTGCGCAGCACGTCGGGCGCGATCTTGGGCACGTGCTCGCAGTACTCGCCGATGAGCCACAAGATGCTGGCCCGCGCCATTGGCACCTGCAAGATGTCCCCAGGCACGTGGCACCGCTGCCACTCTCCTGGTCCTGTGGGCCATGCAACGCCCCGACCCACCTGGATGTTGTCAGTGAGCTTGGCCATGTGCTTGATGATCTCGCTGTGCTGGGCTGGCTGCATCTGCAGCAGCTTTTTGATGACCACCACGGATTCAGCCACAACCAGCTCTGCGGGCAGAGACCCGGCCTCAGCAGGGTCCCGCCCTGAGAGCAACGGAGCCCCAGTTTCACCCCCACCGCGTGCCCTCACCGTCCCGGTTGGAGAGGAGCTGGACCAGGCCGTTGAGGCAGGTGTCTCGCACCTTCCCGATGTTGGTGGCACAGCGCCCGATGGCTTGGATGGTGGCTGCCACAAAGTCCTTGTCCATGCTGCGGATGTAGGTCTGTGCAGGCATGGGGGGGACACACACATGACAAGTCACCCACATGCCAGTGCCGAGCATCCCCCACGTGGTGGTCACATGTTGGGGCTCTTTGGAGCCACCCATGGGGTTGGCATGGCCTCAGCCCACTCCTCCTGGTGGCGGTCTCCTCCGTCCCCTCCATGGTGGTGTTTTTGCACCCAGAGCCATGCCAGGGTGGCACCCCACTGGCCTCAGTATGGCCATGGCATACCTGGAACTCCCGCAGGATGGTGGAGATGTTGGTCTCGTTGGCCAGGTTGGTAAGGACCTCCAGCTGTGGGAAAAAGGAAGAGATGGGCAGCATGGGGGTATGGTGCCAGGACACAGGGTCCTTGCTGTCCTCCTGTCCCCAGGACATGTCCCCAGGACATGGAGGACAGCTGCCCCACAGGGAAGGGCTCTGTGAAGCCCCAAAGCCACCAGGGATGGGTTCTGCTGGGTGTTTCCGCCTCACCTTGAGGATCTTGATCTGCGTGGGGTCCGTGGAGCGGATGTAGAAGCTCTTCAGGTAGGGCTCAAACATCCCCTGCATGCATAGCCAGTGGTGTTAGTGCCATCCCTGTCCCCCCGCTCAGTGAGGCCACCCACAGGCAGCTGTCCCTGGTGACCCTTCTGGCTAGCCCTCATTCCACTCCAGAGTCAACACGGACAACTCCTCCCACACTGAGGCTGAGACTCACCCGCCGTTTGATGGACATGGTGGCCACGTTCTGCAACACGACATACTGCACCTCGCTGTGGGAACAAAGAAGGGACCACCATCAGTGGGGCAGGGCCGGACCCTCTCAGCAAGTCCCTGTGAAGACGGGGCAGGACCCACCACCAGGCTGGTGCCACCACGATGCTGCCACCCCATGCCTGGACTGGGCTGGGCCAAAAAGACCTCTTTTTTGGCAATTTGCCCCAACCTGACATCCCTGCAGGGATGAGCTTTTTTGGGGTCTCTCCCAGGGTCTTGGGGCTCCCCATGAGTCCCACCAACCGGAGGGGCAGGGTAGGGGACCACCGTGACCCAGGTGCCACAGACCTGTGACTCCGCAGGAGCCGCACCAGCGCCTTGGCGATGACGCCAACCTCCGCCTTGGGTGCCAGGTGGAAGTAGAGCTGTGCCACGGCCATCACCACCTGTGGGGACACACCTGAGCGTCACCCACTGGGCACAGGGACACCTCGAGGGATGGGTGTGTCCCCCAGAGTCACACCCAGCAGCATCTGGAGGAAGCCTGACCCTGAGGACGCCCATCCCTGGGTGTCCCTCAAGCAGCCCGGTGGCTCCTTGGCCCATGAGGACATCATGAGCCCAGACTGATGGACACCACCGGTGGCCTCAGAGGATGGACAGGGCTGGAGTCGGGGGGGGCTCACTGCGGCATTGCGGCTCTGCAGCAGGGGCTTGGTGTTGCGCAGGAGCAGGCGGTGGTCAGGGTCCATGACATAGGGCTTGCGCTTGGCCAACGAGGCCGCCTCTGCCTTGGCGTCCTTGGCATCCTCCTCCTCAGAGCCATAGAAAGCCTTCTCGGTGCTCTCCTCCAGCAAGGACTCCTGCTGGCAGGTGGGACACCTTGCACCCCCCCCCCAACAGCACCCCCGTTTCACCCCACCTCCCTGGGTCTCCCAGGGCACCCCGAGGCTCCCACACTCACATTCTGGTTGGGGCTGAGGAACTGGGTGCGCGCATAGCGGGTCAGCATGTTGATGATGACCACCTGCCCCCACTCCTCCACGTCGATGAGCAGGTTGCAGAGCTTGCGGTAGTTCTTGTGGATGAGGTCGATGCGCTCTGGGCAGACCTCCTCGAATGCCATCACCACGCTGCCGGCCACCAGCTGGGGAGGGAAAGCCCAGGGTGACTCACCAGGGTTGTGGCATCTTCATCATGATGCTGGCTTGGTGGCGATGGTGGCTTCCTTGTGGGGATGCCAGCTCAGTGGAGGTGGTGGGATGTCTATAAGGATGTTGGCCCATTGGGGACAGCAGCATCCCCGCAAGGACGCCAGCTCTGCAGGGTTGGCTGCATTCCTGCGAGAATGCCAATTTGGTGGAGAAGTCTGCGTCCCTGTGAGGATGCTGGATCGGTGGGGACAGTGACATCCCCACAGAGATGTTGGCTCTGGGCATGGCTGTGTCCCTGCGCAGGTATTGGATCAGTGGGGACGATGGCATCCTCATAGGGCTGCCAACCCTGCAGGGATGGCTGCGTTGCCACGAGGACACCAATTTGGTGGGGACATCTGCATTCCCACAGGGACGCTGGGTCAATGGGGATGGTGACATCCCCGGGTTTAGGGACAGGGGAGACGCGGCACCCGCTCACCGTGGTCTTGTCTGCCAGCAGCTTCTCGATCACTTCGATGAGCTGGTCCTTCTGGTCCGAGTCAAGGCTGCAAGGGAAGAGCAGGGCAGCTGCAGCTGGACCAAACTCCTCCCCATCCCTGCCTGTCCCTGCCTGCACCAAGCAGCTGGGACCCCAGAACTGGACCCTTATTGGTACGCCCACAATTCAGCAGGCGCCCCCCCCCCCGCCGTTACCTGTACAGCTTGGGGATGGCATGGGCGGCCGTCTTGCGCACGTACGGGGACATGTCCGAGGCAGCCTCCTTGATGGCCAGCATCATGATGGGCACGATGATGGGCACGCGGATGCTGGAGAGGACGCGCAGGGCGCTGGCACGGATCAGCTGGTTGGGGTCCTGTGGGGATATGTGGGGGACTGCAGAGCGGCCGTAGGGGGCTCTCTGTCACCCTAGACCCCCCTCCTTGGGTCCCCAAACTAGCCTACCTTGAGTCCTCTCTGGAAGGTGGAGATGGAGAGCAGGGCCAGATCCTGCTGCTCCTCTGCGTAGCGCACCAGGTAGACATACACCAGCTTCTTCACCTGTGGGGTGAAGGTGGTGGGGCCACCTCAGAGCCCCCCCAAACCCAGTCCATCCCCAAAACCCTCCTGCAGGGGCGGTGCCAGACCCTGGGGACACCCATGGATGCCACCAGGGCCACCCAAGACCTTCCTCACCTCGATGTTCTTGCAGGCAACGTTTTTTACCACAGCTGGGAAGAGGTCGGAGGCATTTTTACCCCGGGCGATCATCTAGGGGGTAAAGGAGCGGCGTGACACCAGGCGGCCGGCATGGGACGGCACAGCACGGCATGGCTTGGCACCGGCAGTAGTGCCCACCAGTGGCAACAACACCCACCGCAACGATCCTCTTCATGGCCTCCAGCTTCAGCGAATCCTTGTTGCTATCAAGCATCTCCTTGAGGTCATCATGCCTGCACCATGCCGGGGGGAAAAAAAAATCCCGTTTTCCATTTTCAGCCATTTTTAACCATTTTTAGTCTTCTTTTTTGCTCCCAGCCTGCCATCAGGCTGGCAACCTGACCCTTCGCCATGCAGTATTTATGGGGACAGGAGTTGGGTTACAGCTAGGTGAAAGAGGAGCCGGAGGGACTGGTGCGGTGCTGGCACCCAGCTCTGTCCCCATCCCAGGTGCTGGTATGAGGACCCCATCCCAGCCCGGCTGTGGTTGTCACCCTAGGATGTCCCCAAATTGCTTCCCAGGGAGCAGGCACCCATCACCGGCTCCATCCTGGCCACCAGCCCAGTTTGGCTGGGTGTCTCTTGTCCCCTCATGGGCACGGTGGCATGGATGTGCCAGTGCACCCCGATGCAGAGCCCTTCCCCGGTCCCCCCTCTGGGCTGGGAAAATGCCACCAGCCTTTTATAAGGCTGTTTGTCACTACTGTCCCCTTTTCTAAGGGACATCTGTCCCCACCAAACCAGGGGGGCCAGCAAGGCTGCATCCACCCACAACAGCTGAGGGTGGCACCCATGGGACGATGCTCAGCCAGAGCCACCGTCACCAGGGGGTCCTGGGGGAGTCCTTGGAGGGGTCTTACCGTGGTGGTGGCCCGGTGCCAGTGGCCACTGTGGGCTCGGGGCTGGCAAGTGGCCGCAGCTCATCGGCTCGCAGGGCACTGTAGCAGGCGGGTTGTCCGCCCTCGGTGGTCAGCACTGGGCTCGTCACCTCCTCGGCCACATCACCACCCACCGGTGGTTTCGGCCGCCTGGCTGGTCCTGCCGGTAGCTGCTGCAGCAGCTTCTGCACCGGTGGCAGGGACAGCATGGCTTTGGCTGGGGGTGGTGGCCCTGAGGACAGTGGCAGGGCTGTGGCCCCGCTCCTCCTCCCGGCATGGCCGGCTGAAACTTGATGCTGGCATTAGGGTTGGGTTGCAGCCATGATCGTGATGCCTTTCCCAGTGGACGAGGCCACCCCGGGGTGTCACGTCCTAAGTGACACCTGTCCTGCAGCTGGGGCTTGGGGACATTACAGGGAGCTCCTTCCCCGGGTGCTTTGAGTGGCTCAGTCCTGGCCAGGTACTGCATGTCATGATGGGACACCCACCTGGGTGGTGGGGTGGCAGGATGGGACACCTGTGAGTGTCCCACCTGGGTGATGAGGTGGCACCTGGGGGGCATTTGTCTTGCTCCATGTGCGGCTCATGGGGATGGTGACAGATCTGGTGTGGCCACAAGGGGACAGGCTCCGGCAAAGGGCAGCACGCAGGTGATGGGGACACTGCCCAGAGGGTCAGGGATGGGGGGACGCTGCCATCCTGGGGGACACTGCCAGGGGGTCAGAGATAGGAGGACACTGCCAGAGTGGGGGACACTGCCGGCAGGTCAGGGCTGAGGGACGCTGACAGACTGGGGGACACTGCCAGTGGGGGTTAGGGTCAGGGGACACTGCCAGAGTTGGGGACTGGGGAGCACTGCCAGGCTGGGGGACGCTGCCAGACTGGGGGACATTGCCAGGAGGTTAGAGTTGGGGGGACCCGGCCACACAGGGGGACAGTGCCAGGGGCTCAGGGAAGGGGGGACACTGTGAGATGGGGACACTGCCAGTGGGTCATGGATGGGAGACACTGCCAGACCGGGGATGCTGTCAGTGGTTCAGAGAGGGGGCACACTGCCAGATGGGGGGACTCTGCCAGCCTGGGGGACTGCCAGCAGGGATGAGGGATGAGGGGACACATCCAGCCTTGGGGACACTGCCAGCGGGTCAGGATTGGGGTGTCACTGCCAGATTGGGGAACACTATCAGGCGGTAATGGATGGGGGGACACTGCCAGACTAGGGGACACTGCGAATGGGTCAGGGTTGGGAGGACACTGTCATACTGGGGGACACGGCCAGGGGTAGGGAGTGTGATGCTGCCAGAAGGGGGTACATTGCCAGGTCATCAGGGAGGGGGACACACTGCCAGAGTGGGGGACACTGCCAAGGGGTCAGGGCTGGGGGGACACTGTCATACTGGGGGACACCGTTAGCAAGTCAGGGAGGGGGGACATATCAGACAGGGGGACACTGCCGGGGGGTCAGAGATGGGGGTTACATCCAGACTGGGGGATACCGCTATGGGGGTCAGGGTTGGGGACACTGCCAGAGTGGGGGACACTGCCAGGGTAGAGGGGGTGCCGTTGCTAGACAGAGGGACACTGCTGCGGCATGAGGGAGGGACCCTGGGAGGGGGGGACACTGCCAGGCTGGGGGACACTCCCAGGGCTGGGGGGTCCAAAGGGGCCCCCACATTCCCGCAGGTCCAGGCACCCCCCCACCTCCACCTTCTCTGCATCCCTGTCCCGCCCCCCCAGCAGCCTGCCCCACAGAGCGGTGACACTTCTCGGCTCCCCCCACCCCGGGCACCTCGATGGGGGGGGTGCCGGCAGCTGGTGGCCCCCGCGAGTACCGTGGCCGCCAGCAGAGCCTGGAGCGGGGACACAGTGCCCGGGGTGCCCCCAGCCCAGGGGTGGGGGAAGCGGTGGGGGTCCCCACGCATCC
>JAVKLA010000002.1:821577-890019 GCA_034782735.1 Sagittarius serpentarius
TTTATATATAGTATATATCTCAGTTTTCTTTATATATATAAATATGTATTATATATAAAAGAAATATAAAATAAAGAAACATTTATTCTTTATATATATTCTTTTATATATATTTATACAGAGAATATATATGCTTTTACATATATTTTTCTTTATATACAGAATATATATTATTTTAAATATATTTTCTTTATATATATTATATATATAAGGGAAATATATCTCTCTCTCAAAAGAAATATACATATATATCTCTCTCTCTCTCTGGAGGTGCTGCCCAAGCCAGATCCGCCGTCCCTGCTGCTCTCTCGTGCCGCCAGGGCGAGAAAAGCAAGGATGAGGATGGAGCCCTCCCGCCTGCCCGCCCGCCCGCAGGTACCCCCTCGCGGTGCAGAGCACCGGGGGTGCTCCCGCTGCTTCCAGCTCCGGGGTGGCGGGGGGCAGGGGTTGGGGTGGCTCCCCAGGAGTTTTCACTTTCGTGGCCGCCACCCGCCTTGCCAGCGCATCCCAGGTCGGTCCCCAAATCCCTCTTTCCCCCTCTGGGGATGGTAAAATCCCATTTTCCCCTACGGATGGGGGATGATTGACTTGGTCTTGCTCCGCTCCAGGGAATCTAGCACCGAGGCGGATGCTGTTCCCGCGCCCCCGCTCTCCCTGCGGTATCTATCGCTTTCTCCCGTTGAAAAAAAAATAATTAAAAAAGAAAGTAAAATAAAAATAAAAATAAACCAAAACAAACTAAACCCCCCAATAAATAAACCATCCCTCAAAAGACACGGCCCTTTGGGCAGGGGGAGAGGGGACCGAAGGGCAGCTCGGCTAAACCCAGGGGCGCGGGGATGCCCAGCAAAACACAAAATACTCCGGAAAACTCCAATTTTCGGTATTTTTCCCCCTTTTTGGTGGCGTTTTGGGCAAGGAGAAGCCGCAACCTGCGACGCCCAGCCCAACTGAAAGGACGGATCCAGCCTTTATTAATCTCATTAGCAACCCCGGGGCTCCTAATTTTGCCTTTCCAGAGGTTTTCCAGTACCCTGAGCTTCTCCGGGTGCCACCGAGGGTGCTGATGATGATGATATGGGAGGGCTTAAGAGGTGAGTCGTTAGCTAGCGTTGCTAATTAGTCCTATCATGGGCACCGCTTTTAAATCATGCTAATTACAGCTCCAGGGATTTCTTGTTCAAAATAAAACTTGCTGTGTAGAGCAAAGTGGTAGCGGCAAGTGATGGATGGTGACACCGGCGGTGACACCGGCAGGACGGCTCAAGCCCATCGCTTCCCTCCTCCCCGGCCAAAAAATAATAATAATTAAAAAAAAGAAAAAAGTTCTGTCTGGGGAAAAATATTAAAAAAAATTAATAAAAATATATATATTTACAACAAACTCCAGTAACCGGCATATAAACAAATATAGCTTCAAGTAGTCCTTGATTATTATTATTATTATTATTATTTTTTAATACTGATGGTCTCCAAAAAAAAGAGGAAAGCTGGTTAGGTCACGTTAAAAAATAAAAAAAAAAGGTGATTTTTGGCAGATTTTAACGCTTTTCCATGCGCTTGGCGTTGGCGTGGATGAGGTGGTTAAAGCACGGAGGGCTTGGCTGGCTGGAGTGGAGCCGGCGCCGGCTTGGGATGCTCCCGCGGGATTTTTAGGCTTTGTTTTCTCCTACTGACGGGCGACGGCAATTCGGCACGAGGACTTGGCGGGGCGATGCTCCGAGACGTGGGATGCTCCGAGGGGAAAGGCGCAGGAGCCGGCCACTGCCCCTCCATCCCTGGTCCAACCCCCCTCCCCCGAAGGTCTCAACCCCCCCAAACCATTAAGGCCACCGTTGAAACCATCCGTGTCCCCCCCCTACCCCCCACCCCCATCCCTTTTAATTAAGAATTCATCCCCCTGGTGTTAACGAGGAAGCCATCGGGAGCGCTGCCGACAGGGAGGATGCTGTGGGGCGCGAGGCGTCCCCGGGGTGGAGCATCTCAGACCATGAACTCATTGCTCCCCAGGAGGACGAGGGGTTGGGTGGTGGCACAGTCGGCCTCGGGGTTTCTCTTGCGTCCCCCCCCCGTCCCCCCATCCGGGGGCTCTTTGGTTTTTGGGGGGGAAGTTTTGACGTTCTTCAGTTTCTGTTTGCCTTTCTCCGGGTTGAACGTCCCGCGGGTGGTGAACTGAGGCCGGTCCTCGGGATAACGGAGAGGTCCCACGAAGCCCTCGGGGCTTGCCCGGGTTTCGGGGGGCTCGTCGGGCCCCCCCGCTCGGTAGAAAGGCGATTTGGAGTACATCTGGAAGCGCTTCCGGGGCAGGTGGGGCAAGCAGGAGGTGGACGATTGGGAGGAGGAGGAAGAAGAGATGGAGGCATCGGCTGGGTCCGCTGGGTCCGGCCGCGTCCTGGGGTGTCTTCGCAGCCGGCTCGGCCCCTCCGCCTTGGTGGGGCGCAGGGAGGTAAGTGCTACGCTTCTCTCTGGGGGTGGGGGGAAGGACCACCAGATAATTAACACCCCAAAACCACCCAGCACCTCGGCACCGCTCCCCAGGGACAAATGCCATGAAGCCAGGACAACGTTCCCAACATCTCGCTGGAGGTGGCATCACCCAGGATGACGTGGCAGCGCTGGAGGAATGCTCACCTCCCCACCAAACCCTGGGTGCTACCACCCACCTCCCAGGTCCAGGCGTTCTAACCCTTAACCGCCCTCTTTACACCCATTTAAATTGCTCGCTTAAAATTTCCTGTGGGCAGGAAAAAAACAAATAAGCTGCCTGCCCCCAAGCCATAGAAAAACCTGAGCAACCTCATCTAGTTGAGGATGTCCCTGCCCATCGCAGGGCTTTGGACCAGGTGATGTTTGAAGGTCCCTTCCAACCCAAACCATCCTACGATAAATGCAAGAACGCCTGGATTTACCCGAGCGATCGGAGATGGCTCCTTCAGAGTCAAAGTTCAAATTTTCGGAGCTGTCGGCAGTGCCGATGGAGGCTTCGGACTCGAGGGTTTCGTCGTCGGAGGCACGGGGCTCCAGTGTCAGCATCTCGAACGTCAGCTCCTCCCTGCCAAAAGCAACCCAGTCCCATTGACCCAACTGGACCAAAAAGGTGGGGAGGAGAAGACAGGGATACACATACGCCAAGAGATCATGGAGGGATGAAGTCCTCCGGGTCACCCTGCGAGCAGCACATCAACCATATGATAGCAAGCAACCTCCATAGGTAACCTATAGCTAGGGGACGTGGTTTGAACCCTTGGCCAGACTCACTTTTCCTTCTGCAGGCTCTCAATCTGCTCGGTCAGCACCTTCTCTTCCTGCTGCATGGCCACTTGCTGCTGCTCTGTCACCTCCATCTCCATGGCTTCCTCGCTGCTCATGGTCTCCTCGGGGACGTCCGTCACCGAGGGCAAGCGCACAGTGACGGGAGACGTTGGGCTGGGGTAGGCACCGCGTCGCACGCGTCCTTTGCCCTGAAGAGAGACAATGGTGTCACCACCATCACCAGCCAAGGTCATTTTGCAAACATCTCAGGTGCCAACCACACTGCTCTCCCAAGGAGCGAAGAAGATGGCCCCGGCCATCGGTCCTCAGTGTGCCGCTGGCAGTCACACCCAGGACCCTCCAAAATCTCACCCCAGGCTGGGAGAGGTACCAGAAGGACTCAACACGTTGGAGGGAGCGAAGATGGAGGTGGTGAGGATGGAGGCGGTGAGGATGGTGCTGATGGACCAAGTGCAACTTGGACTTCCAAGCAAGCCCAGCTGGCGGTAAGATGGGTTTCCGCAAAGCCCACAGCCCCTGCGATGGGAAGCTTGACCTGTCAGGTGGCCATGTTGGCTTCGGGTGGGAGAATCATCAGAGCTTTGACTTCAGGGCACCCAGCTCCTGCTTTATCATTAGATCGTGTCTCGCATCCTTCCCTTGCCCACCCTCAGTGTTTGCTGAGCATCACAAGGGTCTCCACTGACTCTTTTGGCAAATGGTAACTCACACCTAATCACATTGTCCGTGCTCTGATCTCATGTACATGAGATCCAGAAACCAAGACCACCTCCAATGGTCCATTATAAGACAATTAATGTTCGTTTTTGTGCCCATGGTTAAACGGGGAGATTTAACGCAGCTCTGAAGAACTATCTGTTTTCTTTAATATTAAAGCCAACAACAAAAAAGGACTCAAACAGGGGCAGTACGTATGGAGGAATATTATATATGCAGCTGTTTTAATCTTTTGAGGACCAGCTCTACAGATCTGCTCCATCGATCCGAAGAAAAAGATGGATTTAGGGGGATGAGGGACACCACGAACATTAAAAAGCTTTTATCTTAACCGTTATCATAACCAGACACATCTCATCTTCTAAATTCAAGATCCTGAACTGACCAGGACTTAGGACATGTCAACCAGCCTGAGTCGTGCCCATCACTTGCTGCCCTACTCCTGACAACCATCATCCAGGATGAACCTGCATTTCCTTGCGGTTGAAGAGCTCGTTGCAACTTAGCTTTTCTCCTCATAGGACTATTTAAACCCTGCAGCCGGTGCATCCCCGGGTCTTCCTGATCACCCATGCACCCACAGCAAGTTTGCAGGGTAAAGGAGCCTCCCTTTTTTCCTTTAAAAGTGAGATTTGCTCCATTTTACCCCTTTCATCTTTTAACGTCACATCTCGGAGACCTTTCTTGGGCAGCAAAGCCATTCCGCGCCCCAGCGTTCCTCTGACGACAGCTTCTCACGTGGGTTCCTGAGCTGAAGCGCAGCTACCTGAACCCTACTGGCCAAAACCCCTGAGATCCCAAAGATCCCGCCAGCTCGTGGACATAAGCCCCTGCGAAATGGCGTGCTTGCGAAACAGCATCAGGGGAGCAGAGCTCAATTTTTGCTCTTCTCTGTCTCCTGACCCTCGTGGATGCTGAAAGATGGGGAGAAGCATCACGGGCTGAATCTGTTAGGAAGGGAAACAGCCCCACGAGCATCCCCAAAAACCTGCAGGCGCTTTTCTCGCCCATCACTGTCTCACTGGGAACTTAAGCTGGGAAGGAGTTGGGGAATACAGGGGTTGCTAGACCCCTCCCATTTCAAACCTGGGTGTCCTGACCTTGCGTTGAAGGTGGTGGTGGTTCTCCTCCTCCAAGAAGGTGGAGGAGACCTTTGGATGCCTTGTGGTCTCTGAGGCATCCAAGCCGGGGGTTTTATCCACCATCTTAAGATACAGCAGCACTGTGAAAGCAACTTGATGCTGAAATGCATCCTGAGCAAGCAGAAATTGGGGTGGGAAGGGAAGGGATGAGTCAAGCAAAGCAAAGAAGAGGGAAGGCACAGGATGGAAAAAGAAAAAAAAATAGAAAAAAAATAAGCAGGAAAGGGAAAAAGGGTGGAAAGTGGTTTTTCAAGGAGCTGCGTAAAGGGATGGCCGCGTGCCGGCTGTCCCAAACTCCTGCCGCCTGGGGGACCTGTGGGAGAAACGGTGGTCCTGAGGAGCGGCACCCGCTCGGGGACCGGACGGGCAACGTCACGGACAATGGCCAGTGGGACAGGGCTGGAATGAGTGGCGGTGACACACAACGGAGGGACGCGGTGGCTGGCGCAGGGCGCGCTGCAGTTAATACATACCGGGATTGAACTGCGGGTTATGCTCATAAATCTAACTGCAATTAGTACGGGTTTCTGGATTAGAGAGGAGATGAAAAGGAAAGCAGAAGGTTAGAGTGCACATGCTGTCGCCCCTCCAAAAACCCGTTTTTGTTCATTTTTATGGTTTTTTTGTTTGTTTGTTTGTTTTTTACCTGGGATGAACGGGGCAGCTCTGCAGCACCAGCCCCACAACCTTGGGCAGCCCCTGCTTGGATTTCATCCCCAAAAAAAGCAGGAGTGACGTGTTCCTGAGGACCACAGCGGGCAGGTCCAAGCAGAGAGGCCGCTCAGCTCCTTAGCCCAAGCCTGGAACGACCGCGCTGCACCGAGTCCGTCCCTCTCCCGCAGCCCAACAAGCCAAGCGCAGCGTGCATCTGCAGCCCGCCGGCCCCCCCGGAAGCATGGAAGCTCAATGAGATGGGTTTGAGGCTCCCAAAAAGGCGGTGCGGGAGCAGGGAGAGCCTCTGGGGAGCTCATTTTGGGTTCAGATAATGAGACTGAGCACAAAAAAGGATGGTCTGGGTCTCCCATGGGGCGACGTCATGCCGGTCAGTGAAAGGCTTGACTCAACCCAGGACCAAAGAAGCTCAAATGAAGGTGGAAACATTGTCCAGGAGTGTCTGAGCTGGAGCGACCATGTTTCCACGGACCGTTCCCACCTCCTCGTGCTTTGGTACGACTCCCTGCAAAGGCGAGGAGCCACCATGGGGCTGAGGGTCCCTGTCCTGGGGAGATAGCGTGGGAGGTTGCGAGGGGTTTGGGAGGCTGGGATAAGCAGAAGATAACGTAGGGTTGCTTCAGGGGCAAGGAGAGGACAGGAGGGGAGAGAGATGTCTTTGGCATCTCACCATAGATCTGCGGATCAAGGAGAGGCGGCTCTTGGCTTTGTTCTCTGCAAACTCCAGGCTGTTGATGTCCTTGAGACGAGCCTTGTATTTGTTCATCTGCTCGATGACGATTAATTCTACACAACTAAGGGGGGAAAAAAAAATCCAAAAGAAGACAAAATGGGAGGAGAAAACGATTTGATCTGAGCTGTCTCTGTCTTGCCTGAAGATCTGCCCTGATGGAAAGGCACAGGGGGAGAAAGCTCCAGCTGGAAACCGAAGGGTTGTGGAAATTCCCCTAAAAAAAGCGATAACGGGCTATGGATGGATCGAGGAACTCAGACTAGACAAATTAAAGACCTCCAAGGACCCCACTGGAGAAATTTCCCCCCTTGGAAAAGGGACCAAGGAAATACAAATCTGGGGAAGTCAGGTTGCTTCCAGCTCTCTTGCACGCAGTAATGCTGCAGCAAGCCTGTTTAGCTGAGCTGACTGTTTAATGCTGTCAGGAGTGTGTTTGGGGAAAAACAAAAATCCTTTCCACATAATAAAATTAGAGGATGTGCTATACCTAAAGTCTAGGGGAGAAGCTACACAGAAATCCTGTTGAAGGACAAGTGCTCCTACCAGCTGGGTCTCCAAGCACGTTCTGGTCTTCAGC
Source organism: Sagittarius serpentarius (assembly GCA_034782735.1). NCBI lineage: Eukaryota > Metazoa > Chordata > Aves > Accipitriformes > Sagittariidae > Sagittarius > Sagittarius serpentarius. The sequence continues at coordinate 828,692 of JAVKLA010000002.1, forward strand.
AATTTTAATACTTACTGGAGGTAAAATCACCTCTTCTAGAAGCCCAGCCCTTCACTGGATGGTTTCCATTATTATCATTGTCTCCATTATTTATTTTTAAATCTATTTAATATGAGCCAGACTGAATTTGGGCAAGCGCTTCACTTTTTCTCTGTAAAACCTTTGCAATTGTGTCAAATACCTTAAAGAAATCTAAGCACGCAATATTAATACTGCTGCAGACCAAACAAGCTCACCTCCTCAAATAAAAAAGACAAAATGAAGTAAGAATAAAGATCTGCTTGCCATAAATGGGATTAACTGTAAAACCACGTCAGCACAAGCTCCACCTTTTCCTGCTGGGATGTGCCGGGCAGGAGTGCAAGTTCATCAGCTCTTGTGGATCCTTCATCGCTTAAAAATCCCCGTTCATCAACCTCTTGGGGATTGCGAGAATATAAAATAGCTTCATGAAGATGCATTTAATACGTGTTTATATTTTCTATCCTAAAGCGCTCTATTCTTGAGCCATTTGACCGTACTAAGGGTTATCAAGATGTGAGTGGTGACATGGTAATGGTTATGGAGCTGGATCATCCAGCACCACGTTCTTACGTGGTTGTTTTACTGATGTCCTGAACACTCTGCAGCGGGTCCGTCGTATCCGGGCAGCGGAGGATACAGGGAGCGAAGACGATGGCCAAGGCATTAGCTGACATGCGATTGGTCTCTTCTTGGAGGGCAACCCTAAAAAACAATAGGGATTAAGAAAGAAGTCAGAGGTGAAGGTGCCCCCACATGGCCATGGATGAATAGAGGAGATGACATTTCTACAGTGCAATCTTGCTCCGCTAGCAAGCATGCTGCTCTGCCCTCCTCTTTGGTCTGCTCAATGGAGAAAGCCAAACCTGAAGACACCTCAGGTGTTCCCAAGGCAGGCAAACAACTGGCATTTTCCACCCAAAAAACCTGTCCCTGCAGTGGTGAGATGCACCATGGACCTGCAGGCACCACGAGTGACCAGAGCACTGCGGAGGTTGCTCATTAACACAAGCATCATTTGGAGAAAACAGCTCTGGGGCCACCACCTGGGAGAGATGATGGACCTGAAAGCTCTTCCCTTTCCCTTGCCCACCTGCTTTCGGTCTCAGCTATTTCGGTATGAAGGATGCCCGAGCATCCTCCCCTCGCCCATTGCCCGAAGCTGTCCTGGCCCAACGTACCTCACCAGGTGGAAGATGAGACGCTCCAAGGTGCTCAGATGGGTGCGGGAGAGCTGGTCAATGACCGAATACACTCCCCGCACTGTCTCCTTCCTCTCCTGGAGGCCTGTGGAGAAAGCACCGGCGTTTAGGGGCAGCTTCTACTTCTTCCTCCTATTTAAAGCAATACCATCTTAACGCTTGCTTACTTCTACTACTTAAAAGATGGATCTTCTGGCTAATGGTCTGGGCCAAAATCTGCTGAACCATGATGCAAATGCATGCCGCCAAAGGCAAGACCAAACTGCCTGTGGCTTTGTGTAAAAAAAAAACCTTACAGCTAAACAATCAGACTTTGAACCCAGGTAAATATAATTGGACAAAACCAGCTGGTTTGGGCCTAAAGAGTAAAAAAAACGTTCAACACTAAAAGTGGCCACCGTTTCCCTCTGCCAAGGGAATGGGACAGTGAAGGAGGCTCCTTACCCATCGCCCGCAGGAACTCCTCATAGAGCTCGAAGGTCATGAGAGGGTTGGGCAGATCTCGGAGCCACTGCTTGAACACGCTGGCGATGACGTGGATGTTGTAGTCATCTAAATTCACATTATCAATGTCTGAGTTCAGCAGCAGATGGAGGAAAAAGAAAAAATCCGAGAGGTAACAGTCAATATGAAGCCGTTAGTGAAGCTGGGGGGGTGGACTAGATGACCTTTAAAGGTCCCTTCCAACCCAAACCATTCTATGATAAGCTACTCCTCTACGACAGAAAGTGTTTATGTGCCACCCCGAACCACATTGCCTTTAATGGCAAGAAATCCAGCACCTGATTTCAGCTCCACGTGTTAAAATTAGAGAGAAATGCATTTTCCAGGGCAAGTAATCTTAAGCAGGACCAGGATTTCTTTTCTTGCTGGCATCAATTGCTATGGTGTAAGTAAGGCAGAGTTTTCCAACTAGAATGACTTTTTTCATGTACTGCACACAAAAAAGCATGAGTTCGTGACTTGAGTTTTGGTTGGAGATGTGAAAGCATCACTTGCACAGCCCGCAGTCGGGGAAGGCAGGACCGCTCCCTTGTTTTGCCCTGATGAAGCATCCCACCTTCCTTACATCCAACCTTGCTGTTGCAGATTTTTCTCCCCGTGTGGTTTTTTTTTCTTTTCCATTCCTTTACCTGTATCGAGTCCTTGCCGCAGCTCCTTGATCTTGTTGGTGGACCCGGATTTTCTGTAAATGCCCTCTGTGTACAGCCCGTGCATTTCGATGTAGTTGATGAGCTTCTCCACCAGCACTGGCACCGCTCGCTCCTCGCTGGTCAACCGGGAGAGCTCCACGCCGAACTGCCGTGACGAGAGCTCAGGATCATACTGGAAAGGAAAAGAAAAAAAAGGGTTTTAAAATCCTTTTAGGAAGCAATGCTGGTGCAGCACGTGGATCCAACTGCTATTCAGACTTTTTCAGTTGATCCAGGTGACATGCAAGTCAGTCTAATGAAGGAGGACAGGATAACCAGCAATGTACGTCTTGCAATGCTAAATCGGTCTCTGGACATGCACCTGAAGTCATAAAAGTTTGGATTTTCTTTCTTTAACCACTCTACTGTGGTTAGATTCTCAGCCTGGCAGAGCCAACACAGCTGGACATACTGGTCCTCCACCTCCTGCCCCTCTGGCACCATCTCTCCGGATGATTTCGCTCCGCAAAGAGGATGCACGAAGCTGAACAGGTAAATCTAAGTCTCAGGTACTTAGATCAACTCGTAGCACTGGCATTTACAAAATATCTGTGAACAAACGTGATGCCAAAGTAAGAGCATGAAAAAAACCCATCTACATCTGTCAGGAGAGACCCTTTTGCCAGCTGCAAACACTCACTAGAGATTTGATATCTGGCAAATTCAAACTTGAACAAAGCCGTCCTGCACAGGAGATTCTGGGTGGGAAAAGTCAAAAGACCTAATAAAATTTTTGACACAAATGCCCGGCCCCAGCAAAAGGAACGTGAAATGGCACACGCTGCAACCCAGTCATCAGCAAGACAGTGATGACCATGACCCAGGTCACAGCTCCCCTTGTAACCAACCACTCCTGCATCTTTTTTTTTCCATTCAGTGTCATCCTTTTTCCCATTCAGTGTCATCCTTTCATCGGTCTTGTCAGCCTTACGAGATGATGTGGGGAAGACGCCCATGCTGTTTCATGCTCTAGGGAAAAAAACCACCCTAGGAACATCTGGTCTCAGCTACCAGTTGAAATTCATCACCTGCTGTTCAACCAGCCTGCTTGGCTACTAAAACCATCAGGAAATGCGATGCCACAGAACGCATGCGCTACTTCACTCAAATGAAGTAGCTCTGAGATGAGGACCAAGCACAGGTGAAAGCAATTCTATGGCCATCAAGACAGGTGAGCTTGGCATTTGCTCAGGTTCATCAAGATCACCCAGATCCAGACTGGGACAAGGCTAACAGTTACAAAATCAACCATTGGCAGAAAATAATGACCTCTTTTTCAAGCTTAATACGTGGTTTGTGGCTCCCCATCGCTGAAAAACAACCCTAAAAACATTAACCCACCAAGCACAGGCGAGCCAGAGCCTTCCTACAGAAGGACCTCCAACTGCCCAAGTGGAAAGCTACCGTGGAGACACGGTGAACTCACTTCCTTGGGTACAGCACAAAAACTTCCTTGTGCAGAGAAACCCCAGGAAACGAGAAGGCTCCACGCATCTCTGAGCTTCTCTGAAAAAAAATAATCTGAGATGTCATTGAACTTCCCAGATTTTAGAGCAGAAACTCATATGAGGCGTTCCCAGCTCTTGCAGAAATACTGCCAGAAAGGGAAAGAGTGCAGCAAAAATACTATATATATTCAAAATACAAATATATTCAAATACATATATCTTCAATGTATATATTCAGATTATTTCTTGGGAAAAAATGTAATCATGCAGCTTTACGGAGGCCGTTCTTCCTCGAGAAGCCTCCCAGGGAGCTGACAAAGCTTTGCACACTTTACTATCCTGGCTGTATTATCCTTCTTTTGAGCACAAAATAAACTATTTAAAAGAAAAACCACAAATTCTTGATGATTCATTGTTAGCTGGGACGACCTACTGCATGAATTCACTGTCCTCCATGCCCTTAAACCCGGCAAACAATATTTAATTCCCCTCTAAGGAGGACAGTGAGTGCTTGAGCATCCTCCACCCACCCTTCCTCGCTCAGCTGTAGTGCCGCTGCTGTTTGGGGACCGCACCGTCAGCCTGAGCAGGGACCAGTGGGATGAAGAATAACCCGTATTTCTAAGAATAACCCCACATTTAAGAATAACTCCACATTTCCAAGTTCTTAAAAGCTATAAAACGAGGCAGCTTCCTATTATTCAGTGTGGTTACAAGGCAGGGAGCATAACTGCAACATCTGCTGCATGACTGGGCAGATATATAGTGATGCATCGCTGCATTACTCCCAAAATACATGCAAACACGAAAGCACTGGTTGGGGAGACCTCCAGAGATCTCTGGTTCAAGCTCCTGCTTGAAGGATGGTTATTGCCAGCACTATACCAAGTTGTGTGCCTAAACATTTTTTTATATAAGCTTGGGATCACCGTCTGCAAGGTATTTAATGAAAGAAAAGGAACGAGAGACATTTACCTTTTTGGAGCACTTGGTTGTGGTTTTAAGACAGCACTTCTTGTGACAAGCATATTTACATACTGCAACGAAGAAAAATAGTATTTAATAATCCAAAAAGTCAGATCGCTGGAGAAATATGAATTAATATGAATTAAGTAGCTCCTCTCAGGACTAGCAGGTCAAAAGTGCATTGGATTTGCTGTTTCTAGGGGCCAAGTCTATATCAGATTCACTCAAACAACAACAAAAAAGCAGCCTTTAATTTTAAAGGTGCCATATTTAAGTCCCTGAAACACTAAAAAAACCCTGATAGATCAACTTGGAAAATAATCCATGAGTCACTCTGAGCTATCAGACATGGATACCCTCAAAGAGGTTGGAAACAGCACCTAATTTGTATTCTTCCTGCACTGGACATCAGCCTGAAATACCCCAGGGCTGATACTTTCAACCCAATCAAAGAAATGTTGGAAAAACCAAAGCAATGGATCAACCTTTCCCATCGGCCCTCCTCCATTTTCCTGATCTCCCCAAAAATTCATGTGCCTGGAAGTCAAATATGCTAAGCCAAATGAATTTGCTGTGGTCACGAGACCCAAAGGCATCCCACGGGCTGAAGCTGAAGGGCACGTTTCTACCCGACTCTGCCGTCCTCCTTACTGTGACACTTAAATATGGTTTGACCATATGGGATGACGATATGACCACACGGGACAACCGTATAACCTTAGGGGAGAAGATGTGTAACGCAAAGCTCCCACACACAAAACTAACTATACTGTGAGGGCTGGAAGGATTGCTGGCATGGACTTAACTAGTCGACTTCAGAAACCCTTAAGATCTGTCCCAAAAGCTCTTCTAATGTGAAAAAACCCAGATTATTTGAGAGTGGGGCTGCAGGAAACAGCAGCGAACACCTTTCAAAATCCAAAACCTCACCACTGTCATACAAACACGTGAAAAAAAGACCAAAGAGAGCATGCTTACATTTACAAACAGAAGCCCTGTCCATTATCCAGATCAAGGAGGAACAATATTCACAGTAAGTGGGGATGCTGTACTGCGTCGCCTTAAAAATGTGACCGTTGTGCTCTTCCACCTGTGACAATAAAGGTTGGGTGGTGAGAAAAAGGAGATGGGTGCTTAGTCTGCTGCAAAATGGGGAGATGAACAGGGTCAGCTCTCCAACTTTTAGTTGTTATTTGTTTTTATTTGCTATTTTTGTTTCCTTTTCAGCCCAATAACCCCACAGGCAACCCAAACAGACGTCCAGCCTGTATGGGAACTGAACCATCACGCAAGCAGGTTAGAAACTGTTTGACTGAGGTTGGCTGGTCAACTTCTCCGTGTTAAGAAGGTCTTCTATGCATCCATGACCCGTTTTTGCTCTGCACCTGCATCCTTCCTAGTACTATCCTATCCTGTAGGAAAAAAGGAGATGTAATCTCCTACATCTCTGATATTAGAGATGTAAAACACACACTGTAAGTTTATGCAGAAAACCAGAACAACACTTTCTGTTTTGCTCTCATTTCTTCTATAGTAACTCTTGACATTATGTTTACTGTCCTGACTGATGTGGGACGTGTTTTCAGAGAACAACCTACAGCGATGCTTGATCAAGCAAAACAAATCCACCTCGTCCATCTTTCTAACACGTCCTTTCACGGCTGCATGTTCATTACAGTGTGATGTTCAGATCTCAGCACAGGACCTGTCAAGAGCAGGCCTCTTATTGCTCATCATTCTGGCCACAAGGATATTAATTTTTTAATGTGCAGGCACAGAGTGCTCAACTCACCACATCCACTTCCTTTTTTCTTCTCTTTTTTCGTTCCGTTTTTGGCACCTGGTATTAGAAAGAGATTTAAGTGTATTTATGGGCAATTTCCCCAGGTAAAGTGTACAGAGGGCTTGAATCTAACGTTGCCCACTGCTTTCCAGCTCCATCCTCCAGTGGACCTGCAGCCCCTGGAGAGTCACTCTAGAAAACTCTGCTATGGATCACCCTGTTTTCAGAAATCCCCTGGATAACTGTCCCCATCTTCATCTCAGAGTTGAGACTAGCTGCTGCTCTAGCTCCAAGTCCAGCATCAGTGACCTAAAGTTCTCTCATCTTATTCAAGACACCCAAGGAGAACATGGCACAGCACTGCAGCCAGAGCTGATGCTCAGCCTGCTCTGAAGAAAACCTGCCTGGAGAGGAGCCCGGAGAGGAGAAGAGCAGAAGAGCCAGAAGGTGGGATATTTGTACAACAAACACCACCTCCCAAGCCCAGCCTGAGATGCCGTGATTGTCCTCACAGACAATACAGGGTAGAGAGTGAGGAGATCAGGTTTGTGAAAGGCACATTGCAAGTTCTGACTGCTCTAAAAACTGTACCGAGATCCTGAGGACAGCCGCTGCCCATGTCCCCTTCTTCTGCAGCCCAGCTGATGGGGATGTGGTCACTTGGGAAGAGGTCAAGAGACTAGGAAAGCTTGTACCTCTTTCACTTTCCCTCAGAGATTTAAAAAAAAACCAAAACCAAAAAAGAAGCACCAGGAGCTGCCTTTCCAAACATCCACAGATGGTTGCAGCTTTGCCCTGGAGACGACATCTACACGTTGGCATTGGCCAAGGCCCAGCTCAGCCCAGATGTGAACTGGGGTTTGCTGAGCCCAGTGAAACACAACCGATGAATCACGCCTTGCGTGACGGCTTACATTGTCCACCTCAGCTTAAAGCAGAAGAGAAGACAACAGAGGTTCCCATGTGTCTACAGAGAGCACGACCCCATGGAAAGACAGTTCCCAAGTCTTCAAGCGGCTTAAGAAAAGTGCCAACTACCTTCACAGTGGTGTAGTCCAGGGGTTTGTACTCTATCATATATTCATCCAGGAAGACTTTGAAGGTATTGACCCAGACTTTAACTGGAGACTCGCTCCAGTCCCTCTGCTCAAGCCTCATGGTCTTCTCTAGAATCTGCTCGAATAAGGCATAGAGGTCCTTATAGCGGATGCTTTTCCCATCGTCCATCTTTTAAGGAAACAGAAGCAAAAAGAAAAGCAATTTTTATACACCCCGGACTGCCTATTCTGCTCCAGACAATTATTTCAGCCTGACTGGCTTTCAACCACTCGGGGAAAGTCTAAGTATGATTAAAAGAAGGAAAAAAGGATCATCTAATAAAGAGTTGCTTCATGACTTTTGGCAGGGTGGCTTCTCAGTGCGCAGAGCCGGAGGGTGTTAAGTGCCAGCTCAAATCTTAGAGGGAACTTTTTGTACAATCTGGGCAATAAAATAGCTCTTTTTGATCACTGTGATCATAAGCCATAGCGATCATTGCTCAGACTGAGAAGCAGCAGAAGAGCAGAGCTCCTCATTGCTCAGACATCTCCACCACTTGCAAATGTCACACAAAGGTTTCCAGGCACTTAGGGTGGCAAATCGGAGTTTGTTGGCTTACTGTCACCTCCCATTTGACTGGGAGCAAGCTGTAACGAGGAGAACAGAAGTCTCTGCTCAATGTATATGCAGAACTGGCTAATGAGGAAGAGTTGGTTCGGATTTACAGCTCATGGGACTGAACACAAAGGAAGAGCATCTATCCTTTGGGATGAGCAGACCAGGAACGGAGGGCTCAGCAACACCTCCGCTACCAGGAGGACCCAGAGCATCTTGTTTCTCCTGGTGGCGGAAGTTCTCACCCGTCATCTGGTCACTTACCGCCAATGCCGAGGAGTAAAAGCTGAAGATGTTTTGTCGGAATTCCTTCAGCGCTTTCTTGAACACAACATCCACCAGCGTGTCCTTCTTGCTGTCCTCATTATCCAGTTCATTCATCTGGGAAACCAAAGGGGTTTATGCACCCTTGCCACGTTTGCTGCAGCAGAACACCATGTGAGATGAAGCTGCACTAACAAGCAGCTGCTCCACCACGGGCAGACGATGTTAATAATGATTACACGGTGGCTTCTCCTGCATGCCAACTAGAAACACGAGCATTTCCCTGCAGCCTTCAACTCCGGCCCTCCTAGGTCACCCATTTCTGGTGCCACCAGGGGCAGCTCAAAGCAATGGAAGCACTGAAGCTGCTGTGCTCATGCAGAACGACCGCACGGTGCACGCACAGCTTGCCCATCTTTTCTCCCAAGCCTGCCCTGGTGCATGCTGTGCACCCTTAGGTGAATTATTAGTACTGCTAATAATTTGTACTAATGTAATTTGTAATATTAGTACTGCTAATAATTTTGGCTTTGTTGCCTTCGTCTGCTCTTCAAACTCTCTGATGATTTAGCTGGAGCAGTGAGGACAGGAGTTACCTTTTTCAGGAGAAACTCATCCATGCTCTTCAAGTCGCTAGCGCTGGTTATGATCTGCAGCGAGTCGTTCTGCCACTGCACGGGCTCCAGGGCCACGTTGCTGATCTTGACGCTGCGCTTGCGTTTCACTTTGGGAGATGGCTCCTTGTTCTCCTTAAACTCCCGCCGGTAGATACCGGACAGCTCAGGACTCCGCGGAGGGGTCAGGTGGTGTGGACCCAACTCTATGGGTGATAATTAAAAATGGGGAAAGAGATTGAAGAGCAGATGAAAAATAATTCTGCCACTAAAACAGGGAGATGGGCATTGGAATAAACCTGTGGAGGAGAAAAGCACTGTGTGGTACTCATAGGAAGAAAAAATGTCCTTTCTCCTTTGGTCATTTCCTCCATCAGGAAGGGAAACATCTGCCCATGTCCAGATGGCTGCCAGGAGGATTAGCGACATGGAATTCCCTGAGACCCATTTTGGATCCCACCCTCTAACCTACTTGCCACCATTTTGGGTTGACGTTGTCGATGAATTCAAGAGATGTGAACCAGCATGGACACTGGATTTGTGCAGCTTCCCAACCCATTTTCCCACAGCAGCCTCGGCTAAGCCACACCATCGTACATGATTCTCCCATTTACAAATACTCTAACCCGATAGATAGGCCAGCCTTCCTTGGTTCTATATCTTTACCCAAGCCCCTATATATTGGGCTACGCTTGGTTGTAGCATAAAGCCAGATTTACACTAGCTTTTCCCTCTGCCGTGAGAGCGAACACAGTTTCTCTGCTCCTTACAACACCAGCACCATGCCACCTTACTACTTACCTTCGCCAAGCTGCAAGCCAGATATCACCTCCCTGCCGGGGGCTTCTTGCTCCGCATACAGCTCCAGCAGCTCAGACTGGGTAGCCAACTTCTCCCATGAGGTCTTCTTCTCCCCCTGCTTTCCCTTTGCCCAGAATCTCATCTTGGCTCGCTGAGGCCTGGAAATAAGTCATGGAAAGAGGAACAGCCTTAACTAGGAAAATGTCCTTCTACCCAAAACTACTGCGAATCTCCTGGACCTTCACGGTGTTTGAGGAGTTAAATCCACACAACTTCTACCAGGGAAACCAGGCTACTCGTCCTCAGGAAAGGCAAGAAACTCAAGTTTCATGCATGCAATTGGGTGGTTTGGGATGGGACCACTGGCCCATGTCATCAAAACTTTATTGCTATGTGAACAGGACACCTCTTCTACTTGGGCACATCCATGGTCACGTAGCAAAGGTGGGGCGAGTAACTCATGCGCCAGCTTTGGCTGGTGGAGCTCCAAAGGAGTCGGGGTGGTTCAGCAAGGTGATGGAGAGCAAGAAGGACATGGGAGGGACTCGTCTCCCATCTCCAGCCATGTTTCCTACCTCCCATCCGGAGCTAGGCTCTTCTGCGTGGCCACCAGCTTCCCGATCTCCCCCTGAGACATGGTTTTGTGCAGTTTCGTTTGGCCTTCCCCAGAGGCGAATCGCTGCACCGTCTGTAACGATTCCAAGCACGAAGCATTTAAAAATGAGACAGCTCTTGGGATGCTAGCTGACTTTTTCTTCGTCTGGCAAAAATTAGATATTTCATCTGTTACGTCTTTATTTCTATCTGCTTACAGGTGAAAACCTACACTCCTGTCGAGCTAGCTACAACTAGAGAAATATTTTAATGGCTCCTAAAAACGAAAGGCATTTCCCTTGCTCCAACTCTACATTGAGGTCCAACCTTCTTTCTCCTTGAGAAATCAATGATGAAAATGAGTATCCACCAAGCCACAGGTCCTCATCACTCAGCCTGCACAACTGCTCCACCATCTTGGTCTGGGCAGCTCAGCTCTCCATCCCAGAAGAGCCATGTTAGCCACGACAAAGTGATCTGTGGTGTTCCTAGCACCCAAAGGAACCTTCAACCACATGGATCTGTCCCAGCAGAGCTTCCTCCTCCAACTCTTGTTGAGGACTTTACAGAAAAGAAGACCATAGTCTTTGTGCCAAGGACACGTCAAAATGAACCCTTTAGAAAGAAGAGATTTTGCAGCTTGAACACAAAGGATCTCCGCTTTCGCCACCTTTTAAAATGTCCTGGGATTGTCTTTTAGAGTGAAATGAATTTGCAATAATTCAACCTAACAGGATTCCATTACATAGCACAGAAACAGTCCTGCTGTATTTAAAAAAAATAGTAATTTTTGTTCTTTTTTTCCAACTGAAGCTGTAATTTTGGAGTTGGACTCCTGGAGGAGAGACTTTTGGCATGAGGAAAGCAGAGAATCAGGCTGTATGAAAGAATTTGGGAGATGACAGTCAAATATCTCCTGTAGCTTTCCCATCACATAAATATCTCAGCTGAACGCATTGTATCTTCAAGCATTTATTTTTCTTCTATTAAAAATATTTTAAATAAAATTATATAAAATATGGGCTGCAGGGGAGTCACTTTTACCATATTTAGTCGTCTTCAAAGTTTTATTTTTCACCCCTGGACCAACCTCTCTACCAGCCAGGAGATGGCAGCACATAAGGCAGAATTGCCTCTGGGAAAGAAAAACTGCCTAAACCATCAAAGGGTTTCTTGTTCATGTTGCTCTTAAATTTAGGTGATGATCACACGTAAATTGTGAATGGACACTGGGAAAAAAAACACCTCAAAACCCATAAAAGTGATTTCCATCCAGCTCAAACTTACTACTCGCTTTTAAAAGTGACCTATTAAAATATTTGCCTCCATGATATAGTTTTATTCTTGAGTAATTTCAACCTTTTAATCACTTTCAGTGCTTTGTTTTTTTTAAAACAATGTATTTTGTGGGGGCGTTTACTCCTTTTTTTTTTCTGTCTCAGAGCCATTTAAAGCACATTGGGATGTGCTGACCATGGCAGGCAGGCTAAGGGGATCGCCACAGCAATGCAGAGGTTGCTCTATAGGAAACCACATACACTTTCTTTTTTAAATATATATCATATCTACTGCACAAGCAAATCTAGTGTACAGATTTTGGAGTAGAACAAAGCAAGTGAAACCCCTGGCTTATGCAGAAGACTGAGTCAAAAACATCTGTAATGGACCTTTTAGACAAAATTGGAGGAAGGATTTTCTACCATTACTATCACCACCTCTCTCTGCTCTGCCCCAATTCTTGACTTACTATCATTCAGCATTTCCTCTGCTATCACAGCAACTTCTCCAGCTTTTGAAAGTAAGGACTAAAAGGCATTTTTGGCATGAGATCCTTCTGTTTGAGGGACTCCTCCAAGAAGCTCCAAAGGGGAAGGTCCTGGTCTGGATGAGAAACCTTCTCACGTGTCAAGATGAGCCTCTGCACCGGAAAATCCCCAGCCAGGGAACACCACAAAGCATCACATGCGGGCAAATGGCAACAGCTGGGGGTCTGGAGTTGTCCCCTGGATGAAGAGGGCACCAAATATTTTTCCTCTGAAAGAGCAACCTGTATTTCACCCAGCTGTGCTAGCGAGAGATAGCTATGGCCAAGTGACCGGTCCCAGCAGGCAGCAGTGCCACGTGCTGCACCGAAGAGCTTCCTGAAGTGCAATGCTCCCTCTGAACGGCTTAGGCCAAGAGATCTTCTTTCTTTGCTGGCTCTTCAGGTTTGCTTTGGATCAGCTGGCGACAGATACTTGGACTGACGTTTGTCAACTCGTGCCTTTAATATGGAGCCTGGAGCAAAGCGACTGCTTCGTTATCCACGTTCCCCTCTCTAAGAGCCTCTGCTGAAGGAGGATGTATTCAGAAGGCATTTCTGGTGTGGTTACTCTAATCAAGGCTTTCCATTTATTTGCTTGCAGGAAAGCTCTCCGGGCTTAGGTGCAAAACAGAAGGGGTATTAATATGTGCTGACCACACATATAGCCAGGAGCTATTCCTCCCACTTGTCTCGCCGCAAGGTAGGTTAATGCTTGGCTATTCACGAGCCAAAAAACTCAAGCAAACTTTGAAGGCTTGGTCTTGTTAGGAAGCCCTTTAGCCTTAAAGGCACCTTGAAGTCAACTGTATCTTCAGCAGCTGCCTTATATACTGGTGCACCTTGGGTTTCAGCTCTGGCTGAAGATGCTTTTGGTCTTTACTGCTCTGGGGTACCCCAGACTCAGGTCAGCAGCATCTGTTTCTGGTGGACCTCTACTTACCAGCTGGTGATATACAATCATTGACTTGACGGTCAAGAAATCAATGACCAAAACAGGCAGGTTCATGCCGGTGCAGCTGGTGAGTCATCACATGCTCAACTTCACAAGGCTGCACATGATCTCTCTTTCATCTATCCAGCAGCCCTTGGCCACTGAGCAGCACATTAAAAGAGGCTTTTTTTGAAAGTCGTGGCTTGGGGCAGGAGCTGCATGAATAAGCTATTCACTAGCACGGAAACCAGCCCGCACATGGTGGCTGCCTGACTCGCCTTCATGTGAACATCACAAGACGCAACGAATGTGTCTAAATAGACATCAGCCTACTCGTGTTTGTACCCAAACCAACATGTACCAGTGTTGCTCTATCATGGGCTGCTCCATCATCTACAACACCCAACCGGGCTCTGCTAATAAATATGAATAAGCAGTCCCTAAGTTTTGCTACTTGTGGCGATCCTGACCCAGAAAAGCCACAAGCCAAAGGGCTGGTCCCAAACCTACAACACAGAATACAGATGGAAAGACTGTACACATCGTCAGGACGTACAGACGTAGGGTATCACTGAGCACACGACTTCACGTGTAGTGTTTGCTAGAAAGCAGAACTCAGTCACACAAGGGGTGAAAGTGCTGACCATCAGTTAGAGCTAGTGATGGAGAGCAGAGGAGAAGAGGGATACAGGGGAGACGAGACAGCTGGCAACTACTACTACTTGCATGCGGCGAGAGCTGTTAAACCAGGTGAGCAGAGTCCCAAGGAGCATTTCCAAAGAGTAGAATCAACCAGGTCCCTCCCAGGGATGGAGCGTGCCAAGCACGAGCCCAGCATGTTCCGCATCCCAGCAGCAAAGATTTCTATGGCTAAAAAACCCCTATTGCTTTGTAAGAGGGTAGCCTCCAGGAACACAGCACGGCACTCCAGGTACGGTGCAGGCCCTCGCCCAGGGCTTTTGCCAGGCTATGTAAAATACCACATTTTGCTACATAAAATTCTCCCTTTCCTGATCTACAAGCAGGGAGATCCGTGAAGATGCAGCCAAGTGATCTCAGTTCACAGAGCTGCATCTTTTTATCAGGTTTTGAGTAGTCTTGGCTCAAAACTCCTGGAAATTTATCAAGAGCAACCTTAAAAATTCATGGAATTTGTATGTCTGCTCTCTTCCAGTGAGAAAATTATCCTGGGAAAAATTTATCCTTTATAATAAAAGCTGCTAACAGAAAAGTCACGAAAAGCCCTCCTTGGCCATATGCCTTTCTTGGAAAAGCAGATTTTAGGATCGCATGAGATGTTTGCTGGACCCACAGCCATGCTGTAGCACAAAATAAATCGCTGACTTTGATTTTCATGCTTTTCTTCAGTTTTATACTCAGCTCTCCACATCCAGCACCACAGCTGGAGCAGAGGAGCAAGGCAGCTCTACTCAACGCTCCACCCGAGCTCTTACGGCAGGAGACGATTCCTGGTGTTTATCCACACTTCTGTGGGAACATCTCCACCACCTCAGGAAAAAGATACGGGTGGGTTGGAAGCCATTGGCCTCTTCCACTCCTGAAACCTCTCAGTTTGTGATTTTCTGAAAGCAGCTTATCCAGGTGGGAGATTACGCCTGAGATGCAAACGCTCTGTAGCACAGGCTCATGTAGCGCGGTGCTGCAGCCCATGGACCTGTCAAGGGACACCAGTTACTGTGCTTGAAAAAGCCACTAAGGTTGTGTTGGCTTGTTTTGTCTTTTTTAACCCTTTTTAAACCCCACTATTTCACTCTCACTATATTTTTATTGCCAAATTTACGTGGTTTTGCTTCCTCTAAGATGCCATCTGCCAGCATTGCTCCGATAACTGAGGACTGAATTATCATCAGATACTGTGGCTAAGGATACAAAATCAAAAACAATAGAAGGTGCAAGATTTATATCGTTTTCTTTGTTGTCTGTTGCTTTTTGGACAATATTTGCTTTGATCTTTTCTATGGACGTGTGTAAATCATTTTTAGAGCAAAAGGATCCTAGGGGAACTTTGCTATTGAGGTTAAAAAAGAAACAAAAAAAAAAAAGGTAGCTGTGCAATACAAGTTGCAATGCTTCAGGACAGCTATGGAAACCATAGCTGATATCGAATCAAGCCAGAAAACATCCCCACAGCCAAGAAACACAAATTATTTCTCCATTTTGCATCTGTTTCTGCTGTGTTCGCTGAGTTTACCCATCTACAGCATCCTTGGAAGTGGGAGAAGAAGCGGGGGAGGGATCAGTGCAGCTAAGGTTAGCAAAGAAAGGCTCCCGCAGCTCCGCTCGCTCCCTTGTTTCATTTCCCCCACCATGTTGGAAAAAATTACCATTTCGGAGTCACTGTAACAGGCCTGCCCCAGCCGGGCTGCAGGCACCACCTCGGGATGAGGAGGTTGGTCAGAGGAGAGAAGGAACTCAAAATTGCCATCGTAATCATCTTCCTCCGTATCCCCCTCCCCATCAGCAAAAGTACCTCTAGTCAAGAAATCGGAGCGCGTCCGCGCCATGCGGGCTTTCTTTTTATGGGTCGGTCTGGGAACCTGCTTGACCAAATGATAAAACAAAAACAACAAAAAAAAGTTTTTTAAAATAAAAAGGAGATTCTACCAATGTTTGGCATCATAGTGTAGCTCAAGTACAGCCTTAAGACATCTCTGAATGACACCGCACCCCATGGAGGGGACTCAATATTTTATCTAGTACAAAAACAAAAGGACCAGGAAAACAAAACCCAAGACAGCACGGTGAAAATGGACAATCACGGATGTTACTCAAAAGTACGTTAAACCAAACCAAGACAAGACTGCATTGGACAGTGTTTGCCATCAGGACCGCGAGATCCTTTTTACCCAGAGCTGCTACGAATTCATGTTACGAGGGCTTTTTATTTTTAAGAGAGGGTGTGAAGGTTGCTGTACCATGACATCCCCCTTCCCTACGTCTAGCAGCCCTTGTGCCTTATAGTTAACTTCTTTGAAGCTTTTGAGGGAAAACTGGCAAAATAAGGTTTTTTTCTTCCTCCTGTTCAATTAAAAGAGAAAATAAGCAAGCCACAACTTACCTCTCCTCTGCCAGACCCGGGCATCTTAAATGGCTTCCTAGTTAGTTCACCCTTGGAAAGGCATTGATGATTTGCTTCTCTGCTGAAACGCAACAGAACAGAGATGTTTCATCTTCTCCTAAAAGCCTTCCCACCATGCCAGCCTGGCTCGCAGGAGCGTACAAGCGCACAGCCCAAGCAGTCAAGACCAAATTGCAAGTTTGAGGTCATGGGGTTTCGGCATTGCTTTAAATTCTTCAGGATTTGAGTTAATACCAAAGGACAAGAGGATACAAAGTTCTGCCTGCCAACTCTACCCATCTTGGTGGTTACGGATGGTACCTTTTCACTTCTGGATTCTCAAATGTGATTGTTCTGTTGCAGAATAAAAAGTAAAATAAAGGGATTTTTAATGTATTTTTTTTCCCGTTGCTTGTTCTGTGCAAGAACCAGGAAAAGAAAGAGAAAGAAATTGGGGGCGGGGGGGGAAGACTTTTCTCAACTACCCACTTCCAAACCAGTTCTCCAGGACCTCCTGCAGATTTTCATATGAACTGGTTCAGAAGGAGAGCATCCTCACTTTGCATCTAACAGAGCATTAAAATATACACCCACTTAAGTTGCTTTTTGCTCAGTTCACTCTTTCTACCATCACTTCTGAATAAAACTCTCACTATGCCCATGCGCGAGGGATGCCGCTGGCTCTATCAGGGGGCAAAGGGCTGTTTTTTTACCGACTGCTCCTTTTCGCCACCACGTCTCTCCGGACTTAGTTAAAGGACGTGCACAAACTAAACGGGAATCTCCTCCTGTCACAACGGCACATAAACCACAAGGCTGCTACACTCGGAGGTACCTTGAATTATCAACAACAAACATTCACTAGTAGCTTTTGCCTTGGAAAGGGCGCAGCAGGATTTGGAGTGGGGGGTTTCTGTCCTTTTGGAGCTAAATGGCCAAAAGCTCTCCAAAATTAGGCAAGGCAGCATAAGCAACACAACAGAGTGGGAGCAAATGTTGTCCCAAGATCTTGCTGTGGTCTCTAGACCCTGTGCTGGAGCAGCCCATCATTTAAGCAATGCGATGGAGCTGAACGACTGCTAAGCCCATTACACGTGTAATTATCTATGTAAGTGACACGCACTCAAAAGTGCATTCGCATCCCAAACTCTCTCCAGACAGTTGCTGTTTTTCAATCGGCAATGGTAAGATTGTCCAAATTGCTTTGCTGGCTGTGTTAATTATAACAGTAAATACGAAAAATCCTGAAATTTTCTGCCTTACCTTGTTATTTCTACTCTGACCACCCAAAAAATCTAAGAATTTTTTCTTCATGTTTTACCTTGAGAAATAAACTCCTATCACCGTTCACCTAGGGTAAACGAAAGCAGTGTCAACCCTCTTTCTGTTAATCCCCTTCACCTGCTACCATCCATGATTATCTCCCCTGGCTTACATAATGCCCATCACGTAAGAGACCGAGAAATCACATTTCCAGTTCTTTTTCCTATGCCTCTGATGTCTGCCTGCTCATTGCTAGAAGATCAAGAAACCCGTCTTCATTTTGCTAGGGGTCTTGTACAGCCCTCCAGAAACAACGTTGTGGACCATTTGTATAAAATCGTCTCTAGCAGAACAAAAAGCCTACAGAGAAAGCCTATAGAGAAAGCCTACGGAGAAAGCACGCCATCTTTTTACTCACTGGAGGCCAAAGGGATTGTCTTTTGGCGTGAAGAACATAGCGCTTGCCCTCGTCTCCTCGGTGGCCTGGTTGGGCATTCGGGGTTGCCGGAGGCGCTCCGTCCTCAAGAAGTGGCTGCCCGGGTGGTCCCTGGGGTCCAGAGCCGGTTTGGAATGGCACCGGGGTTCCAGCGCCGATCCCGATTGACCTTCTCTTCGCTCCATGAACATGCTGACAGGTCTGTCTTTGGGGGCGCTGTGGGCTGGAGAGCTTTCCCTGGTCCCAACGGTAAGACCTTTAATGTCCACCGATGAGGCTGGAGTCACACCTGTGGCGGGGCCGTGCTCCCCTCTGCTCTGGGGGTGCAGGATGAGGACCGACTGAGGCCGGCTGTCTGGCTTTTTGGTTGGTTTGAGGGAAGGGTCCTTCATTCTGCTCTGCTCAGCCCTCTGCAAAGCCTCCACCCTCCCTTGCTGCTCGAAGGCTTTGCGTTGTCTCTCCAGAATTTCCTTCTGCTGACGGATCTGCTCCATCATCTCCCTCTCGTTCTGCAGCTGAAGCTGCTTTTGCCGTTCCTCCTTCTCCACATTGAGCTTTTCCAGCCTCTTGATGACAGAGTCTGGAGAATGTGCCTGTGTTGCAGTCACTGTCTCACGTTCCTCTCTCTTGGTAGAGGACTTCTGCTCTTCCTCGCCTCCCAAGGCTCTGCCCTGGTCTGGCTCAGAGTCCTTCCTGATCTCAGAGAATGTAACTGTCCTCTCCTCTCTTTCCGTTGCTTTGTTCCTCAGGTTATTCTCCATCAGCTTCACCTTCACGTTGTCTTGTGGTGGAACATAGAAAGTCGGTAGGTTGCTGGAAAGGAAGGTTTCTCTTGGCTGTGCCTTGTATATAACATTCTGGGGTTCACAGACCATGCGATCCTTCACGGTGAGGTTATCAGGTGGCTCCAAGTCTGAAGGCATTCTTCTGCAACTGGGTACATTGCTGTTCACATCTGCCACACAGAAAGACTTCTCCTGCAGGTGAGCCTGGGGACTGCTAGGCAAAGAGTCAGTGGAAAACGATGGCGCATCTTGGTCGTCTAAAACTAAGGAAACAAGTTTATTACTTGGGGTATCTTCACAGCTTAATATTTCAAAGCTCCCTTGAGAGCTTTCGCTCTCTGGGGTTCCCTGAGGGGAATGAAGTGCCTCAGATACAAGCTCAGTGGACCACCGCCGCTCTTCTGAAGGTGACAGCCCGCCAGTGGACCGGACCTTGAGCAGCTCCAAGCTAAATTTTGCCTGTTCCAGTTCACGCATCCTCCGGCTTTCTCTTTTTGCACGAACGACTTTTTTCTGGTTCAGATCCTCCAGTGACTTGGGTCTCTCTCTCACGACGACCTCCTCTTCGGTGTCCATCCCGCTCTGGCTACTGGCTCTCTCGTGCCTTTTGTACAGTAAATTCGCAGAAGTATCCAGGGGGTCCGTGTGATTCACCCTATTATTCTCCATCAGCGATTTATGTTCCTCTATAGCTCTCACTCGCTCTTCAAATGAGCCGTCCTCCCACTTAGATGGGTCAGAGCCCTTAATTTCCCAAGTATTATCTGCCTCCAGTCCATCCTCTTCTCTAACTGACAGGCCATTCTCCAGCTGCATCTCTTTTAATCGCTGCTCTTTCAAAGCTCTAAACCTGCAAGAAAGCAGAAAAACAGCATATTGTACCCCCGCGCCCACTCGTGTCCCTTCAAGGCACTGCACTGGTGCCACCTCATCACCACCACCACCGTCAGCATCTCAAGCAACCCTCCTTGCACGTCTGGTGCAGGACAGTGTGAGTGCACGTTCAGTTTTCAACCTTCTCCTCTTATGCCGTCTCTCCTGCTCAAGGATTGCCCCAACGCACCTGAAAGCTCCGCTCGTGCTGATGGCAGCCACTCCAGCCTCCATCCCTGGTCTAGCTCATTTGTAAGCTGACGGAGCCAGAAGATCTTAACCCATCGCACCCCCTTGGCTTCTCCATTCTCACCATCCCCTGGGTGCAGCTAGCAGGGGCTCGTGCCCCACGCCAAGAGCTCTTTGCAGCTCCCAAATCTTCCACCCTACGTCAAGGTGCTCCACACCTTGCAGGCAGTGTCTCTGGAGAATAAACCAAGACCTGCCCCGTGGCCAGCAAGCCAAGGCATGGCTGGAAATCCTCTCCCTTTCTCAGTGGCTGGCTTCAGTATCTCCTGTCCCTGTGAGACAGCGTAGCAACCGGATCGGCGAGGCAAGCTGAGTTAAAAATAGGCTACTTAAACTGGTGCTGCTGCTAAGGGGAAAAAAAAAACCCCCAACTCACGAGTATTTATGGCCTCGGCTTTCCACTGCCTACGTGCTCCAACCTGAAATAGACTCTGCTTATTCTAAGAGTAGGATGTGCAGCTAAATAAACTCCTTCGTTAGAAAGCATGGACAAACGAAGGATCAGGGCAGGTCGCGATGGGGTCAGGGATCCTACAAAGACACCGTCCTCTCTAAGTCACCGCAGTCGAAGCAGTGCCCGAATTCACACCAACCACCTCCTTCCCCAATGAACATCATCAGAAAAAGTTTTCTTTTTCAACCGAAGCCCACGGCGTTACCTCTGTCGTGCTAAATATCCTCTGCACACCGCTTGCAAGCAGACCACTTTGCTTCTGCTGGCTGTGTATGACTGCTTTGCGCAGTGTCCTCGCCAGGCCGCCTGGATGCTGGTGGCTGCGTCGTGCCGCCGCTTGGCATATTCCCGCCAGCAGCTCTGGATGAGATGGGCTGCAAACTGCATCTGCAGGAACCTCCGCCTCTCCACGAAGCCACGCCAGTGGGTCTGGAGGACGACGGCAGCTTTGCTGAGGACAAGAGGGTCTGGGGATGGTTTGCCTTGCTTTCGGATCTGGTAACTACGCCAAAATCTCTGCAAACACAGCAGGCAGTTCCTTGTAACGGGTGGTGCGTGGGGATGGGAGAGCACCTGCCTTCATGCAATCTTTCCAGCTCTGTCTCCCCCATTCCCAACTCATTATGGCACTAGGAGTCAAATCCTGATCGTAAGCTCCTTCCTCGGAGAGGGGATCTGATTTTACCCATCAGCTGTATCTGTAGGGTTTGTGGATTGTAATTTGCAACGAAATCAGGCACCATCACCTACCTGTATGATCACTGCAGCTTGCCTTAAGCTCAGGAACTGCCTCCTGCAGAGCACGCTGCGGAACCAGCGCTGCAGCAGCGTGATCCGGCGCAGCACCTCCTGATGCAGCAGGTCCTGCAGAAGCTGCCGCTCCCGCTCCTTCACAAAAACCTGGCCAAAAAAACCCCAAAAATCACTGGCATGGAAAGCTTCTGAGACCACAAGACAAATGATTTAATCTTCCTGCTTTGTGTGTCCTAGATGCCCAGAAGAAAGTTCAGCAACTGATTTTAGTTAAGCCACCTCTAACAGGTTTCTGCAGTTTCATCTACAGCCGGCGACTGTCCAAGCTCTGAATTACAGAGCCTCTGCTTTCCCTTCAGGGGAGGCAAAATGATAGCTATTGTACCAAGCTGTGTCTACACACAGACATAGTTTTTTGAAGGCTGCCTTGTTACAACCAGATCTGGGACTTGGTTAACACAAAACAACGATGTTCCTTACTATTTTGTGTTAGCAATATTCAAAGCTGCATTTAAGGCATTGGCTTCTGGGAAACAGAAGAAAAATAGTTTCATTAATTGAAAACATATAAAAAGATGTTAATTTTTCATTACAGAAATGCAGTCAGATGTTACATCTGTATCTTAAATGTGAGTCTGAGCTGAGGACGAACATTTACCATTGTTCTTCCAACTTGGTAATTGTCTGGATCGAGTTTTGTTTTCCGGAAGAAGTCATGGATATTGTGCTTAGACGGGCTGATTCCTTGTGGCAGAAGGACATGGAAATGGTTCACAAAATCCTGAGAAGGAAAAAAAGAAACACCAAGATTTGGTTAGATGGGTCCTGCTGCAGCCCTTTCTTCCATACATAACGGATTTACTCCACTGGTGACATGAAACGGGATATATCGAGTGAGCAGAATGACAGATAGCATTTTACAGATTGCGGAACACCAAGCTTCGTCCACCATTTGTGGTTTGATGGGAAACACATCAAAGCAGGCACCCAGCAATGCTCAAACATCTTTCAGCGTGGCAGGAGAGGTTCTGCAGAACCCACGGGGTCATCTTGAGCAAAAAATGCTCCAAATCCTCAGCAAGGGCCGCTACAGAAGGGGGTTACCAGTATCTGCAAAGCATCTCTGAGATGCTCCATCGGTTACTGCTGTGAGGACTCAAAGAGGGGAGGAGGTATGAGAGGAGAGATTGTCCCAAGTAAAAGTTGGGATCTGTGCTCACGGCAAAAGAATAAAATTGAGCAGTTCTCCTTTTCTAAACAGCTGCTGCGCAGGACACGACATCTGGCCCAAAGCAGCTGCCAGCAGGAAACAAATCAACACCAACAAAGCATGAAAGGACTGACACGTGTGCAAAACCAGGCAAACACACGGAAAAGAAGAAAACAGGAAAAGCTGGATAACTCCTGAGCGGTTACAGAGGATGCCAATCACCCTCCTTGATGGGACGCAGCCAACACTGACATGACAGGGCGAACACCATTCCCAGGTGATTCCAAAACACACGCAGAAGAGCGCGTGCTAATTGGACACCTTTTTTTTGCAAAAAGGAAGTCCACGTTACAAAAACGCACTGTTTTTGTTCAAAACCCATGACGTTATCTGCAGAGGGGCTCGTAGCCTTCACCTAGGTCTAGACCAGCTTGTTAGAAAGCAGCGCAGCAGAGGACCACTCTGTGCCGGACATCATTACATCCACCGCCTTGCACGAGCTATGAAGTCATTACCTGTTAAAAGAACGAGCTAGCAACATTCAGACAACTCTGATAATGATGCTAAAGGTGGCGAAAGATGGAAAATGTTTTACTCAACCTGGAAGGAGTATTTGCAGCTGTATCCTGACTGGCGAATGCGAACGGTCTCCAGCATCCCAGTGTACCGCAGCTGCCTGAGCACCAGGCTGTCATTGAACCGCAGGGGCAGCTGGAAGGGGAAAACCAGGCCAACGATGAGCAAATATTTCCTTTAACTGAAGCTTTTAAGCGCGGGGATGGGTAAACGGATTCAGCAGATGTAGCACATCTGCATGACATGCACGTTGGCAATGATGCTAGGGGAGGGAGGGAACGCGGGTCCCCAGGAACCGTCCTAATCCCACCAGGGTTGAATCCTGTTTGCTTCCAAGCAGCCATCAGATGGAGACTTTCAAACAGCTAACTGGATATATAAAGCTATAAAGAAGTTTTGTTGGAGCCCCTGAACTGAATAAGGCCTCCCAAGGTCACAGCTCATGGGTTAAGATTGTGAGCATAAAGCTTCATCTTTAAATGTCTGGGTAAAAGTCCGACGGATTAATCCACAAGAAAGCATCACTACCGCAACCTTCATTTTAAACTGAGGGTCCTTAGCCCATGACACCAACGCTTAAAGTCAAATTCAAGAAATATGATGCATCACTGAGTCAGTTTGAATAATGTGGCTTATTAAAAAAGTATCTGCTTTTACCTATAGAAACTTTATTTTAAAGAAGCTTTAGGGCTCAGTAACAGCACAAGTGAATTCACGGCTCTGTAAATCTCTGTTACAGGTGGCAGGAGCTTCAAAGGAGTCAAATTCATTTATTAAAACCAATATATTTTTCATATAAATTAAAACCATATATTTTTCATATATGTGTTTCTACAATTACAAGAAAAGCCAGCGCAGTTAATCAAGAGCAACACCCAAGTGATAACATCCATGCTTCCCACTGCTCATATACAAGTACCTTCTAAATCCAACTCGAGCTGGGGCTTTCTTTTCTTTTTAACTCTCCGTAAGAATTTACAAAATATTTCCAAGATGATTTTCATCAGTACCGCTTTCACGGGACGGGACTTACCTTTTCGGCATTGGATCGAATGCACTTGACAAAATAAGGTTCTGCTTGGCCAAGGGTCTCCATCAGCTTGTTGAGCGATGCCTGCAACAGAGAAGACATCTTCAGTTGGGAAAGGGAGAAAAGACCATGATGAATAATGACAATACAAGTGCTTGAACCAGAAAACAAAAGAATTGCAATAAATGATGAGTAAACCAGGCAGACGGGAAATTGTTCCCCATGATGAGTGTTTCAGCCCAAGCAACTTGGCTGGTTTTGTCTTTGCACCCAACAGATTCGCTAGAGATAAATATAATGCTGGGTTATATTTTGAGATCCCCGTTTCGACCTTTTCACATCAGCCACTGGAGCCTGAAGCCACATCCTGCTCCGCACCAACAAGCTCCAAGACAAGGATTTACACCTCGCACCAAACAATCACCGACGTTTTTTAAGAAAAAATAAAATTTTCCTTTTTCAAAAGTGACTCAATGCAGCATTCATTCCCGATTTTTAACGGTCAAAATTTTATTGCTGGCCTAAAAATGAATTTTCTTAATGACAGTTTTGCAAAGGGAAGATCCAGAACATGCAATGGTTTTTGAAGCCTGTGAACCCTAACCACTTCATAGGTCGCTTTTAGAGGAGAACAGCTTCAGTGCTGGCATACTCCTGGCCGTATTCCTCTGCTGAAATGCACAATTGCGATCACTAAGAATCGAGGGTTTTCCAGGTTCACGTTTTATATTTCTCCTTATTTCTGCATCATTATTAAAAGTCTAGCCCGTAAAAATGAATTTATATTGGCATCGTTGCTACGCCCATCTGCTCCAGTGGGACGTCATGCCAAGTTATTGCTCCACCTCGGAAAGCTTTGATGCTCTTGTGACGAAGCACAAGCTCTTTGAATAAAAACATACTGAAAATCAGAGCATGCTGAGTCAGTCTGCGCCTGGCAGGGCTCCTTGACTGCATTTTTTTCCAAATTGCTGAGCACATTACTGACATGGTATTAGTAATGTGCTCCAGAGTTGATTACTCCCGATTTTAATAGTGTTTAAAACTCAGTTGTGTAAAAGAGACTCTGTTGCATATTTACTATAAGGAGAGTTATAAATTTTTTAATATATGTGTTAATAAAATGGCGTGCTATTAGAAAGAAGCATTTCGCTTACAGATCTGCTTGCAGGAAGCCTTTTGTCCTCCTTCTGATCATTTTAAAGACATCTTTATGGGAAGCCTTTCATGTTTAGAAAAATTTGTCTACATCCAGGATCTGGGGAAGAGTAAGGAATGGATCCCACGCACGTGCGATGCAGCTGCGTTACGCGTATATTAACTGCATGCAAATGTTCCTGTCTTTCCCATCCCAGGGAGCAGCAGGAACGCCACGACGCGGCAGACCTCCACTGGCACGCTCCTGGTTTTCTTAAAAGTAGACTGAAATCACTCTTTTTTTACAAAAGAAAAAAAAAGCCTATTAGGAGACATCAATCAGTGACGATGCTGCCAGCATCCCACCATGCCCCGCACTGGGCTGGTGGGAGGGAAGCGGGGACACACACGGGATGCAACCCCTTTGCCAAACAGCCCTGCTGAAAGCCCAGCAGGCAAAGTGCTCCCAGCACTGGATATTGTGGAAATTGGATCGTACTGCGACCACCGGCCCTGTAGGAGGGGGTATTTCCATTTCATCAGCAGCCAGCGATGTCCCGCGCACAGCAGATGGTTCAGGCACCCTCTGCCATCTGGCGCAAGCTCTGGTCATCGGGAATCCGTAAAGGACAAGCGAGGTCCCTGGATTAACCCCGTACCCTGCTCCTTTGTCCCTCTGCCTGCAAAACTTTCCAGCCACCCACTCTTTCGCCACCTGGATTTGGTCTTTCAGGGTGCGATGAAGTTGTTTCGGCATCACCCTGTGCTAGACAGGGCAGCATCCTTTTCTTTAGGGTACCACCTGCCCGCAGGACAAAAGGGGAGGCTATAAATCGCCGCACTGCTCTTTAGGTACCGGCGGTCTAGTATTCAACTGTGAAAGCCATCGCTGTTCTTACAGCATCCTCTAACACAGATAATTTGCCTATAGATTACCGCAAGTATAGGCATGGTTAAACTCAATAGGAGACGGAGCAGCTGCAAGTCCGGCGTTCAGGCATTAGGCACAAGGCAGCATTTACCAGCAACCCCCCTGCCCCCCCGCAAACCCCGTGATAGGAAACATTTGTATTTCCTGCCTGTGACCCAATTCCATGTGCCGCAATTTTATTAGCCTGCTCTTGATAAAAAAAGCAATCTCGGCGGCTTGCACCAGGGCTGCTCTCCCGAGAACATGCTTCTCTCTTACAAGTGTTAAATGAAGTTAGGGCTGGAGTGCCCGGCGTTTGTCTGAGAGGAGAAGCAGGCACTCAAACCAGAGCTGCCTCCGACTTAAATATGTTTTTATTCATCTAAATAAAAAAAGGATGTGTTGTAGGCAGAGTTTCTGCATCATCACATCATTGCTGGGGAACATCAGAAAGCATAAGGAAAAGGGTATTTGAATGACCTGCTTTGCTGCATAGGGCTAGGGGGGGAAATCTTCATGGTGTTCAGTGGTCTTTTATTTGTATGCGCTGTAAAAATACATGTAAAAATCTCAATCACGCACCCCGAGGCTCTTCAGAGTTTTGTTTGAAGGATGAATAGGTTTCGGGAAGGCACGTCACTTCAAGACTTCCCTATTTCAGCCGCCCCGTAGTATTGTATGAATTAAACTCTGCAGAAGGGTATTTTAACCAGCATACCACTAGACTAGACTAAGCTTAATATATACGTATACGCACACAGATGTGCATTCTACAAATTATATATACACAGATTTATATATATGTGTATGTGTGTGCATGTATATATTTAATTACTTAATCTTACCCAGATCTACGCATGGAGACTTTCTAAAAATTATGCACATCTCCAAAAAAACCCCCACCAAAATTACAAGTCAAAACCAAGCCAGACTTGCTTAGAAACCGATTTTTAACCGAAAAGCTGCTTTCTAATATTACCACCTGCTTGTGCACGTATCTTATACCAGTTTCCAAGTCCTAATGCGCATATTGGAGGATTATTTTCACTGCAGCTATTCCTAGGGACGGCTGGCTGGTGCACAGTGCCGGCAACACAACAAATGCTGTATCGATCCCTCCTCTGAATTCCTCTGCCTGCCTGGAGATAATGCAGCAATATTTTGACCTTTCTGCCCTTATTAAAATTCACATTCTGGCTGGCTTGAAAATAGATGGAATTTCAGATGCTGAATGCAAGTAAAAAGACTATTAAAATGTCGTTTGGGGATTTTGCCATTTCTGGATTTGGCAGAGAAAGCTCCACGATCCGATGGCTTGGAAAGTGAGGTACCAGAGGACAGGATTGCACCAACATCTCTGCTTTGCAGCTTGTCCTCGCGTCCCATCTTGCTCCACCGCATCATCCCCCACGACATCCACCATCGCTCTTGTTTCCCTCCAATTATACCATCTAAGATATCCGCAAGGTGTCTCTCAGCTTACCCAAGCCAGGTCCTCAGCTGAATTCATGTCCTAAACAGTGACGAGGATGGGACAGGACTGTGCCCTTCAAGTGTCCTCCTAGGCACTCGGAGCAGGTATTTGCTTTTAATTTACCTCTCTGTAGCAAAGGCAAAGGATTACCTGGAACTGAGCGCTGATGCTGGGCGGTTTTTTCTTCTTATGGAGATGGAGGAGAGATTTGGTAATGCGGTCGTGCAGCGTCAGGTTGGTTAGGTGCTTGAGGGACTTCACGTCCAGCATGTGCTGTGGAAAAAGAGAGACTCCATTTGTTCTTGATAAATACAAGACTAACGAGATGCTATATCCTTCTTTACACCCTCTGCAGGGCTTCCTTAGGTGACCACCCGACTTAATCTCAAGGGGAAACACCAAGGGACGGCTTGAAATGTAGCTCTGCTCTATTTGGCCGGAGACAGATCCCCAGGACCACATTCTTCCGAGCTCCTCTGAGGAGTTGCCAAGGGCATCTCTGACCGTGGGATATTTGGCTCGCCTACCCACTAAGGGCTGCAGACAAACTTTTCACTGGTAATGAGCAGTTCATCGATTAACTGTATCTGTGCCTCTCCAGGTGCAACGTGCACAGAGAGGAGTAAAACCAAAGTTTGTCCTTCCTAGTCCTCCGTTCCTGACCGCCAATGCAGCACCAGCAAGGACCACAACAAGCATTATTCTTCTAGAGACAACAGATCTCGTGGCATCTCTTAAAACATAGTAAATGCAGCCAAGATGGAGGGAAACTGAATATTAGACAAGCCTGCTGTCTGTCAGGTACCAGCCCTCTTGCATAACCTACCCGCTCATTTTAGTTTAGAGGTTTAATTACGAAATTTCACCAGCAGCTACGTACTCCTTCCCAGGAGGAGGAAGAAAGGAGCCATACAGCACTCTCTGAGCACAAATCAGGGCTGAAATCCTTTGGTTTTATATAAATTAAAGAGCCCTGAACAGAGCTGAGTTGACCAAAGTCTTGATGTAGACCCAAGTGGTCTTCCTCACACCCATGAGCATCTCATCACTGTACCTACAGCCTTAACCCAAACGAGGTTAAAAAGCTGCTTCTCGCTCACCTTTGGGAGATTCGGTTTGGCTTTGAAGTTCTTGTTTCGCCTGGGGAGATAATAAATGGCTCAGGTTAATCCATGCGTGCAATTGCAGAATGGAGGAGTATATGAAACAAACTCTTCCAAATCCCCCTTAGCAGCTGCTTCCTATAACCTGCACAGAAACTGGGCTGCTTCCGCATGCTGCAAACTAGTTTTACAAATTTAGTGGCACAGGTCTGAGAGGAAGGTATCCAATTAAAGGGAATCATTACATTGGAAATGATGGGGATGCTGGTAACTTGGGTAGAGCGAGGGAGCGGCCTCACGAAACGACTGACCACCCTCCTGCTTTCTCATACCCTGCGTTAACTCCAGCCACCCCGGCGAAGTTCTCTGAACCTTCTGATGAGGCTGCAGCATGAATCATCGACATCATTTCCCCACCTAATTTGTAATGGAAACTTTGATATCACGTTAAAAAATGTGACTGCATTACATCGCTGTCATATCTTGAGACTGGTCTGACCAGCAGATTCATTTCTTCTCTCTTTGCCTCGCATCTGTCATTACAAATGAATGATAAGAGTTAAATAAATGAGATGCGTAAAAAAAGCCGGGGTCGCTTTGACCCAACTGTAAAATGTCTCCAAGTCTACTTGAAACTTTAATACTCTGGCTATTTACATTCCTCTAACTACCCATGCTGCTTGTTATGCTCCAGGAATAAAGCCAAAATCCCCTCCTTTTGCACTGACATGAGGATGCCGTGGGCCCTCTCCAGCAGCTTGCTGTTGGTCGCGTTGACAAATATCCCATCTTTGTCTAGGAAGGCGCCAGGGCTGGCGAGCCTGCTGTGCCGCATCCCCATCCGGCCGTTCCAGCCAACCGCGTAGGCATCGCTGCAACACCAAACACCTCACAGTGTTAGGAAGACATAAAAAACCCTGGTTCTATGACAAAATAAAAAATAAGATCTTAAAATAATCTGTTGGTAGAAAATGAGAGTTAGCGCTTTATTCTTTTAACCGTAAATCTGCTCCCTCGGGATGAGTTCATGACGCCAGACATGACATGAAGTGATCAGCTAATTAAGCACCTTTTAAAAATCAAATATTCATAAAAGGATCAAAACTACCAGCAGGAGAATAACAGCTCCCAGTTCTCCCAATCACAAGGCTGGGGTCTGCAGATACCCCAGTGGTCTGAAGGATACGAGACTATGACCTCTGCCATCAGCCTTGCCATCATTCATAGTCACAACTTCTGATGATGCTGATGCTGACTCTGTCTTTTCTAATTCATGCAATCATTTCATTAGGAAAAGAAAAAGCAAATATCATTTGCAATAAACTAATTATTTGCCACAAATGAAGGAGGCCATCCCCAGCTGGACCGATGGGTTGGCCCAAAATCAGTCACTGGGACCTGATCACAAATCACTCGCTCAATTTGGTCCTCTCTGCCATTCTCCAGAAACGCTCACCTGGCTGCAGAAGGCTTGAAGGAAATGGTGAGAGGAACCAAAATCCTGCCTTGGAAGAAGGGAAACAGGTACTCGACAAAACTTCACATCAGGGCAAATAATTTCCAGAGTCGAGGAGCCTTCCTGTGGTGTCTGGGGTTATGCAAAGCCTCTCCTGGGCTGCACCCAACTGCAATACTTCAGCTTTGGTGGTAGACTTTTCATGGTTTGTTTTTTGGGTTTGGGGGGGGTTTTTTGTTTGGTTGGTTGGTTGCTTTTTTTTTTTTAATTTTAAATTCTCTATCAGCCTTGCAGAAACCATCATATGAAATAAAGGTGACCTAAGGAAGGATGTGGGGTCTGCAACCCCCCGCGAAGCTACCTCAGACGGGGGGGAAAAGGAACAGGAGGAGACTCAATGCAGCACCAGTCCTCTGGTCACGAGGATGCTGGAAGACGCAGTGGTTTAAATGGGGCTTCCAGCACTGGTCACTTCTGAGGTCTCGCAACAAGACAGCCTTTTGTCTCAAAGTCTTGATTTGGAGGAAGGGCAAATATCAAGTGCCACGTGGAAATTAAAAAATAAAGAATGTGAAGTTGTTCATTCAGCCAGCTCAAAGCCTGGAGCCAGATCCTTGGAGCAACATGATGCTGGAGTGCAAGTCGCCTCGCTGCCTCACCGCAGCACTCTCCAAATTCCTTCCTAGCCCCATTAAATCAGCATTTTGACATGTACCACTATTAAAAGAAAGGATGAATCACAGCAAAGTAAACCCCTGGCTGAGCACTCCTGGACCTGCTTTTTTTAAGCAGCCCATTCCATTCAAGGAAGGCCAGCGAGAAGCTTTAATATCCAGGTGATCTCTCCTGTCCACCTTCTTTTTCTCCACAGCTAAGGTCCCATCCATCAAAAACCTCCTATTTGCAGGAGGGAAAAAAAAAAATCACCAGTTGATGGGTACCACTAAACCTCAATGGCCATTTTCAGGATCTACAACCGATCATTAATCCTGGCTGACCTCAATCCACTC
The DNA here is from genome assembly GCA_034782735.1 of Sagittarius serpentarius. NCBI lineage: Eukaryota > Metazoa > Chordata > Aves > Accipitriformes > Sagittariidae > Sagittarius > Sagittarius serpentarius. The sequence continues at coordinate 859,764 of JAVKLA010000002.1, forward strand.
TCAGGCATGAGACCAGCTGTGGATATATGGACTCTGAACACGACTAGAGAATAGAAAACCCTAGAAATTTTCATGTGGTTTAAAAAAAAAACCAACAAAAAAACCACAACAGCTCTGTTCATTATGGACACTTTAGGATGGATACATGCATCCGGCGACTGACGTAGCCTTTTTGGTACTTGGGAGGTCAATCATCTCACCAAGCCCAACCAACTGTTTCAAGATAGTCTGATCAACACCTGCTTTCCTGCACGCCGCTTAGACATCACTGCACATAAAACAGTTTCATCAATGAAAATAAACCAGCAGGAAAACAGACAGCCCGAGCGGTTTTTGTTAGCGGTGGCATGGCTTTCATTACTTGACGGCCGGTGAAGGCACTTCCAATGCATGCTGGCTTCCCAGTGCTCTGCTGAAGCCTGGTTTCCACCCCCAGCATGTGCAAACCACCCGTCCGCTTTCTTCTGAGATCAGAGGAGAGCACTGGGCTCGCTAAACCCTCCACAATGACTTCCTGTGTGATGTCATGCCTCAAATTTGCTTTTAGAAGCAAGCCCCGGGCTATTCTGTGGGTTGGCTGTACAACGAAGACTTATCAGTGGCCGCATGATCATGAGATGGCTTTGAAAGCAAATTCCTGTTTAATTTAGCTCTGTAAATCACTTGCCGGTCTATCTGCTGGAAAGATGTTAAAGTAAATCTCTCTTCCATATGTGTTAACTTCACCCCTGTATTTACCCCTTCTTGCTCGACAAGCACAATTTAACTGAAATACCAATATTTATCAAGCGTGATATGACTCTTCAGATCAAACTCTTCCAGAATGAAAAGTATAAAAATCACCTGCCTACTCTGAAAGCGCAGGCTGTATTTTAGAGATCTTACGAGAGACCCGGTTTGTGCTTTCAGAAGGAAGAGGCACAGACGACATTTGGGGACTCATCACTGATGATGCCCAAGACAAGCAAAGATCATGGACTGTGCCACTGAGGCACCACACCAGGAGGAGCACAGGAGTTTGGACAGCTTCAAAAGTGCATTTTCTGCAAATATATTGGTAAAGGGAATAAACTGTCTGTCTTGACCCTGTTATTAGGATACAACTGCTGAGGATGATGGAAGGAAGACACAGTAGCTGTTGCCCTTGATCCTGGTTGTTTAAGTCAACTTGTCTGCTATGCTGGCTTGGGTTAAGCCAAATAAATAGAGCTGACCACAGACTGAACTCCACAGTGAATAAATACATTCCCCTTCCTTGCCTGGGACAGGAGGAGTTTCCCTGCCTTTACAAGAGCCCCTTGCCGAGATAACTGAAATGTTCTGGGCTACGAAAATGCTGGCAGTCCAAGCTGCCGCACTAGCATGCCTCCACAGCTGGAGCTGGACAGTCAAGAGAAGCCCCATCCCACTTTACAGACGTTCTTCATGCACCAACATCAGATTCGAAGGCTTGCTAGAGAAACTGCAGAACTTCTCTTATCTACACGTGAAGATCTCCACAGGGACAAAGTTTCACGTTACATCACATTTAGGGAAACCTGCGCAACCAGAGATACTAGAAACAGTGAACGTCACCTCTGGAGACACTAACCTTCTCTGCCCCAAACATTACCATGTACCTGCTATCCTCGTAACCCAACAGATTAGAGCTGTAGCAGCTATAGCATTAGGAGAAAGAAAAGGAGGGGTGGGAAAGACTGATGTGAGGACAACCAGGGTTGCATCACCTTCCCATGATAGGGTGAGATTGCATGCACAAGCTGGATTTCTGCCCAAACTCGAGAAGTGGCGCAAATTTATGAATTCAATCCAACAATTTTATGGCAATCACATCCTTTCTGACCACTGAAAATAAGCCAACTTGTAACGATATGAGAATATTCAGTTCTCCTTCAGCAGGGTGCTGCCACCACTCTCAAAGGGAAGAAATTCAGGGCAAGAGGGATATTCTAGTTTTGATTGCGATCAGAGGGCACGTGGTGGACGAAGCTAGACAATAAAAGCCACTTTTGTTCCCCTAGAAAAAAGAAAAGGAACAAGGCATGTCTCATTTCTGTCTTGGCCATTTGGCATTAAAGCCAGTAAAAAATGAGGTTTGGGAGGATATTTGGAGGATATTTTATTTTGTGTGGAAAGGAAGCCCACTGAGATGCAAGGACCATTACAGGGGATTTGATGGACACATTTCAGGAGACAGTCTCAGACTCCTCTTGACTTGTTCTGGACTTCTCATGAAACCCAGAGCGGCCATGAAGTTACACCTGGACGTCTGCAGCTCCAAGCAATTGTTTTAGGAGTTGAGGATACGCTGATCTTTCCCCGGCACATGCACACATCTGCTCGGAGGGAAGCAGAGAGGCACTGTACCCCCTCAGAGGTAGTATTTGGATAATCAGACTTTCTGGGGTCTGCAGAGGGATAGCACAAAAGCAGCTAGAGAAAAGGAGGAGGATCAGCACCCAGATAGCCCTTTGAAATGAAGACATTTTGCTTCACAAGCAACTCAATTCTGAAATGGATTTGGAAAACCTTTTTCAGAAGAGGCGTAGATCTGCATCTCAAAGTGTAGACCTGACTCTCAAGCAAAAAGGTCTCATTAAGTAGTTGCTTGAATGGCCAGAACCTTCAAGGAAGGATTAAAAAAATAAAACTGTACACAAAAACTGTAAAAATTGAACCTTTTTGAAGTCAACGTGCTTCTTTTCCTTAAAAACAAACAAACATTTGATAAGGTACCATTTCAAGCCCCATAACTTCCCAAGTCCTCCACACTCAGTGGTGCTTGCACGCAGTTCTGCACCAAAACACATAAATGGGTTTTTCGTGCCAGAAAAATCCTCAGTACATTTTTATTTCCTTGACATTGACACATTTATTAGGTTTTTTTGCAAGCTTCGTACCACCTCATATGCCACACCACCTACAATTGCTGCCTTTTGACGCAGGAAAGTTGCTTTCTCTGCCTGCCGTTTAGTCAGGTAAAGATATTTAGATATGATCACACAGCAGAGTAAGAACAAAGAGAAGACAAAATTAATAAGCAAGCCGGGAGAAATGTTAATACAGTCATTTATAACAACAGACAGTGCTCTCCCATCCCAGATTTCCTTGTTGTGCCAACGTAAAAGCAAGAGACTTACCGCTGGGCCCTCTCATTGATGGTATTGACTCCCTGGAGATCTGACAGCGGTGTCCGTGGGCTCTTCCGAGTAATACCTAAAGCAGCACATGAAAAAAAAGTTTCTACCTGGCTCTTCACCAAAAGGCAATTAGCACAGCCATAGCTTAGCACTGACTAGAGCGAGGAGGAGCATGTACGTGTCATGGCACATGCTGGGCATAGGAGGGTGCCAAGGATGCCGACGTAGCCATCATCTACTCAGTTCCGCCTCTCTGCCACAGAGTCTTCACCCTTATGAGTAACGTTGTTTGCTCAAGCCTACTAATTCCCTTCCCACACATGCACGTTGTGTTAGGGACACATTGTTCCAGCTAGTAAGCAAACGAGGTGAAGGAAGAGGTTGCTGTGATGGGGGGACCAGCCACCCATGTCCTGCATGTCCAAAATATTCCTAAGCTCTCCGCTGTGCATGGGATAACCCAGTTGCTTGCACGGGCAAAACACCTGGATATAAGTAGGGTGCTTGGAAAAATGGTCATGTATTCCTTGCACGCTTCTTCCCTTCCTACAGATACATGGGCAGGGACATGTATAGCAAGTAGTATACACTGCACAGGGAGGCTTTACTGCCCACTGAACCTGTATCCTTTGATGCGGGTAGTTTTAGAGTAATTTATGTTTAATAAATAGCCAAGGAAGTTACGATACATGGTTACAGAAGCAAACTTTTCAAGCTGTTATCTTCCCCAAAGTGGAAATGTTTTATAACCAAGCATCTAGGAAGACAGAAGGCAATTTTTGTAGACAACAAAACAATTTTCAAGTCACTAAACTACAGATATTTACAGCCCCAATAAGCTCGAATTTGACACGAAAACAGCTGAGCAATTTTTTAACTGTCCTGAAATCGCTGCTGTGAGACAGAAAACGTCGCAGCGCTCACCTGAACATGGGAAAGATGCATATTCTTTTACCCTGAGATTTCTGCAGTAGAAAAAAAATCGCAAAAAAACCCTCTCTAAAAAGAAAGAAGTCTAAACTATTGTTTGTAACAGAATAGGAAGAAGCAATCCTCCCCACATTTATCATTTTCCTACTAAATATAGCCCCGATGCTGAGCTAAATGGCGTCCTAAGGATCTTTTTATTCTGAAAATGAATGCAAAGTGAGTACGCAGAGATCTGAGCCCGTCCTGCTGAACTGCCATTCCTCAGAGCCTGAAATTTCTAAGGAGAAGATGAATTCCTACCGAACCTCAACAGGCAACATCCCTTTAACGGGACATCTACTGTCCTCCTTTACCTGTTGAGACATTATAACAGCTTGCCTTGAAGCCTGAACATTGGGCAGGAGATGCCTGAAAAGGCTGATGGTCCTCTTGGTTAAGTTATTGTTATCTAAGGGTGTCTAAATAGCCTAGAAATCTGAGCAAAAGAAAACTGGAGAATGTGCTGCCACAAGTCATCTTTGATCCTGCCTGTGCTCCAAGGCAGGACGAAATCTCTCCTGCTCAGAAGATTTTGCAGTCTTCCACTCTGGAGGTTTTTGGAAAGCAAGCCAGATCATCTATTCGAGTGCCTAGCTATGCCTACAGTTCAAAACCCTCTTTTTAGTCCCTCTTTTTGCCGTTTAAGCCATTTTTTGTTACGTCTCTCGTCCTAGGAGCTTTCTTTTATCTCTTTCAAGAGTGGTGTTTCTGTGCCAGAAGTTACTTGTTTAGAGCACAGAAACCCAATTGTAAAGGGGGGAAAAACGAGAATAATCAGGAATCTGCTTAAGATATCGCGTTATTATTTTTTGTAGCTAGTTTTACACTAAGAAAGCACCTAATGTCTAGCTGCGTCTATTTTTTATATAGTATATATGCCTGGATACTTCTCCATTAAGGCACAGAAGACATCTCTAACCTAGAGCATTTCATGAAAACCAGGCTTTCATTGGTATTTCTAAGATTTTTTTAGTCCATGCTTTTCTTTTTGGAGCAAACTCTGTCCTCCTTTACTTCCCTGCACTCCCCACCAAAGAAATCCCTCAAAGAAAAAGCCCAGAACACCGTCTAACCCAACAAGCTGGGCTGAAGTTACGAAGACAAGGTTGTATCAAAATATTACTGCATCCGCACTTTGCATTGCTCGGGAAAAGGGAATTTCTATTTCAGGCTTCCAGATAATAGCTGCATTAAAACCGCATCGTAGTTCTGCCAGCTTAGGACCTTACATGACTTTTTGATTAATAAAAGTTATGGTGCACAAGCCGGGTTAAGGAGGATTGCTTTAGACATCTCCCCCTCCAAAAAAAAGACTCTTCTACCTTGTGCCATCATTTGGCTCTTAAAAGAAGAAATACATACATGCCACAGCCAAATAAAAGTCATATTAATGTAGCCTGTTTTCTGGGAAATAGAGCCATTTTTTTTAGAAATGAAAGGCAAACAGGTTTTAGCTTGAAGCCCATGAGTCTCATGTAGCTTTGAGAATTCCGTATAGTGAATAAGGGCTATTAAATTGTATATGTTAATACGCTGCATGCAAGGAACAGTGGTATGAATAGAAACCACTCATTCCCCTCACCCAGCTCAGATGCAGGCTGATCTATTTTACATTTCAGGAATAGAATTATTCTGATTTTTCAAGCACATTCCCTTTTCTTCAGCTGTAGTGTTTCAGAAAGACAGACTGATTTGCCTAATAGGCCTTTGCCTTCACTGAGAAGAGCTTTGGATAATCCCAGTCTGCTCCCTACTCACAAACGTCAACCAGCAGAGCTTTGGTCTTGAACTCAGAGATGTCTAAACCCAGTGCCTTGCTCTGGTGGAAGACCATAAATTAATTGACAGACTCAAAGACACCAGCAAAGCAGCTGAGATGGTAAGGGAAGGGCAATCATTTGGCTACACAAGCTGAATACCAAGTGACCTAAAGGGAATCTCAATATACTCATCAAATCAATTAGTTTTCTCTCTTTGTGCATAGCTAGAACTAATTGCACAACTCAAGACAAGGAGATGATCTATTTGGTCCCTCTCTCAAGGATGACATGGGTATAACCTCATCGGACTTCTGCGAAAAGCAGAGTCCCCAGGGCCAACCTCAGCCTGAACATCCTTGCCTCCGGGGCCCGAAAGCCCTCTAAATTTGGGACCCCAAAATTTTACATGCTCCAACCCCGGTTTAGCCTGCCAAAGAAATGAAGCCTGGGGAAGCAGCTTGCAGGAGCACACCCTGTGGGAAGACACGAATGATTTCTGAATGCAGAACATGAATTACTCGTTTGTCAGGTCGGATGCTCTCGGCCAACTCACAAACTACGGCAATGTTACTCTCAGATCCGTGTGTTGGTTTTATCCTAAGAGAGACCAAACTGTGTGGAATAGTCTATAAGAAGTGGGGGTTTAACATGTTGCGCTCAACCTCACTGCTTCATATAAAAATTATAGCTCTGTTTCTAAGTGTCTCTTGAGTTATATGAATTTCCCTCTTCGTGCCTAAGCAACTCCAAATCAAAGCCCCCCCAAATTTCCCATATTGCTGAGCTAACTTACAAATTAAAATTGATTAATTAATTGCAATTAAAGTTACTCTACCGATAATCGCCTTCCTTTTCAATAGCTTCTTAGTAGTGTCAGTAAGGTCACTTAGCGCAACACCACTTAATAAAATCTAGTGCTGTGTTTGTCTTACCGCTTTATATTTCCTCGTAGCAATAGTAGCAATGGTGGGAACTTGTAGGAAAAAATAACGTAGTCTAAATTAAGAATTAAAGTCTAAATTAATAATTAAAACACCTCTGCTCCCTCAATGCTACATGCTTCAGGAAGCATGGAAATCTGATACAAGGTTTCTAGCAGAAAAAGCATACTTGTGAAGACTTAACACACAACTACTGTACTTACCGTGCTCAGCTCTGCAGAAAAAACCTGAGTGTTTTGCATTTACACCTAAGTTGCACGATGTTTAAGTTAGCAACTTGGGCTGAGGATGCCCTTGAAGAATGCATATAGCAGTGCTCTATTTTTGTAAGCTTTAATGTGCAACATGAAGGAAGAGAATAATGGCAGAAAAATGATATACCTAAAGATACGAGCACCAAATATTTTTATATATATATAATACAGTAGTGCAGGCAAGAGTGTCTGTGTTGTCATGCAGAATAAGTTTATTATGTAACAGAGGAGTGAGGAGGAAGAAACGGAGACCAAGTGCATCTTTACCCAACTCATTCTGTAAAATAACATTGCCAAATGCTTTAGTTTTAGTAAAAAGCCCTTGGAGACAGTATTTTCACATGCCAAAGTTATTTTCAAAGTCCGACAAAATCCAAATAAAGTCAAAGTCCAGCTGTATCAGCCACGTGCCTTATACCAGGAATATTCCTACTGGACCTGCAGTGTTTTGAACTTATTATCACACATGTGATAACAACAATAAAACACATGAAAAATATCCCTAGCATCAGCATCCCGACTTAATGTCAGTGAGTAAACGGGGACACCGCCAACAGAATGATGCGATGTCTCCAGAGATGTGGATTTGCATTTAATTTTACTCTTCAAACTCTGCCTAATAATTACCGGATAGGCTCAAAATTGCTATAAGGCAGCTGGCTTGATCCTGGAAGGCTCCTTGGGCATCTTTTTTTTACCCTTTCTACGCTGAATGCACCTGGTTTCCATTTCTTGGCATGTGAGTGTTGTATCAGAGGGAAGGGCGGGTGGTGGAGCCTTACTGTACTTCTCCTCCTTGCATCTCTGCAGGATCTCTAAGCTCCTCTGATGAACTGGGTGATGGAGAAAGCTAAAACTATCCACACTTTTCAAAACCGCACATGGCACTGCATCATCATGCCCTTGGGGAAGCAAAATAAAAACAACAAAAAAAAAAATGGAGAGAAGAGAAAGATTATACAAGCAGAAATCAGGAGAGGGTAAAGAACAAGCCCGAAGGACGCGAGAGCTCAAGGGTCACATCTTTTTCACGCTTGACACAATTTAACTTTGGTTTCCTCCTGACACGGTGCTGTGGCACAGGAGCGATGGGCTGGACTGCGTCCCAACCCCACTTATACTCCTTATTAGCCAGACCACGATCACTTTATAATCACTCCGCAATTATTTGGGCAAAAAGTAGATGACTAGATAAATCTTTACTTTTATTAACTGCTTTTTAAAATCCTTCCTGTGCCTTTGCCAGGCATTATCCGCAATTCCCTGTGCAGACGCTCCTGGACATGGCCACCTCAAGTTCTCATCTTGCATCCCAGAGCTGTGCTTTGCTCAGGTATTGGCAGTTAAAATGAAAAATAGAAATTATTTGTATTAAACAAGGGTTCCATATTCCTCAAGGGCAGAGGACACAGAGTTTGGAGTTAGGTAGGATGGGTCTGAGGTCGGAAGTTGGAAGAAACCATTGCTGCATGGCCAAGAGGACTTTTGATGGCCCAGCTCCGACTGTAGGGTGGAGGAGAGGTTACACAGGTGACACTGTGCAAACAGGCAGCACCCCTCTGTCATTGTTTAAGTGGCCAAGTCAAGAGATTCGTCATGCTCCCGTTGAGGTGTGATGAGGTCACCGAGGAATTACCTTGTGTCAGCATGTACCAAAGCATTTCATACCAACGCATTAAATCATCAGAAAGGATCGACCTGAACTTTACAGAGGAACACTGTCAAGGGGCGTCTTCCTTGAGTTAACACCACTTCATACTGCTCAGTGGGACCTCAAAGACCGTTATTTTGGTTGCTATCACCTTTATTTGGCAAATACAGGGGTTTTTTGATTCTTTTGAGAAGGTTGGTTTTTTTGGCGCCTAGCTGCTGGAATAAATCTGCAGAAGTCAACAGGATTGCTTTTGAGACCCCGTTATCGTGTAGGTCAGCCACAACAGGCACTAACGCAAGGAGCAACCCTTGCTAGCCGAATGCAAATGCAGAGCCTATTGAGGGAGCGCACGGCGCCAGGACCATGAACCCTTTGTCAGAGCAAGGATTTAGGTTCATGTCCAGCAAAACCAAGATGAGAAACCTGGGAGTCTCCGCAGCCTGGCTTATATGAACAGCACCAGTTCTTCTGTCCAGTTTTCGCTAACAAAGAATTAGGAGGTTTTGTGTCATAAATTTGTATCGATGATATAGCAAAAAAATTTCTATCTTAAAAGCTTGATAATGTTCCTTTAATCAAAGTTCACTAACAAATCTAGTTCAAATGTGTAGTTCTTTTGGACCATCTCAATCCTCCCTGATAAACTCAATAATAATAATAATAATAATAATAATAATAATAAAAATAAAAATAAATCAAATTATTGAAGAAGTCCACCCTTCAGCTAATTGCAGCTTGCCAGATCCCAGCGTGTTTCATCCAAGGAGGGTTGGCAGCACCGTAAGAGGTGTCTCTCAGGCAGACGAGAAAGGTACTAAACAAAAGTCACAGTGACACCGCTTTGCTGCTCTTCACCTCCAGGTTAACGAGGACAATCATGCAGTCACTAAAAGCTGCACTACGAGGATATTAGGAGCACAAAAAAAGGAGAGTCTCTGAAGCCAGCAGAAAAAAAATGCTGATTTCCCTTACAGAAGCAGCTGTAGCACTGGCTGGCACTGCTGGCATGGAGAAGATAACCAAAAGGATGATGCAAAAAGAAAGTAGAGCAAAATTTCGCAGGGCTGCGTATACATACACTGGAGATTTTTCATTAAAATCCCCATTGGGTATTGCAAGCATGACTCGGACAGGCCTTCAGACAGGTAAAAGCACGGGAGATCCATTTGGGGTTAAGACAAAAGAGCGCAAAGAGCCTTAAATAAAAAAAAAGCATGCTTCACATATTTTCCTACTCATTAATTACATCTGCCTGACGGATGGTAGCAGCAGCACACAGGACCTCAGAAACCACGAACGAGGAAGCATGCCTTTTTAAAAATTATATACAAATATTAAGCGTGCACACGTGGATGAACATATGTGTGTGAAGTTATTCTCAGCTAATCTACCATAATTTTATCAAAAGCTCCACGTCTGTGGGCAGTAAGGCAATCAAATCAGGCTGATTAAAGCCAACAAGGTTTGGTAAAAACCCAAAATAAACCTAAACCATATGCTGTCTTTTGTCTATCGATGCAGGGTAGTTTTAGTGATTCTTTAATAACTCATAAATGCCTTCTGCCATAGATGCAAAGCATCAGTGTGGGGCTTTTGTGCATTATTTTGGGGAGCAGGAAGGGACACCAGCATCTGGTAGCGGATCCGCTGTGCTGCACCAGCCCACCCCACCGCCCAGATGCTGGCCAAGCCTTCTGCTGAGGTCCACCTCTTCTACAAGCCATCTGCTTTGTGGTGCTTTGGCAAGACAGATGGGATTTTGGAGCAGGACAGCTGAACAGGAGGTGGGCGTGAGGTCTCACCAGCAAAAGCACGATGAAAACATTGCTGCGGATCTCACCTTGCTAAGTGCTACCACTGCCTGGGCAGAAGTCATGCTAGGAGATGATGGGTACCTCTCCAAAGAGGGCAGAGGCAGCTGAACATGGGTGGTCCCGGCTCCGCTATTGCTTGTAGGGCAAGCTTTCCCAACGGATAAGACGTACCTCAATATGGGAATTAGATTTAGCTAATCTCCTCCCACTAGTTCTGCCTATATAACGGTGACCTTCTCATGACTTTTTCCTAATTCAGGCTGACGATGCACATATAAATTCAGGTTATAAATTCTCTGAAGATTGTCGGGAAGTCTAAGACAAACTTTATCCAGCTTTCTGAGGTTTTTTTTTTTGACTCAAAAAACAGAGGTTACAAAGCACAAAGACATTTGAATGCAGGCTAAAGGATACGAGATAGATAAAAGAGCAGCACCACATGCTAGAAAAGGTTTAGAGACTCAGCCATTACTGTGTATTGGTTAGTTTTAGTATGGAAAGAAAAGGCAATGCAAGAACTGAGTCTCGGAACTGTCTGAAAACCTTCTGGACTCTATTTTATATCTATATATATAGATATCTATACATCTATATATCTGTAAGCAAGTTATTGCCACAAACTCAAGACTGAAAAAGCGTAAAAGCTGGCTAGTTCGGAGACGAGCATGGCAGGTATGACCAATTGCCAGAGATACAGAAAGTGAAGCAGGGCTTGAAATTAGCTCTTCCCAAGATTGAACATATTTTTATTACCTCCTTGATCAGCTTGCTTTAGGTTCAGCCTGGGTTTTATGCAAGATGAAAAGGCAAAGCTAGGAAAATGCAAATATGGATATTTGGAAGCCAGCACTTTCGAGTGATGTTTCTCCCAGTGCCAGATGTCTTTGCCATCTACCTCTTGGCGTTACGAAACACCGCTGCTCATAAATGCTGCCTTGGTGTGCCAGATAGACCCAGGTTCATGAGAAACATCTTTTCTCTCACACTGCATCCCAGTGGTTTGAGAGGAAAAGCCTCAAGAGGTGAAAGATGATTTTTGCCTCCTCATCTTCTTGGGATGCTATTATTTGCCCCGAACAAGAAAATGATTCTTTCCACTTCTACGGTCCCCATATCTAGGGTCCCCATCCCAGGCTCCTTGGCTCTCCTTGATGCACACCTCTCCAACTAAAAAAAAAAAATTCATGGTGGAGCTCCGTGCTTTATTTTAACTCAGCTGACATTTTCCCTGCTGAGGCTCTAATTTCGTCATGAATTTCAAGCCCACTTGTGCCCAGAAATTAATAGTAATAGCTTGTACCCATCTTTCTGAAATTGCTTTATGCAGAGAAATGGTCTAAAAGCACAGCCAGGTATTGCCTGCCACAGCATGATGATGCACCGTTACTTTCCTTTAATTTAATGCCCCCGCATTCGGCATGAGGTGGTTCTGGATGACTGCAAAGCAATGAATTTTGCTAGACAAGAGACACGCTCTCTTGCAGCTTAAAGGGTGAACAGCTTGAAAAATTAGAGAGAAGAATTATTGCCTTTTTTTGTTTCCAGATGTAACTAGCAGTTCAAGAAGTCCTAGCAAAAATAATTTGCCTTATTTGCTGAATAATTTTTATGTCTCTGTTTGAATCATTCAGATTTTCCTATGCACGCATCCTACAAAAAGGAAAAGTTAAAGCAGCAGTAAAGTGAAAATCTTTTCTTACGACGTGTTAAAATCCAAACGTACCTTTAAATTTAACTTTTGCATAGCACACATCTACACACTATTTTAATGAGGTTTTTAATAGATTAATAGCTCCTAATAAGTCAGGCTACTTAAAATACTGTAGTAATATATTAGACCTAAATTGGTGGTGAAAAACAGGCACTAGGATTAGATCGGCACACGTACCAGTTTTCTTCTCCACATATCGTTTTCCAGCCTCCCTAAAAGCAACCATCGCCCTGAAAAACGCTCGCAGGACTGCCCAGCGGAAGACGGCCACCGGGTCGATGCCAATCATCCCGCAGATAAAGGCGTTTTTGCTGCTTCGCAGGAGAGCTACAATGTCTGGGCGCATGTGATCTGTGTTTTTCTCACGGAAATCCTAGAGAAGGTGAAAAAGGAGGGGAGAAAAGAGGAAAATAAACAATATCTACAAGATACGCTGGGTAAGATCTGCCAGGCTATCCCTGGGACAGCACAACTATTGAATCCTGCTTCTATCTTTTTTTTCTGCCCTGATACTAGATGCCTCTTTATGTCCAGCAAATAAATGTTTTATCCCAAAGCACTGCTCTCTGAAGCATCTTGAAGCTGGTGCAGGGGTTTGTCACATGCATTTGTTGCATCAGAAACACAATTACAGATTTGCACTCGTAAATCCCAAGGCTGTTTCTCATACAGGCTCACTTGCCCACCAGAATTGCTTCTGCTAATAATTGGCTTGAGTACAAATGGGGTCAACTTCGAAATCATTTGCATGGGATTTTAAAAAGTACCTGCAGCAGTGAGATGCTCAGACCTACGCTCATGTAACCTGTATTAAAAAATGGCTAATGACGAAAAAACCACTGGGTTTTCTACACAAACCAAGCCCAAAGAGGGTACCAAATACCCAATTTCAACCCATCGCTGGGACGTAGCATTAACCTCAGTGCACGTCCCTAAATTCTTCCCCAAAATGCCAACAGGCAGAGCTTGCAATGTGGAGGAGAACAGGAAGACATAATCCCCACTACCTTCTCATTTCAGCCAAGTTTTTCACCAAACACTTCTCTCCTGACCCGTGCATCTCTTCTCTAGCCTAATTCTCTCTGTGGAGCCTTTGGGGCTCTCCTTCCCCATCACAGCTAGATGATTTAAATGAAAACAACTGCCAGGCAACAGCTGGGTGACAGACCTTCACTCCGTACTTCACTTTGCCCGCGTAGTGTTTGATGATGAAAGCTGGCTCCATGACCGCCGGAAATTCAATGTAGGAGTTCCCTTCGTGTTGACGCTTAAACTTGTCCAGCAGCGTCTGGTTTGTGGCTTGAGGGAAACTGAGTGGAAAGAATTAAAAAGAAGATAGCCATAAACCCAACAAAAAAAGCTTTTAGACTTCTTTCGTGACCACAAATGGGAAAATACAGATATTCTGAGCTTCACTTCTGTGCCTGCAGATAGCAAGCAAGCACTATTTTGTATGCTGTCATGTGGTTATATACAAATACAAGGTATATCTGGTGTCTGAAGAACTCTTAACTGATTTAGTAATGGTCTGAAATCAGTTATAAAAGCACATATAGGTGTATTTTTGTTGTGGTACACTGCATCATATGCCCATTGCATGGAAATTATTCAGGGTAGCTGCATTTATCTGAAACCCCAAGTTTCTGTCACTGGTTTTGAGGCTTAGACTGCTCCTCTGTCTATGGGGTTATCCACACATTTAGGAAATACTGAGCTGTTTTGCCTACAAATCTCACTTCAATTTCAGGAGTTACTTGACTGACTGATCCTGGCATAGGAGAGAGGAAGAAAAAGGACAGAAAGCTTGAGCAGAGCCTCTTGGTAAGAGAAAGGCAAATCCTCCATCCTGAAACTTCATGTAAATCTGCAGCTTGGGGGCATATTTCACAACTTTACCTAATTTAAGCTGTTTTAGCCTGGTACAGCACCCCGGGACAGCATCACTGCTGTGTGTCTGGTCAATGAGACAAGAAACACAGGAGAAACCTGCAAGCAAATGGTGGGAGGAGAGCTCGTGCCCGGGACCGGCGCCACGCGGATCCGAGACAATGCCAGCAAAACTGCCTGGCCTTTCCCTGCCATTCACACGGAGAAAACTGGCACATGCATTTGACGGGAGATCCCTTACACTCAGAAGTTTCTACCCAAAGGCAGACTCAGGAGCCACACGCTTATCTGATAACTTCTACCAAAACAAGCTGGATGGATACAACCAAAGACGCAAATCTGAGCTGCACCCGTGGCGCCCATGAAATCCTATGGAACCGCAGCCCCTACGTACAAGTGCCCTCGGTTCTCTCCGGTTTAATTTTTAAAAGTTAATTGATGAATCCGTCTTATATCTCAATAACAGCACCCACACAACCTGCTTTAACTCACGCACTTGGATTCTCCCTTCACTCAGCTCAACTTCAAGCATTTTCACGTCGTTACACCACAAGAGACAGGGAGAGAAATGAGGACAGAAGCAAAGGAAACCTTTGCCCTTCCCCTTAAAAGAAGTTATTCTTGAAACAGAATTTTAATTATTATTTGTTAAGGCTTTTTGCCTAGCTTGCTGATTCTCCACTGTTTGCCTTACCGCCTTGGAAACAAAACTAGAGACATAAGATAAATTAGGCCAGCGAGCTATTAGCATCTTTCTGGGGAGAATCAAAAGAGACAAGGCTTAAGGATAAACACTTTTTAAGGGGAAAAAACCAAATATCAGTAGCAAAACCAACAGTTTCCTACTCACTTGCTTTCCTCATCCAGCAGATGGAGCAGGCCTGTCGGCTTCTTACTGATCAGGTTGATGCAGCCAGAGTTATCTATGTAGTCGATGTTGTGCCAGCTAATTCCTTCTGCTCTATATTCCTCCTAAAAAAACCCCACAGATATTATAAAGATATTGGGTGCAAGCAAAAAAAAAAAAAAAAAAAAAAGGTTAAATTAAAAGGATTTAATGGAAAATGATGCACCATTTACCGAAATAAAAATCTCTTCTGCTAATAGGGCACCAATTTTTTTTTTTGATGCAAAAGAAAATGACAAAGAACCACTCAAACAACCTAAACCACAAGGAACCGGACAGCATTTTACAATTTCAGGTGCACCAGCCGTTTGCTTAGACACAGCTCAGCTATATGGCAGACCATGCACGGCATGATACACATCATTGCTTCTCACTTTCCTTTTCCTGGCTTGCTGTTAAAAGCGTTATACGATGTATTTGCACCAACTAATATTTAGTATTTAGTTGCTAGAAGAAAATGGTGGTACAACATATTCATTTAATTACACAGAAAAAGCAATTTAACGCACTTTCCTGCTTCTTCTGTATCTCATAGTATCAATGGCTGGTGCTATAAGGGCTAACGAAGAGACCTCCAGCTAGCAGAAATCACCACTCCAAGACCAGCAGAGCCATGACCTTTTACAGTAAAAGTGAGGATCTGTCCCCAGATTCACGCTAAGGAAAAAAAAGCTCTTTATTTCCCACCAAAATAACTCCAACGCTTGCTCTTTTATAAAGGTTATCTCCTCTGAGATAGATTTTTGACTGGATTACTTCGAGAAGGCTTTTGCAGAAATTATTTTGGGGCATCTGGAAGAAAGTAGAGTTTAAAAATCGTAATTTTTATCATATGCTTTTAAGACTTGTGGCTCATTCTCGAAACAGCAATATTGCAAGTGCACCTTACTCCCTGTGTTGGAAAAAGTCCTACCGATCCAAGCTGCGTTTTTACTTCTCTGTCATAAGACATTTTGATGGCAGAATTGAAGAAAAAAAGGAAAAAATCCTCAAAATTGCACTAATACGGTGCACCTTTATAACAATCCAATTCATTTTTATTGCTGCTTCTGCTTTTATTTTTAATATGAGCAAAAAACTTCAAAGAAAAGTATGTTCTTCCAACTCTCCTTACCCAAAGTTAACATGAACTCTACATGTATTATTTTTAGAGTTAAAGAGCCTGAAGTGCTTTGAGACACCTCACAAGGAAATTTTTGCTAAAAAACTACAAGGCCCTGAACTCAATATTTGAGACATTGTACCTTTGCATCAGTGATACATACTCTATGCATATGTGTGCAGGCATAGAAGGAGTTTTTAACGTCCCTAAAGCCTATTGGGTTCAAAACACAAGACATTCCAGTGGGAAAAAAAAATAATCCTGAAAATAAGGAACAATTCCGCATTATTAATTTTATTTGTTCTTTTAATATTTTTTCTTTTTTCTTAGGTTCCCGCAGAGCAATGAGGACACAGCAGGCATGCAGAATAACATTCACAAGTCCCTGCTAAACTTTAGGCATTTAAAAATCATATATTTGAGTAAGACTCATTGCATTTTCAGTACAAGTCAGGAAAAAAGCTTTTATACGGCAATCCAGTCAACTGTAGAGGACTGCGTATTTCTTGAGGAAGCGTGAGCTTCTCCCAAGTGATTTAAAAGAGAGAGACGGCGATGCGTGCAGCGGTAACGGCAATCGGCATCATTTATCAACTATCTGCTTCTGACGGCTGCTTTATCGGATGCAGGGTCCATTAGTCCAAGCTTTACCGGCTCAGGACTGCTCCTGAGCACCCGGAGTGCAATAAACCTTGCCGTGATGATAAAAGAGAGGCCTTACTTTAGTGGTGATGGGTGGGTGGTGCATGTTACTTGGTTTACCTATTTATTATCGTGACTCTTTTCTGAACTACTTGTATGGGGGCTTTACATATTTCCCCCCCCCCCCAAAACCCAATTATCTAGAGTTTTAAGTCTGCATACATCTAAAGCGGGCACACACCATCACTCTGCTCTAGAAGCCCTCTAAACATCCTTAGCTCCGTGTGGGATGTTTGGCAGCTGCACAGTGAACGTTGCTGTGAAACTCTTCTGATCACACTAAAAACTTCTACTACTCCTAAGACTGGTGCAAAATAACTAATTAGCAATACCAGCTGTTGGTTTTTGGTTTTTTTTTTTAATATACTCCAGTAAATGACCATAAAAGACCAGAGTTCAAGGTCTCTACTTCTTTAGGCTCATTTTCAGCTCCGCCACAGATGGTGCATGACTGAAGCCAGTCATCACATACCTCCTCGCCTCGGTTTCTTCAGCTGCAGGATTTTGGCTAATTTTCCATCCTCTACTCTTCTTTTTCCTCTGGGCTGGGTCAGAATCACTCACTCCCAGGCTGTGGGGTTGTTCCCCACATCCATCCCTCTGTTGCTCCCTCCCTTCCATCCCCAGTGCAACCGCTTGCTGTGTTGGCCAAATACGAAGAGGGATTAAAGTCCTCAGCTAATAACCTTTTCCACAATAACTCAGATATACGCTCTCATTTCAAGACAGGCGCGTATGCAGCAGCAGGAACTATTCCAGAGCAATTGCTCCAAAGCTTAAACGGAAAAAAATTCCCCTTATTTCTTTTTTCCTAGCAGTTTTCCAGTTACTGGTTTGGTTGCCTTCAGAATCATAGCCCAGGAGAAATAACTATGGCTTTGTGATGGACTGATATAATTCCTTGGGTGTTTGCTGGTCTGCAGAACACTGTGCAAATTGTCCACACAAAGGCAGAAACTTTAGAGTAAAATCATTGCTGTCCATATGTATACATTAAACTTACTCAATTAAGTTTCAGTTATTAATCTTCTATATGATTTGTGATTTCTATATTCATCTTCTAATGACCGCCTTTCTGCAGAATTCAGGAGATACCCTTAAAAGCTACCTCCAAAATATTCCTTTGCTTCCGAGTACGACAATAAAGTCTGCCATCCTTTGATGGATGCAGGGTGCTCGCAGAGCACTTGAATATTAAGGAATTAGATCCAAACAACATGAGGTTTTCATTTAACAAACCTATGGTCAAGATGACAATACGAAAGAAACACAGACCAGTCAAACAAAAAAAACCCTCAAACTGGAGGTTAATTAAAAATCAGCTTAAATTTATACCTTGACTTAAAACTAAGTTATGTTTAGGGGCAAATTCAAGTGTCCTATTCCTAGAAGACCATCTTTACATCAAGAACCGAAGCGTTGACATTAGCACTATCCACAGAAGATTCTAGTGCAGTGAAGTCCACAGGGTCCTATTTTTGGCATCCTTACTCCCAACAATAATGTACGGATTTACTCCTCCTATCCTTGGATAGCTGAAACCTGGTCTGCTGGAAGGTGGAACGATGCAGGTTCACAGGAGAAGAGAGCACTGAACTCCCAAATCTGGCAAAAGGAATTAAGCAAAGAACCAAAAAAAAGACTTTCAGGTTCTTTTAGAGTCCAGCAGCTCCATATTTTCATTTAATTACTGGGTGAGATGCTACTGATTGCTCTCTAGGTGACCTGAATAGCCACCACGAGTAGATTAATGCTTCCCAACTGTGCATTTAGAAACAATTCGGCTGCCTCGACCATGATGACGTCGGCAGTACGTTGATGTTGGCAGCGCATGTCACCGAAGGGACTCATCCTGTCAGTGCGAGCACAATCACTTCTCAAATGCCGTCACGCAAATCAGAGCAGGGTTGTGTTGCTGTAGCTGCATCGGCACGCTCGCTGCAGCAGCCAGGTCAGCAAAATTGCATAATGTGGATTTGGCCTTTCTGACTCAGCTGAAGTTCAGGAGAGAAGGGGATTAGTGACTTCATCTCACCTCTCTTTAGGTGAAAAAAACCCCATATATATATGTACTTTCTTACTGCATTCAGTATTTAGAAAGATGTGGCTAAGCAGGGAGGTGGCTCATAAGAGAAGGCAGTATTAGTCTGAGTTTTTCTTGTTTGAAAGGGATGCTTTTTGGAGCTTAAAATGCTCAGGCTGATCTGAATAAAACACAATTTGTGATGTTAAAATACATTTTTATATATGAAAATTAAAGGAACTCTAGTAAAAAGATAGCTAAGCACTATTAAAGAGAAACCCTGCCTACCTACAGCCTACTCCAGAGTACAAACACTGCTTATGCCACACAGAATAACGAATTTAAGATTAAAATATGCGTGCTGAGCATCAGGAAAGCCTTCCTAACTGGGATGCAAGACTTGATGGAAACCCTACTACTAGGAACAGAAAACATCCATAATTTTATAGATGAACGTGTAGAGAAACAAGTCCTGTTATCTTTACAGGAGCATTGAATCAGTTCTGTTATCAGGACTTTATTTCGATGTTAAGCCAAACAGACACACGCTCTAATCCCCAGCAGAATTAAAGGTTTATATATCCTGAGTGGGAGAAAATACCCGTGAGCCCAACAGCATCTTTGAGGTGCTGGAAAACACCTCCACACATCTGCACATGCTCTATTATGTATTATGCCATATCCAGCCATGGTCAACAGTAAGAAAACCCAAATGCTAAAAAGCATAATTAGAGGAGAAAGCATTAAATATGATTTTTAAGCTCGCACTTATCTAGAGTATCGTGCTCACTGGGGGCTATTGCTCCCCAAAATCATATGGTAAAATTAAGAGCTAGTTGGATGAAGTGATCAGGAGCTTGAAAAACTTAAGAGAAGAGGAGCATGGAAACCCAGAGAAGAAATGCAATAGGGGAGACAAGATAAAAATACAAAATAAAAACCATAGTAAGTTTCCCATCTGTCTTAAAGCACAAAACTGAGGGATCAGTTAATTCAAATCAAAAGGCAGTGAAAAATCAGGCCTGAATATAAAGGTGTGGGTTTTTCCATGACAGGTGAAATTTGTTGCCCTAACAAGGGATATCAAAGGCAAAAAATTTGCCACGATTTAGAGGTCTGGAGGGTGCTGGACATCGGTCCACACAGCTTGCAAGCTAAGAGCCATGAAAATATCTCAGCATTTCAGTGCCCAGGAGGCAGTCGTCTTATACCATAGGGATATTGCCAGTAGTCACAGTGAAAACTGAGAAGCAGCCCCAAAAAATAACACTTAAAACCCCAAGACAGGGATGATGCTCTTGCCTCTTTCCTGGGGATGGGGCAAGGCTGATGGTAAAAAGAGGGGTAAAACGTAGCATGCAGTGCTGTTTCAGTTTTTATCAAGTCCAACTAGGAAATTAAAGCATATTAGGAAGGAAATGTAAAACAAAATGATTAATTGTTTGCATGGAACTGTGTGCAAGGGAAATAAGGGATTTTCTGTTTCCTGAAAGCATGGCAATCCATGCTTTAGAAATGCTCGAGTAAATCACAAGAGCAGAGGAAAACCCTATCAGCTCATTCATCTCCTCCCAGACAGAGCTAGATAAGCCCCAGGAGTTTATCTGCCCGAGCCTTTCATTATCGAGACATAGGAAAACCTTGTTTACACAATGAAAATTCCCCAAATAAAGGGGGAAATCAATGGAAAAGTCCCTTTTTCCAGCATAGCTCCACGTGGGAACACTTCCCATAGTGTTCCTGTCGTAAAAACTTGTGTAATCCAGAGCCATACGCTCCAATGTGATCGATAGGCAGATACTTTTGGATGTCTAAATGTATGTATTCTGCCTGAAAATTCATGACTAAACAGAAGGGTGTGAAATCCCTCTCTTGACTCTAACACCATCTGCTTCAGCTTCAGGCAGCGTTTGCAAAGTGAGAAACTACAAATTAAACCCCTTTCCATGTCTCTCTCCATTCCTAGCTGACTTCCCCATCTTAAAATAATCTCAAAATATTACAAGTCAATTTGACACCCACAAAAATATAAACCTTTGCAAACACAAGCTTAGAGCCACTAAACCCAAGCATATAAATTGTTTCCCTCTTGATTGCTTACCCAGTAACAAGCTACCATCAAGCCTGCAGGTGCTGATGGACAAGATACGATTAACGTCTCAAAAAGCTCAGTTCCAAAAATTAGAAACAAAGCCATATTTTGCAAACTATATAGAAAATCTTCCAGGAAAGAACATAATATTTAATGTTTTAAAAATTACATTAAAATAGGTCATTGTTATATGATAAACTAAGGGAGCTAAACCTTGTAAAAGCTCCTTTCTGGACACGTCCGTATACATATGTATCTGAAAATCTGTCTTGGAGAGCTTGGGAAAGCTTTTCCAAGGCTGGAAAAGGCAGCAAGGCCTGGGGGAATCGCTCCATCCAGAGGAGAGAGATCCACCCAGGACCCATCCATCCCGGAATTAATCCATCCCATGGAGGATTAATTGCTTGTTCAGCAAATGCAGGCGGGCGTCGTAAGCCAATTCCAGCAGAATCATCCTGGCATAATTTGATAATTAAAATGAGCTTGATATGATAAATCCTTGAGATGGGAAAACCTTATTATTAGAGAGTTCCTGAACGTCTGCTTTGGTGCCGGCACTTACGTGCTGTGGATGCCTCGAGTTCCCGACATCCCTCCAGAAGAGGATGCTGAGGCTGGTGACACTGACGCTTTCATTTATGAACAAGTTTTTTTATGTTTGTTCTCACTTTAAGTAGAAAAGGAATTTATACATGCAGCCATATATATAAAAATATATACATTTTTTTAATAATGCACCCACAGACACAGTATGTATAAATATGTATCGACATGCTCTATAAACACAGGATCTATAAACAGGTTTATAGGCCGTTCTATTTTAATGACGCTGTCTGGCAATGCAGGGGTTCTGATAAACAGCCTTCCCCTGCATTTCTTTTGCCGCTCAGTTTTAAGCTGCAAACCACTTAGGTGATTGCAGCGTTGGCAGATGGCTTTGAAGCAAAGGTGCGCCTCGAGATGGTCTTCTCCTTCGAGGTGACCATTTCAGCGGCTCCTCAGCAAACAGCAAGTGAATTTGGCTTTATTTTAAGGCTGATCCTTCGCCCACTGACAACCTCCCCTCTTCTTTATGTACACAGCCTGAGACTTTCATTTATTGTAATTTGGATTGTCCACCATTAGAGAAAATGTGGGGGTTCAGCCCAGGGTTTCGTGCACGTGGCCGTATGAGCTAAGCTGGCTCTGCAGCATCCACCCGCGAGCTACATGTCAGCGGCAACAGCAGGTTTCAGTCATAAATTATATTTTGCTCTCAAAATGGGCAAAATTGGTTTTGCATAATTCAGCTGGCAAACCAACACCTTGCCATGATCCCGTTCACTCCCTTCACAGAAACATCCTTCTTCCCAACCCGCTCTTACAACAGCCAGGAGAAGCCTGAGCCTAAAGATGCTGTATGATCAGCTGGCAGATTAATTTCTTTAATTTCTTGCTATCTAAATTAAAGAAGAAAAGAAATATCTCTCTCTCTCTCTCTCTCATTCAATGCAGTCCTTGCAAGATGTATCAGGCTTAGACCATCTCCACAGTGCTCAACATCAAACTGGTCCTCCAGGCTAAAAGTCTTCTTCCCCTTCCAGTCCCCACTTCAAACTTGTGTCAATAAGTACACTTCCTCCCGATTCCTCTCTTATTCATTCACACTTACAGTGGGCTCACAGTACTCCCTATTACATATATATACACATGCATATATATATATAGTTGGCTTATGCTGCCCCTATAAAATCTTGTTGCCATGCCAAACCAACTGTCCAGGCAGGAACTGTGCACGTAATGAGTGGAAGAGCCACGGTCAGGGTGGACCACCCAGTTCTGCCTCAATATGACTTTTTTTTGGCTAGGTTGAAGTATTTTAGAGACTTTTAGAGGTTCCTTGCTCACCTTCTTGCTTAAGAAGAAGGGAGTTCACATTGCACAACGCTGTCCTATGAAAATCCACCAACGAACATCGAGATCTTCTATACTTAAAGGAAAGCTGTGGCTCACAAGTAGTGCTAGTGATTTTTTTCCTGAAATAACCAAAGATTTCATTACATCGTTGCCTAATTTAACTCAAACGTATAGGGAATGGGCAAGAATTTCCCCATGACTGTAGTTCTGGACTATGACCCAGGGCTTGGCCCTAAGAGACCAGTATAGAAGTGTTGTAGATCATCTTAGCACACACCTAGTGCTCTCCAAAGCAGAGTGTGCATTGAAGTGCGGGAAGAAAATACTTTTTGTACCATTAATAAATAAAAATTGGTGTTTATTTCATCTTCATCTCATCCTTTCTTAATTTCTGTGGGCTTTTTGGGAGGGCTTTATAACATACATGATATTAGTACATGTACTTGATTTGAAAATAAATAGATATACATGGATTGGACTGCATCTCAGGAGCAGGTCCCAGAGGAAAGTCAGGCTCGGCGTTCCCAGGACAAACCCAACCCCGAGATGCATGGCTCTGGCTGGGTTAGAGGGACAGGACTGTCCCCTGGCACAGTCCGTATCCACATATGTTTAGCCAATATATTTGAGTAGGAACCACGATCAGCAGAAAACATTATCTAACTGGAAGAAGTCAAGGAACCAGCTCAGAGAAGAGGAAAAAAGGGCTCAAGAGATGATGTGACTTGGGAGAGGGATAACAGCACCTGGAGCAAGGCATCTGTAACTTGGAGAGCTCCAGCAAGGAGCATGGGATGAGGGATGGAAGAGGGGATTTGAATGAGGGAACCAAGGCGGTTCGGGGAGGACACGGCACTGCTGAAGCAGAGGCCGGGAATGTGCTTGGATGCTGCAGGATGCCGTACAGGATACTTGGTGATGTTCCCCTTAGCTTGCCTGGCTCACAAGAACCATCAGCAACAGCCAAGATGCAGGGACAGCACTGAGATAATCTCTTTATCAGCATAACCTTTGCTTTTGCTCGCTACAAGACACTTAATTTCTAAAGCAGCCCACATTCCTATGTCACTATTGCAAGATTGTCCCATGCAGGTGATGAGCAGAAGGGACTGTGACCATCACGCTCCTCTTCCTCCCCAAAAGCCACGTTTCCAACACACGCAGGAACACCAAACGCTCTTCAGATCACCTGCAGCACAAACCACCTCCAACCCCCTACTTCATTAAGGAAAGGACCGTATCAAACCTGCTGACCAAAAGCCAGGCGCAGTACAAAGTGGTGACCACCACATGTTGAACCTGCCTGCTCATCTCACCAGCTTTTTTCCCAAATAATTCTTCTCTAGCACAATCATGTTTGCTTTTAACTAAACAAACAAACAAACAAACAAAGCTTGGACCTTCTGTTGTCTCCATCTCCCAAAACAATTTTGCTTTTCTCTCTCTTTCTCCTAGGCAAAATATGAACTTGAACCTTAGAATTACACATTACCCAACTTGCAAACAGGAGCCCTCGGTACATTTATCTCAAGAGTTTTATGCTGTCAATCACATTTATGATATTTTCACAAAAGCTAGGCTTCACAGATACAGTACTTCTCTGTAGTGGGCTTAAATTAGAGGTCAGAGAATCAAATTAAAAAAAAACAACAAAGCAACCCAAACCTGTTTCTTTTGGATACCTAATTCTAATGTAGAAAACATACAGAAAACCACCAAGTCTTTTACACCAGCACATCACACCAGGAAAGCTTTCTAGAGTCTTTTCTGATGATATTTTACACGTTTTCTAATTTGCCTACCTAGGATGCTGCTACACAGATTTAAGAATACTACTTCTGGGATTCATATATTATATACTATATATTATATATATATATAGTATACTATATATGGCAGGGAGGTTGGAACTAGATGATCTTTAAGGTCCCTTCCAACTCAAACTATTTTATGATATTATAGTTTATATACGTAATATAAGATATTATGATATTATACCCTATGAACATTCATCTTCTGGAGAAACCCAGGAACAAGGGGGTGGAAAACAAAGCCCTCTCGGACCCAGCCCCAGCCACGCAGCCTCTTCCTGGGAGGGGAAGGACCCAAGCCAATGCTTTGGGGGACCAATGATGACCGGAGTCATGTATTATTTCAGTCCTGTAGTTTGAAATCTTCCTGTCCTAAAGATACATTTAAACAACTCTAAGCATCCTTTTTTTTTTTTTGAGTTACGTACTCTAAACATCCTTTATTTTCCCCCCCAAATATGAGTTACACATGATGGCGTGTTGCCAAATAATAAATCAATAACTTGTGCAGCTTGTTATTTCTCCACATGTCATATGGCACACAGCTGACGGCAGCATTTTTCAGAGGGCATCTGCTCCCCCATCTCCAACAAAAACAGAAATTTGAACCAAGCCTCCCAGGCCTCAACGGCTGACTTCTGATGGTTGGCTTTTGTCTTCAGAGGCAATAAAGAGGCGTTCACACCTAACCAGAGTGATGAGATACAAAAAAACACCTTACTGGAACGAAGGGAAAACGTGCTCCAAGCAGTAGGAGAAAGACCTTTCTTCATAAGTTATTTTTAATTTAATTATTTTTTATGTATTTGAAATTTATTTATTTGAAATTTTCATATTTTATTTTCTCTAAACAACATGGAAGGCTGCTGGGAGACAGAGCAGCATGGCCTGAGAATCCGTGCATATCCAAGATGCTTTAAAATATCACAGGTTTCGCAGCCATTTCACAGACTAAATAAACCACCTATCACCGCATCCTGTGACAAATCGATGTTTTCTTTAATTAATTCACTCCCACTGCGATGAACAAACTGTTATAACGTTCATGATTTAGTCCGGATTGTCAGATTTTTCCACCTATTACACAGGACCAGGAAAACCCATAGACGTCCCTAAATATTCACATAGCTTTAGACTGCTGAGCAAACATTTCATAGGTCGCGTTATCTTTATGAAATTAAGTTTTTCTATCTGGGCAGGCTGAGGTTTGCTGGCTGGGACATCAAGCTCACCAGGGACCCCACCAGAAAACAGACTTTGCTGAACACCTGAGCTCATACCAGTTGATCGCACTCCAAATAATTCTTTTTTTCTTTTTTTCCCAGTCTCAACCTCAGTTATTCATCCATTCTTTTTAAACAATGAAAGAATGTCCTCAAAATTGAGGTTTGGCGGGTACACAAAAGGTAGAAAATGGGGTAGAAAAGAACTTAAACAGCAACGCCTGTGGGATGGAAAGCTATGGGATGACTTCTTGACCTTTGCAAAGCACCAGATGAAACAGGGAGAGGTGGGTGGGGTGGGGGTAACCGAAAAGCCAAGCATAAGCAAGTTGCTCTCCCAGAAGGACCTGGGTGTTATCTGAACATTGCGGCAGCAGCTCTGGGCTTATCTGCTCTGCAGAGGAGGACGCTTGAGGAGGACACGGGGATGGAGCCGCCACTGGGGAAGAGAGAACTGCCACCAAGATGAGGTGCTCTGATAGCACCGAATGAGTTTAAGAGCTACGGGGACGTCTTGCCTGAAGTCGTCAGCCCAAGGGACGGATGAGAACGCGCTGTCTGGAAGAGCTAAACAGATTTGCACTTTGAGTGAAGCCTGGTGAAGGACACTCCATCCTCCTGCTGCCCAGAGCAAGCACCGCATCAGGCAGCAGTTGCAGCCATCAGCTACAGCCCCTCATCCAACCTCTACCCCATATGCCTGTGAGATACATGGGGAGGAGAAAACCACCCTTGCTGCATGATGGGGCAGGCTGTATTTTAGTTACAATTCCTGCAATAGCAGTCTGTCTAGATCAATAACTAGATCGTTACTTGTCCGAATCCAAGAGTTTGCTTATATAGATAGGCTAGGATTTATGAGCCTGGGCTTTACCGCCTGGGTAGGGTTTGTCTTTCTTGTACTCTTCCATCATCTGCTAAAATATATTCCCGTGTATCGTGAATCACCACTACATCTTCCTTAGTGATCCAGAACCGTTGGTTTAAAAAGCAAGTGGTAAAGAAACATCAATAACTGTCTTTATCCAAGGCAGAACTCTCATGTTCGGCCTTCTCCTATTTTACTATAAACAGTGAGCAGAGACGCGTTATCCTTATTCTCATGGTTGGCTCAAAGAGAGGAGGTTGCTACTGCAAAGACCTCTGCAGACTCTCGGTACGCAGCACGACAGCAGCTGTATTTATAGGAGGCATCAGGCTGAAGCCAGACTGCTCAAGGATGCCTCAGCTGGTTGTTTGTAAACCACTGGAAATAGCGTTGTCTTCAGACAGGAGGTTTAAAAAAAGATTCGTAAGGCGCAGTGTATTAGATTTCACCAAGAAAAAAAAAGAAAATAGAGATTAAAATAATCTCGTGCTTCTGTTAGATGACTTTGTGGTAGGTATTTTGGTTTCTGTAACATCAGCAGTATACCACAGCAATAATTACATCATGGCTAAGTACTGTTCTTGCACACAAATTCTATTACAATTTTAAGAAAAATCCTTAGCAAATACTTAAATTTGTCATTTCTTTTAGCAGAAGTGTTCAAACACCTCAGCAATCTGTCTTCAGCTTCCTGCAAGCTTTGGAGATACAAGAAGCCTATCTCTGGATGCAGAGGAGGCCCCCTCCATTTCAGGTACTCAACACCAATAATCCCACTTGTTTTTCAGCCATCAAGACATCAAATAAACCCTTGTAAAGCCACAAACATCTCAGATAAATTCACAGTTCAAAGTAATATAACTATTTTGCCATCTTGAAACACAATATGAACTACCTAGTCTTCATCTGTAGACTGGCAACTATCATTAAAAAGCAGGTTAATCTTTGGGCCAGCTAGGAAGGAAGGAAATTCTGAAGACCCAATATCTGAATACGTATCATCAGTTTTCTTTCCATCAAATCCACTCCTCCACGTGCAGCACTTAACTCCAAGAAGAAGAAAAGTAAATGATTAAACCATACAAATAATTCACCCAAGAATTAGTGCTCATGCAGCTGTACGGCTTATTTATATTTATAGAAAGCGAACTATGCAGAGATGACCGTATTTTCCACTAGCAGAGCTTGCAGTGCTCCAGCCCTAGATGGTTGATGTGCTCTGGCATTAAGAATTGAAACGAGCCCTTTGCAACTGGATGCCTCCGCAATTGCTCCTCTTAACCATACAGCAAATACTGACTTTAATGACTTCATGTGCTTGACAGATTTATAGCAGAAAGCTAATTAGGTCACTGGTTATAAGTCAGTCCAAAAGGAATTACAGATTGCTGCAATCAGGAGCTCTGCATATACGCCGGGCTCGGGGAGGAGCACTGACCTGCTAAGAAATCCCAGCCCAAGAATGGGAATTTTCTTATGGATGATGGCATCTTGGCTTGCTCCTGCGAAGCCGTCGGGGGCTGCCAAAACCCAAGTGCCCTGAAATCCCACCTCACTGAGGTATCATATCTCTCCAGCTTTCAGGAAGGGTCCTCCCTCCCCAAGTCTCTTCTAGAAAGTGTGTCAGTTACCTTTATAGAAAAAAAATAGCTATATTGGCTTTGAAACAGTCTTCTAGTTTGCCTTTTTATGGTGGACAATGGTAAAATAGACCTGTTCCTAGAAGTACAGACCCTGTGGAGTAGGGAGCATCAGTGTACAAAGACCAGGTAAAAAACTGAAATAAAATGGGTTTGAGCAGCTCTGCTCCGCCTTCTTGACCAAAAAAAAAAAAAAAAAAAAAGAGAGCGCTAACAGAGAAGCATCAAACTCTAGAGCAAACACTGCCCAAATGATCCACTCAGGGCTATATTGCTTATTTTTGAGCATCCTCATTTTCAAGGAGATGTCTCTTTCTGACTTTTCACATCTCTTCTAACACTGTAAAGGGCCAAAATGAAACTATCAGGGTTTCTGGGAAGGGCTGGTTTAATTCTTTGATGTCAGCTGGACTCAGGCCGCAGAGCACAGCTCATCAAATACTAGCTCTACCAAAACTAATGATAAGGAGGATTTCCTTTGACCTCACTCAAAGAAGAATTTCACCTGAAGGGAGGGCATGCAGATTGGCATTAAAAAAAAAAAAAAGGCATTTTGAAGGCCTATAATGTATTTACTGTATTATACAGCCCAATTATATGTTGCACATCCATGAAACAACATGTACTTTAGCAGTTTTCTTGTCCTGCAAGATAAGAAATGATGTCTGGAGAAGCCTCCTCCCATTCTAATTAATAGACTGTGCCATCTTGTCGTATATGTTACCTGCGAAATTATGGCCTGTATTGTTGTTATCTCTCTTACAGCACATAAATTTGGGGCTGGAAAGCGACACCCAGTCTTAACAAACCTAAAGCAAAGCTTAAAGTTCAACCGTTCCTAATATGCCGTGGCTATCGGAGGTCGTAAGGATCTCAAGTATGACCTTGGAGAACATGCATGAGATTGACATTTCCCTGCCCTCCCCACAAATTAACACTGGAAAGCAAAAAACCACCAGAAGGTTAGGGTGGGCTTTTCAACAGATGCTGAAAAAATAACTTTTTTTGTGATATTAAATGACACTGCAGCAAGTCCAGGCAAAGGCAAGAAAGAAATTGCTCATGGATGAGCCCTCTAAGCATACATCAAGGATACTTGTATCCCAAAATGTTTATTTAAAACCAGCAAATCTCTGGCTGGATTTTGTTACAGGTAGCAGCAAGTCATATGGTAAATTAGAAGTTCCATTTGAGAAGTTCAATTTGAATAATTCAGTGTACACTCCTTACAATAAAAGAGAAAATTTAAGAACTTTATCAGTGCCACAAACTCATGTCAACACTCATTGGCATCAGAGAGAAATATTTCCAGACCTACCTGTTCAAGTTTAAAGATGTGCTGGTTAAAGTAGTGCTGCAAGCGCTCGTTGGCGAAGTTAATGCAGAATTGCTCGAAACTATTATTTTCATAGTCTTCAAACCCAAAAATATCAAGTACTCCAATGGATAAAGTCTGCAAGAAAGGTAAGAATGAGGATTAGAATAAAATCACACAAAGTGAGCTACAGGGGTGGCTGCTGTGAGAAGCTGCTGGAAGCTTCCCTGGCTCCAAGTCAGACCCGCCGCTGGCCAAGGCTGAGCCCATCAGCGATTGCGGCAGTGCCTCTGGGATAACAGATTTAAGAGGGGAAACCTGCAGCAGGGGGGGGAGATTGGGGTGTGAGAGAGACCCCTACCCAGACCCTGAGGTCCGTGAGGAAGGCGGGGGAGGAGGTGGGCCGGAGAAGGGGATGGCCCTGCAGCCCCTGGTGAGAGGGCAGGCTGTCCCCCTGCAGCCACGGAGGCGAGCGGGGGAGCAGATGCCCACCTGCAGCCCGGGGAGGACCCCACGCCGGAGCAGGTGGGTGCCCCCCAAGATGGCC
>JAVKLA010000002.1:890157-919975 GCA_034782735.1 Sagittarius serpentarius
GAGCGAGGAGTCCTGCCCCTGAGGAGGAAGGAGCGGCAGAGACACGGTGTGAGGGACTGACCCCAACCCCCATTCCCTGTCCCC
Organism: Sagittarius serpentarius; assembly: GCA_034782735.1. Classification (NCBI taxonomy): domain Eukaryota; kingdom Metazoa; phylum Chordata; class Aves; order Accipitriformes; family Sagittariidae; genus Sagittarius; species Sagittarius serpentarius. Next base: position 890,242 of record JAVKLA010000002.1, read on the forward strand.
TGGCACTGCTGGGGGCGGGGAGGAAGTAGAGAATTTGGGAGCAAAGTTAAGCCTGGGAAGAAGGGAGGGGTGGGGGGAAGGTGTTTTAAGATTTGGTTTTATTTCTCATTATCCTGTTTTGATCTGATTGGTTAACAAATTAAATTGATTTCGTTTTTTTTTCCCCAAGATGAGTCTGTTTTGCCCATGACCATAACTGATGAGTGATCTCTCCCTGTCCTTGTCTCGACCCATGAGCCTTTCATTATATTTTCTCCTTCCCACCCCACTGCGGGGAGGAGTGAGCGAGCGGCCTCATGGTGCTTTGTTGCTGGCTGGGCTTAAACCACGACACAGGACTTTTAATTTTTACTGGAACTGTTGATATTATGCCATCTGGAAGACTTCACCCACATCAGAGAGACAACATGTAACTTTAGCTATCTGGACAGATGGCCTTTTTCTAAAAGAGAAGTCCTTTCAGAGTTGTTGGGGGTTTTTTTATTTATAGACAAATGGCCATCTTTGAAGAAACCTGAACCCAGATCCAAGTTATTCTATTGGATCTAAGACAGTATGTATCTTTTGAGGGGAGAAATGGGAAGAGGACTGGGAAAAAAAAGGCTAACGTCATGAGGATGTACTCCTCATGTTTGAACTAACTGAACTATAGTCCAGGCAGATGCTCCACAAGTAGGCCTAACCAAAGCTAATCCTATTGTGCGAGGCTATCAGTGAGAACCCAGCATCAAACCCCCCCAAAATGGTTTGGCTGGAGACTGGGCTGATAAGTTGCTAAAACTGCATTAACAGAACAGTTGACTACAAATCAACGACTTTACACTAGAAATATCTGCAGCCATCAGGGTCCGTTGAGCTCTCCCTCCATAGCAGCTGGCTGTGCGGCGAACTCCTCTTCACTAGGGACGCCCCTCAAGCTTGAGGCTTGAGAGATCCCTTACCCAACACCAGACATTGATGTGTTGGTAAGTGACATTTTTTTGCATGCGTGTAACATTTTAGATATGTATAGTAAGTTTAAGCGATAATCTTTGTACCCGATACTAACTTCAAGTGTAGTAAATAGTAGAGTATTGACTGCCAATCCATCTGTACTTACTAAATATTTTACATAACTAAATGTATGGATTAGAACTCAAAAAACTAACTACTAGCTCAGATCTGAGTGATCTCTGACTCTTCTCCTGCAACACCGGGGTATGCCAGCATGGCTCTTCTGCACCCCGTCACCCTTTTCTACCAGCACCCACAGTTCTGGGATGAGGGAGATGGAGAGGCACCTCTGTGCTCCCTTTAGTTCACAGACAAGAGATGTGTAAAGAGGTACCCATCCAATTTTTTTTGGAACCCATTGACACTATGATCCCTCACAGCCTCTCAGGCCAACTTCTAGAAGCTCGCTATAGAGAAGTTTTTTCTTTTACTAAATCCATACCCCATAACACAAATTGCAGGATTTGGTGAGTTACAGTTCTAAATTGCCTTTCTTCCACCACTTTGATGTTTTTGTAAACCTTAACCGTATCCCACCCTAGCCTTTTCTCCAAATTGAAGAGCCAAAGCCTGTTTGGTCTCTCCTCTAACCTACAATGACCTCTTGAGATGTTTGTCAAGACATGGGTGCACCAAGGTTTTATATGTTGGCAAAATGAGGCCAACACTGCTGTGAATTCACAACCTGCTTTGCAACCTTCTGGCCCCCTCTTCTCCTCCCAAACCAACCCCTCTCCCCCCATACCAGCCAGGCAAGGGGTGGCAGTGGACCCCTGGCCACACGTATGTTGGCCCGCAAGCAAGTGCAGCCCATCACTTCCCACTTCAGACTATCCTTCCTTCCCTTAATGGGAGAAGAAATGTGGACCTTTCTCCTTCATGCAGGTACTGGTTTTCACAAAACTTGAGCCCTCTGTCTGCCGGATGGATTTGGAAAACCCGGGGAAAAGAGACACGGGGATGTGACAATAGATAAACCTCATCGACACAGGGAGCTAGGGTAAAAAACAAGCTTAAGTAGGTACATACCTGTATATATGACTGTTCTGTTAAACAAGTAATTAATAATTAGTTACAAATAAAACCCAGACTGTGACTACCTAGCAAGCCTGTTGTCATCAGAAAAGGAGTGAAGAGCCTGAAGGACATGTGCACGGAGAGCTCCACCAGCAGTTTGTTAGTGAACCATGCTCTGGGGTCTAACTAAAGCCATCTCACTTATACATGGGCTCTGTTCATATGTTATAATTAATTAAACAAAAATATTAAGAGAGGTAAAAGCATTAAGCACTGGTCAAATGAACCAAACCTCAAGCTGGGAGAAGAAACACCCCCTCTCCTCCTCAGAAGAACCTGAGAGTTGCCAGGCACGCTGGTTTTAATTTTATTGGTCTTATCTGCACTCTGGATTTCATAAGACTACCTTCCTAAGGGTAGCCTAACTCCACCAACAGAAGTATAAATCAGACTATCCATACGTCTCGCTAGGCTGCAGTTCATCTGGTTTCAACCGATCACATAACATGGGAGGAAAATATTCCTTCTGTGCTCGACTCCTGACCAGGGAACCACCTACGGCTGGAACAGACACAGCTGCTGTGGGCAGAGCAGCCACCCGGCTTGTGAATTGAAGCTTTGTATGATACGGACTTCAGCTACCGGAACAAGTGAAAACACAATTTAAAAAAGCATGTAAGCGCAACAGTAAGACTCTAACCCATTTTCCCAAGAGGTCTTTGGCTACTTTATCCTTCATCCAGGCTTTTCTCCCTATTGCAGGGCCAGACAGACTCTACCTCCTCACCCCACCCATGCCATAACAAGGATGACTACTGAAGGTCCTTGGCCAGCTTCCCAGAAGTTTGTATCACTTGGCAAAACACCCATGAGAAACAGCCGTTTGACCAGAAGATGGAAATCGGGAAGCCACCAGACCAAGGACTGAGTCTGGCAGAGGGATTTGGTCTCACTTGCTGTTCCCAAGGGTCAAGCATCCTTCTCCTGCTTGCCCCAATGAATGTGGCAACCCTTTTGTTCACAGATACATTCATTAAACGACAGCCTAACAAGCAGAAATCTTCCGCTTCATCTTTTTTAAAATAGATTTCAGTAAGAATTCTTCTTAAAGTCTTTGTATAATTAGTAGCCCATATTTTATCTATGTTATCCATGGGAAAAGCGACTTTTTCTCATCCACGACACCGATGATCCATTCGCATAGCCCTTGCGTAAGCAAATCCTGACCCCAACCACCCCACTGTCGCGCAAGCTTCTCCCTACAATCCACAAGAGCTCCCTAGAATTACCCTAGATAAAAGTCTCTATTGCACTGCATAAAAACAAGACTTAGAAGACAAAACGCTCACACTCCCAGAATCCTTCTGGAATTACCAACACCGGCTTTCACAAGCGCCGCGCTGATGCTCTGTGGAAATAGTGAAGCACCTGCCACAAGTGAACTCTTTAAACTGAATAAGGTTTTCAAGCTCTCACAAACATAATAACATGAAATAGCTGAGCACAAAAAAACTCCCCCTTTTTTTCAATACTGGTTCATTTACTCTGTTGAAACTGCTACAAAATGTATTTTAATGTGTGCGTGTAAACACATTTATAAAGCAAACCAGAAGATTTCTATATAGAAAAAAATTGGCTATTTCAGTTATAAAAGAATGCTATTAAAAATACTGTATTTTGAAGTTGTCTTTTTATAATTTTTGCGGACACCCAAAATTAAGCTCGGACAGGTAAAATGCACAGAACTAAAAAAAAACCAAAAAAAGTATTTTCCAAAATCAGTGCAAGTATCAAACTGTGCGTACAAGATGAGGATGGTTAATTCTGCCATGGTTGTTACACAGGGAAAACCAACATTTTTCTCACATCACTGACTATGTGGATAACTCCCAAACACCTCCAGAATACAAATTTTAAGATGTGGGGTTTTTTTGCAAAGTTTCACGCCAGAGAAATGATGGCAGAGCACTGCGGGGAATCAGGTCGTTTGCCTTCTGTTGCAGGAGGCGGCATCGCAGAGCTCCCAAAAGAAAGAGGCCAAGGCATGTGAGTTGGTAAAACTTTTGAAAATGAGAAATTGGGAATCTATGGCTATTTTTCTGCTTTCTGGTCAAAAAATCTCATGGTACCTAAGCAAAAGAGTTATATCAGTTTTTCCATTACAAAGCACCACAAATCTACCAGTACAGAGTGATTTGTTATAGCAAGGTGAAAAAAAAAATATTTCCATTGAGGTATGCGTAAATGAAATTATTTTGTTGAACTGCCTGACAAAAGCATGTAACTTGGCTGTTTTTAAGATTAAGTTTGCAGTCCAATATTTAAAGAAAATAGTCAAAGGAATTTTACCTTTACAAATCTTCTAATTCTTCAGTTTCAAATTCATACTTCTTTGAACGAGTGCCATAAGGAAATCGTGCAAAGATGAAATATAATGTAAACCTAGTCTAGCCAAGTCTAGTTCATGTGCTAATGTTGTTCCTTTAACAAAACTAGCATTTACAATTAACAAGTCTGCAGCATGGACAAGCCTGCAGCAGATGACTGTATTACTTAGTATATCAAATCTATAGCAAAAATCCTGTAATTAAAAGTGTACATCTAGAAGGATTTTTAAACTTCGGGCAAACCCTGGGTTAGTAAGCGCTTTCTGGTTGAGATGATAAAAAGTGACCTCATGCTTTTCTAAAAATGTCACAGCCATGACATTTAACCACCAAGCACAAGTTTTAAGGGCTTTTGGGAAATGAAGCTACGTGCTCTCCAATTCCCAAACCACCAATAAATAGCAATCACTGGAGCTGATTTATGTCACCCCAAATGCACGTTGGTGATGTCATTCCACCACAGAGGTATATTTTCTCAATCACAAATAGATTTGCTTCAAATTCTGGGGAAAAAATATTTTTTTTTAATCTTTTTAAAAAAATTTTAAAACTTATTTTTTTTCCAATATTCCAAAGCCAATACTGTAAAAAAACCCTACCAAACCAACCCCAAAAAACATCACCACTAAATCTAAAAGGACTAATCCAATCTATATCACTACAATATACATGATGACCTATTATATAAAGTAAGAGGCAGTGATTTGCTACAAATTTGGAAGCTGAGACCTAAAAATAATGAACAGATGTGTATTCAACCCGTTGCCTGTTTAGCAATTCTTCCTCTGTTTCAGATCAGATAGCCAAGAGTTACCTAGCTGATTAAATTTAAATGAATTTTCTTCACGGCCATGAATTCTTCATGAATTTAATCACGAATTTTCTTCATGCCCATGAATTCACATTCACGATGTACGCAGCACCTCATCTGACAACAGCAGCAGGGTTATTTAGGAAGAAATTAAGACACTTCACAAGAACCAAATGGGAAAAGTTTAAAAACCTTGGAAGAAATGCCTTTTGGTCCACCGCGATCTACATTACATCATCATTTTAAGCAACAAGACAGACTTCTAACAATTCTTAACCTAATTTATGGAAGGGGAATTAAATAAGAGGCTCTCTGAGGTTTAGTGATCTAGTTCTCAAGAGGAAGAAAAGTCTCCAACCTCATTAATAAAGGTCAAATTTCAGACAGTTTGTAGGGGATCATGAGAACATAAAAGAAGCTAAAAGCGATAGAGAGAAGACCAAGGAAAATGGAGTCAGAGTGAAACGGATACACAGCAGCACTGCTATGAGCGTAAAACAAGCCGTATCAAATAACTTATTCACAACTTGGTTCAGAAATAATATGCTACAAATCCTGTCAGCAAGCAAGATAAGCCAAATCCCACTGTGTTTTCCCAAAATAATTCACTGTACATTTAACTAAATTTGGGTATCAAAGGTCTGGTTTACATCTTCCAAATACTTGCTTGAAAAACAGTGGAAGAACGACGACCAGGTGTTTATTTTTTTTACCCAGCTTCATCTTTTGATCTTCCTCTTAGTGCTGACATCAAATAAACACACATATTGGGATATGAAAATTGTCTCCATTCCCATTGTCCCAGGCTCTCCTGGGGTTTAGACTCTGTTAAGATCTAGGTCTTCTTCCCACCTATCACCAAACCACCTAGTCCACCAGCAATTAAATAGGCTTAACTAGCTATAAATAGCCTCCTCACCAAATACTATCTGCACCGATGAATATTATATCCACCACCGGTTTGGTTGAGCATGAGTTCTGGTCAGCATGGTTGTCCTAGGTGGCTGGGGCACCGCTGCTTTGCCCCAGCGAAAGGACTTTGCCGGATGCAGAGATGGCTGCACATGTTTCCACAGCACACAGAGCAGAGAGCAAACCCGGATTTCATGCGTGTGCCATATGTGCATCTGTAAGTACATGTTGTCTTCTGCAACCTCCAGCCTTCCCGTCAAAACCCTGAGCTACCACAACCAGGCGAATGGTAGCTCTGGTCAAGCCAACTTCTGTGAAGGCTATACAAGCTCTCCTCAGGTGGTTTTACAGGGCAGCTGTGTATGACCACTGAAATACAAATTTACATTCATGAAGAAATATACTTTCATATTCATTTTTCTCATCAACTTCCTCCCATTTACACTCGGAATTCAGACGGTTTTGAGTCTTATTTTACCTCTGCATAACATGACTGTCATATAAGGAAGCCCTCTGCCAAAAATCCATCATCTGACAACCTTCTGAACCTCCACAACCTGTGGGATTATTTCAAAATATATCTTAAAAGTCAGAGAAATATTGGTGGCAAGCGTGGGCTGGGATTAAGCCAGGACATTTGCTGCAGGGCGAGTCGCATATTGCTCACCGACTGCAAACTCAGGAGTCAGCAGCCTTTCGTGGTAAGGTGCAAGACTGTATTTTTCTTTCATAAATCAGAGACTCAGTGTGTTTAGGAGATTTTTTGCGGGAGCTGGTAGATGCCAGCAAGTAGGTATCATCCAAGTGCTGAGATCTTGCCTTGCAGCCAGGACCTATTCCCAGGGTCCGGAGATGCCCCTGCTCCCAGTCCACCTTCCAGTCACTTGTTGGTGTTGCCCAACCTCAAGACCAGATATGTGAAGTGGTAGGAAAAACCAAATTAATCAGCACCAGCTCGGTTCCTCCAGGGCAGAGAAGGGTGGCAATTGCTGGTTGGCATCTCAGCGGCAGCCACAGAGCCCAGGATGCCCTTGGCCACTCACTGGCAGCAACATTATTCCTTGAGGGCAAAGAAGCAGCTATTCCCAGCCCTGCCCGGTCCTCCCTCTGTGCTGGAAGGACCCAAGTCAGGGGCTAAAAAAAGGGGCGAGGAGGTGACGCTGTAGAACAGTTCGAGAGAAAATTGGCTAGTCACTGTTTAACAAGGCCGCTGTCTGCAGCTCTGTGCAATGCACATAAACTCTCTTCTTTAACCTCTCTACCCATAAACCAGGCAGGATTCATGCATTTTCCTGATTTCTAGGGGCCTTGTGAAAATCAATCAACATTCACAGAGGACTTTGAAAATAAACCTAATTACACTCCTGTCTCTAGATGTATATATTTCTTGGTATTTTGTGCACTACCTTCCTGTTTCAGAAAACCTGGCCCACGTACAGCCCCGGCCCGCCTTGCTGGATCTCGCCACCGGTACGAGCCTGCACGTTCCTGCAGCTCCGGGTCCTGGGCATTTGCCAGCATAGGCGGACCTGCTCTTGCGCAAGGGCAACGCTGCTCCCAGCTCCCAGTGCTTGCTGCCTGACCTGCATCTTATTGCTACATTGTGGGATTTCAGGGAAAAAAAAAAAATGGGTCAGAAAACTGGGAATTGGGACTTCATGAGATGGAACTGGGAAATGGGCAAGGGGGAGGTGGTTACGCTGCACAGGAGTCTTAGCTGGAGGAAGCAGAGGGTTAACATGCAGCGGGGATGCTGGAAAACAGCACAAATTTGGGCTGTTCTGGCTCTTACCTGCTGAGATTTGAGGTTGGTAACCGAAGTTTAATGGTCCATAAACACCTACCGTTGTGCCCTGCTATTACAGACATGCTGACTAAGCAAGGAATAGTGTCCTAGTCTGATTTTGTATTTAAATATTACGGAACAGATAACTTCTTTTAAAAATCATTGGATCATTGAAAAAGAAAATTAATTAGTATTTGAGATGCGTTTCCTTGTCAAAACAAATCCACCTTTTTTGCTTCACCAAATACACAAACAGTGGGTTTTTTTCCTGACAGCCCAGACAAAACTTTTGATGACTTGGGAAAAAAATCAGGAAAGAACACAACATTTTTGTAAAATATTAAACAGAGTGAGAGGAAGCATGTGCAGTCAGAAGACACGCTGGATGTTACCCACTTTAACAACCTTTCTTGTCAGAAAAGCATATTACCAAATTTTCTACGCATGTATTTATTTCCAGTCAATAATTACACTTCACAAGCATTTCTGTGGAGTTAAATAAAGGACCGGCTACACTGCAAGCCTCTGCAACTTTGGTCCTACAGCATAATTCAAACATAATGTTAGCACTTAGCAAAACAATCCTTCCTTTGGCAGCTATGGCTTCAGCTTGGATGTACACCTCCCCCCCCAAAAAAAAAAAAACCAAAAAACCAAAACACCACACGCTGCTGGCCCATGCCCAAAATTTCCAAGCCAAGGGTAGCTGGCGAGCTGCAAGCACGTGCGTGCACGGATGCATCCGTACACCCATGCTTTTTGGGGTCAGCGTCCCCTTGCCACGACAAGCGCAGAGGAATACGTGAGGGGTTTTGGAAAGGATGTCCTGGGCCGCAGCATCTAGCCCCTGCTATCGCAGGAAAGATCATGTCATCCTTTCCATCAATTCTTTGGGAAAGCAGTTCGGAACTGTGCTGGCTTCGCTCCTCCCATTGCGACCTTTTTTCCCCTCTAATCTCACTTTTCTGCTCGTTATAGATGTGCTATCTCAGTACCTACTGACACTGCAGCTTGTTCACCTTCTCTAATTGTTTTTATAGAGCAACTTCATTGAAACACCTCGCGTTAGCAAGATTTCCCTTTTTTCCCCTCAATTATATATGGTCCTATAGTTTTACACAAAAGGAGGAAAATTATTTGGCATTGCTCCTGGAGGGGGTGGGAGAACAGGCTTTTGTGGCTACAACAAAACCTCTTTCCCAGCCACTTTGAGGATATATTGTTCGAGGTGCTTCACCCTTCCCAGCTCAGCAAATGCCACTTAAAATAACGATGTACTCAGTCTAAAATATTAACCGAGGAAAAATTAACTTTATGTTAAGCAACATGCTGTTAGGAGCTTGGGTAATGTTTCATCCCATAGTGACCTATTTTAAAAACACAATAGCGTAGCCAAAAGAGCTGGCGAGACATTACCTTGGTGCTTTCCTCCATGTCCTTCGAGTTGAGGAGCGCATGGTTAATTCTGAACACTATCCAGTCGAACAAGGCGCTGTACAACGATTTAGCCATGGAATTTCGCACGGTCACAGCCTGAAAGAGAAAAGAAAAAAGTTGACTGGAAACCATTCCTGCTCTGCACCAAAATGTGTTTTGCTTCTCAAGCTTCCACGTCCAATGTTCGTATTTCTCCTGTGCCAATGCTTTTGTCTACTATTTTAATTTACGTTGTGTACGCCAACAGTCCTGACGCCATCAGGAGTTGGTTACAATCCCAGGGCCATGAGATGTGCCCCCTGACTTTGGCTTGGTTTCCTTTGGTGCATTCAAGCGGATGATGCACAAGATCACACCATAAATCCCATTAGTGGTGGTGAAAGGAAAATAAAAATAAAAATAAACATACCAAAAAATATATATTTAACTTTACGAAGATCCTTGAAGAGTTTATTCGGGGAGGAGGAGGAAGGAGGAGGGTGGACATTGCACAGCAACGATAGCAAGTGATGTGAAAGCACACGCTGGGGCAGGCAGTGCCTGGTACCAGCAGAAGGGTTACAAAAGCAGAGGCTAAAACCCCTACAGTAAATCTGCAAGCGTTACTGAAAACTTGACGTTTTCCAGGTACCGCCCACGGGAGCTACAAATCACAGCAGGCAGATTCACTGCTCCTCCAACAGCTCTCCTAGAAAGAGGAATAATACCTCTGAAGAAGGGCCATCCCCACCACGGTGTTCTCAGCCACGATGCAAAGAGATTTTGCTTGACCAACAGTGATGAAAACCAAGATCAAAGGAGGGTACCCGGGCTGCACTTTCCCAGACACGCGTGCTTTGGGACAGGCACCTACGTACGTAACCGTAAAGCAGTAGTTCATATTTAAGGGCTATCTTTGTTCTTGCTGCTTGTGATTCTTCTTTAGTTTAAATTATTACCTTGAGTTGTACTGCAGTGCTTTGGTACTTACTAATCACCTAAAATCTTATACCAGCTGTGAACTATTAAATTTCGGTTCATTTTAGCCACTGTAGAAGACTAAACAATGCAACAGAAGGTTCACACCTAACTATTTCAGTAAAAACTTGAACTACAACAAATCAGTGGCTTGTAAGACATTGCCTTGAAATCCTTCTCACCAACCCTCCCTTCAAGGTACATCACCTGAGTGGCCCTATTTCACTGACCCCAAGCAAAAGAATAAAGCTGATGTAGCATCATTTATCTTCTGCTAGCTTGTTCCCACCTCTTTTTCCTTGAATTTTTTGTGCTAGCATCTTTTAGCACGATCACGTACTGTTCTGCCAACGTTTTGCTCTTAATGTGCAATTAATCCGGTACGCGGCCTTGCTATCTCTCCCTCTTGAGTTGGAACAGACGGCAGTAACGTGGTCCATGACTGAAGATGCTCACAAGCTCACAGTGTACATAAGCCTCCGCACGCTGCTAACCATTGCTCGGTGGCAATAAAACGCGGTCGGATAAGCCACATTGCAAGGATAATTACAAAATATTGCAATGATTAACAAGGAATTACTCGCTTGCCCAAAAAAAGCATTGCTACAAACCGAAAACAAGCGTATGATGAAAACATATGAGCAAGAGGACAGAAAGGATTTGTTGTAGCGCAGACCAAAATAGCGCTTTTAAAGACTGACCGTGGGCTCTTGAAATGTCGGAGTTATCCAACAAGTATTGGAAAGCGGCTGGCATTCAGAAATACAAACAGGTCTAGTTTCCAGTAACTGTTTTGTCTTCCCTTTACTGAAGAAAATGTTTTGGGGAGGGGCTTTTTTTTTGCTGTTTTTATTACAAACAACATGGGTTGTTTGGGGTTTTTTTTGCTGCTGTTTTTATTTTTTACATTTTCCCAAATATGCAGGAATATTTCAGTGATTAATAGAAAATTTCAAGACCCATTCTCTCAACGCCACGTTCCATCTCAGCTTATTTGATTGGATAAAGCTGGAAAACAATCAGTGCCACTGTCACACCAGAAAAATCAAGTCTCTGGGGAACAGATGAAGGTCAAGACCCAGGAATGTTTCTTGCTGCCGTAGTGCTTTGTCCTAGTGTAAAACAGCCCAGTTAACTGCTCCAACACAAAGGCGTACGATTAAAAAACAAAACCCAAATAATTCCTCAACAGACGCACCGTCATAGCGGACTTGTGGTGGTGTAAACAGCACTTTGCCCCACATGCTCCCCCAGATGATGAAATGCAGCAGGGCCAAAACTGGGATGCTCGCTTTGCCTCATGGTACGTGCAGCCTCCTCCCGGCAGGACTTGCCCCGCGCACACAGCAAAGAAATCTGGTTTCGGAACACCCAAGTTGCTCCAGTGCTGCTGGGTGCTGTGGGGTCCCACCAAAATGGGCTCTCCAAGCTCACCTCCCCGCAATGTGATGGACCTGCTCATGGGGAGCGATGTCCACCAGCACTGGGAATGAAGTCCGCGGTACCCAATGTCAGCAGTACCCAATGTCCGCGGTATCCAATGTCTGCGGTACCCAAATCAGCAGCAACTTTCTAAAATGAGATATTTTTAATTGCGCTTGAAGAGTTGAAGACAGCACTTTGCCTTCATGCAACATCCATTTATAAAATACCAGCAGAGACGTTATTTTATATGACTCAAGTTTTTGTGGTTTTTCTTTTCCATTTCAATAAAGTATTTATTCTTTAGAATAGATCCTGGATGACATTACATTATAGATAAAGCCTCTTACTATCCTAAATAGGTATCAAACTACCTAATCTGATGAGGACCCTTAGGGAATATTATTTCTTTTCAAATTAAGGACCTGCTGCAATTTCAACAGTATGTTTTCACATTTCCCCCCAAATGGTTGGAATTGTCCACTTCGAAAACAGGTTTTCCACTTTTATTTTTAATTTCAGCCATTCATCTTGCATTGCCTTATGCCACCACACAGATGGTTTAAAATACCACTAGTCCATAAAACCCTTGAAATAAAAAAATAAAGAAAAGAAAGCCTGTAGAGGAGTTTGTCCCTCCCTGGAAGAGTGGCAGAATAAAAGATGCTCAGCTTGTCCACCTGTCCCTGCTGTTCACATCGCAACCTGGTGTGCAATATTCAGGATACTCTTGTTGTAATTACAGGCTTCTTGTTCGAGAATGGATTGCACTACACGCTTACATCCACTCCTATGCAGCAGAGCATTTAAAATAAGTGCTTAAACATTTGTTCCTGTACTTATTGGGTTATTTATTTATTCCTGTACTTATTGGGTTATTTATTTATTCCCGTATATATTATCCTACACATATTAAATGTGAATATTCTCTGAAATATATAGCATATATTACATATGGCTTGTCTTCAGGTAGTCACCTACAGCTTCTTGTCTCTTCTGCAAGTTTTGCTACGTGACATTAAGGCAGATCTGGAAAACTGTGGCACTCATCAAACCATTTTTATTTTGCTCACAAAGCAAAATAAAAATAGCTCCTGCAACGCCTGAACAAATCTCTCGGGGATCAAAGCAAGCGCAACATCTTGCACACACACAAAAATATTGCTGATTCGAACACAAGATGGATCAAACGCACTTTAGCTGGGTGATTCAGGAAATAAGCTGAAGACAAGGTTTTAATCAATAGGTTTCTTGCTTACCAGGCTAGCAAGTATATATATTTTATTTATTATATGCTAGAAATGCCACTTGTTGAGGTTGGCTAACTTTTCCTAAGATCTTGATGTAAGATATTTGGGTTTCTTTGTAAGATTGCATTGCCAAATTAATTGGTCTGAAAGTTTTAATGATAGCCATCAGATTCAGGCCACCTTAAAAACAGATATACTTCTGGAAACATCTTCTGCCAAAAGGAACAGGGGGAAGACAGACTTAAGAATTAAAATCTCTCTTTGAAGTGTTCTGGAGCAAGGACTTACAGTTTCGGCAGCGACAGTCTGTGTTTTAGAGGCGGCAAAAGATATAATCTAAGAAAACCAAATTTGCTCAAATTAAAAGCCTCTGTAAAACACGTTTGTAAGCATTCAGTAGATTCTTAATTCTTAAGATTACAAACTGTCTAAACATACATGAGCGCATCTTCCGTCTGCTGCCGTCCCTGCAGCATCACCACTGCTCCCCACCTCAGGGTCAGCATTTCTTACTCCTGCGATTCTGCGCTCAGCTGAGGTTTGAAACTCTGAGTAAAGGTCTTTTTCTGCTGGCATTATGCAAAATAGTTGCTGGTAGCCAGATAATCCAGGGAAAGCAAAAGGGTTAGAACTGCCCACCACACTTATAAATGGAAGAAGCATGGAATCAAGTAAAAAAAGAAAAAAAAGAAAAGAAGAGGCATTAACATACTAAATAATATGTCTGCTTTAAAAAAAAAAATAGAGAAAATAGAAATTTTCTTCCCTTCCCCTAAAATAGTTTTGCTGGTTGCAATCAAATTCGAAAAATCAGTATTTTTAAATTATTATTATCTATGAAACTTGACTTGTATAGGCTTCTTTGCTATAACAATACCATCTTTGCATTAGAAAGCCCCATACTACCTTCTCCCACAGAACCAATGACTCACAAACAGCAGAAACCAGAAAAAAGCATATATGATGATGTAAAGGGTAGTATTTTAATTTTTATTTTTTCTTTTGCACTGCTTCTGTTGGCTGCTCTTAAAGCCTGTGCAGGGGCCTGGACAGCCAGAGCCAGTATGGCTTTTAGGAAAGAAAAAACATCTTCTTAAGAAACGCCAGAATGATGGTTTCTTTCACTTCGCTACGTGTTCAGAAACCACAACAGTTTATACACAGATAAAGATTAAAGCATCCTTTTCACTTCCCAAACCCCTGGTTAAACTAGCAACTTTTTACTCACCCTGCCACAATTTCGTTTTTGTTTTGTTTTGCTTTTTTTAAATAAATCTAAGGGAGCAATTTCATGCTACAAGCTGCCAGTTGAACCTTATGGCTTTAAATACTGAAAAAAAATGGGACTGCCACAAATGTAGTGCTTCACAAGCAGCTGGGCCCTTTTGCTGTACAGCCCGTGCACTGGATGTACCAACTCTGAAAAACTCATTAGAAAAAACTCTTCTTGCCTCCAATTTCTTTTCAAACCTCAGGTCTTTCCCCTGCACATCTCTCTGGACCTTCTTGGAGATGCAGGGCTGCCAGAAATAGTAAAACTCAGGCCTGTGTTTGTGCAAAGTCTGTGTTGGCACTGCAGTGTCACAAATCTTCTAGACTCTGGACTTGGTTCTGGAGCCAAAACCAGGAGAAATCTCCAGCTCTTTGGCCCCAACATGTTAAGGCACTGGCTGCTGTAGGGGCAACACCAGCATTTAAGATATACTTATCTACCAGCATGTAATCTAATGGGGAACGTTTGATGCCAAAAAACCATCTTGAATTGAGCACAGGCTGCCATCAAGGTGGTCCGTCACAACTGAGCTGAGCTCAGTCCACTTTTTATTTATATGGCTGGATGGGTTTGGTGCTCAGTGCAGGTTTAATTTAAGGTACCCTTACCCAACAGCTCTTGATTTCATCGTGACACAGCCCAGTAGAGAAGAGATACCAAGCTCTGCCCTGCTTTTGGACTCTCATCTCCCTGTAAAGCCAACAGATGGCTTCGCAAGGCGCACGGTGACGAGATGCCCACGTACCGCTACACAGGTCTTCATCCTGCTGACTCCGCCTTCTTCCCCTCCGGTGCCACTGGAGACTCCGAAGGCCACTGTGGTGACCTGCCCTCCTGGCAGACGCTCAGTTCACCTTTTACAAATGTTTTCACATGATCTGCTGGGATAAGAAGCTCCCCAGCGTGCAGCCCGCGATCCTTATTGCATTCAGTGTTTGTATTGTTGACTAACCTAATATATGAGGAAGAGCGAGCAATAGTTCAGTTCTAGAAACAAAACCTCAAATATTTATAAGTTTTTCAGACTAAGAGGAATAAATAAAACCTGGAGAATAGAGGATGTGTGGAAACAAATGCTGAAGGGCTTCGAAAGGCAAAATGCACGACAAACTGGTGCTCAATTGCAGCAATATCCCAGTGGTTGCACATCCCAGGTAGCAGAAGGCAAACAGATCCTGCTGAAGGAAAAGCCATCAAGATGCTGCTGGAAGCTATGTGTTTTTCATCAAACACTTCCATAGCCAGGATGAGCATTTTCTGGAGTGCAGACCCCACTAACTCCAGTGAGATCTAGGGTGATAATGAAATGCAAAAGCCAGATTTTTTCTCCCCAATTTCTCCATCCAAACCAAACCAACCATAGATCATATCTGGAACAGCAACCGGCCTCTGACTTTCAACTTTAAACATTTTTGACCAAAAAAACCCCATAGCATGAAGGGTTCTTGTAACCAGCATAAACACTTCTACTAAGGCTTTGTTTAAAAAAAGCCTGCATAAAATAAATAACCATCTCTGTGCAGTGCATCACTTGACACAGAGACTCAGAAAATTAGAAGGAGGCAGAAGCAAAGCAAAGCTCATCCCTTTGTTATCACTTAGGAAAAGCACTATACAGATGCACTGATTAATTCCAGGCAAGAAATGATTCCCAAGTGGTATTTAAGAGACAGCTAGAGATCTCTAAAGACACTAAACATCTTAGCTCGTTGAGAGGTCTGCCCTCTTCCCTCACTGCTAATGCAAAGGATGAAATAGACTGACCTTGGACGAACAGAACAGAAAGGCCGGGTGATGGATTTTTTGGGGTACCAGCAGCTCTCAGGAGCAGTTCATCAAAAAAGCAATTAATACTACATTTTAACAGCCACTGAGTTTGCTCAGGAGGGATGCTGAGGCATCACTCCATCACTACTACCTCCCAAGCATAGGAGGTGCTGCATGCTCCTCTCTAGAAAACTAAGGCAGAAAAATCCAAAGACCATTTTGCACAGAAAAAATACCCTTTAACGCATGCACATAGGAGAGCAGTAATCTATTTTGGGTCACTATTGTAAAAAATGCAGCTTGTGAAGGCTGCGTGTGCCCAGAGCTGGGTTTTTGGACCCCATTTCCTAAGTACAGACTCAGTTAATGAGAAGTGGACTTAAAAAGTAGAACTGGAGAGTAAGCGTAAGCACCAAACTGAATTAAAGCCCTAATGAGGATTAAAACCCCACAGAGTTTATTAACTGTGACAGCGTGCAACCCTTATCCTATTTCTTCAGCATTATGCAAATCTATGAAACATCCATGAAGACATGCTGAATGATTCAGTTGGTCAACATGATGTTATTACACCTTCAACAATTTTCAGTCAACATAATGACGTTAAATCCCAATTTTTCACCAGGGGACAATGTGGACCATGGCAACGAGGTCAGTGTGCCTACTCTAGATTTTCTAAAAGCTATGAATACTTGAAAATGGGATGGTGAAATGCCATTTCTCAGGCACAACTCTGGAAAATTTGTTGGATCTGGAAGAGAAGACTTGTTAGAAGACAACAATGACTTGTTGCCTTGTCGTGGTCCGTCCTTTCTCCAGTTTTTCAGCATTTCCCCTAGAGACTGTGTGTGTGTTTCTGTCATGATGGACATTATTAACATTACTTCCTCCCACTGGATAAACCCGTTGCCAGCACCTGTGTTCCCTATAAATGTAAACCTCCTACCCCCCCCCCCCCCAAATCTTTACAAGCAACTCTCCTTGTAAACTTCCCAATAAGAGCTTGCAATAGTCTCCGCAAATTTATTTGTTAAAATAGGAATGAGCTCAATATGGTCGTGGAAACTACCTGTGGGTCTTTTCCTGTCCTAGTGACCCAACAGCTCTTCCATAACACGTACACGAACACACACCATGTGTGGGTGTTTCCTGCCCTCTAGGAAGAAAAACAATGTGTGCTCTCCTTTCAGACCCATATCAACAAATATTTCCAAAAAAACAATTAGAGTAATTCCAGGATGGCAAGAAATGTTTCTTTCTGAGTGTGAAGTTTGCAAGCCTTGATGTAAAACACAAAGATGGGAGTTAAGTTATTTAAGCAAAGCCAGACATGACACAATACTTTACGTTTTCTGCTTGTGTATAATAGAAACGGAGATTCCTCTTCTCTTCAGGAAATAAGATATGAACACAGGAAGAAAGGAAATATCCCCTTTTCCCTTAGGGCCTTTGATAGACTTCCTATAATTTCTATACAAGGATGAAAGGTGCTTCCAATGAAATATTCAGGGTTAAAAAAAAATAATAAATCAGCACTAGGATTCTTCCTCTTCAGGAAATCCCTCCAAAAATCAAATCTTATACATATTTTCAGTGGCTCTATGGGGGCTTTGTTTATTTGTTTTTCTTTTAATATGTGGAATAAATTTTCAGTGCATTACTCAATGAATCAATTGGCGTTTCTGCTCACAGGGATTTGGCACTAAATCCCAGGAACCTGTTGATATCCTACCAAAAAAATAATTTAGTGAGCTATTATCATACACAGGATTTTATTTTTGTTATCATTTGATGTCTGTTTGAAAATTCTTATCAGCCATTCCCATTTTTCCCCCATTTATTCTCTAAGGTGAAATTTGGCTTCATAATTGTATTTGTAGTTACTGTAACACAAATGTCTTATTCCAAGATGACTCAGAGGAAGAAACACATTTTAGTACCTACTGAATTTTGCCCATGGTATTTACCCAGCATTTTCTGATGATGCCTCCCTCCTTCAACCACTGCTGTGGGTTTGAGCAATATACGTAATGTTCAAATAGGGAAAAAAAAAAAACAGGAAAAAATTTTGTTTTCCTATTTGACTCAAAGTATCTATTCAACAAAATTATGCTGCATGCATGACTAAATGAAGAAATAAATCAGTTCCTATTTTAAAAAAAGCCACATTTATCCTTTTTTTTAATATATATCAGCAATGCTCAGCCAGTGTGAAGAGTTATACTACTACCAGGGACAGGATTTATCTGAGATTAGAACACGCAAAACCAAGAGCAATTCAAGCTCTCCTAATACACTTGGTTTGTATCTCATGAAAGGGTCTAATGAACAGGAACAGAAGCCAATCCTCCGTTCTCACTAAGTCTTGGACAAGCAGTCAACTGAAAACAGCACATATAGGCATCTTGGTGATGATGATCTCTGCAGCAATCATAAATTACATGATGAAATAAAACAGACTCAAAATACACTTTTATTTGAATAGGGCTTAGGGGTGCCAGCTACTAAGAAGAGTGCTAGTGTCAGAGAAGTAGCTACTGCAACTACTAAAATACTATTAAACTCCAATTTTTATCTCTAACACTGTTACTGCTCACTGAGGGCTGGAAAAAAGCATATGTAAGGTGGCTTCAGCTTGGGTTTGTGGTTGTATGGACAGGAGAACAACTGCCAAGGGATGGCTTGTTGGGTCTGTCACTCCTGTTCTGAGACGCAGTAACGTCTACGGAAGGGAGAGACACTTAGCTGTGAAGCAGAGCTAAATTAAGGAAGGAGCAGAAAACAAGGAGGATGGTGATGAAGTGTAGTAGCACTGCATACAAAACCTGCCGGTGCATCGCATCCTCTCTACGGCTCACCACCAAAGCTGGGAGACAATTTCTGGATTTGAAAAAAATATATGAAAAACTATAAGTTGCTGGAATTAGACAAGGTTTAAATCCCTCTTGTTGTCCAAATGCAGGTTTTAGTGTCTCACTCCTATCTCGCATCAGGTTCAGCCTATTCAGTGGGTCCCAAGTCACACGTGTGCACACGGAGAATTATGGTTTCCTGCTGTTCTGCTCGCTTTCTATTTATGACCGAATACATTGTGCGTCTGGTTTACATTCACAGCCGTGTCCTGCAGCAGGAGATAGATTAAGCAGCTTTTGTGGTTCCCCTTTGGGTCACGGGACACAGGCTGAGACAGGCAGGCTTAGCTTTTTTTTTTTTTTTAAACAGAGGCTTAACACCCAGAAGAAAGTACTCTTGCAGGATATCAGACTCTAGCTTAATCCCTATCTTGGCATCAAGGAGTATTATATCATACTAGGGCTGGATAAGTATGATGTAATTTTCCATACTCGTATTTTATCTTAGCATCATATTAAAATCCTGTCATTCTCGTGTTTGCTTTTCCTAAGAGAACTGAAATCATTAATGCATCACGCTGACTTCAGCCTGCAAAAGTTTTTTTTTAATGATTTTTATGTTTGATTAAGGAGGAGGAAAAATATCTTTCAAATCATCATTGGAAGAAGAGGAGCAAAAAATGCAAGAGGAGTCTAATTACAAAAAAAAAAAAAAAAAAAGAAAAAGAAAAAAGAAAAGTTCATTTAAAAATGCTATAAACTTTCCTGGAAAGACTCATTTTTATGTTTTACTTCTATAAATGTACCTGAAAACTACATACTTAAAACAAAACCAAACCCCTAAGCCTTGCACTACCACCACTGCTGGCTCCTGCCTTCCCAGATGGCTGCCACGTCCCAGCAGAAACCTTCCACTATCACCCCGGAGCCGGGAGTGTCCTGCCAATGGTCTTTATCCAAGAGATGCAAGTGTCGATGATGTTTTCCAGAACTTATGGGTGGATTTTACAATGAGAAAAAATAGACTGGAATGTCATTACAATACAATACCGAATCATTCTCCAGTACAACACTGAAACAAGAAGGCATTGCAGAATTTTTTCGCTAAATCAGTTATAAAGTTCTCAGATTCAGAGAGATTTTTTTGGTACTAGTTTCCAACTTTAGGTATCAAATGCCTTTTTTTTTAATTCTTCTTGGGCTCTCCCTTCTCTTGCACCAGCCACTCAGTACCTTCCACAGCCACCTTCCTTGGACCAACTTCCCAGTACCTTCACAATCACCTTCCTTGGACAAAGGTCCATCCCCATCCTGTTAGTCTGTATGATGCAGAGGTATTTTTGGGGGCTCTCCCAAACTGTGCCAACACCCTTCCCAAAAAATCCCAACCACGATGGGAGAAGTCAAATCAATCGGTTTGTCCAGTAAGAAAATCCATATATACCTGCGTCATTGTATCAGGTTCACAACAAAGTCCTTTAGAGTTACTAGCTTACCTGCTACTCTGGGAAATAAGAAAACATTAATTATTAATTATTTAAATAAAAGAAATCATTAACAAAATTTTTAATATTGCACTCTTTTCATCATGGGTTAATGTGTTCATCCTTACACCGCTCCCTACCTCACATGCATTCCCACTGAAATGGCTCATGCCGTTCCTGTGCTAACACGACTCCCGAGGAATAACACGGGAAGCGTCAGCATGCTCCTGCAACCTGCCCCCTCCTTAATCATCCTCCTGTTGTTAGACGGATGTAAACGAGGAAAATGAAGTGGAAAATCTGAAACGAGAACGTCTTCTGTGGGTGTCGAGGACCCACCTATTGTATCTCAGCTGGTGGTAGGCAGGACTTGGAAGAGGACAGATGGGAAACCCGTCATCCCCATCACAGACTACAGCCTGCCTGCTTTTTACTTTTAGCGATGTTTTGCAAGTCCCCGTCTATAATATTGTCATATTGTAGCTGAATATCTGCAATATGCTGTGGTCACACTTTTCAGAAAAAGCACCCAGGTTACAGTCAAAACCAAACCAAACTAACAAAAATCTTGCTAGCGATTTTCTCAAAGTCTCAACTGTGGAGTCATGGGGTTACAAGCATCATCTTCCCAAAAAGACTTCAGTCAAGGCCTTTAGCCTTCTGATTTGGACAGCGTGGTTAGAAAATGTCATCTGTAACAAATCAGAAGAGAAAAGAAAGAAAAAAAATGACCCTCTCTTCATGAAATAAAACTCTTCCAGAAAATAAGTCTGTGGTTCTCGCTTCTCCCTGTGAAGGAAAGGACGAGACAAGAGATGCACGGAGCACCCCTAATGAAAGGTGCTCACATAGAGCAATCACAAGCCCACCCTAAAGAGCTGCAGAAGAACAGAGTGACCAGGCAGCCAAATTTGAAGGGTCCGCTGATGGCAAAGGTTTCAAACACTTTTTTCAAAGAAAGAAGTGTTTTCCTCCACCTGTGTTCATCCAGAGTCTGTTCTATCAAAAGCATGAACTGAGACCCCGTTCAGTCCGTGTTTTCACAGTGAAACTAGTACATAAACAAATTAATAGGTTACTTAGTGGCACAAGAAGTAGATGTGTGACCTGACCCGAGGAGGAACCTGTAGGCTACGTTTAGGGAAATTTGCTCACGACTTTACAGGCACAATGTACCAGCATTCCTACCGTGAAGTCCAATGCATCGCCAAAATTAGCACTGAAGCTTCTATAAGCCAAGCCCTGCCTTTCTGTTGGCCCCTCCCAAGCAGAAGACACTATCGTAGAAAAACTTGTTCTGCCAGTGTATGGTCGTCTTCACTACAGGCTTTTTTTTTTACCCTCTTTGGCAAGCTTCCTTAAAGAGAAACTATTTCTTGTCATACCTTAGGTGCTACAGCTGTAGAGACAAAGTCTGTGCAACAGACCCTGTCCAGCCATGGAGCTTCTACACCTCCTCCTCCGTCAAGCATTGATAAACAGCCTTAGGCTGAGAAGAAATCCATCTAAATTTGTTCAGATTGGGATTATATAGAATACTCCCATACTCCAAGCAACTGTGACAAAATTGCATCCCACGTGGGAAGAGCTGACTTGCTAACTCAGACATGGGTTGGTTCCATTCTTACAAAACTTTTCACATGAGTTTAGCCTACATTTAAGTAACAGAAGGGACTCTGTGAAATTAAAGCGTCTTTTCAGTAATCAGATGTAATTAAAAGAAGCCTTTAAAGAGTCGAGAATAGATTTGACAACAGAAAGGGCAGCTGGAGTGGGGAGGTTGGCTATGGGCAGAGCAGTCCACAGAAAGTCAGCATTTCCCTTCTTAAAGTCCTTATTTTGGACTTTGCTCAGAAATCTTGAAATCTGAATGCCTTCCTTTTTTTCCCAGACATTAGTGCCAAGTAAATAGCATGAACACAGCTAACACACAAGAATTTCCATGGTGGCACAGAGCAGAAGAGTGACCATAAGAGCTTTTGCACATAAGCGCTGAGTTCCCTGGGTGTTCAGACGTACGTTGTCAACGATGCAGTTGTGCAGGTTTGAGAGATCCTCAGAGACATGAGTGCTGCTTAGCCAGACCTCAGCATCGTCTCCCACACACCATTTTGTGGGAATGTTAGGGCATATAATCATATCACAATGTGAAAAAACCATGAAAACAGGTTAAAAAAAGACCCAACGTCAATGGACTCGGTCTTCCTAGTAAAGGAAGGATGGTGCATCCCATGAAGAAATACATGCAGGACACCAGTCCAATAAAACCACTAATCTCATCTAATCCATATTCTGTCACCAAGCACAGCTGTTCCTTGCATTTTGAAGGAAAAAACAAGAAACCTAATCCCATGAAAAAGTTTTTTTTCAAGTTCCACACTGACAGGTTGCCCTCACGTCCTGAAGCTTTGCTCTTAAAAGCTTTGTGGGGTTTCAGTTTTACTCTGTTAATATTTTTCTTTTAATTCTGAATACACTCATCAACATACCAGGTCTTCAAAGGAATCCTGCTAAGCTCCTGATGCTAATAACCTGTGGTGACAATGAGTCTCCTAAGCTAATGGGGTTTGATATAAGTAGGTGCTCCCGGCAGTTTTGCTACTTTCTATTCCAGTGAGTGTCTCTGTCCTCATACTTCAGGACTGAGAATTTTCATTCCACTTTCTTCACGCTATTAATTATTTTGTCTCCTTCCCACTTTTTCTCCTCTAATATTTTCAGTCTGTAAATGCTCATGATTAGTTGCAACTATGATTTTTCATTTGGTTGTTTTTTGCTTTTTTTTTTTTTAACATCTAAGGTAATGTTTATGCCATTTGGCTCTGGAACTCCATTCCTTTTCTCTTTATAATGGTCTGAAAAAGGCATTAGACAGTACCACTACTAGTACATAAGCTAATGAAACATCACTCAGCTCTGTGCCATAATGAAATACTTTTTTCCCCTCATGAAGGTCTGCTCTGCAAGGCTTCTCTATTTTGTGTCTCTGCCAATTAACTGTTACCACGCTGAAAATTAAATATTCTCCCAAAGCTTAAGCCACTAACGCAGTGCAGTTTATCGTCCAAAATAACCATCCTGTGATGGTTATTCATGAACATGCCAAGTGTCTTGTATTCATCAGCAAGAAATTCATCCCAGGTAAAGAAGGTCAGGGTGAAGTGACGTGTTATGACAAGAAAAAAAAAATATTTAGTGGCTTTGTGCCACCAGAAGGGAGAGATGTGCCTGCCCCACTGCTACTGGGCAAAGGTTCCCTCCTCTCCCCCTTTCTCCACCCAGCGCAATGCTGGTGTTCACTAGGCTTTTACTGAACTTAGCAAAAGGACACAAATCCAACTCTCCTTCCACTCCAAGGACTTTCTCTAGGTTAGCTATTGGAGTCAGCACAGACCCAAGGGTGACAAACATCTGAAACAACGAAAGGACGGAGCGAGGCTGCACAGCTCTCGGCAAAGGCAGTCACACTAAAAACTCGGTTCAATGCTTATTTCCCTCTGCTTTTTTCTGCACGTTGCAGATTTTCAGGAGACCGAATATTTTGGTTAGCAAATCTGACCTGAATTGCGTAAGAGCTTTTCTCACTAATCATGAGCTGATTTCACATGGACCTATAGCTGCACGTATTTATGCAGAATAAAAAGCGTTTCACAGATTCCGTTACAATTTGGGTGCTCCACACACCTTCACAGAACAGTCTGATAGTGTCCTTCCACGGCCTCATAACCACCTGCATGTAACACTCATCTGCCAAACAGCATAGAGCCATGTAAGCAAAGATACAACGGCGCTTCATATCCTACTAGAGCTTGCAAATAAAAATTTTCAATGTATCTTGGCATTACATAGAGTATGAGCAGACCCCAAGAACTAGGGACGCTTAGGGCAGTGCAGAGGGACTTAAATATGTTTGCAACCCGGGTCTTGCTATCACAACATAGAAGAGGGCCATAGGGGCAGGAAACAGCGCACCGGGTTTTTTGTGCTCCACATCTGCTTGCAGGGACCTCCCTGGACATACAACTCAGTCCCTTCCAGTTCCTCTGGTTTTTAAGATAGCCATTTTCCACTTACAATTATGAATACACATTAAGTTAAATACAAGACATATTTATGGTGACACTCATGACATCAAACAACCAGCTCCTTATGGCTTTCCAAAATTAAAGGAAGGGAAGAATCAGGTCACTTGTTGCCCAAGAAGTGGTCTCACATCTTTTAGTTCCCTTCTGTTGGGCAATTTCACATCAGACTTCTTCCAAAAGCGTGAATTAATTCACCAACTAACCTTTAGGGATCAATGTCTTGGTCACAAATGGCTGAAAATTATAAAGACCTGTCAAAACAAAATCTTTTTGCGCAGTCATTCACTTAAGAAATACCAACAGAACTAAATGAATCGAAAGCGTCATGGAAAAATCTGTTTTCTGGAGGGCTGTAAAAGAAGATTCACTAACAGATGTATTTGCTTTGATAACGAGTTTTTCCTCATCTTATGAAGAACATGGAAAAAAATGCAGAAACTGGTGAAAAACAGAGAAGCAGGTGACGGCCACCAGCCACCGGCCTGATAAGCAGAACAAATGGGATGGAAACAAGGTGCGGATGGTTGAGGAGCTCAGACACGGGGCTCGTCTCCAGCACGAGGGAAAGGGAGAGCGATAACCACCAGTCAAGATGTTGACTAGATTTGAGAGAGGTATATTACTGTATTAGTTCAAGGCACTAACTGCTGGCCTTGGAGCCTTGCAGTAAGCTGAAATGGAAAAAAACTGAATTCTTTGAATTATTCAGATAGAAGTAGGAAGACAGACATCACCCAGAAGGGCAGCTCCTTGCACAGATTAAGCTTAAGATGATGCTTAGATTACAAACAGGATCAAGAGAAAGATTTTTAATATGCTGCTGCATCGGTTGCACATTTCCTACCAAACATCAGTCAAGCTGCTTAATATTTAGTGCTTCTGGTTTCTTTTAAATACCTGAATTGTGGCTTATGAAACTTTCCTACCCCAGTAGGAGGACTGCAAAAATGCACATCATAATATATGAAAAAAATGTCCAGAGTCTGGAGTTGAGGGGCACTTGGGGAAGGACAACAGCAACCCTCAGCGTGTGTTATTATTCTGCTACCATTAAAAAAATCCCATTTTTCCCCTATTTCATCTATGTGCCTGCTATATTTTGCCTTATTAGAAAGAAGAATACTGTGGCTGCAGAGCAATGCCCAACGTTCAAGACAAACCTGGATCAAAATATTCTAATTATCCCAGACCCCACTGACGTCTCTCTTGCTCCCATAGTCAAATCTCTTTTCGAAGGGTCCTTACCACTGCATTTTATTTTCTAAATGAAGTGGACTTGGCCAGCTTGCTGTTACCAAATACTGCCCCCTCACCCTGCACGGATACACCGCAATTTCTCTGGAAATCCATTAACTGCTGCTAGCTCCATTAATACACCATCTCGCTCCTGACAAAGACATTGGCAGCTGTTTTGGACAATGAACCAAGACCTCTGAACACAACTGCAGCCTTTCATGTCCATGCAGCCTTTTTTCTAAGTTTATCGACAGCGTAAATCTTCTAAACCTTAGCGCTAGACCAAATTACGCAGTCATTTCAAACACTGCATTAAAATACCATCCAGCTACTATAAAAGGAAAAATGAATGGTTCCAGGAGGCAGCTCTGTGGCAGACAAGCCAGCGTGGCTCTGAAGATAAGAAGCAGCTGCCAGAGGTAAATATAAGCATTATTTATGGATGTGGTGTTCTTGCTCATTTAAATTTTGACAAGCACTGGAGATGCAGAACGAGAACAGATAGGCAGCTCTCCCCACAGTGCTGCGGACGCATGGGGTCTACAATCAAGCCCACGTTTGCCATCGGTGTCACAGCAGGGGGAGGCTGCAAAAAGCAGTGTTGATTTTTACCTTCAAAACCAGGTCTCTCCGTGACTGCCTCTCCCTAATTTCAGAAATACCAGTAGCTCCAGAGTCACAGGGACATGCTCGAGTGGTAATGCCGTGGTCAGACACAACCTCTTAGCAATACACTGTGATTTACTGACTGATCAGGAAAACCTGATGGTACTTTATGCTTTGCGGGGTCTTCCTGAAGAACCACATGCTCATTCCATAATCCTTGTAATACCCTGAGGACAGGCACAGACTACACACCAAGAAACAACAGATCGCACCTTGAAATGGGAGCTCAGTTCACAACGGTTTCCCTGCTCCTGGCTACAGCCCTGCTTGAGCAGGTGCTGCTATCGCGTATCTCGTACCCTCCTGGGTGAAATAAAGTAAAATGAAATCTGTACGTGCTGGGAAGAACTTTCTCAGCTGAAGATGAAGGCACAGGCAACTGCTGGTACACAAGAGGCAGTGCTTTTGCTTTGTTGGAGTCCTACCTTCTTGTTGGACTTCAATACGATATTTTAACTCATTAGCCTGATTTAGATCCTCCAAGGACATCCAACAGAACAGTTGTATGCAGGCAAGACTCAAAAAGTCTTACTTATTAAAAGAAACACAGAGTTGACAAAGCCAACATTTCTGCCTAACTTAAAAATGGCACGCAACTCATGGGTGCAAAGCCATCAAGAAAAGTCCTAAGTAGAGAAGTACAATATGAATCAACAGAGAGTAGACGGCTGCTAATTGCAGCTGGATCCTTCAACACTGTAGGCTTCAGGCTGCTGGGATGTCCTTCTGCAAGTTGTCCACACAAGGACATTTTGCAGTACCTTTTACCTAAGTATCAAAATGTGCCAGAATAAAATACCTAGTTTTACATAAATTACTGCAAAGATGAGCAGAACAAACCCAGGAAGACAGCCTGATATAAATTTGTAACTGTCATGAAGGAGAATGTTTCAAATGAGGAGTTGCCAAGCGCTCAAACCACTGTTCCAAAAAAAAAAAAAAAAAAAAAAAAAAAAAAAAAAAAACCACCCCCAAGCCACAGGACAGTGTTTCTAATCAGCGTACAATAACAACGCAGTGAGCAAGCATGCAGACAGAGAGGAATGCGGCATCACTGCAAATCCAACAAAGGCACCCTCTCCGTGCGCTTGTGGGGCTACAGCTCGGGGAAATGGAAGAGAAAAGGTTTGACTTGGTATAAAATAGTCCAATCTTAGCTCTGATGCCTCCAAACCGCTGAAGGAAAGGATTACTCCAGGCCACCCGCATCTCCTCTGCCCATTCAAGACTATTAAGGGGGGGTGACAATTGTCACGGCAGGACCCTGAGGATACAGATCTCATAGGAGCCAGGCTGCAAGCACAGAATGATCACATTAGCATTAGCCATTTCACGGAAAGTATTTCTATGTCGAGTTGTCATCCACATATATTCCAACACTCTTTGTTGAAAGGGATCAGCAAATGTCAGCCCCTGTGCAGAGCACAGAAAGTGAAACAATGCCTGAACCCCTATGGGCAAGTCCAACCCCTCATACTGAACACGGTATGTCTCTCTAGTACGGAGTAGATGCACGCAGGAACCTCACTGAAGCTCAAGAAGCCATCCCAAATGTAAGATCGCAAGGCTTTTTACAAAAGAATGTTTATTTCAAATTAAAGCTCCATACTTGTAACTCCTGGCTTATAATCCAAAATTCTTAAAGAGGTAGAAGACAACCAAGAAACCCAGGTCTAGAAGTGTCTCATCTACAGAGTCAATGGCTCCATGAGAAGACACAAAATCTCCTCAACAACAAACTCTCCTGATATCCTGAGCGATCACATCAGTGACGTTGGGAGGTAGAAGCCCAACGCTACTTACTCCCACTTCACCCACAGAGCCCAATAATTTACTATTTCCACTCACAGTTTAGACAATAGGTTTCAGAACCAAATAAAATTTCTTAGAATTCCTTCTTTTGTCGAGTTTTTCCTCTTCTTTTAGTAGCCGCTACACTGTGCAGGCTGCCTATATAAAATCGTTCAAAGCCTTGGAAGGCACTTGGTAGATACAAGCTGCTCTTCTTGATGGTGTAAAAAAGCAAGCACATGCCAAAATGACATTTTTTACAACCCTTTTTTGAGAGACACCGCAGTACAGTCTTTTCCAGACAAAATCCTGTGAAACTTTCAGTGTATCAACAAGCTATGCAAAATCCATCAAGCCTTTCAACATCTGAAAAATAAAGTAGCTGCTACATACATCATCGCTCTATAAGGAAAGGCAGCTGCCTATGAGTTACAGGAGTTGTGGTGGGACAGTCATGTCTGAAAATCTTCAAAACCTCAATCACTCCATCCATTTGAGCCAACTATAATGCTCTTTTGTAAAACACACAAGAAGAATAACCAGCCCATTGGTTCCCAACAGTGCCAACAGTCCAATTAGTCATGAGTGGGATTATCAGACATCAGTATTCTTTGTAAAGTCTCAAAATGTCAAATGAATCCTGCTCTTCCTTCCTGATTCAGACAGATCTGAATCTAAGTCACCTCTCCTACTCCCCGAACCAGAGGAAGATCAGGAGAAGACCTCTTATCATGGTGAGGTTCCAGATAAAGCATCTCAAATTCTGCTCTAGTATGTTGAGCATGACCAAGTTGGCAGTGAACGTGCTACCAGAGAGAGGTCACTGTCGAGTAAAATTTGGTGGTCAGCATGCTTATGTAAGGATAGTGAATAAAAAGCATGAGTGGTGCCTATTTTTTTTCTTAACACAATTCATCGCTTCTCACAAAATGATTTCGTCATGGAGATGACATCAACCTTTCCCACCAGAGCCTTGTGCTCCTTTGTCTTCCCCCACAGTCACCACAATCATCGCACCCTGATCTTTCACTTCTTGTACTAGATCTGGTGACAAACCTTTGTAAGTGAATACCTGAGATTCGTTGAGCGTAGACATCACCAAAAACATTTTGGAAAGTATTCGTGAAATTCATGCTCAGCCATTTTAGGTAGCAAGAGGGGCTCTTTGATCTCAACAGAAGGAGCATCTAGGTAAGACTGTTTCAAGCAGTTTCAGTACAAAACATTAGGTTAAAATATTAGAAGAAACAGTTTAATCCAACCTGCCAAGTTCTGCAGCAAGGTAGTTGAAGGCACACTGCTGCACGTTGTTCCATCCTCACAGCTGTTGGGAAGTAACCTCCAGCAGAAAGGTGGTTATAGTTACGTTGTAAACTTTTCTAGTAATTTCTGAAGTCTGTGCCCAAGACACAGGAAAAAAGTACAAATCCCACATCCATTATATATCACAGACCCAGTAAGAGCACTTGTATGCCCTTTGTTAGGGCAGATTCAAGTCTCGCACAAAGGCAACGCTTAACTTTTAAAGATTAAAGCTCAGTAACAGTTACTGAGCTTAAA
Source organism: Sagittarius serpentarius (assembly GCA_034782735.1). Lineage (NCBI taxonomy): Eukaryota > Metazoa > Chordata > Aves > Accipitriformes > Sagittariidae > Sagittarius > Sagittarius serpentarius. The sequence continues at coordinate 919,928 of JAVKLA010000002.1, forward strand.
CACACAATCTCAAAAGGGGAGAATTGAGAAAAGATTCCACCCCCACCC
>JAVKLA010000002.1:919984-962941 GCA_034782735.1 Sagittarius serpentarius
TGACCCTAATGACAACATATCATGTGCTTGCTTGCTTGTGACACAACAGACTGCTCTCAGAGACATTACTCAAGGTGTTGGAAATTCTCATACAACCACATGACAACAAGGGGCACAGAAGGACCGAGCGTGGTGTGATGTCATGTTCAACGTTCTTAAACTGGGCAGGGATACATGAACACTAGATGCAGAAACAGCCAAAACGAGCATTGCAGCAGAATAGAGCTTATATACTTTGGAGAATATAAGAAGAAAAGAGAGGTGTTCCTCTTTACTGGCCACAGAATATAATTCAAAATTCCTAGAAACCACGTATTTAGAAAAAAAACACATGCTTGCTGACATTGTAATCCTGTGACAGACCACAACAGAGAAGTTAAACATTTCATGCGGTGCCAGCCCCACGGTTCGCAGTGGTGCAGACTACACTCAAGTTTGAAAGCGGCTGATGGAGTTGTGGCTGCTCCAAGGACCCAGGTTGTAAGAGGTCTGAAGAAGAGATAATGGGAATCTCCCACAGAGGATCTCCAGCTCCTCCCATACAAGAACCATGACTAACGTAAGCACTTGGGACCCCACTAAAAATTTCCTGGAGGTGTTAGGTCACCACTCTGCTGTGGGATGAATCAGTACTACAGTTTAAGGAACGACATATGAAGACTACTACTTCTTACATATACACTCAGCAATGCACAATTCTGCTTTGGAGAACGCTTACGCAGCCGTAAGTCATTAAAACAGTTAAAGACTATCATAGAAGAAAGTGCTAACCTGCTTTCCAGGAATGGCGTAGAAGGTAAAGTCAATCGTTTTCTAGATTCATACACATTAGCTTCTCCTACAATATTTTTACATAAATACTGGAAGAAACTCTACCAGAGCTGAGCATACATCTCAAAGCACTGAAAACCACCTCAAGAGTTGCCCTTTTAATAATAAGCACCAAGTACAGACCTCTGCTAATTTGTATGGTAAGATCAGCTTCTCTCCTACTGTCACTGTCTTTCTGGTAACCAGGGCCTCAAACAGCATCTCTTCTTTCACCTAAAACAAAAATCTTGATGTTAGTGATTATTCCAGGAGTAAATTTTTTAAACAATTTTTTTTAAAATAAAATTTGTAAGTGTAAAAACTTTCATAAATTTAAAATTTAGAAATTTAATTTTTAAATAAGTTTAAAACACTTTTGCCAGCCCTTGCAGAGTTAATGTTCAATGCATAAGAACAAGCTAGCCATTGGGAGGAGACAACTCAGCACATAAATCCACCATCAGAAACCAGACACCATGGTATTCAAGAGAACCTGATTTTCCACATTCAGTCATCGCATTTCTAGCGATTTCCCATTGGTTTCCTTCCTTCCTGGTGCAGCTCCTCCCTCCGACACATTTTGATGGCAAAATGAGTTAACTTTCTAGTGTTGTCAAGATGATATCACACAAATTACTCTACAAATAAGCAAAATAGTGTCATCAGTTTAAGAGATATCCAAGTGGAGGGGTTTTTTGGTGTTTTTCAGGGTAGGGAGGAATTAGGAAGAGGAAGAAACCTTTTGAAAAACACCTGATATTTACTCTGCTATTCACACCTGATATTTGCTCCCTAAAGACAGTTCCCAGGGAGGTGACAATCTCTAATCAGCAGTATCAGAAAGCAGTTTGCAGAAAAAAAAAATATCAGTTGCGTAAACACAGACATTTTAGCAAATACGTAAATGGTGCCGACAAATTAAGCAGTACCTGCCACAAGTTGTTGGGAGAAAGCCTCTTTTCTGACTAGTTTCAAGTTCCTTTTCTTTTGACAGCCCTGAAAAAATTCTGAAGTGTGCCCTTTCTACCAGAATAGGCAGTGATAGGCTTATACGTAAGTTAGACCTAAATACTTGGAGTCGTTGACTGCTCTTTGCTGAATTTCAATGTCAAAAAATGAAATTTAATCTGGGTGAAAATCTTTGAGCCCACCGTTACTAGCTATGAATTGATACAGCGATGCCGTTGCTTCAGAAGCAGCACTGAAGTCTGTACAAGCTGCCTGTCCTAACAGAAAGACTCCATGCAGACACCAGACCTGCTCAGAACATCTCTGATGAAGACTAGAAGCACCAAATCCACATTTCTGAAGCCGTCTAAGGCCATATTTTTATCCCAGGTAAACCATTTATGATTTGATGTGGATGATGGGAAACTTAGTAGTTTACGTATTTTGACTTGTTGGTTTAATCCAGTAATGAGTATGAAGAGCAATGCAAACAAGCCAGTGGAACTTAAGAAATCTCACAAACCATCGCCATAATGATGCCGTTTCATACAAAAAATGACTTTCTAGCAAAAATACTGTCAAGGGAGTCTCCCTGATAAACTCCTGTGCATTTTTATACAACTGACTTCTCCTGCAACACCCACTAACAAGAACTTGTTGCTGTGGTGCAGAAAGCAGAAAAATCAAGTCACCTGTATATGACCTTCATCTACCAGCAAGGTCTATGTCATTGGAAATTGAATGTCCACACCCTGAGGTTCATTTCGTTAGTCCTCAGTAATACTGTAGAGCCCCCAGTTCCTACGATCTGATTTTACCTTTCAAAATCAAGCGGAAAAAAATAATCTTCTGGTTCATCCAGAAAAACACAGCAAGTTTTCACATTTGGTTTCTATTCCTGTACACTCAGCAAAATGGTGATTTTTTTAAATTTCAGCTCTGCAGGCAAAACGCAGACACTTATCCAGTAGCGTGACCGTGGGACCATCGTCTGCCCTCCCTCAGTTGCACAGCTTGGAACAAAGGTGAGTTTTACACCATCCATTATCCCACACAAAGGAGGGATGCTCTGAACCCGCAGCTAGCACGCTGGCTTTTTTAGTTATCAAAGGCAACAAGGCAGAGGGGTATCAGATGGTTGCTAATCAAAACAGCCCAATGTGATACTCCTAAACAACCTAAATGCTTCCAAGTCCCAGATTTGTTAGCAAACATGGGGATTTTAAATGGTTTAAACAACTACCCGTGCCGTCCCTCACCATCCCCATCTAACATTCACCCTGGTTGCCTTCTCCCTCTACTCTCCTGATGGATGAGACCTGCAGATGTGCATCCTTCATCTCCAGATCGGCTGCAAGCTGACCTGGAGGTATAGCATCGAATCATCTTCTCGTACAAAAACATACTTGGCAAGGTTGGGAACGTAATCCCTGCGTCTCGCTGGGTCTCTGCCTGCAGTTACCACCCAGTGGAGTTTGATCTTGATTGCTTCATCACCTCTGAGAGCCAGCACCACGGGTACAGTCAAATTATCCTAATTTTCATTTAAGGTCACAGCTTGAAGGTAGCTGACTCCTGATGCCAGTGAGGAGCCACAGGAGCTTTCTAAAGATAAACTCAGCGCATGCCGATGACTAAGGACACCTGGTGCCTGGAGATGCTTGGAGCTTCCCCATCACGTACATTCTATGCTTCCTCCTCCAGTAAGCGATACAAGAAAATAGAGACAAAACCCACCCTAGCAGATTAGCAAAGAGGAGAACACAACTTTTTTCTTTATTTTGTGCCCTGGGAGTTACACTTATAAGTTACATTTCATGGATTTTTGCTTTCTGGTGCTAAAGGGCAAGTCCTCCTCTCCCTCTTAAAAAAAGCTACATGGCCCATAGGAGTTTATATCTTAATTACAGGGACGAAATACAGATTTAAGACTTCACGGCCACATGCAAGTCGAACCAACACTGAGAGGGCTGGATGACTAGAGCTCTAAATCCCAGTGAAGGATGACCTGCAACGCTGCCACGGCTATAAACGTCAGCAGAGTGTGGCGGGGAGCAGACAGCCAGCGGGCTCCCGCAAGGGCTGGGCTGGAGCCAAGGCAGGCGGAGATTGCTTCTCCAGTAATGCTGGGGTATTATGTTATAGCAGCTGAAGTAAAATGAACCATTTCCAACTTGAGAGCAAGAAAACATCGCTTTTTGTCTCTCCTCCCATATTTGAGAAAGGGATTACAGCGTTGAGTGCTCGTTCAAAAGCTGCCTGGTGTGGAGTAACAGAAAGTAAATTCAGATTTCTATCAATTCTTCTTGAAAAAGATCTGAACCTTTTCTTCAGACTTTCTTTCAACCAGAAATTTATCTGGCTCGAGTTCTGGCTCGGAGTTTCGCATCCGAGGAAGACAAAGATGTCCCTGCTCATTGCAGGGGGGTTGGACTAATGAACTTCGGAGGTCCCTTGCAACCCAAACCATTCTATGATTCTATGATCCCCAAACTTTGTCCGGAAAATGGATCCAGAAGAGAAGGCTGGATGCAAGCACTGGCTGCCTTATAATCCTCTCCTCCCTTTTGCTTCACAATTACTTTCCAAGATGTTTATCACAGGAGAAGCACGTCATCTGCAAAATCCCTCTGGGAAGCTGAAGACAACTTTTTACTAGAAAAAACTTGAGCACATAGATCTCCCATGGAGGTAGACATTAGCTCCAAAAGCTAACATCATCAATGCAAAAAAAGATCAGGCAAAACTAATTTAGGACAGTTGATAACTTATATTTACCTTTACTTGCATTGAGACTGGTTACCTAAGCCTAAAAACTGAATATATAACTGCTCCATTGACTGAAGACAGAATTTGCCTTCCTTACTCAACGCTCCATCCACAGAAATAATTTCCAGTGTTAGTAAATGTGCACAATTAAAATGTTCCTGCTCTTCTAAAGGAAACAAGAAACACTCTCTCTTAAGGTCAACTGACACTAGATCATTTCTAATAGATTGCTTTTGTTAATAAGCCCATAAGTGAGCCTTTCCAGGCTCTCCCCCAGAAACACAAGTGTTTCCCCCAGTTTTACACAATCCTCTACGATTTCTGCAGAGGACCCATGATATTTGCAGCACTTGCACAGGACTCCACGTCTGCTCGATCCATCAGGCAACCTTGACATCACGCTATGGCATGGCATTTCAGCAAAGTTTAAACAAAGGCCATGAAAAACCTGCCAAAAGCCTCACTTAATCCACATGCTATGTCTATTCTTGAGGGGAAAAAAAAAAAAAAGGAATCAGGGTCTTACTGTAAATGAAACAATGATCTGCAGTCTGGCCAAAATCCTATATTGCAGTTTGCTTTTTCAACAAATGCTGCTCTGAATGTTTTAATAAACCAAAAATATATTGGACAGGGTTGTTGGTATCTAAGAAAAATCAAATCCATTGCAGATCGTCATCTCCTCCCAGATTCCTTCAAAAAATCTGCATATTAGCTTCATTTTATAGGGACACAAATCTCATTATACAGAGGAAGGACAGTTGTTCAACGTTGTTGCATTAACTGCTGCAGCAGGGAAATTCCCCCAGTTGTCCTTAGAGGCTCAGTGGCTCCAACGTAAACCATGATAATTTGGGCCAGACCTTCCTTCAGAGGGGGAAAACATCTTAGCTTTGCGCAAATTTTTCATTTCAGCCAGGCTGTTGCTTTCCCTCCTCCTCATGAAGACTACTGCCCCACTGGTGCTGTGCAGGAGGACCTCTGCACCCCCTCTTCTTGGCTGGCCTCAGAGATGGCCAGTTCAGCTCCAGCTTCTTAGAGCCTTTCCACCTAGTCCAGCTGGACTTTTTTCTTCTCTTTTCCACGTCAAATCCTTGACTGAACAAATCCAGCTAGTCATTTAAGGAAAAAAAAACTAAACCAAAACACCCCCCAAAGTAAGTACCAGATCACAGCAGATATGGTTTCTTCCATCATTTTGCTACGCTCAAGACCATCCTTGCCAAGCACCCAGTGGCTGTATGAAAAGAAGTTAAACTATTTGTCAACTAGTATTATTTAATTCCGAGATGATTTTTCAGTCTTAGTGAGTAATGCCAAGATCTAGAGAGGGGATTAATAACTTTTTCAAGCCAATTCATATTTTCAGCAACAATAGTGTGGAAAGCAAAACTGTATACTGTTCAGTGACCACAAAAAAAAAGGTAATAAAAAGAATTACCCTAATGAGACAAAATACAAAGTGTCAAATGTTTCAACCAATATTTTTGGTCTCTGGCTGAGAAGAATTCATACTTAATTTGGAGAGTTGTAAGTAGCTAACTAATGAATGAAGTGTAATGGATGCTCTTTGTAATGAAGTTTCATCCATTTGAACCTTTTAGTCTTCTGTTTTGGTCAAATCTGAATAAGCATTACAAGACCTACTCACGTCTGCAAAGAAACAGAAACCAAGCATTTCAGAAAGAGAAATCAAGCCTCTTCTGAAAATAAGATTATTGGCTTTATTTCAGCTGATCAGGGAGTGGGTCTATCAGAAAGTTTACACTTGGAGGCAACCAATGTCTCCACTTCCGTCGATAAATTACCATATAAATGCAACTTTAAGGACAAGCAACACCACTTACCCAAACCCAGTAATGTATTTCAGAAGATCATACTGGAGATTTGCATTGTCCTGATCTAATTAACCAGCATTTTATGCTGTATATGGTCATTTAGCTTGCAAAAGACTTACCAAGATGAACAGAAGTCTATCACTTTGCTCAGCTGCACCGGATTCTAGTGCTTTTTCAAAATGGTGATGTTAAATATGTATACTTTTTTATTTTTTAACATATTGTTGACACTATCTGCAACTGAGCATGGTATCCATGCTCTGTGCTGTACCAGACCGTGGCAATAAGCCACCGCTGGATCTACATGGCTCAACCGATGCTTCATTTCACATGTACACGTGCAAAAAATAACCCGATACCTTACAGCATGCAGATGTTGCAGAAGAGTTTGTTTGCAGAAGCAAGCCAGGGCAAAGACCCAAAGCCTGGAACTTTTTCAGATCTCTAAGGCACTCTCTTATTCAAAGCTTTTTTAAAAAACAATTGCTTCTTAAATGACTTGGCGCTCTCGCTATGGCCATTTTTAACAGGGTAACATCAACAACAATCTCCTCCAAACTCTTATTTTCCTTCTGTTTATTTCTGTGATCTCCAAGGCCAAGATGCAAAGAGCATTCAGCTGCTTATAACAATATTTTACAGAAGCTTTCCCCTCCCTAAATTCAAAGCATTAATGAAGTGCTATGAAAATCTGAGAGCGCCAATTCCCGAGTTCTTTATGTACTGAGATAGCACAACCATTATTTAAGGGAAGGAACGTGAAGAGTATTACGTGTACACAAAATAACAAGTTATCTTCTGATGCTATCACAACATTAGCAAAAATTAACCTTCCACAACATCCAGCAAGTACAAAGGGATAAAGATAATAGTTGCTTTAACTAACTACAAGCATAACATTTCAGTATCCTTCGGAGTTAAAAGTGGTGTAGAGCATTTCAAGAAAAGTGAGACGGCAAGGAGAGCTTCTGGCCACCTATATCCACGTCAAGTGGTGTTGAGCTCAGCTCTTGAATGTGTAACGCAAGCGCAGGGCAAGTTGGCTCATTGAAATGAAGACTTTTCTCATGAACAAGTAATGTCACAGCTTCATAACCTGCTTGGGCTAACAGAGCAGCTCTCCTAAGAACTTAGTGCTTTTGCACTGATTTACAGAATTGGATATGGCCCTGGGCCATCCAGGCGGAGACCTACAAACCCTTCCCAAATGATATCGGTACAGCGGTGACTCACAGAGGACAAAGTGCTTTCAGTAAAGGGTCTTGAAAGCAGATAGCATCAACAGGTTCACAAAAGAACTAGATAAATGTGTGGATAACAGGTCCATAAATAGGTACTAAAAGGATGAGGTGCACCCTCCTGCATCTCTAATACAACCTTTGTGGATGCTGGCAGGCTAACAACACACAGTAAAACACAGCGAGCAAGCTCAGCATCTCCTACAGCCACCACCGGAACTGGAAGAGCGGGCTGAGGGTCTTACATTTGCTCTAGTTTCTTACACAAATATTGGTACAGATTTCAGGAGCATCAGGGAATTCTGGCGCGGGACCTGATGGCTGGCAATTGAAGAAACTGCTGCACTGAATGGCAGGTTTGCTTTCCATGTAAAACTGGCTTGCAATCTTCCAAATTTTAATCACAGAAACAGTATTTTCAGTCAATTAAACCTGAAGCTGAAGAGTAGAGGAAAAAACCCTACATTAAAAACCTCATTAAAAAAAAAAAATCTTTATAACTTTTCACTGGCAAACATGAACAGCCCATATGAACGGTAACACAAAAGAACTCTTCAGTGAAACTGGAAATAAATTCTGTTATAAAACAGAGGTGGCTCATTAGGTGTGAACGTTACTGGACAGAAAGCAAAAGCTTACCTCCAGCAGGTCTGACACAATAGGTAGTATTTCAGGGTTACAAATATCAATGGAGTCATCCCGGTAAGTCTTCTTTTTGTAACGGATGTTACCCAGATGCAGTATCGCCGACAAGAGAGAGAAAATTCTAAAGAAAACAGAGAATTCATTTTCACTCAATTGTTTTTTTCGTAAAGCTAATGAAAAAGCAAACCACTCCCCCAAACATCCAAGTGCCATCTTCGTATTTGACTCATTCCTCTAATTTTCAATCTGAAGTAGTTTATGTCCCAAATCTCCAAATGTTTCCTCAAAAATGATGCTCAAATGAAGCATCCCATTTGCCTCATGTAAAAATATTTTCACTTAGTCAAGTACCAAACTTGCATTGGTATGGCTTTCTTGAAAATTATTTAACACATCAACTCCATGGTTATAAAATGGCACTCCATATTATAAGAAAAAAAGAAATCCTCAAGTAATCTAGATATCCAGACTAAATATCTATCATGCAATTGCCTAAATTAAGGGGGAGACTGGACTCAGCCATGCAGGTGGTCCTTCTTAGTCCCCTGGCATATATATTTATGACCTTCTCAGATCTGGTCCCAGGTAGGAAGCCCACACAAAAAAGCACAAATGCTGTTATAATATGTAAGCATACGGAGACAGAGAAAAGATGTTACACTTCTAGAAAATTTATCCAGCCAATTTTTCTTTTTTCTTTCTAATTTGGTCATTTTTAAGTTTTATCCTCACTTCTCAAAAAAAAAAACAAAAAAGGGAGAAAAAAATAAAAAAGCTCTTTGAGACTACTCAGTCATGGCTGACTTCAGCTATAAACTCTGCCTGTCCCTAATTCCTACACTCTCTGGGGAATGAAAAATGAATAAAATCAAATTTGCTTCCTAGCCATGCCACCAGCTTGTCTGGACAACACACCTTCACCTCTCCAAGCCAGTCCTTCCTTACTTCTAAAACAGGGATATGATTTCTCATTGTGAATTACAGGGATGCAATTATAAAAATTTCTCTTCTGTAACTGTTTCCACAAAGGTGAAATCCCATGTTTTGCTATAAAAGATCACTTATAAAAGTATAGTAATACTTAAAATGTCCTTCCTTTTTATACCCAGCTGAAGGTCCTTACTTATTTGTGTTACAGTTGTACAATGCCAAGCAGAAAAAATTTGCTTGTATAGCAAAGAATCTGCTATATTTTTTGACAAGCAAAATTCGCTAGGAGAAATACAAGAATGTGTGCGCCAAGAAAAGTTATCGCACGGTAAATCAAAAGCGTGAATTTACTGCGACATCCAACTGTGCTCAGTCCTGACACTTACTGATTGTTTTACTCCATCAGTTAAACTCCCTTACTGCACCCTAAGCAGGCTTTAGAAAAACCTTGTCGCTGAAACTTGATTCTTGAAAGATAAGGAAGCACGCTGACATATAACGTGTTTACACTAGAAGTATGTATACTTGGGTTTATCCATGTGTGTGGAACGGATAGAGAAAAAGCAGTGTTCATTTCATAACTGATTCATTACAAGTTAGGGATAAAAGATGAGCTTATGAAAAAGATTCTCGGCTGGGTGCAAATCTCTTGCTAGAGCAGAAGGCAGGACAACGTCTTACAGTTAAGGGCTTCTATCTGCTGGCTCAGATACATGTTAAAAAGCAAGAAAAAATGTGCTTCAAAGAACAGGAGGTAATCCACCCGGTTGCAAGGAAAAAAACCAAAAGTTACATGTTAGCATCTTAAATGTCGTTTAGCCAAGATGATGAATAGGGTTTCAAGTGCCATTAGCATTAGTACAAAGCAGTAATTCTCTGTTCCCACGTAAACCTCCAGGATTTCAGACAGAAAGGAATCATGTTCATTAAATTATTGTTTGAACCTTTCGACTTGAAAAAGCACAAAATTTCTCATTGTGTTCCAGCTACTGATGTGCTTTTCAGCAATACTTATGATGTCAAAATCATACTCACTTTGAGGTAATTTTTTTAATACACATTTTTCTGTGCCTGTTACTAACCTTAGTAACATATTTGTCAAATTCCTTCAAACCTACTCAAGACTTTCAAGCCAACTATCAAACAAGAGGAAATATTTTGTGGTTTTGGTTGAAGATGACCCTCATATGAAGCATGTAATTCCTTGCAGTGGAAGGCGGTATTGCAACCCAACTAAGAAGTCCAGTTTTTCAACCAGCACTTCCAGCGAATTAGTGAATGAAGACCAGTTGAAAAGGAGTCTGCAGAACCGGCAACTGCATGCAAAGGATTAAGTATGATGACTAATAATCAGGATTTCTGATTAAACCAGGATCGGGATTCATGACATGCAAAGTAAGGCATGACTATTCATGAATGGTTGAAAAATACTTCAAGATGCCAACTTCCTGCCAACACTCCATTTGCATAAAAAGAATTGTTAACTACAGTAATGATGGGCATATTTTTTTTATATCTTTAAATTTTGTTTACTCCTTTGTTGTATGAATGGTCAAGTGTCATTATTCATAGAATGGTTTGGGTTGGAAGGGACCATTAAATATCACCTAGTCCAACCCCTTGCCACGGACAGGGACACCTTCCACTAGACCAGGTTGCTCAAAGCCCTGTCCAACCTGGTCTTGAACACTGCCAGGGAGGGGGCATCCACAACCTCTCTGGGCAATCTTCTTCCAGCGTCTCACCAATTATTCCTTCTCACCAGCCCGATATGTTATGTAGACCACAACAGTTACGTTAGCTCAAGTCAGGTGAATTATCTCATCAACTGTGGAGGTTATATTAACTAATATAATCTTCAAGCTATGAATATGGAAAATAAACTCACTGCCTGCGAGTCTTGGGAAGAAACCCCACCATCTCCATAGCTAGTTGTAACCGTTCAAAGTCATGCTTCAAGTCTTCCCCTTCCACAGAAAAGCAGTCCTGTTGGGTTCAAACAGAAAGATTAGGCATTGAAAGAAATTAAGATCAGAACACATCCAGATGGCCAAGTCAACACTTCATAAATATCATTTAGTGATCTCCATGCCTTTTATCAGCAACTAGAACATCTTCAGTGTGGCACTGGGAAATGAGATATCCAGGAGGCCCCACTGACATTATGGGGAATAATTGTGGCTAATTACCCCTGACACCCAGCCCAGGGACAGGGGGATTCACAGCACCATCGCAGATAGAGCAAGAAACACATACGCAATATGACAAAAGACCAGGATTAGCTCCAGCGGCAAGGCAGAATTTTTCTTCTTAAATGTTAGAAAGAGTACACACAATTAAAAGTTTGGGTTTTTTTTTAATGTTCTTTTTAAAAGTTTAATTTTTTTTTTTTTTTTAAATCAAGCTGTTTAGGAGAATCTTCTTCTACAAGGACTTTATGGAAAAGCTAACCAGAGTGCACATTTCAATACAATAATTAATTATTGTATACACAAACATTTTTCTCTGTACTGTGTTTTTATCCAGCGTGGTGAGATGGTCTTTCAAAGGACTCTACATCCCTACCACTAGCGTGGACCTCAGAGAGGACTACGTTGGCATACCTTTTCCAAAATAACATTTTTGTCTAATTTTTCCTGGAGATACATCCTTATTTCCTAGGCTTAACCTCTAACACAAGAGGTGAGTCACACCATTCTAACAGTATGGCGAGAGTTCATCAATGTGGGACAAATCGCATACGAAAAAGGATGTGAATTACCAATAAGATGAAATATGTTACACATTTACAGGCAGTTTATTCCACATTAAGTCCTGGTCCATTGTAAGTTTCTGTAACTAAAGAGGAAGAATTTGTTTTAAAATAGAATTAACATAATTTCATGTAAAATACCAGTGAACTAAAACCTGCATAGGAAAGGGAAAGCTTTAAATATATTTCTCACTAGCTTTATTCTAACTACCAAGAAGTTTTCTAAAAATGCAAGCATTGAGAGAATTTGAAATCCACTACATTTTATATTTCTTGGAGGCTAATATGTCTGAACAGTTTAGTTTTTCAGATAATCCCCAACCTGACAGCAGTCATTGATACTTCTGGGGAAATCCGATCACGTTCTGGACCCAACCAATATTGCCCTGCACCAATATTTAGGGAACAAAAATGCTCCTTAAATGAGTGTATGAACTATTAATGACAAGTTCCTTCTGCTTTGGCTCACCGTGGGCCCCCATCGAGGATTATCAATTATCCTCTCTTGCTTCATAGCCCATATTTAATACTTTTTCCCATTGCGGCCTATAAAAATTCCCAGTCTCTGAATCAAAATTAGTTTATTGTGCATCACACATTATAGTGTTATCTTAAACCTCAGGATATTTTACTAACGCTTAAATAGAGACTTTCTACTAGTTAATCCAGGTATGTTAATCAAAAATTACAGCTGCAGTTGCAGTGACAATTAACTAAGCAGCTGTATCCACATAGTTTCTTTTGGTCATTTGTCTGTAAATCATATTTACCACATGAGCAAGCATGCACAGACTTTCACACAAATACTTCTGAAAGTCTGCACTAAACAGGGTTACACGAATAGGACAGCGAACATCATTTAACAGGTACCAAGTAGTCACAGATGATGACTGTTACTTGAAGAGACACTCGTACTCACTTACAGTACATAGAATAAATCATAAACACAGAATATATAGAATGAAGTTATTTTATAGTATCAGCTTTGTGTCTTACCGCACCTATCCACATTTAAGCCTCACAACTGTATCAGTGGTATGTTCTTCATCCCACTCCGTAGCATCGTTACAGTGATAGCTACTGATTACAGGGGGAAAATTCTTACTTAAGATATTTATTTCAACATAGGAGACTACTCACACACTACTGCCCTATCCCCTCGACTAAGAGCTACAGAAGTTCAACTGGACAAGAAAATCGAATATTTTTCATCAACAGTCCTCAGGGACAACAACTTAATACTGCACGGACAAAGTGAACTTAGAGTTGCTGAACAGTAAGATCATTCAAAACCATGTGCAGCTTCTTCATTGAACGCAGGGGTTTAAATTTAACGAAAGAATAACATGCCTGCATGTTCTTAGGAAATATTCATTAGAAAAGTGACACACTCACCTTTTATTAACAGACAATTGAAAACTGCCCTTTTAAAGAGATGTGTAAGGTGTTTGTCTGTACATAGTATCCAAAGTAATGCAACAAAGACTTCTGCACTATATAGCAGTAAGATCAGCAGGCATCAGCAACGCAATTATTTAGACCATAAAATATCAAGATAAGTTGTCCTGCCTAAACTCAAACCTTGGCCAACTGGCTTCCTCGACCATATATACACATACGCTGAGGAGAACCTGCAGAACTTCTCACACCCGCTACGGTGGAACCTGCAGTCTGCAGGACAATAATATATCCACAGATTCTGCAAATAAGTCTTTTTAAAAACTTTTTTAAAAGATACCAAGTGTCGCTTTTAGTGATGCTCCACATTCCAGGAGACAATTTCATTTTGTAGCATCATTCATCCAAAATTAAGTCACGAGTCAACAGCAAAATACTATAGACAACTCAGAAGTAGCACAATCTACGCCAAAGGCAATTTAATTAATGATTTACATAACAATTACCAAACTCATTAATCCACATGGAAAGGCCTTTTGCAAATTATCTACTTAAAAGTGGATGCTCTCTGTAGTGTTTCGGCTCTGTCCTGTTTCCTAATGGATGATAATTATTAAAAAAAAAAAAAAAAAAAAAAAGGAGTTTCCTTGATATTAGGGCAGACAAGCATCACAAAGTCCATGCCCACAGACCACAGTCGTCATTAATATTCTGCTGGTGCAATTAGTTTCCCAGCAAAGTGAGTCCCCCGCTTACTACTGTCAGATCGAAGCAATCCATGGATTTCCATGGCAAGTTTAAAGAGGATATAATAAATAGGATTTCTTTATAAACTGGACGTCTGCAGCAGGTTGAGTCCATGGTTATGGAGAGAGGTCCAGGGTACGCTTAAGAGCGAATCGTCAGCTGAAGCACAGATGTGATTTACCACAAATATCACAGAAAATGATCCCGAGCAAAATAAAATACCAGATAAAGAGCCAAATTGTAACGGCATGCAGTTTTGCTGTGCAAAGTAAGGACATAGAACATGGTAACCTCCGAGCTGGCAGGACATTATGGGCCCCTCCAGGAGAAGGTATCAAATTTGGGGTTTGTTTTTATTTTAATTCATCCAGTAAATTGTCCTAACCCATTCCTTAAGCAATTAAGGTCTTTGCAACTTAGTAAAGTGTATTAAGGTATATAGAAAAGCATCTGCTCTTCATCCCCTGCTCTTGTAGGACCTCTAAGGATGCTGACGTATTAAGGATGCCAATACAATACTGAACATTTTTAAACCTCAGGGGGTTAGACTCCCTTTCCCTCCTCCCTTCCTAAGGACTTTGTAGTGAAATCTTGCTGTTAAGATGCTCATTTAGCCCAAGTGAAACCCAGCTCATTCATGGATTACCTCTTACTCTTCCAGATGTATCAGCTAGAGTTTGGCAACCATTAAGCACACAGCAAAATTAGCAGGAACAACATGCAGCTGATCTGAAACATGCTTCCCCGTGCAAGACAAAACCAACAGAGACCATCACGGGACACAGAGACACCCGAAGCACGTCGCCAGCTGAAGCCACCACCTCCGACTCGGTTGCACAGGAGGAGCTGGGGAAGGGGGAGAAGCTTCACCATTCCCTTTTTCGGGTCGATCCATTTGGAAAGGACAATCACATCAGCAGAACTATTTTAGGAGAGGGAATTGGTTTTGCATTCTAAATAATATCAGGATTTGATTTTCTCGCAGATGGTTGGGGGGGGATGTTTTGGGGCTTGTCTTTTTTTTTTCCCTGGAAGCCGGAGAGCAGATATGCTGCTACAGCCATCATGAACTGATGCATCCCTTGGGGTTTCAAGAGACTGATTTGCTGTTTTATCGGAAAGGAATTTCAATTGTCACATTGCTGCCGTATCACAATTTCCATAAATCACATCATGTATTATATCAAGAAGGAACAAAAAAACCCCTTAGTTTGCTAAAACTCGATGACCATATCCAACTGTTGAAGAGGCTTTCCAGATGGAAGGAACCAAAAAAGGGCAAGGGAAAACACATCGGTATTGTCATGAGCTAATACACAAGCGACACCACGGCAGGGCAGAGGATGGGAGAGGGTAATTGATAGATTAAACTTAATTTGACTTCGTTTTCTGCTCAGGTCTTGGTGCACCTAACAAATTCAAGTGAGCAGCAGCCCTGCACCAGCAACACAGAAGATGTGGGTACTTGTACTGACCGGCTCAGAGTCATAGCAATAATCATCCCAGCTCTGTCTGAGGGGTTTCTTTGTCATCTGAAAGCAAGGCAGACCGGGTTAAGTAGTGTTCAGACCAAAAATAACTCCCACTACCTGCTCTTTAACCAGGGCAGCAACGTCAACTTTCCAAGTAAAATAATTGTTGTTATTCTGCATAGTCATTCCTTACTTTTATTTTTTCAAGGTAAGATTCATAATGCTTTTGCATTCGTGGTGCTCTGATTCCTGCTTGCAGTATTTTCAAGACAGTGAGGACCTCTCATGCAATAAGCTCAATGGATTTTAAGATCTCTTCTTTTTCTCCACAGTTCAAGAAACCTTTGGTTTACCTAGAGCTGAAGAGCTACTGATGGAAAACCACACTGAAGAGCAGATTTTTTGTTTCTACTCTCAACCTCGGCTCTACACACATATGTGCTGCAAAAGCGCAATTCTCCGACCGATTAGAAAGCAACATTTGAAAGCTTTTTGGGAATTTATCTTTTTCCAATCAGACAGAGATGGAGTTGACAAGTCAAAGCACATGTCAGTGACCAGTCCCAAGAGGGAGAGACACATGGCACCAGAGCTCCTGGTGAACTTAAAATAAGGATTTAATCCTGCAAATCACGGATTTCAAAATGAGTGTGAATAACCAGCATAGAAAATATTCAGCAAGTTGCAGGGTATGCAATGGCGTAGGTATACCTGCCACTGGTATGAGATACGGAGAAGTCATCCAAGCTTAGGGGATAGTTTAAGTAAATTTGCTTTTAAAAAAAAAAATTAAGATCTTTCTTTTTTCCAAACCTGCTCCGCTCCCTGCACTTACAGATCAACAAAATAACAGCACATTTTGGTGAAATATCTGAATAGACACTTTCTCATCTGCAATGCAAAATGCACGTTTGTTTTGCATAACACAACGTGAGCTGCTGAACCTGGGGGAACGAAAATAAATGCTTGAGTCAAGGACTGAGTCAGTCCTTGACTTAAGGGGCCTAGTTCAGTATCTTACAGCTTTTCATTTTTAATATTTAATTTTTAGTTAAACTCTTAGGCTCATTTCTGATCTCATTCTTTTTCCTTTTAAAAAGGCAGGGTTTTCTCTAGGACACATTTAAGAAGCTACTGTAAATGCTCAAGGGTCATTTTATAATTTTCCCCTTTTAGGTTTCCAAAGTTTCTTTTCCCATGGCTCCGCTATCTTTTTCCTCCTTATTTTCCGTTTTGCCTTTGGCCTATAGGGCACGGGAAAGCTGTTACTGCACTGTCAGAAAGCCTTCATATGAAAGCATGCCCTGAACACATCTAAAGGAGCCGTTTTCCTGTAGCTGTCAGTGTTAAACGGTCTCTCTAAACACTAACCCTAATTATTAAAATTTAAAAAATTATTATAATAAAAACCCTAAAAATTCAGACTGTCACTGTTGCCCATACACTGTGTTCAGGCAAGTCCGGAGTCTGCTCCTCTGATCCACTGGATGTAGCTCAGCATCCTTCTCCAGCCTGCTTGCCCACAGCATCCTAATTTAGATTAAAATAAACATTTCAACCTAAATTATCACATTCCTACTAGCTCTACACACTATATGCCATTGGATTTATAATTTTACTTTAAATATTAACACCCTTAAGCTGCTATTAAAAAAAAAAAGAGAAAAAAGGACTGTAATTAAAAGCAATGTTTTCAACTAACATAAAACTAGCAGATTGCCCAACAAAACCTGTGAATCTGACAAAACATTCGATCCAAATGATCTTGGCACTTCCCACTGCAAAACGGCAGCGCAGATGGTCGTGAAGATCACACCACGTTCTCCAGCTAATGCCTGAGGCACAAAGATGGCGAGCAAAAAGCCTTCAGCTCTTAATATGTTACTCTTCTGTGCAAATCTCCTGATCGTGCTAAGAGCGGGTGGGAGTCGTTAATATTACAACAGATTTTGGCTTTGATAGCCTGCTTTAAAAAAATCTTTGAAAAGCCTCGGGTAATTGAGACATATTCCAGAGTTAAATTATAATTCTAGAAAGACTAAAGGCTATTTGGGTTGCACTGTGCGTACGAGTCTCTCTCCAGCTTATGGGTTAAATCACTCTTTATTGCTAATCATGTATCAGCTCCAAGAAAACTGCAATTAGTGAAAACCAATGTATAACCTAACTACCCTTCCACATATTCCTACTTCCTGGGGTTTTTTTGAGCAAAAAGCAGTAAAGTCCCTATTCACAAGCATCAGTGGACAACTGCATCTTAAATACCTGAAGTAAACCAGATTTTCCAAAGTATGACTTTATTTGGCCATTGATAATACCTCACTCATTTTTACTTCACACATTTTCCATGGTTGCTGTGTTTTTATTTATATCAAACTTATATATTGTTAAATCCAAAGGATTGTGCTAACAGCCAGCCGTGAAGCTACAGAATTAGGACTACCTCACACGAGACGTTATATCCTGAAGAGCTACTATATCACACATTTTCCCCTTTTCTCCTGCTCAGCAAACAGATGTTAAAGTGACATTCACACAGATAACAGGTAAATTATTACTGTTTCTCCCTTTGACAATTAAAAACATGATATAGTTAACATATTCCAGGTAGGGGACAAAAATGGAAAACACTGATTCCCCCCCCGCCCAATACTATCAGGTCTTCAGATTGCCAATGCAGAATTGTTTCCAATGATGGAAGGCTGCCTATAGAGCATTAAGACAACCCATTTTTACTACTTCACACATTTTCTTTATTAGCATTAAATATCAGCAGCAGCAAAGGCAAGACCATGTATTGAATTCCTGTATAGTATTCCCACCTGGTTGAGGTAATGGTATTCCTCAGGCTGCTTCAGATGAAATGCTGATCTCTCTTCCTCGCTCACTCCTGCCAGGAGGTAATAAAATACATGGTAGTTCCTGGTGACAATTAAAAAAAAAAAAAAAAAAAAAAAAAGATGTTAGACTTCTAACTAAACAGCAGCATTAAGCAGAGAAGCACATGTAAACCTCATAACCTGATTTTCCAGCTTCCAAACTCAGACCTGAACACTGCTCAGAAACGGCCCGTAACCACTCTGCAGTGATGTAAAAGATTAAATTAAGTAATGGAGAAGGGGATCCTTCTTTTCCATCCAAGGACATCCACTGCCCTAGAATATACTTAAAGAATTCCTAGCCGACATTGTCACGTTTTCCTTCAGAAACGTGTGCAATGCCTACATATTTATTAGAATCAAACCAACATATTTCCTTGCAATGCAGAAATTATTTTTTTTAATACCTTATTACCACTAAAAAAGTAATGATTTTGCAGTTGTAGTTCTGTAAGACAGAACGGAAAAATCTTCAATTTTTACAGCTACCCAAATATTCAAAGTACTTGAATATTACTAATACTAAAAACACCCCAAGTGACACTTATCTGTTTTGCTTCAAGACAACTCTAACATGGATTAACACTAAGAGCGTAGCAGTATTTCTAAAACTAAAACTTTGCTTTTATGTTGGATGTTTTCCAAGAGGAACCAAGGTTCATCATCTTGCAACACCCAAGAGTACATTTGTCAAAGCTGTATATGCTATTTAACTTCGGGATCAGCCCACGAGCATTCGAGAAAACTTCTCGCACGACATCTGTCTCAAAAGGGAAACACAGAGAGAAGCGCCAAGAGTGGAAAGAGAACTAGAAGCAGCAAATTTATTTAAAATCAGAGTAATAATTACTGAGAGAGGAGTACGTAACAAATAGTATGTTGCAATTAGGAAAGAACAATTTACTTAAATTTGTTGTCTATGCAATTTTCGCTTTTTCTAGAGGCCCTTCTGATGGCTTCAATGTGTTAAGAACGGTAAAACAGAACTAAAATACCATCTCCCCCCAATTAGATATTAAATAGTTTGCAAGTTGCACAAGAAAACAAGTGGTACATAATAATCCATATGACATGAATCATAAAGACAATGGAAAATATAAGTCAAGGACTGTCAAGAAAATAATGGAGTTTATTTTCCCTGGGTAGTACATTCCTCCCTAAACCGCAAAATATAAAAATGCATCATTTGCCTTTGAAGCACAGGGTTTAGCAGTGTGAAAATCCTGATCCCCCCGTGCCAGCTCAAATAGGGTTTTAAGCTATCTGTGCCACACTATCGGCGCATATAGAACTCAAAACCAACCCTGTAAGCAAAATATAGGCACCTACCGTTCATTGTGCTCCTGATAGACTAGTCTTGATTTCTCCAGGAGGTACTTCTCAACATAAGCTCTGGAAGGAAAAAATAAAAGCGATATTCATTGACCCAATATTCGACTTAAATGAACACAGCTTACCGGGACTTTTCAGTCTTAGTACACACAAAAAAAGTTTCAGCCTTGTTTCACTTAGTTATATAAATTTCTTCCTAGGCAGAACAAGCCCAATATTATGTTTGGCTTTTGAGGTTTTATTTTTTTGGTTTGATACAAAGCCAACACTAACTTGGATATGAAAAACATGATCTCAGATGCATTAGCCTATGGGCAGGGAGCGCAGGGGGAAATTTTGACAGCAAAGAAGAATCTCAGATACCTATTTAATCCAAAGCCAGCAAAATAAAATTGCTTGCAGACCAAGATTTGTGCATTCAAGAAATATATCTGGGTGCAAAAGTTTGCCAGATCAGATTTAGCTGAAGAATCGGTCCCCAGAACACCATTCTCTCTTCCAGAAGAGCCACTTCTCAACAAAAACCCAGGTTATTAACTTGTGGCTATAGTCAAAAAAATAAACAATTGCAAAAGCTCCTTATTGGAGTTTACATTTTATCTTAAGAGCCTTCATAATAAACATGTTTAATTTACATAGTAAATACTTTTTTTCAAGCTTATAAAGCTAAAACAAGCTTTGACAGGTTTTTTTTCTTCCAAACAATACTAACCAGTAATGACAGGGATTTAGAAACCAGAGTTATAATTGGCAGTTTTGATGATGTAGCTGTGCTTTTCCAGCTACAGACACCCAGTGACGTGGCACCGACCTGTATGAATCGGGAAACCCAATGAACCTTGGGCATGGTGGGACAAGGAGGTGCCTCTACGCTCGCTTCTCCACCATAGTCTCCAGATGGGGAAGACAGACCTATTTATTACTTGCATCTCAGTAATTCTGCCCTCCTTTCTCTAAAAAAAAAAAATAAAATAAAGCATTTGGATGTGCTGCAGATGTTTTGTGACAACTCTTATGGCAGCTCTTAGGAGAGGCTACTGGAAATGGCATATCCAACCCCCAGTGGGATGATCTTGCTGGATAGGAGGAGTAAAGAAATACAGACAGCAAAGCAGTATTATTCGTCCGCATGATGTGCGCCAAAAAGGTTTATTCTTGTTTATTCCCTGCAAGGAAGTTGAGAATGGTCTACTGATATTCCTCACTGACAGGTGTTTTCTGTATCCCCTCTGTAACCTGAAACCAATTTTTCCTTTCCAAGCCACGACATAAATTCACTGCAGGCTCAGCAAACAGACGAGAGAAAAACGTATCGGCGCGTCCCAGATCTCTCTCCCACCCCTGGGCAGTAGCTCAGCACACTGCTGTACGACCTCCTGGATCACGTCTGCCGCCCTTGACTTTTTGTTCCTTCCCCTGTGATTTCTGCTCTTGTTTTAGACCCTCCCAAAAAGCCCACTCTCATGCAATAATTTAGGTTGGAAAGGTCTTCTAGAGGTCATCTGGTCCAAACCACTATTTAAATCAGGGCAAATTTTTAATTTTTTTTTTAATTTTTTTTTTTTTGTAGATGCAACTAAAATGCTGTTCGGGTAAAATACTCCTTGCTTAGTGCAAAGGTCATAATGAATACATGTCCCAAGAAGAACATATGTCTCCTCTTGTAATAGGGTAGTGAAAAGGAAAACCAATTTTATTAAAAAAAGTAGATGGCTCCAAATGTTTTCTTTTTATTTACTGTTGTCTATTATATCAAATTTACCTTTAAGAGGAAAGAAAAAGAGTTCTAAGAGTATGATTTCGTGTAAAATACTCATTTAAGCATGCTACAGAGCCTGTACTTAGCATCCTAGGTAACATATCTGAAATCTGAGACTGAATTTCATATACAAATACCAACATGCAAAACATCCAAGCATAGCGTGTTTGAAAGCGCCAACTCATGGTATCTGAGATACAGCCTCATGCCATTGCACAGATCTACCATTATACCAGCGCACTGTTGTTTTTAATTAAAATGTCTCCTATCTGGCTCTTCTGCAATTTTATGGAGCATGTCAGATGTTGAGGCTTTTGATCATCTTAGGACAACTGAACAGGTTGCAAAGACCTTCCTCCAGAACTCACTTATCATCGAACAGGACATAATAAATTCATAAAGCCTTATGGGAATGCACTTAACTGTAGCCATTGCTCATGCTCCATCAATTTTAAAGACACCTTCAAAGACTTCATTTCATGAGGCGGGGTTGGCTGCTACTAAATCTCTTGGCTATTATACCTCTTAAGTTTAAATTCGCTTCAAAGTTTGGGGTCATTATATTCATAGGGTTTGCAAGGAAATACCCAACTGCTCTTTTTAGCCTCCAAACAGAGCAAAATTCTGATTCAGGGCTGCAAATTACAGTTACATTAACAAAGCAAATAATATGCAAAATACAGGATGATAATTGACTTGGGTTGTGCTTAAAATCTATGCTAAGTTTTAAAAAAATAAAAATACTTGTGATCTTCTTTGTAAGACTATGGAATAAAATTGTGGTCTCATACGCCAGGAAGAGCTCACAAGTTTTTTTAAATGTCTTTTCATTTTCATTAGGGCAGCACTGCAAGCTTATAGCAAAGCACAATCACATCACACCATGCAACCAAAGACCAAGAAAGTGCATTTCTTTGAAGAACAGAGAAAATTCCTCTTATTTCGTTAACCAGAGTATACGAATACAATGTTACTTGCACCCATCTGCCACTTCCACAGAGCTGACATAGGGTACGAAGATAATACACTGTTAAGGCATTTGTTGGATTCTTGTTACCTTGTATTTCAGTAGGTATTAAAAAAAAAATAGAGGCTTATCCTTTTAAGAGAACTGTTCACCAGAATTAAAGAAGAAAAAAAAAAAAAAAGATAAAGAACATCAGATTTGACGTAGGATGAAAAAACAGCAGGATGGTACACAGAGTACCCAAGCTCATTTGAAAAATTAATGGAAGCTATTTGTGTGATACTGTTCCACTGGAAAACAAGAAAGAAAAAAATTTAAAAGCAGTTCTCTAAAATAACAACAAAGTCCCAGCAAGAGATCTCTTAGCTAGCTGCAGAAATTATACAACCCCTGGAATGCCACTTCTACTCTTCATTTTTCTAGCTGAGTTAATTAACCTGGACAAAAAGTGGAGTTAACAAAGCCCTGCTCATTTAGAGCTAGCTTGAGTCACTTTGTGATGACCTGATGCCGTGTACATTGTCTAAAGCCAAAGAGAAAGCTAGGCTTAGATAAGCCCACCCAGAAGGTTTCATCCATAGGTTTCCAACCACACTGCACTTCTGCTGGAGCCCTCCCCAGGAGAAGGAAGGTTTGAGTCACAGCTGGATGTCCCATGAGGTTTGGGTAGCAGAAAAGATGCTGAAATAAACTGTGGAGAACCACAATGGAGACAAGCATCTCCTTGCAATGGAAAAAAGAGGCCCTAACTGCTTAATGGCTGGGTTAAAGGGAGACTTCAGGATGGAGACAGAAGCATACGGGGAATTAGACAGTGATCAAGAAGAGTCTGGCTCCCTCGCCTCTGTAACACCCACCAGGCAGCTGAAGATTAAGTCCCAACCTTGGCTTTCTCTTCCTGAGACTGAGCAAAGCCAGCTCGCTCAGCCTCTACTTCCTATCATACGCTCCAGTCGCCTAACCCATCCCAGCTAAAATGTTCCCCTTTCCTGCCTTAACTGCTGTCTTGAGAGGAAAAGTTCCACTTCAGCTTAATTACAAAGTTGACACCACGGTTAAGGAGAGCTCAACTGGCTTGATGCCGGCTCAGGTGTATTCTCACTTTAATGTGCAGCTCAGATATGCCAACATTTTCATACCGATGGATTTAACTATGCTAAAAAAACATTTTACTCCCCCCCCCTTTCCATTGTGGGAAACGTACTGGCCAAAAAAAATGAACCTTTTTTTTCGTGTACCCCCTACAACAGTCTATTTAGGTTCCTTGTGTGGATAGGAGCATATACAGCATCTTCAGCCTGATTCCCACTTACCCTCGCACAGTGCCCGTCTCCTGATAATTCACTTGAATAAATTTGCCAAAGCGACTTGAGTTGTTGTTATGTGCCGTTTTTGCATTTCCAAAAGCCTGTGAAAAGACAGAGATGCCATCATTACATTCAAAAAGCCACCACTTTACCTTATTTATATGCACGTCACTAACAACGTAACTTTGGGGATTCTGCTATCGTTGTATAATTAATAAAAAGCATATGGTGAAAGTTAGTTGAATGGTCTACAAAATAATACGATGAGCTTCTGGGGACAATATTCATTTTCGATTTGGTATTCATGAAGGGCAGATAAACACTGTTTAAAAATAAAGTGTTAGCTGTACAAGAGAGATTTAATATTTGAAGTTCTTATAGTTTACATTAAGGCTGTGCTTTACTCATTTAAATAAATATAAAAGTACACGGCTCCAACAAGACTCTCAATTTTAATGAGCTAGAGGAAGCTGCTTTTTAATTATATACGGAATTAGGAGAAAAAACGCTTTGAAGTCTACTCAGATGTTAGACAATGTCATATATAGCACCAGCGTAACCCAGAGTATTTCCAGCATTTCAGACACTGTCGTTTCGATATGCTGCTGTTGTTTTTCCAAAATCAAAATGCTTTTATGTCTTTATTATGCAAAGCTTTTATTAAAACCCTGCCTTACTGAGGCACCTAATACAGAGAGTTGTTTATTGCCATTTAAAAGGAATCTCTGAACAGAAAAGCTATTGGAAACCTGTAAGAAGCGCAGCTCAGCTTCACTGAAAACTGGTATTTTCAATTTTACCTAAATCACTTTAATAATAATCCGGCCCACAGTGACAGAACCTGTCAAGCTGCCAAGTCCAATTAATGTTTCATTTATTAAACCAGTTTTGATAATCATTCACCTTTTTCTCTAAGCCAAACTTATTTAAGGTAATTATACGCAAGATAATTTTTAAGTGTTGTATGTGTATGGACATTGAATTACAATTACAAATACACTTTGTATCAGAGCTCGGTTTGGAGCTCCCAACAGATTTATTCCCTACTCAGCTATTTATTAGAACAGATTAAAAGGGCTTTACATCTATAATCTGAAGCTTTTTCAAATGGCCTTTTCAGATGCAACTTTGCAACTAAAAGTAAAAAATAAAGCCCAAATTAAATAAAACCTTGGGAAAAAGGCATTTGACTCCTTCAGTACCTGCGTGATGTGTGCTCTCACATCTACTTTTATCTTCCCAGGCAGGTTTATTTAGCAATCTGGTTAGATTTAACGATTTAAGAACTGAAGGAGGTTTGCTAACAGAACGACGGGATTTTTTCCCCCTATTTGAATACAGGGATTTGTTTAAACTCAAGCTGTTGCATATGAATTCACTTTAGTTGACTAAAACAAGTTCTGGGATAGCCAAAACCTGCCAAGCAAGCAGATTATACTTGAGAGATTATTTCAGACACACAGCTAAGGAACACTCCCCTACAGAGAAGGGCTGCTCTTTTCAGGCTGCTCACACATCTTTTCGGCTCGTTCCCCCCAAAAATCCTTCCCACACCCAGCATCCCTCCTCTACCCCACCCTCCAGAGGGTGCTGAAGATGCCCACACCTCCAGGTGACCATTGAAGCCCCCAAAACTCTCCTGGCGACAAAAATCCAGTGATCCTCTCCCCAAAAATACGCATTTTGGCATTAAAAGACGGGGTGCTATTTAACATTTCCAAAGGATTTACCTGTCCTCCTCCAGGTATTTCAGTGAGCAGAGACAAAGCAAGAAACTTATATGCAGAATACGTTGACACTCACTCAATACAAGCGAGCGCATCACCATATATTTAGATATTCGTTTTAAATTATATTAATTACGTTACGAGCGTTTCCCTGCAATAGGATTGACTGTAATCTAAGACATCATGTTAAGGCAATACGATAAATTTTCTATGTACCTAATTAACATTGCTCACTTGAGAACAAACGAGCCAGCAGCAATAGGAAATTTAATCACCTTTTCACATAATTCAATAAAGAATTTAAGCAAAAAACAATATTAAAAGGATTTTCTGGTTCGGTTCCCTGTGCTTATACCTTAAGTAATAGCTCATGGGGAGAAATAAGGTCTATTTAGTAGGATTTCTTTGGGAAGAGCCTTACCCAGGAATAAATCTTTTTTTATTCTGTAACAAGGAACATTTAGAGTCAGGAGAAAACGTTTCAAATATAGGAGTGAGGAACTGCGAGAGTCCTCTTTTTTTTATGAGTTTTTTCTGGATTAACATGCCAGACCACACTATATTTTATAACCCAAACGCCTACAGAAATCATAACCTATAATATCCCTCTTTCATGCATTTTTCTTTATTGCTGATGTAAATGAGAAAGCTCTTTGGATCACATCTTGTTAAAACTTAAGGCTGACTCTATGGCAAAGGCACGCTGGTGAAGGGCCAACAAGTAGCTAAAGAAATGCCTGATGTTTAACTTGAGACAACTTAATACATTTTTGTTTGGTTTACTCACCATGTTTCTTTAACAGAACTATTGGGCTATAAAAAAAAGTACTATTAATTCAATTTATGCATGCCTAATCTATATATACTTGGACAGGACACCACGTCCTTCTGCAACCAGGGCATAATATAATAGTTCAGCCTCAGAAAACACAAAATGAGTTATAACTACTTCCCTAAAACAAATTATCTTCTGTTCGTATTATTTCCCTTTACTGACTCATTGATTCAAAGCTGCTGAGCAGCTCAACGGACAAAACTGCGTAACAGCATTCCTAAAATTCTGGGGGAGACCAAAGCTTTTGCTGGCCAGGGCTCAACATTTCGAAGGAAACAAAATTCAATATGCTCCTCTGTAGGAGCCGAGCATCCCTCTGGACTAGGCGCTGGTGATTCAACAGTTTAGAGAAGGCAGAGAAAGGAGCAGCTCCATTCCTCCTGCCTCCTACCACCCCCTCCTGCACAAAGAAATGCTTATCGTGGACGGCAAGGGGGGGGGGGGGAAATTAACAGTTTAATGGCTAAATACCTCACACGTTCCTCCTTGACTGATCCCAAAGGCTCGTGGGCTCTTTGTTTTGGACTGAATATTAATGCAATCTGGATTAATTACAGATTACAGCTGGAATAAGGATTATTTTACATCTTTCCTGAAATAAGGTTATTTTCCGAACCCCTGCATCGAGGAAAACACCACAGTGACTTGTTCTCATATGGCAATAGCAATAAGATGCTGTTATACAGATAATCTGAACTGAATGTCATTCCCCTGTAGAATAACAGCTGCATTCCCCTATAGAATAACAGTTTCTGTGGTGGAAGCACTAATGGAAATACGTGCCTTTGCTGGCGTATTTAAGGTCCCCAGCCCTCCCCTTCTCAAATGAGCCTCTAGCACTCACCATTAGAGGGAAAAAGAAATAACATCATTTTATCTTTGCTATATATAGAGAGAAATGTATTAATAGACAAGAGTTTTTAAATGGTTTCCCATCTACTGGAAATGTAAATTTAATCTTTCAGAAAGCCGAATGATGAATATATCAGAAGAAAAGCAAGCCAACTGCTTAAATCTCAATATGGGCTATGCCATCGCGAAATAGTTATGTTAGTAGTTATATTCCATCGTGGGGCACCGAAGGGACTGGGAGCAAGATTTAGTCATGCTCACTTATGCTAGGGACAAGAAATAGGTTAATATCAGACAAGAGACTGCTGGAAGACTCGTATTCCTCAGTTTACGGTGAATTTCGGAATTCATTAATCAAATGTATTCATAAAGTATGAATGACTTGTAACTGTATAAGCAAGGTGGAAACTCAGTGTCAGCCAGCAACATAGCAGCCAGGGAAATAAAACGCTTGTCTGAACTTCTGCAACTGAAGACAATACTTGTGAATTAAAATCTTTGCGTATATAGGTGCTGGTAAAGGACAAGAGGGGTGCAGAGTCCCTACAATGCCCAAACAGCCCTAGCTCTAATGTACGGGGACTGCACTAAAGAAGAGAGCATAGGAAACATCTATTTACCATCAAATAACATCAACACAAGGCCGGGGCCAGAGTTAGATGGACACGACACAAACGATGTAACAGCGAGGATTCAATGCGCGTGTCAAGATGTGCATTCGCATGCTTTACCTAGGAAACATCTATTTACCATCAAATAACATCAACACAAGGCCGGGGCCAGAGTTAGATGGACACGACACAAACGATGTAACAGCGAGGATTCAATGCGCGTGTCAAGATGTGCATTCGCATGCTTTACCTATAGTTCCTGTCAGAGAAGCCCAGCGTATGCTTCCACAAAGAGTGGTGGGTTTAGACATCACCTGTAATTTATTTCCAGATCTGAAGGCTATTTTCCCAATATTCTATACATGATGCTTGAAAAAACCAGTAATTCACAAATATCTTTATTCCAAAAGAAAGTAAGACACAGGCAAAAAAAATGCATACTGAAATTCTGTAATTTTGATGTCTTTTTTACGTGACCAGGGCATTCACTGGCTTTTTAAGTTATTCTCTGTAGTTACGAATGCCTTTCTGCATCTTGAAACATAAGCAGCTGGATGATAAAGATCATTTTTGCTTGTTTTTATTCAACCTGCAACCAAGCTCCCAGCACTCTTCTTGTCCCGTTATATTGCTTTTTAACAGAAATATATTGAATTATGGCCAGAACATAAAATGCATCTAGACTACTTAAGTTAGAGCCTTGCTAAATCCCTTCTCATTATTGCTTCTGCCCTGGGAAATACTTCTTTTAAATCTGCAGCTCACCGCCTGATAAAACCCATCAATCTGAATTGCACTGCTAAAACTATACCACTTTGACATATCTCCCCCAACTTACAGTTTCCATAAGGAGCTCTAAAAGCCACCTCTATGCAGCAGAGAACACGACACTTAAATAAGCACCTAAATAAGTACCAAAGCCAAAAAGTGTGAGCTACAACTTGAATTCTTGCAAAGTAAAATAGCATTT
The DNA here is from genome assembly GCA_034782735.1 of Sagittarius serpentarius. Classification (NCBI taxonomy): domain Eukaryota; kingdom Metazoa; phylum Chordata; class Aves; order Accipitriformes; family Sagittariidae; genus Sagittarius; species Sagittarius serpentarius. The sequence goes on from JAVKLA010000002.1 coordinate 948,771, forward strand.
ATGTGAATCCTTCAAAGCGTTGTTCTGTGTGGCCAAGTAATAATACTGAATATCTAGTTTATGGCAATTAAATATGAGTTCAAGTGCTGACACCTCATTCTTTAATTCTCTTGGTTGTGGCTAGATGTTCCATGCTGCCTAATGAAACCATCGATGCTTTTATGGTAAAAAGCACAAACCACAAAGTATTTATAGCATTTGTGCTGCGATGCTTGAGCAGAGCTCTCACCGAGAACGACCTGCAACCCTGAACTGACGAACACTGACCTTTAAAATCTTTTAAAGATTTCTCTTTCATTTTCTTCTTCAACAGGTCACTGGAACACATTGCAGAGCGAAAACCCAATTTTCCATTTCAAACCACAAAGGTGACAAAGCAGTTTAAACACAAGTTCTATAATGACAAAATACATTTAATGTTTTTGTATTACAAATTGATAATGTTTTTCTCCAACATTTTAGAGAAAACTTCTCCTGGCTGTTGACATGAGCAGAATACTTTGAATGGCAAGTATGAGTTTGAAAAGACTTCATATGCACGTATATATCTAAAACCTCCAAGTCTCTCACACATATCAGGATTTATATACAACTTAGATCGATTCACAACACATTTTAAGGTATTCCTCCGCAACTCACCCCCTCATTTAGTTGGTAACCCCCCATGGCATCTCCCGGTTGGCAACACGTACAAGCACACAGAAGGTTGCGTGAAATAAAACAACTCAGTATTTTTTAAAGAAAGTATTTGCAAAGTTCCAGCTGCTGCTGTACCACAAGAAAAAATAAAAAAAAAAATAAATAAAAGAAATACTAGATCTGTGTTTTCCTTTCTTGCCAAACAAGTCTGTTGCAGGTAAAAGAAGAAATTAAAAGCACTCAAACCTCTGCAAGCCCTGCAGCAGCTGGCTGTTCAAACGTGCTGGTGACTTGATCCATGGTGGGAATCCAACTCCCCATCAAGCCAAGAAATAGCAACTGCTCTAGGACAAGACCTTGAGTCCACTTGACCTAGCTTTGAGCACGGATGGTCCAGATGTCCTCTGGAGTTCCCTGCCAACCTCAATTATTCTTCAGTTTTCAAGTACCTAGCCATCTCCTCGCTATTCTGGTGCAAAGAGAGCAGGGACATGAAAGTCATGTCTCAACACATTGCCTAGGAAAAAAATCCAATCTTATACTAGTCTTTGATAGCAATCCACAGCAGAGCTTCTCTTCGGTGGTGTTTGCTTTCTGTAGTGTCTCCTGTTAGTGTGATCTTTCGCTTACAAGCTTCTCAAAACCATGCAGTTTTCTGTTTCTTCCCGTAAAATTAGTAATACAATTTTTTAAGCTGGCACAGCAACCAAAAGACGCAACCCTGCCCTCTCCTTGTTTTCCATTCCCCAAAGAACCTTTCAAACACATGCCCTGCAAATTCTTCAGATGGGGAAGGTCCAAAGGATAAAGACACCTGGGAAGTGCTGATGAGACCCTTCCTCTCCCTCCTGTCCATATGGACCTTATGGAGAACAGGTGCACATGGACAGCCTTGCAAAAACTTACCGAAGGTCCAAAACCATATTTAAGGGGTCTCCCGGCTCCAAACAAACATACCATTTGTTGCATTTATGAAGGTTAAAACACTCTTCATCCCACTGTCAATGACGGTGCACCCTTCACTACAGAGAATTAAACTCAGCAGTGTTCTTTCAATATAAAGCACATCACATACTTCATTTCATCATTACAATTACTGAATGGCAGGCAAGTTCTACCATATTAAGAGACATATCTTCTTGTAATTCAACTTCTGTATAAAATACTACTCTCACGATACAGGCTATGAAACATCTTTTTTTTTTTTTTTTTTTTTTTGTTAAATATATTTTATGTAAACTAAAAATGTGTTACCATTGTAAAAGATCTGCACTAAACCTACCTGGCCCCAGCAAAACTGAGACTATTCAAGGGCAACAATTCCCCCCTCTGCTGAATCAAGCTGCCATCCTGGGACAGAGCAATTCACCAACAAATCTTTTGCAGCAAATAGGCTTAAAATACAGGTTAGTTAAGACTGCTTGTCTTTGTGCATTTAGAGGTCACACTCCCTAATAGAAATATGGGATAAAATTACTTCTAATGGCAGAGCACTGATTCAAAGAAGGTTTTGGGGTCAATTTAATTGAATAAAAGAAGTGCCAGTGTATGTAATGGAAATATCAAGAGCACCATTAAATACACTTACAGAGTAAGATACCCTAGACAAAGTATTAGAAAAGTCATTACAACACACACTTGTTTGGGAGATTCAAAGCTCTGCTGTTGCAGGTGCTCTATCAGCTATGTAAGAAATAGGATTTAGCATCTGCATTCCTGGCAAACGCTTCAGCGTTGGCAGAATATTCCTCCTTTTCCCACACTTAAGCACAGGATCAGCCCATTTCAGCTTCTTCCTTTTAAGCAACGCTTCTGAAAAAGAGGAATTACCACATAACCACAATGCAACAAAATAAACCCCCAAAACCAAACCAAAGCTTCCTACTTAAGTCCTCTTCCCAAATGGGGACAGTTTTTCCTATGCAAGTGCCGTAACAGGAAAAAAAACCTGGCTAAGCTGGCAGACGGTCATCGGCAAACGTCGGTACGGATGGATCCTGGAGGCAGAGGCTGCCAAATCCGTAAGGTCTGGGCTCACATCCCTGGTCCTCCGCTCTTACATTTATTTTTTTATGCATAGGGTGGACGGCCCTGGGAACAGCAGCCAAACGCACGTGTTTTCCAGCAAGCTCACTCACATTAGCCAACAAATGCTTTTGTGGGAAAAAATCTTCAGCGCAGGTTCAGCTTTGGATTTCCAGAAGTATCCCAAAACGAAGTTGGGAAGCTCAGTGTTATTACAGTGGTCTCTCCAACTCAGGGGATGCTTCCAATACCCAACATTTATATTCTGCAGCCAAAGAACAAACTTTACTACATCAGATGTAGATAGCAAGTGTCTGACAGGTCCCAGGACCGAGTAAAATCTCCTTAATTTGTGCTTCAAATGATTTTTTCGTACCGATAGAGATATAAAATAATCACAGAGAAATAAAATGACGAGCTGAGAACAGGCCATGGCTTAAGAGGAGACTTTACGCTCCCCCAGTAGGCAATACAAGTACCATAAACAAGCACTACAGCAGAAACAAAACAGCACTAACAGAAAATTGACGGATCAAAACCCCTCAATATATACTTACAGTGACTATCAAATAGGTTATATTATATATTACAAGATAAGTCATACCATGATTTCCTTACCTTGCATAATTTGGTTTTGCAGAGATTAAGTACAGCGATGCATCACAAACAGCTGATGCTGCAATTAAACCTTCTCTGTAATTGCTAGAAATAACTCCACAGTTTGTCAGGACCACGGCTGATTTCCTTTACTTTAAATAAAGTCTTATTGCAAATAATAAGTCCCTTGAGCTGAGCGGATGACAACATATGCGGCATCAGGATTGCCCTTTTTCTCAAGGCTGAGGCTCTTGAGCTTCCAAAACTGTTGACCACTTATGTCTCACCTGCTATGAAGCTGCTGGTAAAAGAAAATATGACTTCTCCATTGCCAAAACCAGACAAACACATATTTCAGTGCTCTGCAGAAGATGGGGCTAAATTGCCGCTTCCAAAGCATCTCCCGTAACTTTTTAATGCATCGAGCATTACAGACTGCTGTAGAAAGGCAGTCCTCACCAATAGCTTCACGTACTCGCAAAAGTAACACGGCTTGGGTCTTCTTGGCCAGAAGCACGTCGTCTTTGGAAACACTGATGTTTCAAATGATACGATACACAACATCCCAAACCAAGCACTATTTTTTAAGACATAATTTCATTATGCAAACACATCCATGCAGGAGACTACATTTTCTTAGGACAATGTTGCAGGACAACATTGTAGGACAACATGTTTTGCCATACGCAAGCTCTTATCTCTGTTGTCGCTTTTTGATGGCTCTAGCAGCACTCAGAAGTGCTTGCTGAAGCTGTGACTCACTTATTTTAAGAGCTGGTGATGACAGGTTGGTATCGCCGATGGCTCGCCCAAGCCCGGGCTGCAGCTCTTGCTGCAATGCTGCTTGCTTTGGGGGGTGGAACTGTGGACCTTCAGCCCAAGGGCAGGTCTGGAAACAAGCCATCAAAGTCTGGGGAGGTCTTCTTGAAGAGGAGCATCTCCAAGGCAACAACAACCTCATGTCCGTTGGAGAGGCATCTCCACCAGCTTCCATCCCCTCCTCACCAACGCTCAGCCTCTAATTTAGGAAGAAGGATCTGGTCTGGTGTACAACCCTTGGACACCCTCCAGCCCCCAGAGGAGGCCTCTCAAAGTCCCTTCCAAACCCTATTTTTTAACCTTTTTTTGAATGTAATGATTCTACGTGGGGCCATAAATGTTTAGAAACAAAGTTTCAGCTTCCCACTGCATACTTGGATAGCCCAAAAAATGCTAAGAATATTGAAGTATTCACTGCTCTGGGCCTGATACGAGTTTTCCTGCCGTATGTCACCAAAATCAATGCCACAAACCGAAGGGCAGGAGAGTGTCCCTACCGTAACACCTCCCATCTGGAACCTCTTAGCAGAGGCACGGGGCCCTCATGTATATTTTACACACATATTTTTTCCTGCTTTTCCCAAGAGAAATATGTGTAATGAAGAAAAACAAAAACACGTTAGCAGCAACAAAAACATACCACTGTAATACGAGACCCAGCTTGGCTTCTGCCTGTGTTATCCTTCCTCTAAGACCTCAGCTACTTTCTGCTAGTTACAGACAAAAAATAATACACAACCTCCTCTCCAAATAAAAAAAAATTAAGAGCTCTGCCATTAAATCAACACAATAAAAACCACATTTGTTTCCTGCCATGTAAAATATCACACAAGTAAGGACAAGGTTAAACGTGAATATACACGTCTCCAGTCCTTCCCTGGTTTTCTGTGGGATTATATAAATAATCCACAACACTACTTGATGCAATTCCAAAATTTCAAGCGCTACTAAGCTGCAGCATCAAATTTCCATGCATTGTACACAGTTAAGATTACTCACTTACACCACAGCAGCTCTGCTGGGCTGATGTTTTTCAGCATTTGCCATGTTTCAGTAGCCGTAGGCAGCTTCGGACATCTGATCAATCCATAAAAATGTCTTTTCCCCTTTTTAGCACAGTTCAAATGGTGAAATGGGAGCTTAAAAATGATTATTACTAAGTATTGGGGATGGCCACAACAACTGCAGGAGCCAGACCAATGCGTAGCACTGAAAAAAAAAAAAAGTTATCTCATTGAACCGATGCGTAGCATTGGAAAAAAAAAAAATTTTTTTGTATCAGTGACCAGAATATTCGATAAGTGCCAGGAAAAACAACGACTGGCACTGATTATTTTTAGGGAGCAAAAGAGAAGTCTCAAAAATCAATGTATTCCTATCAGGTATTTGGTCTTAGGAGAGGATGCAACTGCTTAAATGTATATTTTCAGCCATTAGGTAAAGCAAAATAGGACAACTCAATAGGTACCGCTTGTCACCTTTCCAAAGGTATTAAATGTGAGTATTTTTGAGGTTGTGATGGAGAGGTTTTCTATAAACTGAAGAAGGTTGCTTGGCTGGGAGTAAATACGACACCGTACCATCCACTGTCTACAGAGAAAGGAACAGCTGCAATGAGAGCACCAAACAGCCAATGCTCCGTGGCACGAGACGGGCATGGCATTGTAACTCAGTTTGTCATGCAAGAGGTCTCCAAGCAGAGAATGAGCTTTCAACTTCAAAGCACGCCCTGCCAAAATCACCTATTTAGCTTTGCACGGTATTCTTCAATACTGCCAAGGCTTGTATTTCTGAGAACAGTCTTTGGGCTTCTTTTAAAAAAAAAAAACAAAACAAAACAAAACAACAAAAAAGAAAGCCCTGAATTAATAAAATCAAGGGAAACATGCTGAGATTTTGTACTCCAACTTACCACACAGCAGAAAACACTGCGCAAAACCAAAGCAGACATTTTTCTGTTGTCCACCTTTTCCTAGCCTGGCTTTGCAAAACGCCGAGCGGTTGGGATGGCACATTGGAAGCACGTTCCCCTGATTTTCAGGAAGGGCAGGAGTCAAACCAAGCCCACCCTTGGCACGCCAGCATGGATGTGTTGGCCAGCATGCCAGGGATGCAGAGCCCTCGCTGCCCCTTCTCCCTGCGTGAAGATAAGCAGCAGCTCTTCATCATTGACCTTGGCCAAGCAAGAAAGATCATGAAGTAGGGACTAAAAAGCACCTTCGTTCCATTCAATTTTTTCACATATGTGTTAAGAAATGTAGCTTGAGGCTGTATCTTCCATTAATCGGCAGGATTTTTAACAAGTATTAATTTTTATGGTGGCTGCATACATCCAATATCGCTGCAAGATTTCAAGTACTCAGACACCAAGGAGCAAAAAGCCTGCGCAAACTACACACTTTGCATTGGAGATTTGACCCAAAATGGAGGAAACCAGAAGGAACTCAGTCCCAATTTTTAGAGCAGCATGCAAGAGCCATCAAAATTCCTTCTGGGATCTTCCTCTCTCAGTTGCGATACGTCTTCCAAAGTTCGGAGTAAATGATGCCGGGGTCATCCCAGATGTAAGCTCGCTTTACTGCGCAAATGAGCTGATCTCCAGAGCTCCACACAGCAGGGAAGGGGGAGGAGGATGCTGTGTCACTGAGGACGCCTAAGAACTGCAGCGCAAATTAAGCCTCCAAAGGCATTTAATAGCATTTAACTTTACAATCTCTTTAGTCTTTGTACGTAATGTTTTGGGCAACAACAACTTTTTAAACTTTTTTGCTTTTTAGAAAAGTATAGCAAACTAGAATAAGGTATACGTGCAGTACCGCATTTAAATTATAAGATGTTCAGAATAAAGGTGCGCGATGGATGGACAGAAGGTGACCCACTCAGAATAAAGGAGCGATGTTCTGTTTGCTGCACTGGGAGCTATGCACAAGTATTTCGTGCTACAACACTCGGCACAGCTGATAGCAGGAGAAATGCAGCAGATGCACTTGGAAAATTCACAGGGGCATTGCTTGCCGGAGCAAACAGTAAAGGCAGACTTTGTTTTCCAATTAATTTCATGAAAATAAGTAATGCTTCGTTAGAGTACACACTCATTAAATTCTCTCTCTTCTGTTTTCCTGAAGCGGTGGTTTCCATTAGACAGGTACTGCACATCTGATTTTTTTTTTTTTAACACCTTTTCTGTTTAATCGCCACCACGCAGCCTGATAAACCCTCTCTGATTGCTCCCCACTCTGAAGATACGCAGCCAACCTGCTCCCTCTCCATCGCCGTGGAATTAAAAAAACGGTGTGCAACTCCACTTGTAAGAAACCTGCAAGTTTAGACCAGCATGTCTTCTTTCAAGCTTTGAAGAATCACTACAGTGTGCTTAAGCCTTTTGGTAATTCTTCTGTAACTAGACATATGGTAAATAAACGAAAATCACAACTTGATGCTGGTGTCATAGTAGCTGCAATGGAGTACAGAGAGAGGCAAGAAATTTTGTAGACAGACATAATATTATCTTTAACCAGACTAACTGGAATAGCTGGAAAACCCAACAAGCTTTCAGGTACACATATCTTCTGCCAGGCCGAGACAAACTGCAAAGCTCAAGTACAAATTCAGAGTATTTTTTCTGAATTTAGCAAGAGACTCATCTGTTGAACCCAATGGGAAAAAAGGATCTTTAACCAGAGGAGCACAGGTATGTGAAAAAGGAAGGGGAAAAACAAGCACTCTCTGTGCTGAGCAGCAATATATAATTTATAACCTACATAAAAACACATTTTCACCTATTGCTTGGAAGCGGAGGACCTAACACGCAGAAACATACCAGAATAAAGAGGGGGTTATTAATAATTACACTTGGTTTGTAAAAACGAGCTGAGAACCAGCATTTGCAAGGAAAGGAGCTGATGGCACTCCTGCATTTGCTCCCAGAGCAGGGATGGACTGCCAGAGCATCCCCCCCTGCAAGACCGAGGGCATTAGAGTCATGCCCAAAGGCACAACCCCAGCTCTCCATCTACCACCCATACATCCCTTACGTGATACAGAGCTTCCAGAGGGTGAACGTCACTTCATGACATCTGATCCAAGACATAATTTTCATGTTCTCAGTAAAGAACACAAGACAAGAACACATCAAAACATGTAGTTTCGATGTCTTGGATCTCCCTTCAATTAAGGCAGAACTACAGAGATGACTGTTTATATGATATTCATCAAACTCAGAGTGCGTGTGTGTGGAGGTATCAGTCTTAGTGGGGAAAAAAAAAAGGCTGGAGGGTATCTTAAATCCACATCTCACTTTCTTCATCGCATATTATCCACTTCCAAAACCTTTACTCCATACGCAGAGCTATAAAGTAACCACCAACAGACAGCAATCTGTTTATTCTCATTATACACCACCCAAATCTGAAGCTGGTGAGAACACCAAGGAGATGACTGCTCAAACAGTCATAGTATAGTCATACTATAGTCAAAACATCAGAGCACGTATCGCTTAAGGGTGATTTGGAAAGATTTTATGGGGGTAGAGCTGAAAGATGTCTCCCTTAAATAATAAAGAATACATCATCCTGAAAGTGGGGTTAAAGCAAGGAGCCCAGCCACTCTAGTTGCATTTGGGATTTTTGTGAATTCATTATTTTTTTAAGCTGCTTATTATTCTGTTTCCTTTTTGCATAAAAAGATGCACGCAGGATGTAGCAGAAATTGCTGGAGCGCATCTATTTATCCCAAATGGGAAAGAAGGGGACGCTGCTTCTGCTCACTCACTCAAAGCAGTTTTTTAAAACCCCAAACAAAAATACCATTAGTGGTAGTTAAGGAGGGTTTTGTTTGCATCTTTAAAGAAAGGGTATTAAATGTATTTCTTTAATAACTTTAATCAGCAAGTAAAATACTACATTAAAAAATTAAACTTGTGAAAACAGCATTTCTTCTCTAAATAGCTCTGCCTGCAGTTCAGGAGGAAGAGGAGGAGGAGGGATGGAAAAGGAAGCCAAAAAACTAACAAAAGGGAAAATACAGAAAGAAACCTTTCTTTCTCTTGCTGAGCCTCATCCTCTTGTTTATAACTCCCAAAGAGAACAGCAGCACGATTGTCCTACCTCGTACTGGCCGGATTTCAGCAGGAAGGCTTTGGTCACTTGGCCTCCGGCATCCGATACGTGAGGCAATTACCCTGGTCATCCCTCCTTTTTTCTGTTGTTTCTTCCCCATCTCTCCCCTTGGATGACATCCAGGCAGTCAGGAGCTACTGAAAATTCATCGGCTGCCTAGTCTGAAGTCACTATAATAATTAAAACCCAGGTAGAAATTGAAACAAGGCATGGAAAAAAAATCCCACACTATCAGGGACTGTACAAAAAAGGGAAAAAAAGGATGGAATTGGTGCTACGGAGCTCCAAAATCAAAGTTTGAAGATAAGCGATGCTGTGCATCAACATCACCTTAAGAGGTTCCCATCTATACTCTGCTGCTGCTCCCTGGGATGCGTGACATAAATACATGGGGGACCCTATTCCCAACCGGATCAAGATCCTGAACCAGCCTGAAAACACACATGTAAGTGGGTTTGGGAATATTACTTTATTTGCAATTCTTCGAGTGCTACTTTAGAAAACAAATGCATCAGAGAGAACTCAGGTAGAAAGAGGTAGGAAAATCTCCACTGTGAATTATCAATGTGTTTAAGTACCAACTCGCTGAACTGTTCACATTTCGCATCCTCTTAACCACATCCCTGGCACTGGTCCACAGCAAGATGCGCAAAATTAAACTGAGCTGATTCAATGGCGAGGAATAAGATGGGACCAAAAAATAAAATATCTCCGTAATTTCTCTTGAAAACACTTTCAGCAATTGCAAGCGCCCCACCCCATTCACGCATCCTTGGCCAAAGAAATTTTGCTCCTAAGCAAATCAAGTGTGGTTTGAATCAAGTCAAATAAATGAAAATGCAGCGTTTTTCTCCCAAAGTATAAAACTTAATAGTAAGCTCAAATGTATTTTACTTTTTACTTAACAGTAACTTCAAACCTATTTTACTTCCTAAATTTCCAGTTGAAAGCTAGAAACTTAATTAAACTCTCTGGAAAAATTAGCCCTTAAGATCTTTCAATGTGGTAATCATAAAGCAATTTAAAAATTACAACCATTAAAGTCAAAATGCAAACTTCTGACTCCTATAGACTTCAATATTTATTTATTTAGATCCTTTATGCCTTAAGTTAGCAGGTAAGATGACCTAGTTATTCAAAAAGCTTCTCTCAGCTACATTTCTCTTGCTGAACAGATGTGATTAATATGGAAAACCACAAATATTTTGCTTACTCATAATTATATCTTAATGAAGCTTTCACAGCAACAACAACAACAACAAAAAAACCCAACAGTGAGGGCAAGAGCAAATGATCTAATGATCCGCAAGAGTTTTGCAACCTAAATGGAAAAAAATTACTAAATATTCCTCGAGTACCCGACTGCTCAGGTCAATATCGCTCGTAGCAAGACAAATACTCCATTTGCACACCGCCGAGCCCTTGCTAAGAGCTTACGGACTTCTTTAAAAGCCCGATGATCAATAAAGTGCAATTTAAAAACAGTTGAGGGGGGCTTCTAATGTGACGGAGATTAAGCAGACGCTGACCCATGCTACCTCTAAACTTTAAAATTAGCCTAAATGACAACCTTAATCAATTAGATGGGTAGATATAAAGAAAATAATGTATTTATTTCATATTTATATATCTTATATGATATTATTATATGTATAATATCTCATATCTGTTTTATATTCATTTCCCATTCATATATCTCATGTATATATTATATATTTTTTTTATATCAATATATCTAGTATTTGAGAATTTAGGAAACGTATCTTTGTTGCAGGCTAACACGATGCAGATATTGCTGCGCGCTTAATCCTTGAGCAAACGCGGCCGGTGCCACTGAAACAAGGCTGTTCTGGTCAGCAACATCGCCTCCATGCTTCAGCACTCTGCTGAGACATCAGCTGGGGGGTGCACCAGAATTCAGAGTAACCTCAACTCACATTATTTATCATTTCAGACCCTTTTAAGGACGACTGCAGTGCTCCAGCCTCATTAAGCTGTAATTGCGTTGTCCATCGGATGATGCATTTACTGAAGCATCCAAGTCAGCATCCACTCTGTCAATAACCCAGGCTGATAGAGTTAATTAATAACCCCACTTGAAAACCAGGCTAAAATAAATATGATGGGTTTTTTTAAAGCTTTATGTTTTCTCCCAGTTTTATTGAAATTATTTGGCTTTCCTGGAGCAGATGAAGACCAGATGTTACACAGAGGGAAGGGCTGCACGAGCCAGAAAGAAAAACCAAGACAGCAACAGGCAGGTCGCACCCATTCATTACCCATATATTTCCCTTCTGCCATGAGGCTATTTATATTGCATCTCTGTTATTACAAATATTATAATTGTGATGTAATTCTAGAAACCGCAGTTTTCTGCTTTGCAGCCCAAAGTAGAAAGCAGCACGTGAGTCGAAAGGCTTCGGCAAAGTTTCTTTGTGCTGCGTAAGCACTTTGGAAAGCTTCGCTCCCATCTTGCAGCGTTAATGCCAATATTTTAGTTTGTAATCCCTCCCTGAAGCAGCCCAAGACCAGGATTAATCCAGGCTTACTGGCTCTTGGATGATACTGAGAATATTAAAAAAGAAAAGGAGTTTGCGTACATGCACACACAAGGCAACTGAGGAAGTATCACTGTATCACTGGCAAAATTAAACGTGCATCCTCTTTTATGTGATTTGCAGCACAAGCGGAGGAGCAGGACTGGAGATATTTATCATTTCAAGCAGCAGCATGATGCAAAAACGGGGAGTCAGAGTACCTCACAAGAGATTTAAGAACTGACTGACAGTACGCATGGGCAACTGAAATGGCAGATGACCTACCTTGTTGACTTTTAGGCATACTTCACAAGCAAGGAAAGGTCTCTGAAGGTCTTCGCTCTCCCCATTTAATGCTAATCTAGAACTTCTGGCAATAGAGTATTTTGATTTAAAGCAAACGTACAGTGGCAATTAAGACAGGATGCAGAGGCAGGTTATTCTTTGCTTCAATTTGCAGAAAAAGAAAAACAAGGAGGGGAAATGAGCCTTGTTGTGCTCTAATTGCTACACAAAAATCACTGCCCAAACCAGGGTTGTATACGCGCAGCCTATACACTGACAGCACTGCTCCGAGGGCCATGCTGGGAATTACAGATCATCATCTCAGTATTCACCAGCTGCTGTTTGCGGGATTCACTTAAATTCCTTTAAAACTGACTTAATACTTTAATTTTAAGTTAGCTTTGATGTCTTTTTCAACTCCCAATTATACACCTACATACTGGAGTAGCATCTCCAGTTATTCAGCAGGGCCACGAATACACAGCAAGCAATAGGTAATACACCTCGCCTTTTCGTTAACAGATGCAATAATCAACATATCCGACAAATTTCCATTGCTAATTAGTCTCCAAAATATTTTAAGTATCCAGAATGGATGTGCTTTTCCATAGCAGAAGTGGTTTACTTGTTTTATCGCGTGCATTCTTCTGAATCTTGAGAATTAAGTTAAAATAATGCTTTTTACAAGAAGGATGCTAAGCTTCACGCCAAGCCACAACCCAGAGAATGAAGCAGGGTTTTACTTCATTAATTATTTTGGGCTTCTATATGACACCTGCAATGCAGATTTTTTTGTGTGTATACATTATTACATGTGTTATTATCATAGATATTATTATAATACATGGGGGGTGTATATTACTATATTACTACTATATTGCATATATTATCATATATATTATCATATATATTATTTTGGACTTCTATATGACACCTGCAATGCAGATTTGTGAGTGCTTGTGCCTATATGCATATATGTACACACAATCTCCCAATGCTTGCAAAATACTACCACGTGCTTTTATTATTATTATCATCATAGATCTTATGTTAAAGAGCTACATTACTTTGGACATCCATACGACACCTGCAATGCAGATTTGTGTCTTTGCATGTATATATTATTATATTAATATTGTATTACATGTATTATTATAGTGGATGATATTATATATATTATTTTGGACTTCTACATGACATTTGCAGTGCAGATTTGTGTGCGCTTGTGTGTATGTAGACACACACGCTATCTCCCAATACTTGCAAAACACCACCACATGCTTTCCTCTAGCTGCTATCTGGAGAAATTAAAAATATTTACTCATTACAATTTTTCCTGGAAAGTGCATCCCGCTGCGTAGCGGGTCAGCTCTGCCCCGCGCAAGCGGCAGAGCAATGCCTGCGGTTACGGCCACTCCTCTGCTTGCTGCCGCCATCGCCGCACCTCAATTAGCAGAGAGGCTTTTTGCAGGGTGATTGCGTGCATTCATCCACTTCTGATTAACAGCTCTGGGAAAACACACGACAGAGAGGGAACTGAGCGATCTGAAACACGAAGGCTAGAACAAAAAAGAGCAACGAAACGCCAGAAAAAAAATAATAATATTACAGGTTGGGTTTGGCAGTGTGCTGGGATTAGATCACTGCGAATCCCAGCTTAAATAAAGCTCAAACATGAATTTCCTGACTAAGGTAAAAAAAGCCTGGCTCAAATTTATGAACTGCTGGCAAGGTTACCTCTATCCCAGAGGCCTCCAAATACCAGGAAAACTCTGGCCCAGAAATGCAGTGTTCAGCCTGATAATTCAAATACATTCCTCTGAGCATCGCTGCTTCTGCAGCCGTAGCCTAGGTGATAAAGAAATAAACTCCAATACTTGCAACTTCACATTTCTCAGAGCCTTAAATTAAACTGTAGAAGTGTATTTCTATAAGCTTGCAAAGTTTATTTTCAAAGAAGTGGATATAAGCCTTGTAGAGAAGACTATTTTAAGGAGGCAACCCCAAATCTTCCCCAGCTCAGTCGGATGCAGCCCACTTCATCTATATTTTGCGAACAAAAAAATACAGAATTTTCTGCTCCTCAGGACAATCTTCTGGATCTCCTTGATTAAAGGATAATTCAATTTCATAGTGACATTTGCAAGTTAAC
>JAVKLA010000002.1:963106-985553 GCA_034782735.1 Sagittarius serpentarius
CCTCCCCCCCCCCCCCCCTTTTCTTCTTTTTTTGTTTCTTCTCCAAGCATGTCAGATGCTTCGCTGAAGTCCAGAGAGATTAGATCTGCTCCGCTTTGGAAAGCGCTCAAGCATCGCGTATTTAGGATACAACTCCCACCCCGACCCACCACGCCAAACCTTTGCTCCCCAAACCCGCCATTTCTCCAAACAATCTCCAATTTCCTCGACAATAAAGCAAATCAAAGTTTTAACATTTTGCCCTTATCTTGGACGCGAGCATTTTTATCCACACGCTTTCCTTCTCCTTCAGCATCCCTCACACAGCTCCTTGTCCAAGATTTTCCTCCCAATTAAAAACCGTAAGTAAATCTGCCTATTTTGGGACAATCAGTAAATCTTTAATCCCCACCACAAAGCCACTGCATAGGAATCCCATTTCTCTGTTCTTGTTCCCTCCTATCAAACACAAGGATATCACAGATCTGGAAAATGCTGGCAAAAAAAATAACTTTTTTTTTTTTTAATTGCATTATGGCCAGAAATTGCTTAACTTTTCTCCCCCCTCCCTTTCTTTTTTTTATTTTTTTAATTAAAATTTCTTTTTCTTTTGTTAATTAAAAAAAGTCAGCCTTATCCCCCTCATTTTTTGGTACACATGTCCCTTTTTCTGAGACCTGTGCTCTCCTTCTTCAAAACCTCACTTTCCTGAAAGTGGCAACGAGAGGAGAGGCAAGTTTTGAACTTCCCTGTTACTTTAAAAAGGTCTTTTTAAGAATTATTTCATTTTTTTCCTCAAAATTCATATTTTCTTCGTGTGTTGCATTAGCATTTAAGTATTTTAATAGGAACTGCTCGGTAACTGCTGCATTGTATTCTGCTACCAGTCTGCCCATAAGGGCATGAACTGGTCCACATTAAATCAACCATCTTGGTAAATGCAAAAACATTAAATATGTCCAGTAATGCTTAAAATCAGAAATAATTGCAATTACTCAGATTCCTACTTCTCCTATAGTGGATTACATGGTTTCCTGGTACCTTGTGTAATGGAAATAACTGAGACAATTTGCTTTCATGACTATAAATAATGGTTTTCCATAACTGCCAACCATCCCCATTTGGCTTGTGCTGTGCTAAATTTTGAATTATTTTGATTCTTAAACAACATTGTACCATCTCTTCCTCTATCCTGGCTTTACTCATGGGTGTTGGCAGGGTCAGGACTCTCGAAAACGGAAACATATCCTTTTAAAAATGCTCCGCTCTTACAGTAAAGAAGATTATTCATTTTGCATCCAGACAGCTTTGCCGCAGCTGACAAGCACCAGTGTAGGTGGACGGCAGCTATATAACGTAGACAGCGTTCATTTTATCAATTGTGCCGTTAAGACCTACCAAAAACTTTAGCTTTCACATAGCCATAAGGTGCATTTTTATGAAAATTCTCACTGGGTTAGCAGCAAGTGGTAGAGCTATCCAGGTGTAAGCCAACAAGCAAGTGGCATGCTGCTGTTCCTGTGGTGCTCGCTGGAACAAAGATAATTTATGGTAGTCAAAACGAGCTTCATGCAGTCAAGCTGACCCCCAAAAAACGCCTCC
The DNA here is from genome assembly GCA_034782735.1 of Sagittarius serpentarius. NCBI lineage: Eukaryota > Metazoa > Chordata > Aves > Accipitriformes > Sagittariidae > Sagittarius > Sagittarius serpentarius. The sequence continues at coordinate 964,688 of JAVKLA010000002.1, forward strand.
AGATTTAGTAAACAGAGATTGTGCCAATTTAGGAGATCCCTGAGCCACAGATGACTGAAAGTGGCGGGACTAGGAGGGAAGCATCACCCTGCCCTGCTTGATGTCCTCCCAGGGATGGGATGAAGGATGAGGTGAAGCCTTCATCTGGCTGAGCCCAGCCATCCTTGTGGGCAAAGGAGGACCACCTCACTCTCCAAGGCTCTTCTCTACAAAACAGAGGAGGTGCTTACCTACATCGTAAAGCTTCACGGGAGCAAGCAGCGATGTACGTGGGGCACCAACCGTCCCAGTGCTAGAAAGCTTCATTAATTTGTTGCTCACACCAACGCAGAACGGACATAATTTTTTCTTTTTTTTACAATGCTTTGTATGTCCTAAAATAAATGATGTGCAAAATGGCTGTGCTGTTTTGAACGCAATGGAAAAAAGACAGTCTTAAAATTCAGCTTGTCCTTTCATCTTCTCTATCTCAGCCTTTGCCTGTAAAAGTCCAAATCCCCAATCACCGTGACAAAGCCAAAGGCTCAACTGTCTGGCACAACATTTATCCCTCATCCATCTTAATTAAGCAAATAAAAGTGAGTTGCAGTGGGCTGCTGCAGTAAACGCAGATCCTTTCTGCAAACACGGGAAACAATGATTTTGTTTGCCTACCCCCAACTGCTGCCGTGAGCTTCAGCAAGACTTGTGCAACATGGATTTGGGGAAGGATTGCTTCATCACTCTGCCACATACTCCACTAACTTAACTCCTATATAATATTTAACCTTAGCAGCTGAACAAATTGACCACCGCTCTGGAGCGGCTATCTGCCTATGCTTTGCTATATTGCCTTCCTTTTTTAAATTGATTTCTGTTGAATTTGGCAAAGCTATTTGGTCAAAGCAGGAGGCACTTGGTTAAGCTTCTTTGTATCTGGCAGACATTGGGACCACAAAGAAAATGCAATCTTCTCCAGGCTGTAGAAGAGAAGGTCAACACCACTCATCCCGGCAATTCTTGGGTTTGGACATTTTCGTTGATACAACCCTAAACGATGATCGCTATTCACACTGATGCTCATGCTCTACTTGCAGTCATCAATGAATGCGCTGACTTCTCTCTTCCCATAGGAAGCGTATGCTGCAGTTGGCTCAGGAGGTCTTCAAAGGGAACGTCTTGATCCGCCCCCTTAAATCCACTTCAGTTTCTATGCTCCAAAACTGCTGCAATTCAAACTAAAACCTGGTTGTAGGCAACCGAGGTCGTCTGCTGCAGGACCAGAGGGGAACTCCTCCGCACTGAGACCCTGGAGGTACACACGCAGGCTCGGCACTGGCTGCTTCCCTCTGCACAATGGCTCCCTGCTGTGCTGAACCACTTGCTAACGTATATATACCATGTATATGCACATACATAATGTATGCATGTATACACATCTTTAATTCCCATCAAGGACAGCTAGATACTTCATTCCCTTACAAATATAATGCTTGCAGACCTGTCCAGGCTCATACAGGAAAACAAAGAAGAGACAGGAGCAAGCGCCAGCCATGTGCACCAACTCTAGAAGTAATCTCTTCCTTTAGGTTTATATACATCAGCAGTCACTGGAGACATTAAAAGGAGAAAAACATTAACTAATCACTTTTTCTCTGTCTCTCCACTGTATAAAATAAGTGACAATAACAATTCCTGTGCTATCAATAGCAATTCCTGTGCTATAAATAGTAATTTCTGTGTTATAAATAAGGGAACACCTCTCATGATTAAAGACACTAAGAACGGATACAGAAAATTTTATTTGCTGCCTTAGGAAACAATTTGTTCAAACTCCCGGAGCTCCGTAAGACACCATCACCTTGTCATTGAGCAGACAAGAGAGGGTATTGCTCCTCAGGGCAGCAAAACAAAACGCTATCACCAGAGGCATTTAGCGGACAGCGCTCACGTTTCGTCCCTGGAAAAGCCACGGGGACAGTAGAAACCGTTAAAAAGCCGTAATTTGTCAACTGCTACCACCGGAGCTGGGTGTAGTCCCTTGTCCTGCAAAGGCTCCTTGTTCTCAGGCTCTTCTGCTTCCCACCAAGGGCGACCATGCCGCAGCACAGCGCCTATCTGGCATCGACCCAGCACCCAAGCCCAGCGTCTAAAATCTGATATGGGTTCCCCAGCCATGAAAAGTCAAAAGGGTCTCATTAAATGGTCCTGAAAACAAAATCTGCATTTTCACTGGGAGAAGGGAGAGGGGAAAGAAACAGAATACCTACTAGGGCATTAATCTTTCATTCCATGACTAGAAAAATACAGTGCCATATTAACTACACACATTAGGGATAAAAAGTCTGCCCCTCGGTTATCAGTATTAAGTCCTCCTGGAAGCCTCACTGGACAGTAGCAGCATGATCTCTGATCAAAAACATTACTGAGAGTGATACATTATCCTTATACTATTTGATAAATATAAATAGTGAAAAATGAAACAAAAAGCTTTCAGAAAAGAAGTCCTTCCTTTGTGCTTTATAAAACGTGCACCTTGATTTTCAAGTTTAAAAAAAAAAAAAAGCTTAATACACAACCAAATAACAGCTACACTGATGCAGTAAGTCCGCAGAAGATAATAAAATGGTATTAAGAAGGTCAATTGTTCTCTAATACCGTATAATGCTGAGCATCATCTGGGTTCGCTACGGTTGCATGCAGGCATGAATACACAGTCCCTGCTTGGGTCAGACTCAGGATTATATTGTATAGCTATATAGATAAATATCTATAAAATCTAGATTTCCGGATATCTAGGGGGTCCATAAAGGCTGCATATCTAGGTGTCCATAAAGTCAAGATCCAGATATCTATAAAGTCTAGATCTCTAGGTACAAAATATCTTGATATCTATAAAACCTAGCTCTAGATATCCAGATACAGACCAACAGAGGAAAAGGTGAAACCCTAAAAGATCAGTGAAAGAAAACTCTAAAGAAAAGGATAAAAATGGAAGGGTATGAATGAGAATGAATGGCAAAACAAAACAACTTCCCCAAAAACAGACGGCAAGGAGGGAGGGGAAAAAAGATGGGATGCTTGGACGTGTAGGTTCAATAAAATGCTCCCTGCAAGGCAAGCGCTCCACCCAGCAAAGGCAGGGTTTTATTTAGCATTTCCATCCTGGAAGCAAAATAGTTGCTGATTCTTAAAGTGTGGAGAAAAAGGCAGCTTCGCATAAACCTGCTTTAATAACTAATCCACTTTCCTGCAGTCACCTCAGGTCAGAAATAACAATTTTTGTCATTCAGGCATAATAAGCTGGACTTTGGGGTAACCAAATGTTTGCTGAAGATAGCAAATAGTGAAAAACAGTAATAATATTAAACTCAGCTACCGACAGAGCCAATCTGAAGATTGCAGGAAGACTCTAAAGTGAAAATATTGAATAATTCAGCGTCAGAGAGATGGATGAACAAGACACTATTTGATACAGAGCTTGAAACTGTAAAATATCCCCAGCTGAAGAATAACAGCATTTTGAAAGTGCTGGTGAAAAGCATTTGGTGCATGAGCCTTGCTGTATGACTCCTTTGTGTCACTGCTGCCGGCGGAGGCCTGCACAAATTCTTCCCACATTAGGCATCATCTGTATAATCTCTGTGCGCTGCTCCCTCTCTAACCTTTCCCTGCACTGGGGAGGGAAGAATGCAACGCCAAAGAATCCTGGCTGCTGCATTAAACACCTACCCCAAACTCAGACCACACAGGAGATCAATAATAATTGTACATATTACAGGTTAAAAATGATCACAAGTGAGTAATGAGCAGAGTAACGAGTCTTCCCTCTCCCCTTCATATAAATCCATTTTTCAGATATAAAACCTCTAGAGCCACGTGACACAACCTAATTACTTAAAAATCCGTGCATTGGAAACCAAACATCATGAACTAAATCAGATTTTTTTTTTTAAAGTCCATTTTAATGAAATTTGGTTACCTCCCATAAATACTGTTTCAAAAGCAGGAAAATATATGTGAATAAACTCAAATTTTACCTCCCATTAATACTTTTCCAAGTAAGAGTAAGGGAAAAAAAAGGGAATACACTCAAAGTTTACCTCCCATTAATACTGTTCCAAGTAAAAATATGAGTATGTTGGATTTGATAATGCCTTTTCTCGCAGGGAAATAACTGCAGCATAATTTGCTGTATGAAAACAGCATCGCCTTATCCTGGCTACGCACTGCAGGAGTCAGCAGGGTGGGATCTGCCAGCGGAGCTGGGTCCTACCTGGGATCACTACAGGTCTTGCATGTGTCTGGCCAGATCACTTGGGAGAAGCAGTGGAGGATGCATGCACATTTAGCTTTAGCATCTCTGTGTTGTCTGATGCCACGCAAATACACTGAAAGTCCAGGACATGCTCGATTCTTCTAGTTAATTCATTTTTTTTTAACTCTGCTCAATAGCTCTTTGTTTCACTCTGGAAACATTCAGCAGCATCTACTGAAATTTTGGCAGCACGGTATCATTTTCACTCGCACCTAACAGTGGCCAGCTCTTCAGCTGCTGCTGCAAGAGCTTAATTCAGCTCGCTAAAAGGAGGGAAGGAAGCTGTACAGTTACCACAGCAAAGTCCTATAAAATAAAATTCTGTACCTTTTAGCTGCTGCTCGCATTTTCCTCTAACAATCCAACAATCAGGATTAAAAAAAAAAAAAAATGAGAAAGCCAACAGCTTTTAGACTTCTAGGCCTTAAGATTAAGGCTTTAACTTCCCCTTACAAGCAAAACACACATACTGTGTAATATTGCTCCAGAAATCAAAAAGCAATTCCAGTTGCTGTTCCTAAGGTTTCTAGGCAAACCACCACCTATTGGGAATGCAAATAGCATTGCCACCACTACAAAAGGCTAGCTGCAATTTTTTTCATATGCAATTCAAGCAATCAACTCCTTTTTTTCCCCGGCATAGATACTGCAGATGCACATCAGCTGTGAAGGACAGCAACAGCTACCGTCCGCCACCAGCAGCGTTCCTAGGCCTGTCACAGAAACATTTCTTTTTGCTTTTTTTTCTTTTTTTTTTTTTTCTTTTTCAAAAAGCAATTGAGAAATCCCCACTGGGACATTTGAAGATGCATGTAAACAGCTGCTTAGAAAACATCTGTTTTCTGTAGTTGCCATCGCAGTACTTCTTGTGACAAACGAGATGTTGAAAAAGTTACAGACGATAAAATGATCTGGTGCAGACTCCTTTAGATCTAGACTCATCTGATACCTGTCTGGGGAGCTTTGGGCACACCTGAGCCAGGGAGAAATTTGCTACTTCTGCATTTTTGCTGAGAACTGGGGGGAAAAAAAAAAAAAAAGTAACACAATGTAATAAATTAACTTGCACTCAAACCTCCCCAGGAAATCTGAGGCATGGTTTACGTTTCGCTTTGCACCAAACGGGGGAGGATGCCCACATGCTGCATCGTGCACTGGCGCAGGGTGAGGATCCCAGGGAGGGCCGGGGAGCAGCACCCCAACATCCCACCTCTAAAGGTTTAAGTCTATGAAAACAAGCTGGGCTTCCAAAATAAAGTTCATCTGGATGTTTCTAGCTAATCTAATTAAAGAGAAAACAGAATCTTAAAATACTGTCCTAAGTTCACGTGAACAAGTTGCCTACCTATGGGGTAAAATAGCCCTGTGGCTAAACCACAGTTCTCCAGTTAGACCACTAATTGAATCACAGAATGGTTTGGGTTGGAAGGGACCTTCAAAGATCATCTAGTCCACCCCCCCCCACCCCCGCCCCACCCCGGGCAGGGACATCTTTCACTAGATCAGGTTGTTCAACCCGTCCAACCTGGCCTTGAACACTTCCAATGATGGGGCACCCACAACTCCTCTGGGCAACCTCTTCCAGTGTCTCACTGCCCTTAATTAGACGTCCTGTGATAATGACAGTTTGGATTTTTTTAGAGCAAACCTTTAATTGTGGCTCTCGGAATTAGAAATGAAGTAGAAACACTTCATGGTCTGCGTGAGTTGCCTACAGGAAGCTCCTCCTATTCCCCTCTCCAAAAAAAAAGTGCAACTGTTGGAGCAAAGCGTTTGCCTGACCGGCACGCTTCCTCAATGCTTTCTTAAATAATATCAGGGTTGGCATCTAAATGAAAAACAAACTACCTACGTGGCAGCAAAGTTATGCACTCTGGGTCCCTGACGGAGCATCAAGCTGAGCATAATGAAGAATTTCATCTGAAGTTTTGCATGAAGTCTGTAAGAAACAGAACTGAAGTGCAGCACATGCAACTCTTCCTCTGGTAACTATATAAAATAATTGAATTTGAGAAGCTCAGTCTTGAAACTAAATAGCCAGAGAGCAAAATTTTGGTAAGCTCAGCTCTACAGATGCTCTGCTGAAAAAGCAATCTTCTATAGGGAAAAAACGTGCTTTATAAGAAAATGGAGAAAAATACAGAAAAAATATAAAGAAAATCACCCTTCTAAACCAAATAGAAACTTGTCATTATAAAAATAAGTACGGTATTTAAGTATCTTTTCTTACAAATAAGTAGTATATAAATATGTAAATATTTTATAATATCATTTATCACAAAACGAAAAGGTATATTGCAACCAGTCCAAGGAGCACCGCTACAAAAAAGCTCACCTATTAAATCCCACTGTATGAAAAAGAAAATCCACAGGACCTACCATCAAAGACACCTTTTAAAGGACACTCTTGGTCTCAAGCACACACCTCCAACTGCAGTCGCTGCTACGTACAACTACCGGACGGTATTACCATGTTTAGACAGCAGTAACAGGTTGCCTTGACAGCTGTCCCCAAAAATGCAACTCGGACAAGGCTGACAGGAATCTCGTGCAACAAAAAAAAAAAACCAAAAAAAAAAACCAAAAAAAACCCTCACAAAAAATAGCCTGAGGCTATTCAAAAAAGGTAAATTAGGAAAACAGCAAAGCTGCAGGAAAAAAAAAAAAGAAATATTAATTTTGGTCCACTTCCACTCCTGCTGTGTGAACACGACTGCAAAGGCATTCTCAGGAACGGGTGGTTCGGTGCAAACACTTGTGCTACCAGAGATGCTTTGCAAGCAGGGAAAGAAAGAGAGATTCATGGGTCCAAGTAAACGCTTATTTGCTGTGCTCCGTTCCCTAAATCAGAAGTCGCAGCATGAAAAGATATGTCGCTGTGTCCTAAAAGACAAACCTGGGCTGAATGTAAGTTAATTTTAAATACACAGAGGGAAAACAAGGGGATTGAAGAAGGTGTCCGGAGGAGGGGAGAAGAATGAAGAAAAAAAGGAAAAAAAAAAATACCTAAGTTTGGCATCTAAACTTACAGAGAAGTGAAAAGTGATTTTCAGCCACAAATGCAAGGAATCAAAAAGTCAAAACTGCAAAGGGGTGGCCGGGTAACACTACCCTTTATAACAGATCTTCTCTGAAGATCCCTTTTTAAGGAAATTCTAGGAAGGGAAGGAAAAGCAGAAGTATGTACATTTTATCTTTAAGCTTGCGTGATTTGTGGCTATTTGGGACTGGCGCTGGCAGAGCAGAATAAATTCTGTATTACCCTTACTTTCTCCAAGAGACCTGGAGGCAGATAGGGAAACACAACAGCAGCCGTCCAGCTGCCAGAGCGAAGGAATGCAAGCTTCTGTTCCAAAAGCAAAAGAAATAACAGATATGATTCAGATTTTTTTTCCTTAAAAACAGCTGCAGATCTTGCGAAAGGAAAGCAAAGAGGCCTAGTGCATCCCTCCCCTGTACCTAATCCCAACATAAGCAACAGTCCCCGGGAAGAAGTAAGTGGCCGTTACCAAAGCAGCATTACCAGTAAACCATTTACGCTGCTGCCCTCCATCCAAGAACCAAGCAAGTAGACTTAAACTTCAGGTCCTGAAACACAGGGGTAACAACAGGCATCCTGATAACCAGGGATCTTCCAGTTGCACCATCCTGAAATTCCTTGCGCCTTCTCTCCCTCTTCGATAGCATAAAATAACAGGAAGCAAAGAAAAGCAAAGAAACATGCAGCTCATGGGCACCCTCTATTTTTTGCCTCTGGACACAAGCTTGTTTGACTATAAGCAAAGACTGTTAAGTCTGTATTGGGGGGGCAAAAAAAATTTAATCTTTCAAGTCAGTGGAACAGTTCATTTATTTAAGGGACCACATCGGTGGATTGAGTGATGCTCTGGCAGTTTTGCAACTGGGCTATTTTACCTATTCCTGAAAAAAGTAGAATTTAAGAAAAAAAAAATTCCCAAACTTCCTTCTACTTTCTCTTTCATGGAGATCTCTCTTCTCCACCTCTGGAAATCTAAGCTAGACAGAGATGCTCTCTTTAACGCTACTTAGAACTATAAGGTGGACCTTGGTCCAACAAGATACGTTAAAGAGTGTACCAAAAACCAAACAGGCATGCAAATGTTTCAAATAAATAACAGGGTTGGAGATGGAATGCAATAGTTTTCATACCTGCTTTCTTAAATTAATGTGGTCACCTAACTGGGTCACCACAGTAACAGCCATTAACTACTGACTATCGGAGCCTGCTCTGATATTTTCTCACCGACTCCAGCAAGAAACAGCTCCATAATCTCTTGCACAACAACAGGAGAAACACTGGCAAGTGCAAGAACGGGCAATCCACTTGCCTGTGTGCTTTAAAAGGATTAACACACAGTTTCACACAAACTGTCAAAAAAAAGAAAAAAAGCAAGCCTTTTTTATTTCTTTACCTTCAGTTTGTTATACAGCTTTGCTGCTTTTCAGGGCAAAGCCCATCCCAAATTACTTTAATCATTTGCTAACTCCAGATTAAATTAGCTCAACCCATTCTATCTGACGTGAAAACAGAAAAAAAAAACTTGTTGGCTTTGCAAAGATGAAGCTGTTTGCTTATCCTTAGCCGAGACATCCACGAGCACTAGACTTTCCTCTGATTCCCAGTCTTCTGCTGGTAGCCGAAGCTGACCCAAGTCCTCAGACTCATTAAAGGAATACAGACACAGAGAGCAGATATCTTTGTCTACAACTGCCAAAAACCCCTTTCAAAATAGAAAACAAATCCCCCAAAATCCGTGAGTTTTACTATCCTTTAGTCGAAGCCACTTTCTATTTTAAGAGAAGAAAAACGCAGCCATCAAGCCACCTCTCTGTACTGTGGCTTCAAAGAACAATGGCACGCTGGAGGTGATGCTCACGTCACCCACGTGCAGATGGGCTTTAACAAACAAAACTCTAACAAGCAAAACTGGCAATTCTGAGGAAAACCGTTTCAAAGTTTTGGCAATCTCCAGGCAACCTGATTAACAAATGCTTGTATCCCTCTTTAGAGTTTCGTATCTGCAAAGTTAATGGTGCAGTTCATCTAATGTCCTTTCATACACAGGAAAAGTCCTCATAAAGTAACTAATCGCACGGGCCTAATCAAGTACTTATGATTAGAAAATAAAATTTCGACCATGGAAGTTACCTTCGATCTCTTCCCCAGCTCAACGACGTTGAGTGCACAGAAACTCTGTAAACACAACACTATCAATATACTACGTGCAATGAATTCTTTTGAATGTACTATAAAGAAAGGCTACCAACAATTCAAGAAAGGCTTTTACATTTCCACTTGCAAAGTGAAAAATCACCGAGATATACCAGTATTAAGAAACACTTGAGTGAAAACAAAGCATTAATGAATTTCTCAGAAAGCCATCTACTGTACTTTAATTTTTCCTCTTTTTTTGAAGCAGGTAGTATTCCATAGGGAGAAACACAACCTTCTCTTATTGCTAACACTGTTGTGACTTTATTATCAGCATTTAGCAGATAACCCCAGACTAGTGTCATAATAAAACCCCAACTACTTGCAGGTTTTGGTTTTATTTTTTTCACCGTTAAAAAGTTTCCATGCTACTATTGTTTTCATCTTACCTCAAGCACTGGTCCAGCTCCAAGAATAATCTGTTCTACTCCGCTGGCAAATCCCTTCTGACTGAGGGCGGTGAGGTGATGAATCAGAAAGTTGGTGCTCTGTGTCTTTCCTGACCCGCTCTCTCCTGAAATCACGATGCACTGGTTCTTCCTCCGCTGAAGCATGGCATGGTAAGCCACGTCTGCCACAGCGTAAATATGGGGCTCCAGCTTTCCCAGCTGATGGTTATCGTACATCTTGACATACTTGGGGTTATAAATAGGTAGAAACTTGAATGGATTAATAACGATGAGGATGCTGCCTACGTAGGTGTAGATTTTTTCTTGCTTGAAGCGGTTTCTGAGATTTTCCAGGAGCGTTTTCTCATTCAAGTCCGGCAGGCTGCACAAGTCATCATAGTCCTTCTGCTGTGGCTGGGGAAGGAAGCCACGCTCCACCATCCTGCGACGCTCCTCCGTCACCCGCAGCCAGGACTGCAGGCTCCCATAGTGAATGGACCCGTCCAGGTTCTTCTCCCGCAGGAGGAAGCGATAATCCTCGCCACTGATGCGGTTCTCCAGGGCCATGCGAGGCCACAGCATCATGCGCTGGACTGGGCAGTCCGTAGGGTTGAGGATCCATTCCTCCCCACCAAACTCCTTCACTTCGGCAAGGACGTAACATTTTGTTTTCTCAAGCTGAAGTTTATTAATGAGCAAATCAATCACCTCGGCGGCTGTGGAAGTTTTCCTGGCGGCGATGGGGCAGTAGATAGTCCCTTCTGCGATGCTCCCGGGGTATATGTGTAGCGTGTACTCGCTATCCTCAAAGCGTCGTCTTCCTCCAACATCATTTACACTCATATTGGATCCTTTCCCATCAGTACCTGTGCTGCATAGTCAGGACCGTCCTATATCTTGTCAAGTCGTCATGTTAGCAACACTAAAAAAAAAAAAGCAAAACAAAAAATAGGTTAGGTGTTTTATCTTGGCAGGGATCCTTGAAAAATGGTTGACGTGCACCATGAGATGCAATGAAGCAACTCAAGTGTCGGTACGAATTGCCTTAAAGAAAGCAAATGATGATTCCAAACCGACACCTGAAAAGAGAGCAGGGTTTTCATACACCAAGGCTGTAATAAGTAATGGTATTTAACGCAAAAACACTACCTGCACCTCAGGCTCCTCTCTGCTCAGATATAACTACCCACAGCACCTCAAGCTTTTACTAATTTTTCCTTGACTCTGAAGCAGGAAAGATTCAAAAAGACCCTCTGATTTTCAGTGTATTTTACGGAGAACAAAATCAGTATTTTGTGAGCAACATACCAGACAGCCTACTGAATCAATAGTGGCATTCTCCTCATGTCAAAAGTTGCTACAGACTTATTGCTTAATATTACCAAATAACTTATTTAAGAGTTAGTGCCTCCATTTCTATGTTTGCATACTTCATGCCAACTTAGGGAAAGCATCATTCAGCTAACTGTGACTTTGGAAAACAGCCCTCGACTTTCCCAATACTGACTTACCCGTACATATAAATTACATATTTCCTAGATTTTGTTAAGAGAACTAAACCTTTTGAGGTTTTGAACAGTTGCATAAAATGCTAACTTAAAAAAACCAAACCAACTTTAAAATATCACTTTAAAGGCATACTCCAACCAAAAAGAAAATGCCTTCTTTGTCATAGAATCATAGAATCGTTTAGGTTGGAAAAGGCCTTTAAGATCATCAAGTCCAGCCATTAACCTAACGCTGCCAAATCCACCACTAAACCATGTCCCTAAGCACCACATCTACACATCTTTTAAATACTTCCAGGGATGGTGACTCAACCACTTCCCTGGGCAGCCTGTTCCAGTGCTTGACAACCCTTTCAGTGAAGAAATTTTTCCCGATACCCAATCTAAACCTCCCCTGGTGCAACTTGAGGCCATTTCCTCTTGGCAATTCAAAAGTCTTCCTGAGCAATGTTCAAAATGACTCTTGAAACACAATGATTTGCTTAGTCACAAGTTTAAAAAAAAATAAATTGAATTACTGAGAGGTCACAAGCTCCAAGTTCTCTCACATTGTAAAGGGACACGCGACTCCTGCGGCGGCACCCTTCCAAGAGCACACACTGCTGATACGCCCAAGGCTTTGCTCCAACACTCCTGGGGTGAGGACCTTGTGTCGACTGAGTTCACCTATTCCTACAGCTGCTCTGAAATCCAGACCTTAAGAAGAATCATCAGCTTCTCATGGGTGTGTGGTACACAACACCCTCAAATTTTAGGCTCCTAAGATAAAATGACCACCACCTTCCCCTGTGGACCTGGTCCTTGCCCTAGATACATTATCCCACAGTCCTGTGCTGGTGAACAGTAGATAAACTCCTTTCTCTTCCTGCCCAGGAGATTTTCAACCCATTGGGATTCAAACAGTAATACTCTTCCACCCACCAAGTCAATCTTTTTCAGAGATGTCCATATCTGACATATCATCAGATAGAAAGTATTACAGCCAACTCACTTGTACAATCTCACTTTTTATTTCTCTTGTACTGCTTAAAAAACACAGAACACCAATCTCTGGCACTGAAACATCAAATACACAGATACTTTCTCAAACTTAATCACTGAAAGAAGACAATGCCCCAAAGACCACCAGCCCCAAATGAAAGCAATTCCGGAGTTAATGGTCCTCAGTTCTCCACCAATTGGTTCCAACAAACCTGAAACTCCCCTTGAAGATGTTGAGTTATTCCAATATAAAGACAAAAGGTAACTGTGAAGAAATGCAGAGGACCCTCAGAGCCAGGATCTGGGCAATAAAGTGGCAGGTGACATTTAATACAGATAAAAGCTTACACGATGCTCATCCTAACATTACATATAACATTGAGCTTTTCCTTGAGCACTGGAGCAAGACCTCACAACTACGCCTGTTCCCTGTCGACATCGACAAAATGCTCAAGAATGGTCAAAAACATGAGTTCAAAATCCCTGTCAGGTTTAGAGAGCTCCTGAACTTCAGATATTCAACGTCAGGAAGAGTATTCAGAGAAAGCATTTCACATGGTCATCCTGTCCTTGCATTCCTCCCCAACTACCCACATCCAAGACCTTCAGTCCAAGCACAGCCACCCTCATCTTCTACATCCACTCAGGCCTGGGATTTGGAGATTTGTTTCATTTACTACGAAATTTCTGAGGTCCTCAAATGAAAAACATTATTTTATGTTGTACTGTTTCTCGCTCCGGTATTTCATTAAATATATTATCCCCAGCCACGTGCTATTCAAAGCAAAGAAATTATTATGTCACAGTGAAATACATCTGGCAGGGATTCGCAGCACATTGCTTGGTAGCAGGACATATATTATATACTGGGAAGCGCTCCAGCTGCTTTCCTATAGTTTTAGTATAGGCCCAGATGCAACAGGGATGATGTCAGTTAAGTGCTGGGTTGGGCTTTCTTTGTCTAGCTCTATGATTCCAGCATCAGCTTTTCTTCAAGAAGGGAAAAAAACCCACCACACTTAAGCTAGATAATTCCTCATCAAGATTCTACTTCAAAGCTTAGGACAAGAGGGCTGGCTATTTTTATTCAAGTTATCAGAGTGTATCAAAGACTGCTGCTGACTCACGTGAGAACTGCAAACAGGACTTTAAGTTGGTTACCTCGAGCAAACCAACCTTTCCTTCTACCTCCTTCCTCCTGTCAGATACGTGCAAGCTCAATAAATCCCCTATAAAGCATCAGGCCACTCTACCCCACCTACACAAAAGCTTTCCTCACTTCTCTATAGATGCTTGTTCTGCATGGACTCAGTAGAATAACAAACATCTGTCTTCTGCATCCAAACAACTTGAATCCAGCAGAATTGCGAGCCAAGCATGAACCCCACGGAGATGCTAAGAGGCCCAGTAACTCTGAGAATGCAGAAGAGCCAAGTCCCCTCCAAAACCACTCAAACGCCAGAAGCTTCCACTAATGACTAAGAAATTTAGCGAGGTCAGAAAGCCGAGGTGTTAATTTCAGCCTTATAAATCACCAGGAGGCATGCCACAGGATTTGCTTTTAATAACGCTAAACACATCTTGGAGTATTATATTAGGTCAAAGAAACGTTAATGAAGATAATTGCTTGTGGTCTCCCAGCCACTGATGCACATAAGCCTGGCTCTGCAGAACATCAAACATGCCTCTTGCAGACAGCTCGTTTCCAAAGTATTTTGGAGAAAATATTGCAATGAAATATGCTAATTACCTAATGACGTGTATGTCAGGGAGAAAGACTCTCCTAATGACAACTGTTCAAGCAGGCTGTCATATAGCTTTTACGTCACTTTTAAAATTAACAATATTTTTGCGTTTGGATACAAAAAATTAAATAGGAACACGAGAAGAACAAACCAGAGTATTTTGCAACCCTTGAATACTTGCTCTATGCTCTTTTTTAATTAAAGGCATTTCACATTGCTGTGTGTTTACATTTAAACGAGAACACGATGCTACATCTAAGTCATTTCTATAGGCTTATGGAGAAGAAAAGCTAGTGTCGTACTGAAAGGGAATGCTTGTCTCTGTACCCAAGTGGCAGATTATAAAACGACCCGACTTTACCACCAAGGTATCGTTCAGCTGCTTCACTCATCTACTGGCTTTGGCAAGGATGAAGGCGGCAGTAACAGGATGCTGATCCCACGGGAGATGGGAACCCAGAGGATACATCAGACCTCAGAGGTCAGAAATAATTGCAAACTCCTGTGAACACTCTGGCCAAAATTTATGGACTATGCGTGCCTGTGAAAGGAAGAATTTATGACATTTTAAGCCAATATACTTTCAGCCTAATATTTTCTACATCCTTTTCCATTTTCTGTGTTTGAATTAAGATTCTTACTCAAATTGACCCCTGCATGCTGATTTTGCTCAATTTTACTATCATAACGTAATTCTATTTGCAGTGTATAAGCATGATCTCCAAACAAACATGAGGTTACAAATTAAGCCTTGTATCCTCCTACATAACAAAACGGATTAGTATTTCCAAGGAGCTCAGAGGCTCTTATAAAAATTGCAATAATAATCTGATTACCAGCAGGTTGACAGAAAAAGCATACTAAAATTATGATGGTCAACTAGGCTTTGTGCATACACTAAACTTGTAAATAGTGGTTTACTTTTACATTATATGCAATCTTTCACTAGTTGACCACAGTTTAAGATACATAAACACCAGTAGCAAATGTGCTTTCTCAAATTAAACATATATATGATCGCATATAGTGAGCACTCTTGCACTGGGGGCTGCATTTTTTAGCAAGTATTATTGTGTAAGGGATATCAAACAAATGAGGATGCTCCAGTTACCTTTAGAAAAGTAACTGAAATGGAGGCTTTCGGTCATGCCATTTCCTATTTTTCCATTCAGAAAGACCAATCTCAGTATTTTCATTTTCAGGGACAGCGTAAGCAACACGTGGCAAAAATCCAGAATAAACCGTCCACTGGAATCATCAGTACCCGTCATAAACAATCTGTGACAGCTAAAGTCTGAAATCATGGACAGAGTTTGCCAAATAGTGGATGACATGGAAAAAATAGAGATTAGTGTCAGCACTGAGGCTGCTAAAGGGGCAATTCTGGAAGCAAAGTTCACTTGGTTTTATTATAACATCCCATAACCCAGACAAGGGACTACAAAAATAGTGAAACTTCCTCCCTGTTCCTAATCCTCAGGCAATCATAACAGGCTCGGTCTCTCAAGACAGCCTGGATCTATCCATCCACTGGTATGCCAAAATGCATACTGTGTGGGGCAGAAATTCCCAAAATAGATAAACTTAAAAAATATGATAAAGAAACGGCCAATTTAAACACATTTCACTGCTCAATCTGAATATATCGGCACAAGAGCTCTCTGAATTTCTCTCCTGCTGCAGCAAATAGCCTCGTGCTGCTGGTACCTGAAATAACACACCTGTGACATCAAAACTGATGCCAGACTGACACGTGTGTGAAAGCTGATGCTGTAAAAACTACCACGTCCTAGACGGGCAGAAAAGCCCACGTAGATGCTCAGCACCTTGGTTTTTATGACACAGTTTTACATGTCAGTTCATTTGATCATCTATATAATGCTTAACCTTCTCATTTTTATCATTTTCTCTTCTGTGCTCACCATGTTTTTCTCTTCCCACTGTTGCTGATGGGAGAGAAATGTCATTATCGTCCCTTAATCATCTACATCAGTCTGTCGGAAAGAACCTCGTGGTGCAAGTGCAGGAGGTGGTGCTACCTAAAATGCAGATTTATGGACTCATGTATTGGTGCGGGGAAGGCCGGAGGTACAAAGGGGACTGGTTTGCAGTAAAATCACAAGCAGAATTTCTATAAAATGAGTTTTGCCCCCCCCAAAATGAAACCTCTAATGCAGCAAAAGTGAGATTTGTAAGTGTTATAGTGATCATAAAATGGTTTGGGTTGGAAGAGACCTTTAAAGGTCATCTAGTCCAACCCTCCTGAAACAAGCAGGGACATCTTCAGCTAGATTTGTAATCACAATTCAAATTTACTTCTTGAAAAGGGATGATAAGCTTGGATGGGGGGGGCGGGAACCAACAAAACATCAGCACTCCAAGATTGCCTATATACAGAAGAAAGGTCTTTTTGATAAACTTCAGAGTAGTTTATTTGGAGTGAAGCACCAAAGTGAGATGACCTAAATTAGAACAAAAAACAGAAGCAGGAGCGGAGACACCCTTGCAGATGCTTGGCAGCAACATAAGTCCCTGCCAAACCTGGCGCAATGGGGTGCCAATACACAACCGAAAGGCAACCCCTGCAGGCACCAAACCACCCATCTGTTGCAACAGCGAGGACAAGCATGCAATGGTAGTAGCATCCCAACTACACATTTTACAGCTTTGGTGGTTTCTTTCCTCTCCCCTTAAAATTTTCCATTTGGTACCAATTCAGTAATCAAGAATTCTTCTCCCTTGCTAAATCTGCTTCATCTTGCTTGGAGTTCAGAAGATGATCCTAAAAATCTGGTGTCCCTTCACTTCCTGCAAACCCAGATGATTTTGTAGATAAGCCTTCTTGACATCCCCACTCCAAGTCAGATTTGTAAACTGGTTTTTGGCTGTTATTGTCAAGAATCATAACAAAAGGAGAAACCACGCTTGGCCAGTGTTAACCCACCATGCCTCTGGCAGGGGGGAATATTTCAGCAAGTAGGGGTGATCCCACACTGTCATGCCTGTACAGCCAGAGATGTCTACTCAGCCTCCGAGGAAGATTCCCAGAATATAAAAGCAGAAGTTGTAAATACACAGCTTCAACTATGTAAATCATTCCCAAAGACATATAGTTGCCCACACTAAGCGTAACCTAAAATAGGTTGCGAGCATTTTCTAAGTTGTTCCTAAGATCACCAGCTTCTCCTGTGGCTTGAAAAACTGAGAAAAGTCATATCAGGCTCTTTTTTCCTGTATTTTATTCAGCACTTGAAGCAACTCCATCAGCTTCTTGTCTATTCACTTCTATATCGGGAGGATGAGACTTGCATTTTGGCTTGTCACCTGGAAGCTTCTTGCTGTGGACTGGAGGTCTTTCTTCTCTTTTGGAAATGGGCTCTGTTTACCCATATTTTAATCTGATATTTCTTGCTATTTAAGAAGCCCATGGATACATAAAGCACCTCAGTAGATGATAATCTCTTCCAGATCCTGGAATTACCCCGTGTTTTGAGGTTTGGATACTCCCCTGCCGTCCAACAACCGCTCAATGGTTCCTTTCCTTCTAGTAGCTGGAAGATGGGTGAGGATGCTGCTACCCGTTCATCACACCCTTGCTGATGCATCTCATGTGGACATCTGTCAGCTTGTACCAGACCTTTTAGCTGAGACAAAATGAAAATGGGAAGAAGAAAAGAAAAAAAACCAAAACCAAAAAAAAAACCCTAAACCTAAAAAAAATTACAGGAAAAGCGGTTGCAAAACATATTACTCCTAGAAGCCATTGCAAACGGTTCTGACGAACAAGGAACTGAATTAGGACATGAATAATAACATGATCATTTACTCTTCCCTTTAAGGTCAAAGCACCTTCTGTGCAGAGAATGAATCAACATCCGAGGAATTAAATCGGGGATATGCAGTGAACAAAGCTCTTGTCTGCAGGATTCCTGCCTCACCAGCTCGAAATACTACCATAGGCATGGACGAGGGGAAAAAAAAAAGTGAAAATTAAAAAAGGGAATACAGGAAGGCTTGGTGAAGTCTTGCTATTGAGGCAACTGAATGGAAGAAGTGATTTTCATCTTTGCTTCCATCACAGCATTTCTGCGTGATGCTGGGAGACCCAAAAAAATGGTGCAAACCAAATCTTGCCCTGAACCGTTCCTCTTTCTTGAGCTCCAGATTTGAGTCACTCCATCTTGATTCCTGGAAGCACTACCGTTCTCCCAAAACATGCGCTCTACACATAAAGAGCAGCAGTCCTGTTAAAATATTAACATAATCAGCTTTTCTCATGGTACTCACTGAACAGTTGGTTCTTGGAAGTTAATTCTCTCCATGTCCCGGAGCTTCATTGATGAAACGACGTCAGAATAAGCAAGGATGCAAGAAATGTGGGGTACTTAACAAAAACACAGCATCATTAAAATCTTCATTCTGACAAACAAAGACTGGTAATGAAGGCCGTATTGAGTACTGTGCCCTCCAGCTGCTCCCTTGGCTTTTTTTGCCAGAAACAAACAAACAAAAAAAATAAAATTAAAAAAATAAATCAAAGGAAATTGCCGAATCCTCTCTCAGGCTGCAAGGGAGGCACTCATTTAACTTAAACTTGCTGTTCTCTTATTCCCTACGTGGCTAACAAGAACTGTAAATTGAACAGCAAGGACTAGCCAAAAGCCAGAAACTAAGAAAGTGCTTTGTGTATCCCCAAGTGTTTGGAGACTTTCAGGGGGACAAATCATTGTTATAGGTTGCTTTGTTTCTTTTAATGACTAATTAAGTAGTCACTGGCCAGCGGCCTGACAACCCTGTTCCAAACACCAAGATAAATTTGTCATTTATAAAAGTGGCAAAATTACACTTACAGCACCTTCAGGTTTTACCAAATCAACTCTGGGCTTGGGCATTGTCATCTGACAGAGCATCCCTCACCAATACAGCAAATCTGTTCATGTGAACAGCCAAAATATCCATTTTTCCAGCTTTGCTGGTTAGTTTTGCTCCTTACAGGTGTGCACAGAGTAGCTCAGCCTCTGGAAACCCAACTGGAAACAAATCTGGAGTTGATATCCTGAAATCATAGATCACTGTCAAATACCACATTAATACAAGCCCAGAGAAGAGCCTGCTAGCAGGAAGACAGCTGTATAAACCGTAAATGGACACAAGATCTTCCTATTATCTCATGAAGCACATGCATAGCTATTTATATTTTTGTTTGCAGCCAAAAATTTCACGTACAGAGCCTGAAAAAAACCAGTGTTTACAATAAAAATCTTTCTGAACCTGTTAAAAATGAAGGATATGAAGTGTTAGAGCAAAGAGACACTGCAGAGGACCACAGGAGTACACACTGAGAAGCATCTCGCCAGCCCCAGAATAGATGCAGAAAATACCTTTTTCAGAGCCCAGGAATTACACCAGTGTTAAGGACAAGATGCTTCTATCCTAGAAGAGCTCAAGAGCTTCAGAGAACAAAACCTGGGGAAATAAAGGCATCCAACAGCAAGAAAGGGATGATTTTTAAAGCCTTCTCACAGAAAACTCTTTTTGGCAAACAATCCACTTCAGATAAAATTTTCCAGTGTTCCCAATGCAATCTTACTACAATTCACAAAAATTATTACCTGCCGGCTCCCAGCAACTCCTCAACACAAAAACCTGAGCTTTCTCTTCTGCCAAAAAGACGTTTCCAACTTTCCTACTGATAGGATATATACTCCTCAAGATTTAAATGAACAACAAAAAGCAACTCTGGTTGGTCAGAAACCAAATACCATTTTTTAACATCTTAGGTAAAGCATACCTTTCCATGAACGAGAGTTTAAATAGCTAATGCTCCAGTTTTTCTGCTCTGTCTCCTATTCTTTAAGTGACGCTACAATTCAGTTTTTCTCAAGCATCTGAATAGGAATACAGTTCTGTTTGGAAGTCCATATTCTTACAGTACCATGCGCACCTAGCCCTGCAGCTGCTGGCATCTGCCAGCCATGGTTTCTTCTGCTTTAACTCTTATTTCCGAAACACAAATGGCCAAGGCTTCCACCACAGAAGCCCATCCTTGTTCTTTTAAAATCCTCTTTAAATGAAGGCGACCCTCAACTAATTGCAAAACATGTGCGAGCTTTATCCTCCAGTTTGCCACTTCTGCTTGCACCTCCTTCCCGTTTTCCATCTGCGGATGAAATCATTTCCCCAAAGAGAATCATCTTTTCTGCAATAAATGAAAGTCAGCCCTCAACAGCAATAACTGCAGCCTCGTCAGAAAAAAAAGCAGCTGCTCATGACTAGATTTAGGTTCATATTAAGTAAGAGATGATTCCGCATGTTATCCGTCTCCTCTCGAAGTTCAGCATCCGAAACAGCTTAGCACATCACTTAACCTATATATTTTTTAGCAATTTGATCTGTATAGCCAGACCATACAAGGTAGCTTCCACTCCTTTAAACTGAGCACTTAGAAATCCTACAAAATTGGCATTTCTTTTCAGTGCAAAACTACGCAAAAGCTTGTAGCGCTGACCTGAAAGCATCCTTCCGCTCCCCAGTCCAGGTAGGTACCAGGTACCCGATCCCGTTTTCCACAGACTGCAAGCGAACGTGTAGCTGGTAGCAACCTATACGTTCTCTGTATAGCCTAGATAGCACAAAGAATAGATGTTCAAGCATTCAGAAATGTGCCATCAAAGATCAAAGGGAAAAGAATATTAAAATTGTACTGCCAGATC